>CM052701.1:63955888-63994472 GCA_028551405.1 Uromys caudimaculatus
AAAGGAGAGGACTTTGGGCCTGAGGGTGCTAGTGGCCCCAGTAAAAGGGAATGTCAAGGTGGGAATATGGGAATGGGTGGGTGGGTAGGTGGGAGGAGGAATTCCCTCACAGAGGCGGGGAGGGGGAGGGGACACGGGGTTTCCAAAGAAAAGGGGAATCATCGGAAATGTAAATAAAGTATCAAAAATAAAGAAAAAATAAAAATAAAAAAAATAAAAAAAAAAAGAATTCTACAAATTGTAGAAAGTTAATAATTCAAGTTCTTACTATGCACACGGTTGTAAAATGGTAATTTTTTCTTTTTAAATTATTTTTATTTATCTGCTTATTTTTTTAATTTGGGAAAGAAGCTCTTGTTTTGTTTGTTTATTCACATTGAAAATGATGTCCCCCCTTGGGTCCACTCTCACAGAGTTCCTCTCACCATCTCCCTCCCCTTCTCTGCTAAGAGGGCAGAGGGCCCCCTCCTGGTATCCCCTCCTCCCACCCTGGAGCATCAAGGCTCTACAGGATTAAGTGCATCCCACTGAGGCCAGACAAGGCAGCTATGAGGACTGAACTGCACATCTGCTACTTCTGTGTTAGGGGTCAAAGTCCAGTCAGTAAATGCTCTTTGGTTGGTGGCACAGTCTCTGAGAGCTCCCAGGGATTCAGGTTAGTTGGCTCTGTTGGTCTTCCTGTGTGGTTCCTATACCCCTCAGGGCCTTCAGTTCTTCCCCCAACTCTTCATAAGGGTCCCCAACCTCAGTCCAATTTTTAGCTGTGAGTGTCTGCATCTATTTCAGTCAGCTTCTAGACATATCCTCTAAGAGAACAGTTATGCTAGATTCTGGTCTGCAAGCATAACAGAGTATCATTAATAGTATCGGGTATTGGTGCTTGCCTAATGGAATGGAATGGGTCTCAAGTTGGGGCTGGATATTGATTGGCCATTTCTTCAGATTCTGTTCCAACTCTGTCCATGAATTTCTTTTAGACAGGACAAATTTTGGGTTGAAAGTTTTGTGGGTAGGTTAATGTCCTTATCCCTCCACTGGGGGTTCTGCCTGTCTACAGGAGGTGGTTTCTTCAGGTTCCATGTCCCTACTGTTAGGCATCTTGGCTAAGGTCACCCTTATTGACTCTTCTGAGCCTTCTCCATCCCAGGTCTCTGGGACTTCCTAGAGATCCCCCCACCAACCTCAACCCCAGCAGCTGCAGATATCCATTCATTCTCCTGGCCCTCAGGGTCTCTCTCCTGTCTCTTCCCACACCTGATCCTGCTCCACCCTGATTCCCCTCCCCCAAATCAGATCCCTCCCTCCTTCTGAGAGGCAGAATTCTAAGGTGACCTTTTGCTGTGTGACTTCCTGGGGACATGAACAGCTGTCTATTTGTCCCAGATAGTGTATGAATGACAGGCTTTAGAAATGGTTCTATTCAAGTCTATCTTGGTGAAACACAAGTTTATTGAAGTTACTTACAAGAGCATGGATGTGTGTGCAGATTACTTACAGAACCAAGCATCTGCCTTACTGAAAGTCAACCCCAGCATGTGATCACTCTTGAGCTGCATTAATGGAGTTCCCTCTGCAACTTGCCCTCAGCTCCACTAAAGAGTCTCCTCCTGCCCAGCAATTGTTTACTGCTTTTATTACCATAGGGAACCTTGAGAATCTCTTAGCTTTTTCAACTTCCTGAGCCTTCTAAGTTTCCTTAGCTTCTTGATTCTTAGGAGCTTTCTTCTCTCCAGGAGATACTTCAAAAATAAGAAATAGAGCACATCAAAAGGTACGGACCTCTTTCTGGCTTTTACAATTTTTTTTTTTTTATGTTTCATTTTCTCCAAAGTTCTATGATTCTATAATGGTGTGTTATAAGTGTCTGACATTTTTTAAAAAGTCATATTTTAGTAGTGGGCTGCAATCTCATGGCAGTCACTTATTCTCAGACCAGTTATAAGTCTCTTCAGTAAACACTGCCCACTCTAAAGCAAGATAAAACAAATAAACAAACCCATCCACATAATGACAAGTTATCTCAAAGATCAAGATGAACAGCAGTAGTATTCTATGGGAACAAACAAATATTTAGAAGTCAATTAGACAAGCACATCACATTCATTTAACATAACAGTAGTAGTTGCTTCTCTATTGGGGTCAATGACATCTCCAACCATAGGTTTTGTCTCATGATATCAAATATTGTTCCTTTGCTATGGAAAAGGCTTTAAATGTAATTTAAAAAATAGTTGGTTGCAAACACAACAGTTGTGCCACTATTTCTAACAGGTGTGTCTTACCTAGTATGTTGGTATTGTAGCATACAGGATCTGTATCTAAAAATTACTGCCAGCAACAATCCTATTCTGGTGACTTGTATATTGTCTACTAGCATAACAAAAGCCAGTTGTTAGTGTGACAGAATTTATCTCACTTGCAGTCTCAGCATGAGGTGTCATCAGCAATAAAGTCTTACCATTTAGTTATGACATATAACCAACTGCAGGAATCCATATTGATTTAGGGGTCACTGCACACATCTCCACCTCAGACAGCTTTTATGGAGATAGCTTTTGCCGCTAGACTTGACTCAGGCCCAAGTAGGAACAGGTTCATGTTCTATCCTGTCGTGGCTACTACACTACAGGATCTGGTTCATCAGTTCTCATAAATTATGAGCCAGGACCTATTTTTACATCAACTGTACCTAGTTGCTGAACAGAACCTGGTAGGGAAGGAGACAATGATCTTTGTTCCCCAAATGCTTCTTGTAGGGAAGGAATGTACACAGCATACTTTGGGGAGATACCACCCATTCCTAGGACAAGCTTCATCTTTTCACCTGCACTATCGCACCACTTTATATAATTTGAGAATTATTATTCAAGCTTGAAAGACTTTCATGTGTTAATTAGACCACTGTGCTTTTCCTTGCATTATTTTAACCGAAAATAAACTACTTTCATACAACATATTCTGATCACCTTTCCCCTCCCCCAGCTCCTCCTAGATCCTTTCCACCTTATCACCCATCCAACTCTATGCTTGCTTGCTTGCTTGCTTCCTTTCTTCCTTCCTTCCTTTAGAAAACAAAACAGACAAACACAAAAAATCAAATAAACCAGAATAAAAAAGATAACAAAGTGAAACAAATAAGCACACAATCTATGAAAACACACAACTGGAAAGAAACCACAATATCCAAGAAAAAGACCAGGAAGACACACACACACACACACACACACACACACACACACACACACACACACACCAAATAATATGAGATAAAAGGCCTACAAAAATAGCACCGAATTCATTTTGTACACTAGTTATTTCTTTTAGAATACATTTTTTCCTAGGTACTCATAGCTTGTCAGTTTCCGGCTTTGCATTCAAGAGACCCGGACAGAGTCCTGTGTCTCTTTTACTTTATTTTTATTGATTTTCTGTTTTTATGAACATGCTTTACATGTAAGTCTTCATCACCTAGATCTGTCAGATCCTTTTCTGACATGTCATGACTCATATCCCAAGATGAGGCTCAGCAATGTCACTAAAACTCTGTACTATTGTCAGTATCCTTGCTGAATTAACTTCTTTTCCTTTTAAACTCTTACTGTAAACACAGTACTAGCTGGCCTAGGGAATGTGATATCGACCTCTCTCTAATGCTCAATAATAATTACTTTTCCTCCATTGTCTTTAGTCCCTGATATTTCTGGGCACCTTTGTGGTGATAACCGCGAGGCCATAATGGTTCATTTGACCATCCCATTGAATCCTGATTTCCTTCATATTTCCTCAGGTTGTTCAGTATCTATATCAGTGAGGAATAAATAGTAATATTATTGCAGTTCTCTGTTTCCATGGCACTCACACTGATCCCTCTGATCATAGAGCCCCATATTCTAGGCTGTGGGAGGCTTTTTCATTGCTTAAAAGTCTTTATGCATTCAAGAAATTGAGATGGAAGTACTCTTTAATTATCATAGTTTTCTTTACAACAAATCTATTAAGGCTTCTCTTCATATTTAACCATGGACTGTCCCTCTGTTTATTAGGAGTTGAGACTGAGGAGTACCAACTATCATTTTTACACCTCTTCTTCATTCTCTCATTCTCCCATGGGACAATTTTACAGGTGGAAATGGATACTCTCTAAGGGCTGACACTGGAGGTCATAGTTAAGTCATCTCTTATCTTCCTCATTGCATGTGATGCCAGCCCACTTTTTCCATTCATTCCCATAGAGTATCTCTTGAATCTGTCTGTTTCCACTTAGTTTCCACAACCTTATTATTTCCTGGTTTTACAGTGTCTTTTCAATTAATATTTTAATATATACTCTTTCTCAAATTGTCCATTTTACAAACAGAAGTATTTGAGATATGAAATTTTAAGATGAAAATCAGTTGTGGTAGCAGGCATCTGTAATTCCAGGGGTCAAGAAGTGAAGGCAAGAGAAACAAAACTTCTAAGTCATCCTAGGCTACATAGTGAGTGTGAGACCAGCCTTTGCTAAGGAGACCCTCATCTATAAACTAAAGAAATAGGAAAGGAAAGCAAAGAATGATAGAAAAAGGAACAAAAAATATTAAGAAGATAACTCAGTTGATGAAGTGCTTGACTTGAAAGCACACAAAACTGAAAACATATAAAACTCCAAGTGTGATGGTACATGTATGTAACCCCAGTGCTGGGAGGAATGTGTCCCTGAGACTCACTGGCCACCAATCTATCCAGTTTGAGAAGTTCTAGGCCAATGAGAGACCCTATCTTTAAGAACAAAGGGGCTAGGCCAGTGAGATGACTCAGAGGGTAGAAGCACTAACCAGGAAGTCCTGACGACTTGAGTTCTATACCACATTCCATGGTGAAAAGAGAGAACCAATTTTTGAATGTTGCCTTCGAATATCAAAACATATACTGTGGCACAAGTGTGCCAGAACTCACTTCACACATACATATGTACCATGCATGTGCACAACACTATAAGTTAAATTAAGTTTCTTTTCAGTGGGGAGAAAGGTAGAAGGGACCCACAGTGTAACATGACAACTGAGATTGTTCTTTGGCCTCCATCTGTATACATACACATGTAAACACACAAACATTTATACACAAAGTGTTTGCTTCCTTATAGCACTTTGACAGCTTCAGAATGCATCCAGAGTAAACTTCAGTATTCCTGAGGTCCCCACAGGCCTGGCATTGTGGTCTCTGCCTACTTCTCCAGAATCAGCAACACCACTCTCCCTGTCTTCTGTTTTCTATAACCATTCTGATTCTGCTACTGTATCAAAATTCTGCCTCGAGGGTGTTCCCATTTTCTCTCTCACATTACTGTGCTGTGTAACTGTCCTTGGAGCCAAGCCTCTGCCATCTCAGAGAGTTCAGCTGTGCCCTCTTGCAAAAGGATTATCTCTTCCAGGTTTCTTGACTGTTTACGTATCTTAGAGGAGCAGAGGGCATCCTGACATTCTCACCTGAGTTTCCAGTTGCCTTAAATACATGTCCTCTCAAAGTGGCTAAAGTACATAGGCTGAGGAGACTGGTGTTAGGGCGGCATGGGAAGGCTGCACATATGAGGTTACAGGAAAGCCCTTATTCCTGCTAATTGATGACTTTCCAGGTGCTGCCTGTTGGAAGAGCAACAGCCACACCTTTAAATAAACTCCTCACCTATGCTCGGTAAAGAAGCCCGATAGAAGTTCACTCATTGGTTTCCCCAGAGTGAACATTGGTAGAATCATTCCTCAGTTTGTTGTTGGCACCTTAAGAGAAGGGCTAGATATTGCTTATGCCTTTGACTCACAGTTCAGCTGAAATTCACTCTCCATAAGGGCTTTTTCTGATTCCTGCACTATAAACAAAGATCTCCCTCTCACCATCCTTTCCTTTACAATAACTACGAACATTCTGCAGAACTGTATTTGCTTTCTATTTTTCTTTTCCACTTGGCTGAAAACTCCATAAACATGAGTGTCGTGTCTTGTTTACCATCATCTGCATGAGTTGAGATCTATTGATCAGGCTCATCTATCAAATGGATGATTATTGGGAATTCTAGTAACCCAAATCCAATCCTGGCCCCTCGACTTCAACAACTGTGAAGACTTGGGCAAGTTACTCAACCCTTTCTCAGTTTATCTAATTATAAAATGAGAGCATCTGGAAGCTACTGTGAAACTTTAAAGGAGAGACTCTATGGGGAATAGTTTTATACCACCTGGCACATATTAAGTGCTACATGATTTTAGATGTTAATCACATTTATAGAGGAGCTTCTGACTTAAGGTCTAAGAGTGTGCAATCTTGGAGAAAAGTCAAATAAAGGATCGATTTCATTTCTACATAAAGTTACATAGTTACTGATTGACTATGAAAATAACCTTATGACCTTGTCTTTTCCAGAATTATACTATACAAATGGATGAACACAGATGACAGTAATGTCTAACCCATTGCTTCTCTTCCTCTGACTGAAGATAACACATTTCCCAATCCTGTTTCTCCACTGGGGACTCATAATCACCTCAGCCTAACTATGTCTTAATGGCAGACCCCACTCCCAGCATAGTAGGATTCAGATTAATTGAATCGCCATGAAAAATCCACTCCATTTTCAATAATCAACTCAGCCCTGGGCATATAGATTAACTCATGTAAATGAAGAGAAGGAATGCTTCTTTTTATAAGAATGATACAAGAACAAACTGCCTCTCCTTTACTTGAACCCTGGCTGTAGCATGCAACTATGCAGACATTTTATGACAGAAAGTAGAAATATATTTGGAAAAAAGTTGCTACAGAGATGGCTTTGCAAAGGTGTCATTTAATTACTGCTATTCCGTGCCTAATAGTCACTGCTATGGTTTGGACATAGTTTGTTCCCACTGAAACTCATTTCTCCTTCCAGCTCCTGGCAGTAGGAGGAAATTTCCCCTAACATTTAGGTCTAAGTCAAGACATAATGTGATATATAGCGTCTCAACCGAAGCCCAGTGGCTAGTCAGCTCTTCAGAGGCCACATGGCCCCAAGAGTTAAAGGGCCTTGGACTGCGATTTCAGCTTTGAGATAACATAATGACATTTAGTCATTTATTAGAAGAAAAAAAAATACTTGAAGGGGTGGGGGTGGGGAGTTTGAAAACATTTTTGCCAGTAAACAGAACTTCACATTTGAGTTTTTGTAAGTGGGTGGAGTGATGTAAACTCACCACTCCCAGCGGCAGGATGGTGCCACAATGGTTCCAGTGAATAGGCTCTTGTTTCCACAACATTATTCTTCCACTGTCTTGCCAGTTGGAAAACATCATGTGTTTTTCCTCTAGAGATAGGGGATCAATTCATTTCTCAAGTGTGTGACAAAAACATCCATTGCCCTGGATCTGTAGCCCTGTATTGGATGATTTCTGTGACTCAGCCCTAAACCCAGAAGTCTTATGAAACTCCAAAATAGTAGAATTATCAGGCCCACCTGAACAGGAGACGTGGACGCTAGATTCTATCAACCCTGAGGGCAATGGAGTTAGTAGAAGGGTGAATATTTATGGTCCAACAACACTTCTCATGTATTCGCTTGAAAAGCCTATGGCAGATTGCATGTAGTCAAAAGCATTCCTGAAATAGCACTTACAAGGCTGATGTAGAACACTGCACATACAGTTTGATGTGTACAGCCTTATGCATATACAAGTATGATGTGTAATGTATTTGCTGATGTAGAGTGGTACTTAAAAAGGAAGTCAAGAATGTTTGAAGACAATATCTGTTTTGCTTAGAATAACATTCAGCCAGGCAGGAAGACTACATCATGAAAGGCCAGAGGAAACTCAGCACACAAAGAACACACTGCAGGTACATGAAATCAGATTTAGAAAGAAGCTTCTGCACAGACGTATATGAAAAGTATCACCAAGTTATTATAATTCCAGGCCTAATAGACATGCCTCCCAACTTAGTATTCTTTTCCTAAATGAAGTTTCTACCATTAACAGTGTTTACAGTTTTCCTACTGGTGGAGTGTGGCTCAGGACTCTACTGTTTTAAATACAGACACCTAGCAGAAGAGCCAGGAAGCTTGCTCAAAGTCATAATAATTAAGGAAACAAAGCTCTTCAGTATCTCTCTACGGCTGCAGTGGGCTGCTGTGTGTCTGTCCCGGAGCTTCGCGCACCTGTCCAGGTGTGTCCCACTGCAAGAAATAGGATGCTTTTTATAGGACACCTTGAAAAAAGTCAATGTGTGTGTCATAAAGTGATTAAATGAGTACCTGGCTGCCAAACCAGGTCTGCACTATGTTGGCAAGAATGAAAGGCTTAGAAAATGCCATTCTTTGTATTTGTTTTTTTTTTTCTCATATCTTCTCTAGCTCCCTCTCCCTTCCTTTTTATTCAGTTCTTTATTCACAAAGTTGTTACATAAATTTGATGGTTATAAATTTTCTCTGTGATTTCAAAGTAAAATACATATACTTTCAAAGAATTACACAGAGAGAGAGAGAGAGACAGAGAGAGACAGAGACAGAGAGAGAGACAGAGCCAGAGACAGAGAGACAGAGACAGACAGACAAACACACACACACACAAATATACTCACCAGGGAGCTGGAATTTAGGATCTTCTGCAAACATTTTACCACTGAGCTATATCCCAAGCCTCCAATATAATAAATTTGTATTATTTTAAGAGGCATGAAGACAGTTTATAAATTCAATTCCATGAGTCATCAAATAGGATGATGAAGAGTCGTGAATGTGGACTTTGCCTATGACTTCTGAAAACCTGAAGGTTGATTTGGGTTTAGGAAGAAGTTGGCTGACATTCTACTGCACTAAGTACTCCTCAGCATTGGTAGATTGGGGTTGTAACCTTGGAACTCTTGAAGGAGGCATTATGAGAAGAGGAGAAGTGGCTAAATCTTATGTAGTACTCAGTTCCTGCTAAGGAATTTATCTTGGATGAGACAAATTAATTTCATAAAAAATGGGGCTCATTTGGCTGATGCTTTTAAGCAAGTTGTAGTAATGTCACCAAACTCTTTCTTGTTCTTACTCCACTGAAATCCTGATAGAATCAGGGCAGAGAAGATACTTTAGGACCTATTGTCTTTTTATGTATTACTAGTATTCAATGCCAAATGTAAATTTTATTTAATTTACGTATTTTAAAATTGTGTACTTGCATTTCTTCTCTGTCTCCAATTTGGCCAACAAGAATTGGTGAACAAGGGTTATAGAACAGATGTTTTGAAAAAGCTCCATTCAACCTTCTATCTTACCTGCCATTTGATGGGCGAGTGCAAGAGTCCTCAGCAAATGTTCCTACACATCTCCTGCAGTCGATTTACCAGCAGCCAGAGTATGCACTTGTTTCAAAACATATTCCACAGCAGTGTAAGAAGATGCCTAATGTGAACCAATGCATGGACATAGGTATGCTAGTAATCATGCTAATAAAAACACAAAGGAAATATAAAAGTAACTGCAGTAATATATTTATATAATGCATTATGTAATATTATCACCATGAAATATAAAGCAGTAATCAATGTAATCAATGTATGTAATCAATGTAGAAAAATTATTGAGGTGTTTACCATTCTGCATTTCAATCCTTTTAAATCCACTACATATTTGTACTTACAATGCATCTCAGTTAGGGATGCCCCTGTGCTTCAAGTACAGATATCCATATCTGTTTATTGATACTCAAAATAGACAGGGAAAGCATAATTGATGAAGACATTCCTTGCTATAATCCATTTCCCATGGCAGGATACTTTTCATCTGTTGTGCATTATTTATATGTAAATTCCATGAAAGCAAAGATTTAGATTATACCTCTAGCACCTAGGACAGGGCTTGTCATACAGCAAGGACCCAGTGAGCACTTGTTGGACATGTAGCTTATCTATACAGAGAATGGACCCCAAGGACTGGGCAGGATGACTCACATTTGTAATTGTAGTACTTGGGAAGTGGAGGCAGGAGGATCAGGAGTTCAAGGTCAGCTTCAGCTTCAGCTTCCTAGAGTTTCCTGAAGTCAGCCTTGATTACGTAAGATTGTCTCCAAAAAAAATAAAAAAATAAAAATAAGAAAGGCTCTGGTTGCCTTGCTGTTTCTCTGATGAGGTTCATATACACAGTCAGTTCCTGTTTCAAATATTTGAACTTGGAGTTCTCACTGTCTATAAGGCATACCTCTCAACATTAAAATGGTTTCCTTCTTCAGTTGCAGCCTTTCTTGACCATTTCATTTAACACTGTACCCTAGACCCCTGCACAGCTCTAATTTACCTTTCCCATGTTACAACTTAAAATATATTTACTTACTTACATTACTATTTTTTATTTTCAGTTAGAGTTTGTGCTTCATAAAGTCAATGTTTTGTTGATAATGGTCTACTTTATTCACTACTCTATGTCTGCTACTTACAAAAATATATGGGCTATAGTAGGCATTCAGTAAATATTAGAATGAATGATATTTAGAAAAGAGCACTTGTCTTGGGGAGCCCTAGCTCTTTTTTCACCATGTCAAGACTATCTATGTGGCTCTAAGCAAATACAAAGTAACAGACCAAATGTTATGACAAGCAGGCAGAATCACTGGCTAGGCACTAATGCCAGACCCTGATCTGCAATTATAAATTACTTAATCCCCACAACAGATATTCTTATCCATTTTGTGTGTGTGTGGGGGAGAAGATGAGGTTGAAAGAGGCTGAATTTTATCATCTATAAAATGAATAAACTGGAGCTAAGTAACCCCCAAAGTCTCTTTCTCTTTCCATACTTCCAAGATAACTATGTGCTTCTGTTGGTACAGATCCACTTATTTACTCACCATGACACAAAGAAAGGGAGGAGAGGTCCAGAGCATCTACATAAATGTACTTCACCTTACTGTTAGGTAAACTGTCTTCTGCATCATTGAGTGCTGGAAAGTTTATCTAGTTTGCTAAATCTTGGGTAAAGTCTGTGGTGATCAGAGTCCCCAAGCACATGCATTACACTTGTAGATAATTTTAAATATGAAGCAGTATGGAGAAAACTTGGCATTTTACAAGAAATTTCATGGCTAATTACTTTGAGAGAAATTAGAACTTGGTGTTTATTATTGTTTTTCTATTAGGGGTGAAATTTAGGGCTGTTGTCACCCATGTTCTTTGCCTTCAGCTCAGTGATAGTCCTTCTTTAGCAACTGCCCATACACCTCAAATTACACACTTGAGGACTGAGAAGGACCAGAATGAGGTAACTCTCCAATTTTGCAGAATAGAAGGAAGATTCAGAAAAGGTAAATCACACACCAAGCACACCTAGCCAATAACTGACTGGGTTGAAAATATGAATGGTAAGTTATTTAGTTCCCAAACTATTAATTTTCCGCTGTATAGCAATTCCTCACATGAGCTTAAGGATCAGGGTCCTGTTTCAGATTTTATTTAGAGGATTTCTTCCCCTAATAACAAGTGTGGTAGAAGAAATCTGAAGGTATAACATATTCTCATGGTGTATTAGTTTTCTTATTGTTGCACTCAAGTACCCAACAAAAACGATAAGAAGTTTTGAAACACAGTTTCAGGGCACAGATCATCACGGTGGGGAAGAACTGGAGCTTGAGCTTTCATTTGCTCCATATAGTGCATGCTCAGGGAGCACAAGAAGGCGGGAGATGGATGCCCTTGCACAGTCGGTTCACTTTCTCCTTCGAATTCAGTCTGGACCCATGTCTAGAACATCTAGGGTAGATATTCCCATTTCAATTAACCTAATCTAGATGATCAGATTGTTTTCCCTGTGATTATTCTAAATACCATCAAGTTGACAAGATTTTACATCATCACACATGTCATATTTAAAATGTTATAAAAATCAAATACGATTTTGCAAACAAATAAATGAATATTATCATAGGGGTAATTGCAATACCAGAATTTGTAAACAGCACAAATGTGCAAAAGAGTATAAGCAACAGACCGAGCTATAAGTATTTCTTTGCATTAGAGACAACATGATGACAGTATTTTTAGTGTTTCAGGCATAAAGGCATTGTGTGTTAAGTGGTAAGCTAAGACTCAGATGCAGCCATGCTTAGTGATTCCTGGTTTCTAGATGCTGGTTGTTGAACTGGGGATTGTTGTGCACTGAGATTCTCTATAAAACAGAGAGTAGTACTATGACTCCTTCTTAACAATACTATCTGTAAGGATTAGGCTATAAGTTTTATGCTATGCCAGTCTCCGTTATGAGCCCTCTGTGAGCACACTCTCATTTCATTTAAGCTTTACTGAAATACGTCTACAGTAGCTCTGAGAGGTTTAGTTTATTCACTGCCATTGGCACAGTTATGTAAAGGATAAAGCAATGATATCTGGAACATTCTAGAAGTTCAATAAATATTTATTTAATGAATCAGTTCCTTGAGCTATGTGCCTGTACTGTCCTCCTTTCTCAGACTGAGAAGCTCGGCTTTTGTTCTTTGTTCTCAGACCTCATGACTCACACATGTGATTTGGTGGCATTTTAAAATGTAGGATAAACATGTTCATTACCTTGGTGTGCTGATAGTTTTACAGACTATGTAAGGCAAAAACTCCTGAAAATGCATGTATTCAGCTTCTTAAAAATAAGAGTAAAAAGTCTAATAAAAAAATCACAAAAGCCAGGCATGGTAGTTTATGCATGTTATCTTAGGACTTAGAAAGCTGAGGTGGAATTGTTACTGTGAGTTTGAGGTCAGTCGGGGCCACACAGTAAGTTCAAGGTTAACCTGGACAACATAACAAGACCTCCCCTTCTCCTACTACCCCTTCTATCATATAAACTACAGCTATATTCAGCTATTCCTGAAGCCAAGGATGGATCTCTGGAGTTCAAGGCAACCCTAGATAGCCCTGTCTAAAAAAAATGCACTTGAAATGCTGAAGAGACTCCCTTTAATAACAAGCATCTGTGTGACTTCAAGCATGATGGCTTTGCTTTTATATCAGTTTTAATGTACGTAAAAATGATCTATGGTTGATTTTGTTTAAAAGACAAAGAGTTAAACATGAGCCGATAGAGATGGCTCTAAATCTGTGCTAATTAATTTTAATAACTATAAAAGTCATTAAATTTCCAAATGTGGCTACTCTTACCATTTTATGGTGTGGATTACTGGAGACATTTGATACCTGGTCAGGATATGTCAGTGTGCTGGAATAAACTGTACACCATGAAGAGCAAAGACGGGGACAGGCCTTGATAAACATCAAAGGAATTTAAGCAAGATACACATGACACAACTGTTGTACATGAAAGACTGGAGGGGCATCCTGTATCAGGATGGATTGGAACAGTACTAAAACTACCTTAGAGTTACCCCAAACCATTAGATAATTACCCCAAACTTTGATCTCACTCACCAGGACACAATGAGTGGGAGGAAATCTAATCCAGGCTAGTAAACTCCAAGTGGCCTCCAAGCACCCTCAACCCAGGTAGGAAAGGCTAGATGGTACATCTGCCTGACCCCAGGGACATTGATAGGGTCCTTTGCAGGGGAAGAGAAAAATTTGATCTGGGATTTGCCTGTGACTGTCCCAAGGGATGGTGTGCATTCATGAATAATCCAGAAGGAATTCAGAACCTCAGGGTGTCTGCTGCTCTGAAGTCAGGGCCGGGTTGGCTAACAGAGCGATCAGACTTGTGGTGGTGACCTATGACAAATTCCCATGTTTCTGTTCGACAGCGTTTCAGCTCTATATCAATAGACACCTGGGATATGCTGGGATTGTGGCAGAGAAGGAGACAGTGAGAGAGAAAAGTAAAAGAGACAGGAAGGACTCCTCTAAGACCTGTGGGACACAAGGTCTTGCTTGGCCTGGTGACAAACTGTGGGGTAGTGAGCCAGGTGTGAGCAATCAGATAAGCCTCCATTACTCGAGGGAGTCGAACAGTGTGGCCTCAATGCACACCTTATGCTTCTGCTAATGAGATCCACTGGAAAGCAGGAAGTGCATAAAATGCTGCTTGTATTAAAATTCTGGATATATTAAGATAGGGATGGCACAGAGTTATTAGCTTTTTGTTGTTTTTTTGGCAGTTGTACCCACAACACTATGTCCACATGTGTAGATATACTCAGGGACTGAGGGAAAATGAATCTCGATTCAGTAGAATTATTGACTATGTCTAAGACTAAAGCAAGCCACACTGTAGCAAAAAGAGCAGGCACAGAAATCTGAGTTTAGATCTACCAGAAGTGCTTTCTGATTATATATCATTGAACAAGTTATATCACTTAGCTTGGCTTTGGGTGTATTGCCTGTCAAGTAGGGTTGTCAATAGCTAATGGTTTTGAGTGCTAAGACATGCCAGGATCATAGTTGTATAGCACAATGTATAAAAGTTATACCTATAGATTCAGTCTATACAACTAGCTAGGTATGCCAACCTGGCAAAACAACTTTTCTGTTTTCCTCTGCCTTCTCATGTCAAGTGAAACTATTCCAAGCACCCAGTTTAGATTAGGAGAGAGCTCATGGGTATGAGTAAGAGTGGAGAGGATGCCATATGATAATGCAGATATAAAGCTGCACCTAGTGCTTGGCACAGAAAATCATTCAAAAGATATTAGCTGTGATTGAGGGTTAACAAGCGTGAGTAAATGGAAAAACATAGAAAGTAATCTATTCGTTGTTACCTGCTCTGCCTTTAGTGCCCCGGCCCCTTGCATACATTCCTTTTTCAGCTGGTTGAATGACTCTTCAAAATCTCTCATCTAACTTGACCTCCAGCCAGAAATTTCCATTGTTCCAAACTGTCTAAAACTGGGAAGTCAACGTAATGTCAATCAGTCCAATAGATCCGAGAAATGGGTCCTTGGTACCCACAGGTACATATGACCTGGGTGGCAGGAGCTCCTCTTCTGGATTCACACCCTTCCTCCCTGCTGTGATACACTACTCAGGATGCTTGACCATCTCAAATGTGCCAGATATTATGGGGAATCCAAGATCATTTGTGGGCTCTCTTTTCCCTCCCATTTGATGAATTCATTGCAGCTCATATGCACCATGTAACTAGGTAAAACATGGGAGCCTTGCTATGCTAGGTACAGAAGCTCATGTTAAGTAGGCATGTTAGAGTGTGTGATACCCCTTTACATGCTCTGAGCCCCTTAGAATAAGTGCTCTCCAAGAGAAGAGAGCTCTGTGTGTCCTGTTTATTTTTCTTCCTCAGGCTCCTAGAAAAGGGCCTGGCACATGGTAAACACTCAACATGCATGGTATATTAGTGTGTTGTGATTCTCATTGCAGCTCAGTGACATGGGAAAGGTGGCTGTTATTCTTACTATTCATATATCTAACAAGGAGAAATAAGAAGATAATTTTAAGGAAAATCTAAGAAGATAATCTTAGCCCTTAAGTCCATCCGCCTTCCAATAGACCATCCTAACCACGTGCTCTTTCACCAATGGTGTTTGAAGGGTTTTAGTAGTCTGAATGAGATTCCCTCTTGTGGATATGAATGCCTTTCAAGGCTCCCTGTCACATTCTTTGTGTGAGCCTTTTGACTTGACTTGAGGGTCTTGCTTAGTTTTTGGTTCCAGGCCACTCTGGCTTCAGAGATTGACTTGGCCTTTAGTTTTATGATGTGGACATTTGCTTGTGCTCTGCTTCTGGAATATTCCCCTACCAATGCCAAGCTCTCTTGTGGTTACCAACTTTCTGAGCCACCATGGATCCAATGGATCAGTGCCAATGCTCCATAAGGCAGACTGTATCTGGCCTATATACCTTTACAAATATTTTAAAGGCATTTGCCTTATGGTTAGTGGCTATCTGAAGTTAAAATAGAAGAGGATATGTATAGTGAATTGAACAAGAAAACCAAACCTGTTTTGGTGATATTAGTTTTATAATCAGCAATAATATTTTGAATTGAAATTAAAAAAAGGTTTTTATCATAATCTCATTGAGACACACAGGACACACTCCAGTTAGTCATACAGAACAACAACATTAGCTCTGAATTATGCCACCTCATTAAAGGCAGTACCTATAGTCTGCTCTGTTCATTGCTAACCTAGCTGTGCTCACTCAGTGGCCACTTCAAGTTTCCAATCTCTAAGTCTCTTCTCCTATCTTATTTATGTCTGTACTCTTCTGCTTGCACGTTCCTGCATGAGGCCCTTGTTAAGTAAGTGGTCTGCAAAAATGAAGTTGGATTTATCAGGAGAGAAAGAACCAGGAATTCGAGCTCCAAAGATAAGCTACTTTAGGACACTTCTACAACTCCACAGCTTTTTGTTTTACCATGAAGCTAAATATTGCATTTTCCATATCATGAGGCAAGTATCTCAAATGATGACCTCTTGACCACACTTAGAAGAATTTAAATATGTTGTCTATGTCTTGAATTTAGCTTCCTTCTTTAGGTTAGAAGTATTTTCTGGCAGTATTTTACAGAGGAGATGACCTGGGACTTTTTTGCTGTTAATGGCTATCACAGGTTGTTTTCTTGGTTTGTTTGTTTATTTTGTTTGTTTGTTTCTTTGTTTGTTTTGATTAGTGACTACAGACAAGATATTTATTATCATTTACAAACCCCTCCATTATGGAATAGCAAATTGTGTCACCCAGCTAATCTTCTATCTCTCTCAATTCTCCTTAGCCCAGTTTTCTGTAATAATTAGTTTTTCATTGTTCCACAAATGTAGCCTCACCATCATTATTAATCATCAGTTAAATTATGTTTCATGTGGATGCCACTGCCTGTAGTGTACAGACCACCCTTCCCTTCCCACCCAATCTGCTAAGTGCTCTTCCCCCTCTGGTCTTCTAGGGCACATTGCTTTCGCCATCATCTTTCCACAAGAGGCCTTTTACCTACTTTAACTCTATGATTCTCCTTCTCTTGATACCTCCAAGTGAGATGTAAGTCACTCCTTTAGAATATCTGAGTTGGCACCCAATAAATATGTGCTGAAGAAATGCATGGGCACAAGATAGCAATGTTTAGGTAGTTACCTTGATGGATGGAATGCATAGTGAACAAGGAAAGAAGGGGGGGCTCATTTTACTGGAAGTCAAAAGGATTAGCACTTGCATCATGCAGTATAGCTGACCACTCCTAGAAGGGAGACATCCAAATGTAAAATGCAGAACATTAAATATTGAAAGCAAAAGTTAATATTAAATTTTAATATGAAACATTAATGCCAATAAACAAAACCAGCCAGAAGGGGGACAAAATTAGGACCAGGCCATGGCCAAAAAGGAGAGACTCATGGACTGGGCTGAAAGCTGACCATGACCTAGACTTTCCCAGCAGGGTCCATTGGTAACAGTCACACCCACCAAATTTCCCAGGAGAAGCAAAGGAGGAGGGAAAAAAGCCTTTTATAACCCACAGCCATAAAACTCAAGTCTTTCCTACAAAACAAAGTACAGTAAAGTGTTTCAGGACCGCCAAGGCTTCAGAACTTGTGGTACACTGGAACAAAAATAGAGGCAGCAGAGAGGAAAATATGAGATTGTTGAACCCTTGGGGCAGGAATCCTATCTTTGTTTGCACTGTGTACTATGAGGCTTGTGTGCAGGCAGCTTGGATAGAATGAAAGAAGAGCCATGAAAGAGACAAGAACAAGATGCTTGTTCCTGCTGCCGCCACCAATGCCAGTCTGTCTGAATCAGAAAAGGCCAGGAAAGCAGAACTAAAACCAGAGCACAAGGGTTGAACTGGCCCGAGCTCAAAGCTTTGCACAACTGAGGATACAGGAGCACTCAGGCCTACCTTGACTGTCCAGGGGCAATGACCTACCAGCCATAGAGGGCTGCAGCCATGATGTCTCATAAATTATAGTTTCCATCAGAAAGACCATGGGGTTAGCCAGCAACATAGCCTTAAGGTTAGATGTCAAAAGTCTCTGCTTAACTTATTCTCACATCTATGTCCAAATGATATCTTTTTTTTTTTTTTTTCTTGTTCTAAAATGAAAACCGGAGCTGAAAGACCAGATCAGATTCTTCTGTGGCAACTGTGGTGAGGTATTATGAATCAAAATCCACGAATTACTTCATGGTTGTGGTGCTGAATGGTTAGGTCAAAACACATGACTTGTTTGTATTACTTTAACTCTTGGAGGTAACAGGAGAAGTGAAGGATTCTGAAAGACAACCCCCCATCACAGCAAGTGTCATATCACTAGTCACCCAGGTTATAGGAAATTTAAGAGGTCGCTAAATAAAGCCCCTGTCTCTGCCATGTGGTCCTTAAACTCTGGAACAGCCCTGACAGTGCACAAGACAGAGAAGTACACTGACAAGCCTCCCGCTCCCCAAAACCCTTTTTAGTTTCTGGGAGAACGTGGTTATGATGGTACTGAGGTGAGGTTAATTCAGCTAGAAGGATAATCTTCACAAGAAATTAGCAAGCATAAAAGGGCAAATGAGCACAGATTGGTGGATTAATTTTAACCATATGGAAACTGATGGTAACCCTATCACATGAAAGTCAATCAGGAGACAGCTTGGGCGAAATTGGGTTTTCTGAAAGGAACCAGAGTAAGAGGTGGTAAGCAGAGTGAAAAGCAGGGCCCACACAATGTGATGTTTTATTTTCTCAGGGCTTCTTTATTCCTCAGATTTTGGGTGATTTCTGCCAAATCATTTTGAACTTATTTACCTAGCTCCCACCTCTTTCTTCTGGATAGTCATGTGACAAAAGTCAGCCTTAGAAGTTAAGATTGTCTGATGAGTTTTAGAAGAGAGCAAGCTATTTCAAAATGGGAAAGAGTTTTGCTTTTCTTCATGTATACAGCCTCACCTCCATATGAGGGGTGAATGTCAAATACAGATTCTTTGGCTGAACAGTGCATTTTGTGCAATTAGGTCTAAGGACATTTTGTAGTGGGAAACTGAATTATCATCATTCTTTATCTGAGACACTGAATTATTTTTGATGCCTCACAAAATGCAGGATAAAAAGATTAACAAACCGCAGGGTCAGAGACAGAGCCCAGTTTTCATACTGACTCATTGGATGACTCTCAGGTGAGGTCTCAATACTATCAGGCTTCAGTGTCAATGCCTAAAATGTATGAAACCAGATTCTCAAACCATAACCCACGGGTCCCTAATGGCTCATAGAGAAGTGATGTAAGGTCCCGATTAAGTGAAGGCAAATTTGTACACTCACTCTTTTAAACAAAATAGTTTTATTTCAGTCATCTTACATTTTGGGTTTTTGTGTAATCAATTTTATTTAAAACTGGATTCATACTTAAGCAAATTGAAACCTCACTGAACTATAATAAATAAGAACTAATATCTAACACATTTTCCTGCAACGGTTCCTATTACACACAGATAGTATATTTCCAAATGAGGGAGTCGTAAACTCTCAGGGAATTTCTTTTTTTTGACATGTCATCAGGGACTGAACAGGTAGTCCTTTGATTACTGAAACAATGATGGTGAAACCCAGGATGTTAAATGCTAGGGCTGCTGTGAGTGACACCACGCACTGAGTAGTTTAAACAACGGAGAGCTTTCTCTGCCCGCTATTAGAGGCTAGGAGTTCCAAGATAAAAATGGCAGTAAAATTCTGTTTTGAAGTCTTTCTTTTTGGTCTGCAAAAGGCTTATAATATTTTCTCCGCCATTTTGATTCCCACGTGTTCTTTTGCTGAGGAGTGTCTGTGTAGTCTCTGTCATAATTTCTTCATCTGAAGTAACTAGTTGTACAGGATAAAAAGCCCCTGTGACCTCACACAACCTTCTCAACCTCTTTAAGGGGCTCCTTTTCACTACACACATATTTTGAGGTTCTGAATTTGGGAGAGGAAATGTCACAATTTAGTTTATACCACCTGATAGTCATAGAGACCACCCAGAGAGCTCTTTGCTTCTTAAATTGCTTTAATACTTTTAAAATAGTAGTATATGTACTTTCCAAAGATCAAGTGATCCAGAATGGACATATTCTTCTAGCTTTTTTGTCTCATGAACAACTGCTATCAAGTTTTCTTATCCATCTTTTCAGGATAGTTTATGAATATTCAAGCCAATAGTGTATCTCTCCCTAATAGTGTATATACTGAAGAGATTTATGACAAAAACTTTCCCTGGCTCAACTCCAGATTAATTAAATTAGAATGGAGTATGGGGCTTCCCAGATGTCTGCAAGGATAGGGGAGATTTGAGAAACTGCTCTGGGTTCTTGCTGCTAACACTGTGGTCTAAGGAGCACGCTCAGCGTGGGTTAGGCAGTGTTCAAAATGCTAGCTCTCAGGCTCCACATGGCCTATTGATGGGAATCTACATTTTAATAAAACCTGTTTGTGTTATTTGAGTGTAGGTGAAGTTTGAAAAACTAAAAAACTTGCCTTTTTGCTAGAACTTCTGTTGGATCTACAAACTACTGGGGAAAGCACTACCCTGAACAGGTCTGACAGGAAGCAAAGCCAATGACTGATAACTCCATGAATAGAAGATGTATTTTTGTGGTAGCCTGTTATGGCCCACAAGTCCTATGACTTCATGTCCCTTGGGAAGAAGGGACAACCTCCACAGCTGGTTTGTGTGTCTTTTTTTTGTAAATGCCCAATGCCTAATTTGGAGCTGGAAGCTACTAAAAAGACTACTACCTCCTGTGACTCTAGTTCTGTGACACGACAGTTTGTTAGAGAATAAATGTGTGTCACTGTGAGCTGAAGATGGCTCCTGTAAACCACAGTGAACACATTGCTGAACTGGCAGCATGGTGTAATAAATTACAGAGGCCATCATCCGTGGCAAATAACCTAGCTAGGCTGCCTTGCAGGCCCAGGAGGGAGAGAATCAGGGAGGGAAGTGTCATTTAGTCAATTAGCCATGGAAACAGCCTTCCTTCCTGGAGGGTAGATTTTCCTCTCTTTAGAGCCACAAACTCAAATGTCAAACAAGTTGTAACTGCCACGGATAACAGGCTAACTACACCATTTGCTTTCTGTAATAGAGAGAAACAACTGGGCCATTTCAGTGTTACTGCTGGGGCTCTGGGATTTGGAATGGGGCCAGGTGGGCTGTTTGTTAGCAAATTCTTCACTGTCTCCCTGTTCCTATACCAGTGCTGCTCTTAGGCGTCCCCAGTGTAGAGTGCAAAGCCAGCACTGGAGGAGAAGGAGAAATTTTACATGAGTTGACTGTGGTTAGATGTTGGCCTTAATTAAATTAGAGCATATTTCCAGCATCTTTAAACCCACCCCAAAAAGCTAATGAAGACTTGGATTCTACCCAGCCCTGGAATGAACCGAGATGTCCTTCATGGTCCTGTAATGCCAGGTGTTTGCCTCAAAGAGGCATTTATGACAGACACCAGTTTTGGCAGTTCCTTTTGGCAACAGCAAATGATCCATGGGAAGTGACCACCTGTGGGCGGGGCCAGGGTGGGGGGTATTGGGTGCCAAGAGCTTCTGTGAGTTGCCTAAGATCATGGAGATGACTGGCATCACAAAATCTCTGAACAGGAGCTTCCAGAAAGCAGGGTAAGTGTCATAGTTTGTGAAGTGTCTTAATGTGGGGTCTGGTGGGCTTTTTGGAGAGGGATATAGAGGAAAGTCTGAGTATTGGCTAATGAAAATGATTTTGAAGAGTGGATTCTGCCTCTCCATTGCCCACCAGAGCACTAGGAAGACTAAGGGATAGGGATGGTAGAGGGCACTGGATTTCTACTCAGAGGAGACTAGTTAGTCTTAGGGAAATGTAGGTTCCCAAGCACTTAGAGGGAACACTAACCTAGGAAACCAGGTGAGTAAGAGTTGATTGACTCATTGGAGTTGGTCTGAATGACAGAACAAAGTTATAAGAGAAAGGGACAGGGTTAGGAACAGAATACAGTTAAGCAGTTTAAAAAAGCATGGAGTTTAATCAGACAAGAACATGAAAGAGGACAATCAGTAGGAACAGAGAAACTGGGAAGATGGCTCAGTGCATAAAGTACTTGCCAAGCAAGCATGGGGACCTGAGTCTGAATCCCCAGAACCCACGGAAAGCCTGGAGTGGTAGCACATGTCTGCGTTACCATGGCAAGATGGGAGGCAGTGATAAAAGAAGCTTAGCAGCTCCCAGGGTAGCTAGTCTGTCACATGCAGCAGTTAACAGTAAGTGGGAGATGAGGAGCTGGACTAGAGCTTGGCCCTCTGAATCACACAGGAACACAGGTACATGCTGTCACACATGAGCACACCCCCCACACACTATACAGACACATGCACACTCACAGGCTAGCTTCTGTTTTCCACTGGCTTCCAGCTTATTTGGGCATTGTTTCTATTAGCTTGTTTAAAGAACCAAAAGAGGGGTGAACATAGCTTTGGGCACAAATTACGAGTGTCCTACTTCCTCTTCCTGCCATTAACTCAGCTAAACTGTGCACAGAAGACTGTGGTTACAAGTAAGTCCCTGCACAACTCTAGCCATTATGTACCAGTAATACATTAATTGCATACTTTGTTATATGGGCGACGACTTTTCAAACCCTGGTCAAAACTACTCCTTTTATTTCTCAGAGATCAGCAGAAGATTCATAAACTGTGACCTTCATTGGGAGCTTGTTTCAGTTTCCTCACTTCGGCAATCAAATAAACTAATAGGTACAAATAACATAGCTATACACGGTATTTCAGGTATTATTCTAGGTACCATAAAGGTATTTACTCATCCAATTATCACAGAAATGCTCTAGAGTGAGCACCAAGATTATCCCTAATGAGACAACTGAGGTACACAGAGATGGAGAAACTTACTCAGGGCCACATCCCAGTGACAGATAATAGAATCCTGACACATTTTATACAGAACTGCATCTCAAGCTCAGTTTTCCACTATCATCAATATTTGTGGTATTTCTTCCTAAATTGGTCTGGGAATTGGCAAAGCACCTATACAGTAGATACATTATAAAAGCCCTCCATATGTCTATATGAAAGGGGTAATAGGGCTAAGCACAAGCCATCTCGGCCAAGATTCTTGTGAAGCTCATGGGCAAATTTTCAGAAAGTGTTTTATGCAGGAAACATCAGGGCTGATTCAGGTGAAGGCTACAAGCAAATGCCTCTAGGAATAGGAGTGGAACTTAAATATTAACCAGAGGTCTATAAGATCTTGTTTTTACATAGACTCATGCAAAGAAATCAAATCTGAATTCAGAAGAAATTATTAGCAAATTTTGATTTCTTACTTGTTTATTCCAAAAAACACCCAATGAAATTTATTTTATAAATCACACAGATCTTTTATTTAAACAAAATTCATCTTGTTTCTCATCCCTAATATATTCACACCTCAAAACCCTGCCATTATTTTCCTCTCTCCCACGTTCCCCCCAAACTGCCCTTCATTCGCTCAGATAGTCCTTTCCAAAACAAGAGTCTGAGAATACTCTACTACAAAGAGATTAGGTAATGATGTGTCCTCTTCCCTCATTCCTACTTTCCAAAAGACTTCAGAAATCTCCAAGTCCTTAGAATCGGGTATCAGGAATGAATGAAGGTCAGAAATCCAAACTCTAAGACAAAGGTTCTCCTAGAACTGGTGTGCACGAGGGTGGTGAGAATTTATGTCAAGATCACGGTATGTACTCCTTGCCGCATCATAACGTCTCAACCCTTTTTCTATACTTTTACCATATTGCCGTAACTTTCCTCTCTCCCACATCTGCCCTCCCAGCCAGATTTCCTTTAGAACCCACCAAGCTTCTAGCAGTTTCTAACAGCCATAGGTCTTTTAGTCTTCTTCCCTTCCTCATAGAAGGGAAGCACCATGCACTTGCTTCCTGCTGGGTCCAATTGGTGTTTTCCACTTGCAAAACACTATTAACAAAATTTCTCCTTAAACTCTCTAAAGTGTGTGAACAGGGCAGCCAGTATGTTCAAAATCAGAAATAACAGTTCATATAGGCAGGATCCAGGAAGGGTGAGACTCCGGCTATGCTAGTGGAGGGAGGGGCCTAGGTCTGGATTCAGCTCTAGAGCAAAGGACACCTGGTGGGAAGGTCATTTGGCATTCCCAAGTGTCCGTGAGAAGGGCTCCAGTGAGGAGTGAATGACCCAGGTCCTAGCCCTTTTATGTCATTGACTATTCAGGAGCTTCTCCATCTCCGTCTACATGGCCAATGATTACACAACTGCAGCTCTAAGCGTCTCCTCCCCATGACATTAGACACATTGCATGTCAGACTGTCTAGGAAGCATTCTGTGGTAGAAACAATGAAGTGTGTCTCATCTCAGATTCCAGGTCACCTTGGCTAGTTTGAGTTCCTTCTCCAGCATTTTACTACAGTGTCGTTCACTTGTACTGAAACAAGGTTGAGGTGGTTGCCGGTGGAGTTCCCTCACACACCTCTTAAGCAAGTTCACACAATGTTTGCCATGGATGATGCTAGGTACCTGTGATGCAGCAGAGTACAGTCTTGGTGGACTGGCCTTATGCTTATTGTCCCTTTATTCATTTTAACACTCCCCCTACAGTAGATACTGAGCAATTAGCAACATATTAGAAACAAAGAAGTTAATGCTTGCAGGAGGTGGGTTAGATTTGACTAGCGGTGACTGTTCTGAGAGCTTTCCCTTTCTGCTATTACAGTGCCCAGTCTGCTTTTTCCAAGGTATAGGCTGTGAGCAGGGCCTTTATTCTCTTCCCAAGGATACTGAGACTCCATGTGTCCCTGCCTCACGGGGCCGCGCGGATTTTCACATCTAATCACTTCTTCCATTCTGGCTTCCGGCTGAGTCCTTTCTTAGACCTCTAGACTACATCCAAGATGCTTACCTCCTCTCTGTGGAAACCCACTTCTCAGCATTCTAGTACCTTCTCTGCTCTATCCAGAAAGAACTGATCGCCTCTCTTTCCAACTAGTCAATGAAGCTGGGGACTCAGCCCATAAGCTACCTCTGCTGCTCCTACAATTCATGTTACACTGAAGTGCAAACTTATATTCCAGACCCACCCCATCCAGGGCCCTGAGTATCCACATCAACTTGGTACCCACTTTGGAGCACAACCCTAGAGAAAAGGGAGTCTACAGGACTTGACATGCTTTATGCAATCTTCGTGCACAGTAATCCTGCTGCTGTTCACATTTTATAGAAGTGGAAAGGGAAGTTAGACCAACACTACGTGACAGCTACAGTTAAAGTCTGAACACAGTTGTATGGCTCAAATTTCGTGCTGGTTGTATTTTTTCTTTTTGTCTTTGTTGACTTTTGTTTACTTTAGGTTGGAGCTTTGTTTTGTTTCAGTTTTTACCATTTTGAGACTAGGTCTTCTAGTCAGCTGGCTTTGAAACATGGTCTCAACCCCTTCGTTGGTGGCATGAGGCAGATACGCTGAAAGCATGGGCGTGTCCTTAATTTCAGTCATCTGTTCCTTAATTTCAGTTATCTGTTTGCTATTTTCATGATTTGGGACGTTACATTTTTATACATTAACCTTATAATATTTTTTCTTTCAACTTATAAACTTTTATATTTTATATCATAATGTATAAAATAACATGAAATAATGGCTTGAGAGTTCTCTGTCCCCACTCTGTCCTTCTTTAGGCCTGGGTGCAGTTAGGTGTGACCTTCTTGCTGAGTTTAACCCAGAACCCTCATCCCATGCTGCTGCTGCTGCTGCTGCTCTCTACTCAGAAGCTTTAAGCTAGGCAGTAGCAGCATCTATGGTCTTTCCTGCCTAGTTAATTCAGGCCCAAATGCACACACTCACCCAGAATCCTCGCCTGCTTGTAGTCTTCTTGTAGTCCACCACCTCAAGGTCCAGCAGCAGCCAGAATCTCTCTCTCTCTGACAGTCCAACTTGTTTCCCTCCCCTCATACCTCCCAATCCCAGGTTCACATGGGAGGTAAGGCATGCACACATCCTCTTGTGAGTCTGATCCTCACCTGGTGCTGCCCACCACAAGGTCCTCTAATCCTAGGTAGGAGCTGCATCTGTGGGTGCTCTTAGTACAGGCATCCCCATCTGTATCTTTTCTTGTTAATCTGACCAAGATCTGGCCTCCCGGCCCAGGCCCAACAAAGATCTACTTTCACATGAGTTTTCAGAGTGGTTCCTTACCCCACTGATTTTCTATGCCTGGACCTAGCTTGGACCTTCACCAGGGGATCTTCCTGGACTTACCCAAACTTATGCAACCCTCAAGACATCTGCATCCTACTGGTTAGCAGTGACTTGGGGTCACTCCAGTTTCTTCAGTCAATAATCAACACTGGGTAGATCAGATGAAGGACTGACCTGTTCATTTCCCCTATCTGACTTGAATAAACCAAGTTCAGGTGGCAGCAAAAACAGAACCAAACTTCCACTCAACATAGGCAGGGAATAATCTACTATCAGAAATGCAACCAAATATATAAACAGATACAACAGTTTGATATATCAATTTATTTTATAACATATGCTCAAATGAATGCTTCATAATTTATATGTGTATATATTGTGTAGGTCCTTCTCTTGCCCTCTACTTTCCTTATCTGACATGATCTAAATGGCAGAGATGATGATGGGCAGCCTTGGAACTAGAAAGACAAGGGTCAATGGAAAGGAAAGACATAGTTTTGCTTTGCTTTGCCGTAGCATAGCCATCTGACTTTGGGAGCAGAGACAGTAGGTCACCACTGAAAAACAACCAGAGAATATTAGTTAGTTCTGTCATCCTGAGTCAGCAGCCAGGCTCCTCTAAGCATTCCCTCTGTTTTCCTGAACTGTTCTGAGTATTTGCTGTGTTATTCAAGGCATCAGTCTTAACCATGGCATTGTACAGCACAGTGTAAGTGGTAGGTAAATACTGTCTCTCCCTGACAATGCTGCTGCATTTCAGACCTCCCTCATAGAAAACGCCCAGGTTGCAAAGGTCAGACATGGTAGAAGAGAGATGGCAATTCCTTCTCTTTTGCCTAACTCTCTCTGTCCATCCCCCCAACCGTTATCCCACATGCCAGGAACAGGGAGGAAAAAGAAACCAGAGAGGCAAGGCTGGTGCAGCTGGAAGCAGCTAGGGATGTAAAATAATCAGAGGGCAGCCGGCAGGTATCACTTTGCAATGATTGCCCTGGGAGGTTGTGTGGAAGTGAGAGACTGGGTCACAATCATGAAACTTTAGCGCATTGACACCCATGGCCTTAGCAGTGGAGGTTTCTCTGGTTACAAGAGAGCTTGACCTCTGCCCTAGTGCCTCAAAGCTGGTCAACAATGACCCTCAGCAGCAGATCTGGGGCTACCCTTTGTATATAGGCCTCATTGCTCTGGGGAAACTTTAAACCCTTTGCTTAGCTATGACCTATGGCCCTGGAGATACTTTAGGGGGACCTTCATGCGAATAAACTTCAGTGTTTCTGTCACATGTTAAATACGGAGGTTTGTTGTTAAGCAGAAAACTTCTTTCTGATGTAGTCCTCGATGTTTGGGCTTTGTGTCCTGCTCTCTACAATACCATCTCTATGAAGCTCTAAGGCTTTGTGCAATGTCAACTTATTCTCTCTCTGAGTCAGTTTCTTTGTATGTAAGTAATGATGAATAAATCAAGCTGTCAAGGTTATATGAAGTTTAAATAAATATTGCCTGTAATGGATTTGGGTAAAATCTGTAGATAAGATCAGTAGAGAAAGAGAAAAAAACTTTTAAAAAATCAGAGAAGATTAAAAATCTATTAGAATAGAAGGAGAACTAAAGGTGATATTGGGGCTCTTCTCCGTTAAAGGGAGTGGGATGGAATCGCAGGATGCTGGTGACTTTGGAAAGGCAAGCATTGAGTTCCCTCCTTGCTCACTCTAACAAGGGCTGTGCTTGTAGATTAGCCAGCCTTCTAGGAAACAGAACTAAAGTTACAAGGCTGATACAGTTAGGAACTTGGGTGTGGTCTTTGAAGGATGAATAGACATGTGGAGATGTTCAGAGCTCACAGAGAAGGCTAGATGGATTTCTCAAGTCTTATCATTTTATGGCCATCTGCACATTCTGTTTCTCATCTCTGGCCTGGCCTTTACGAACCTTCTCTAAGATGATCCCCAGAAATCTTTACCTGCTGACAGACACAGCCTTTAAAATCTCTTTCCACACTGAACCTGATATGATCTGGGATAGAAGGTGTGACTTTCAAGGGTTGGCAATAAAAGTATCCTGGCTTCCCGCTGGGTTGCTTGAATAATTTGTTCTCAGGAAGTGAGCTGTAATTTTGAAGGACACTCAAGCACTTCTGTGGAGAGGCCTGTATGCAGAGGAAGACAACAGCTATGAAGGAGCCATCTTGGATATGTACATGTAGTCAGGCGTGCAGATGACTACAGTCTACGTCTTGATTGATGTTGCCAAGTGCATGGCCCTTGAGCCCCACCCAGTCACTCAACATCTCAATTTCTAACTCATGGAAACTATCAGAGATGATACATTTTTGGTATACTCTTAAAACCACTAAGCGTTGGAATAATTGATTATCACATATAACTAATATAGACTATATCTTGAAAACTAAGCATAAGCCTCTATGTTGGTGGGAGGAATTTGCCATTAAGAAGCTACATTTAGAGAATCCTGTGTTGCCAAAGCCTGGCTCACAAATATTGGAATCTCTTGAGAGAACTTTTGAAAATGTATATTCCTGGGTCCTGCCCAAGGAAATTTTGATTCATGAAGCCTGAATCCTATGAATATACATCTTTCAAACTCCATAGTAGCTTTTGATGAATAGACAATTTAGAATCTCAAATAGCATCCTTATTATCCATATGAGGGCTGAGACGGGAAGTGATCTATTAAGGCAGGAAGGCAAAGCATGGACAGAGGAAAGAGCAAATCTCAAAGGCCCCAGCATTGAATTTGTGACTCTTGTCCCACAGTTGTGGGCTAACAGAAAAACTGTGATACGAAAAGCTGGAGGAAGGCAGTGAGGGGGCAATTGATTTCAGGTGTGGAGACAGAGCTCAGCCCGTTTCCTCTGAGGATGCATTGGGTGGGCAGCAGCAGACAGGCAGGCAGGCTCCACTGCCTCTGTGGCTGGACTAACCACACCATCTCTGCACAAATGCACATAATAGCATTGTAATGAGCCTGCTGTGCTTTTAAAGGTGCAATGAGAGAAGACGACTGCTCTGCTTAGGATGAACTTCCATCTGCCGGTCCTAGCCAAACCCCACAGTCCAGTAGCAAGTGGGATTGCTGTGCCCATGTTTGCATGTATGAGAGAGAGAAAGAGAGAGAGAGAGAGAGAGAGAGAGAGAGAGAGAGAGAGAGAGAGAGAGAGAGAGAGAGAATGAATATAATGAATATGACAGCAGGGTTTCCCTAGAGGACCATAGTCATGTGCTTATGAAATAATGTGAACAGACACATCTGTGTGACCTTTGCTAGCATTATAACCTCTTCTGCAGAAAAGCCTGCATAGTTTGTAGGTGCATGATGTATCTTTGATGTTATGCAATTTGTTGTCCATTCTTGGAGCTATGAATGGTGACTTACAAGGATGATGTCCCATATTTGATCTGAATGAGGCCTGACATGGAGCCATCAATCTGGTGACTTGGTAAATATTTTCTGTGTTTTAGTCACAATGAGCATTGAGAGCTTTATACAGATCAAAGGCCTCCTCTGTGCAACTGTACTTGTGAGAAGAAATGTTGTAGCCAAGTAGGTGTCTTGACAATACTGGAGAAAGGTGTAGGAGCAGATGATCACCTGCCAAGACTAGCTGCCTTCCCATTTCTCTCAGTTCCCTAACTTTGGCTTCTGGCTGCTCTCCATGTGGGGCTGCTTGCCAGATGGGATAGGGATGGGCTCTTTTAAGGAGCGCTGTGCAGTGTTGGCAACTTGACTACACATCAGTCTCTGGCGTTAATGTTCTAGTTCTAGCGACTAATTGCTGGTGACTCCAGTGACTGCCCCTTTCTCCTGCTTCCTGAAGCTTCTGATGTATGAACTTCTAGCATAGTTATTTATCATGTTGTACTACAGAAATTTGTTACAGTGCCTGATTCCCTTGGCCCTTTGTCCTCAGCTTCTGGTGACAGTCACTCTGCCTTCTTTGCCGTGATAACCTTAGGCCCTGGCCCTGTACCTGGAATATAAGTGATGATGTGAGTAGTTTTTCTCATGACAGTAAGTGGTTACTCCCCCCCATGTTAGATCATTGTGAGCATGATGAGAGAGAGAGCTATATAGAAATGCAATTATTCTAAGCAAATGAATCCCACACAGATCAAAGGGAGCAAATGAGCAATGGGAACAGAGATGTGCATTATTAGGAAGACATTATGAATTTCCTCTTATGGCCAAACATTTCTTTAAATCCTAAAGCATTTTCCCTTCACTTCACTTTCTTTCTAAAGTCCTTACTCAGCAAACTACTGAAAACTCCAGGTTTTAACTCTGGCTACCAGAAAGTATTCATGTTTAGTATCACCATCTCCAGAAGAGGCAGAGGTCCTGGCCCTGACATCTAGCCTATGCCAGAATGCAAAGACAAACCCGAGTCACATCCTACCTGGGTCTGTTCTATTTAGGATCCAGAAGCACTCAACATTTTGGGTGATGTGAGGTCACTGCCACTGTATTCTGATGCTTCCTGGTTTTTCTACTCCATATGGAGCAGTGAGCTCTTGTTCTAATCAAGGATAGTAGCAATAGTTATCCTCATTTGAATTATAAAGTTATTGTGAAGCCAGAGCCAAGTACTGGGCATTCTCCCTAGTAATCTGAAACTCAGAATAGTTCAATAAGTTACCCAAGATCATATGACTTCTGAAGTCAGGAAGCAGCACAGTGGGCTTGGCAGAAACACTGACAACAGCTTAATGCCATGGTTAGAGATGGCTCACTCATTTAACAATAAGGACAGCAGTAGCTGTCCCCTGACTTATGATGACCCCTGAGAGTGTTTCAGTCTCTGACAGGAAATGCATAGCAGGCATTCAGGAAGTGCATATTACAGTCTCTCCTCTTCTGATTCTACCTTGAGTTCAGGAATCCTGACAAAGGGGAAGCACAATGATGTAATTTCTGATCAGAACTGTCAGCTGTGAGTTTCCCTTGTCACCTCTGTATCTCATTGTCTCCAGAGGAGCACAAAGAGAAAGCCAGTATTCACTGTTCTTTAAAGAAAATGTCCCTCACAACAGTAAATGCCCCCCCCCCATGTTAGGTCACTGTGGACATGACAAGAGAGAGCCTTATAGAGAAGCAATTATTCTAAGCAAACGAATCCCACACAGATTCAAAGGAAGTGATTACAATGAGAACAGAGACATAAATTATTAGGAAATTAAAGTCAAAATCAAATAAGGATTGGGAACTCTTGAGTCTCAAATATTTAATTGTCATAATTGCCTAATTAAGGATGGTTTTTAAAGCACTCCTCCCCTTTCGCCATGAGTACTAGGGAAGGTTCTATTTCCAGGAAGACAATTGTAGCACTTACACTTACCATAACACGAAGGTTGACCCCTGGCAAACCTCCCTGAAAGAAATGTTATGCTGTCTCTTCATTCATTTTCTCATTTGGCAAACACAGAATATCTACTACTATATACCATTTCTTAGGCAGCTCGAGGGAATGTACTCTTGAAGTCAATGAGTTAAGAGGAGGTCTCTGGAATCAAGGTGAACTGATCTGTGTTACTCAAAAGCCTACTTATTCATGGCTTACCAAATCAGGAGGGAGTCCAATGGTAACCTATACATGAAGTTGGGTCGTGGCCAGAAGGTGGGTCAGGCTGCAGGGAATAACAAGGGCATAGCCCCAGTGAGTCACACAGCAGAGAAAGGTGTAGGAACAGAATATGTAACTGAGAGAAGCAGAGCTGTACTATTTGAATGTGTAAATGCAGACATTTCCAAAGATACCTCTGTACTCAGTGTTGTGTCCTTCTTCCTAGGCAGGCTTTGGAGGACAAGCATTTCTACTTGACTTGCTGTGTGCTCAATGCTCAGCACATAACAGAGGCTTTAAAACATGCCTTTCTTTAAGATAGATATTGATTCAAGTTTGGAGGACCTTGACAGCACTCAGACAAGTTGAGTACCTACTATGCCACCACATAGTAAATGTTCTCTAAAATGTCTTGAGTGAATGAATGTGTCCTTCCTGAATGAATGAATGGTGAGCACTGTTGTACATTCTAGAATAGAAAGATGATTAATGTTTGGCTCTTGCCCTTGAATAGCTTTGAGATAAATGAGGGACATAGATTTTGGACCAGTTAATGAGAACCAAACCTGCTCTGAGATGAGTCACTCCATTTATCAAGCGTGAGAGCTGGCATCTCATTTTCATTAATGTAGGAGCTGCTGTCAGGATCATTTTTGTGGGTCTACAGACTTTCTTTCCTCAACCTGAGTGTCAATTTCTTGAGAACAGAGACCTATAAAATAGTAGGACATCAGTTTGCCTTTGCAGGATGAAGGCATGAATGAAAGGGCAATGAAATGTTCTTAAAGTCAAAGACTTGGCTAATGTTGTTTTCATATTATATTGTCCTGGCATATATATATATATATATATATATATATGTATATATATATATATATATATATATATATATCTCGTTGGGGTATCTGTATCCACATTTGTCTCCCCACTTGATAAATGCTTTTTCTCTGACACTTTCACAGACACTTCTAAATGTTCCTTTGGGAGGGTTTCAATGAATCTACTGTAAAGCCTGTGCCAGATACTACACAAGGAAGCAAGGTAGTATGCAACTTTATCTCTATCCTCAAAAGCTTTAATTAAACTGTGGGAATAAAGCCTAGCTCCATTGAAACAACTCATCTACATATCAAAAGAAAATGCTAGATCTCATTGACAAAATAGTAAATCACCAACCCCATGGTGTTTCATCATATGGTCCCTACCCTTAAGTACTACTGCTGTACTAGAAGAGTTAGTTAGTTTGAAAAAAAGATGTATTGGGGTAGATCTACCTTTCTACCACTCTGATTAAAAGCTGAAAACTCCAAGGGCCAACACTGTTTTAAAGAACCTCAGGCAACATGGGAAATAGACTACACGAGATGTGTGTACACTGACCCTGTAAGATATCAGAGGTGGGTCAGGGAATGACTTCATTTGAGTGGGAGCACTTGAAGATGGGTAGGTAGAATTATATATAGGGCAATGAAAAGTGAAGAATTACACTAGAGTTGGACAAACATGCCTTATCTCAGGCCAATATCACAATCTAGGGAGACTAGTCCATTTGTGTAGCAAAAACTGAGAATCAGAGAAGTTAATTCATTTGCTCACAAATAATATGTCCCAAAGTGATCAAGCCAAGCTCCTTTTTCCTTCACCTAGTTCCACACAGAGGAGGAGCTGAGATTATGGAGCTGGAACATAAGCTTGAAATCCCTGAATTCTATGAGGCAGGACATATATTAAGACAAGATTGAAATTCTTTCTTAATTTACTAGACGTTGCATTTACTTCCATTTTCCTGAATCCTGTAGTTATTTTGCTTCATTTTCAAAGTGAAATCTCTGCAGGGTGAAGAAGCAGTCATATGACTGACAACTTCAGTTATATGCAAACCGCGGGTCAGATATTTACAGTTTCTGTCTTCTGAAATATAAAAAAGATTCTTTGAGGAGAAACTAAGAGGAACAACAGTAAAATAATAAATGTACTTGGAGAAAATAGTAATCCCCTCCTCCAAAACGTATAAAAAGCATTGCTTTAACTTTTAATAATCCAATCAGTCTGACAAAGAGCTCCTTGTAAACTAGGCCTGGTGGCACTTGGCTAGAACCATGGCACTCTTCCAGCTGAAGTAGGATCTTCAAGTTTGAGGTCAGCTTGGGCTACACTATCAGATCCCACCTTAGAACTAAGAAATAAAAGACCAAGCACAAAGGAACTCATATTTTCTATTACTCCTACAAAATTCTTGACGAATTTGAGCACATGTAAATACAGCATCTTGACAACATGGATACTTTTTGTCTCTCTAGTCCTGCCGTGGAGAAACCATTGTAAGGAGAACATTCGCAGCTACAAAGCTAACCTCTGACATTCTCTTGAGATTAGCTCTGGTGACAAATATGACACAAATTGCTCTGAGGGAGAATGTAGAGAAGATGTAGAGTCAAGGTTTAGAAGAAGAGTTCATGTCTTTCAAAGTAGATATAGACATGCTGAATAATTTACTTCATTTCAGGATCCAAGCTAACACTTGAAAGCTTCAATAAATAAACATAATGGGCTCCCTTTAAAAATGTATTGGTTGGCAATTTATTTACTCATGTATATGCAACTTATGGTATGTGACATACAAGGAGCATTCCTCTCCACAAGGAAAAGTACTCCATAGTAGGTTTTAATAGGGGCTGGCAGCTAGAGCCCAAACCAATCTCTGTCTCATACTTAATGTCTTTCTGCACAGCCTTCTATATCTGTCTTTCTCTTACATCTTTCTTTTTCCTATTTCATTTTCCCTTCCTTCCTTTTTCTATCTCTCCCTCCATTCTGTACCCTTTCTCATTTTCATTTTCATTCTGTACTCTAATCCATTTATGCCTCAGTAAATGCCAATAAATTGGGTCTAGAGAGCTCTTGGTAGCATGAGTGAAAAATGTTGGAGGAATCACAGTACTATACATGCTGTATATAAGAGATAATGCATATTAAGATCATGCAAAAGTCATAGCAGCACAGCAGACACTTTCTGGAAACTCAGTAGAAAATGTATAACCAAAGCTTTTAAAAAATGAATAAACTTACCCAGCAACTCAATAGTTTTACTTTGGGTAAATATCCTACATGATGGGAAGAAAAGTCAACCCCCTCCCCAAATACAAAAGAAGCTTTGTACAAAAATGTCTTCATTATGACATTATTTATTACAAAAGCAATATCATTCTATACTTGGCTGCAACCTAAATTGTTTAAGAAGTAATAATGTTACTATTCAACTCAATCAGTGGAAAGCCTCCAGAAATGCTCCTTGAAAGAAATAAGAAATAGCCAAGGCCTCAGGTCAACAAAGAAACAATTATGCCAGAAACCAAGTTAACAAATCATGTTGAGTAATTACCAGGTGACTTGCAATGAACAGGATTATTTTGACTTGCCTCTATTTTATTTTCCATGTTTTGAACACCTACTATGTGGAGATTTGCTAGATACTTGGTTTGTGTTTTAGCATCGGTGATCTTATTTAAGCCTCCCAGGAATTCCAAAAGCCTAATTAAGTTATCATAGAAATCCTTCTGTTAAATGTCATGAAAATGAAGTTCTCAGAAGAGACTTCATGTGCTTAAGATACCCAAGTCTAGAGACACACTCTTTCAGCCAATTGCTTTTTCCATGATAGCTAAGCTGACTGGATGTGAATTTGTGTATTGGCACATACAGTATTCAAATCTCAGAACCTCTGTCATATGAAAGTGGAGGAGGTGCTTATTCCTAGGTTACTGTGTTGTTTATTCTCTCAGTAGGAAAGGGCTCTTCACCACAGAGAGTAGAACAACGGTCACTAACATCAAGACATCAGGACAAAGGCTTCTCATTGTGACTTTTCTGAAAAGCAGAGGAGGACCATATTGCACCTACAATATTAACCAAATTGTGTGTTTCGACCATTTATATCAGGTCAGACTCAGCTGTGTGGAGGACTGTCATGTACTAAATACTGTCCTTTCCTCTGATGCCATTTAACCTAGTCAGATGCTGCCACTAAAGAGAAATGACCATGATTATTTATCACATAGCAGTTTCTAAAGCATGACTGGACACATTTTGATTCTCACCACATCTATCAGCTAGACTAAACAAACTTCAGTTGCCTTCCTTGACTGCTGAGAGTAATGGTCTAATGTGACATCTATGGCAGAGCCATAAATGGATACCTCTGTGTTGAAAAGTCAGTTGAGCACACAAGACAGCAACTTGACAACATGTATAAACTTTAACCCTCTAATCCCACTCAGGATGAATTTTCATCTGAAAAGGATCCAAAACTACATGAAAAGTTGTGTGCCCAGACATGTAAATAATATGCATAATAACTGGAAACTATCAACATATCTAGCAGTACAACAAAGATTAAGGAAAATTTGACATATTCAACCTATACTCTGTATCTGAGAAAATAAGATAGTTTTTAAGCAAAATGTTTGTCTGTATGTATTTAAATGTGTATGTATATGTGTCTACTTGCTAGGGTTTATGTGCACCTGTACATTCATGAGCCTATGGATGCCAGATGAGTCTGTTAGGTCCTTTGGTTCTGGAGTTAGAGGCAATGACAGGCTCCCTGATATGGGTGCTGGTATCTAAAATGTTATTCTATGGAAGAATTGCAAGTGTTTTTAACTGCTGGGCTACTTCTCCAGCACAAGAGGAAAGATTTTAGCCTATAGTTCTACTCTTTCCACTAAGAACGTTGCAGCAGATTGTACATGGTAATGGCAGAACACCTGTCAGAGCAAGCCATCACACACTCAAGTAGGAAGCAGGAGGAAGAATAGGAGGAGAAGCAAGGAGGAGAGGGAGGGGAAGAGGGAACCTCATGGTTCATTTTGAGGGAATGCTATATTTGGCCCAAGATTGCCTACAAGGTCCCATTTGTTAACATTTCCAAAGAAATCTCCTACCATCTCTACCTTGGAGACCAGGACCCCAATCACTGTGGACTAGTGAGTTATGTCCAAGCCATATTTAACCTAAGAGGTATCAGGCACAAATTCTATTATTAGGGCTCTGCTCTCTGATGATCCAAAGCCTCTCTCTTAATATCACATTGAGAGTTAGGATTTTAACATGTGTTTAAGGGGACACAAGCATTTAACCTATAGCATCTAGTAAGCTCTTTGATCTTATTAGCTATCAGAGAGGCATCAGAGCATCATGGATGAGTACGGGCCCAGAATCTAAAAAGCCTAAGTTTGCAGACATATCCATGTACACACAACTTTAAATAAATTAAAAACAAAACAAAAATACCTTCTTTTCAAGCAGCCTGTATCAGACATTCCATTACAGTAATGAACAGCTGACTTACATAGTGTCTTTAGTTTAAAAGTTGTTTGTCTAGAAATCAGTTTCATTGTGATATTTTCGTGTGTGTGTATGTGTGTCTGTTATGCTTTGTTCTAACCTGACTCCGCATAGCCCTACCCTTCCTTTCTCTACTGTTCTTGATAGTTCTCCTTCTCCATTCATGACATAAATATGAACCCTTAAAGAGGAAACACAAAAATCCATGAAAGAATTACAGGAAAATACAACCAAACAGGTGAAGGAATGGAACAAAACCATCCAGGATCTAAAAATGGAAAGAGAAACAATAAAGAAATCACAAAGGGAGACAATCTAGAGATAAAAAAACCTAGGAAAGAGATCAGGAGTCATAGATGCAAGCAACAGAATAGAGATAGAAGAGAGAATCACAGGTGCAGAAGACACCATAGAAAACATTGACACAGCAGTCAAAGAAAATGCAAAATATAAAATGCAAAAGGCTCCTAACCCAAAACATCCAGGAAATCCAGGACACAATGAGAAGACAAAACCTAAGGATAATAGGTATAGAAGAGAGTGAAGATTCCCAACTTAAAGGGCCAGTAAATATCCTCAACAAAATTGTAGAAAAAAATTCCTTAACCTAAAGAAAGAGATGCCCAAAACCATACAAGAAGCCTACAGAACTCCAAATAGATTGGACAAGAAAAGAAATTTGTCCCATCACATAATAATCAAAATACCAAATGCCCAAAACAAAGAAAGAATATTAAAAGCAGTAAGGGAAAAAGGGCAAGTAACATAAAGGCAGACCTATCAGAATCACACCAGACTTCTCACCAGAGACTATGAAAGCTAGAAGATCCTGGGCAGATCTCATACAGACCCTAAGAGAACACAAATGCCAGCCCAGACTACGATACCCAGCAAAATTCTCAATGACCATAAATGGAGAAACCAAGACATTCCTTGACAAAAACAAATTTACACAATATCTTTCCACAAATCCAGCCCTACAAAGGATAATAGATGGAAAACACCAACACAAGGAGGGAAACTACACCCTAGATACAGCAAGAAAGTAATCTTTCAACAAACACAAAAGAAGATAGCCACACAAACATAAAAATAACATCGAAAATAACAGAAAGCAATGATCACTATTCCTTAATATCTCTTAACATCAATGGACTTAATTCCCCAAGAAAAAGACATAGACTAATAGACTGCATATGTAAACAGAACCCAACATATTACTGCATACAGGAAATGCACCTCAGTGTCAAAGATAGACACTACCTCAGAGTAAAGGCCTGGAAAACAATTTTTCAAGCAAATAGTCCCAAGAAACAATCTGGAGTAGACATTATAATATCTAATAAAATCAACTTTCAACCAAAATTTATCAAAAAGGATAAGGAAGGACACTTCATACTCATCAAAGGAAAAAAATCTAGCAAGAAGAACTCTCAATTCTGAACACCTATGCTCCAAATGCAAGGGCACATTCCTAAAAGAAACTTTATTTATTTATTTTTTTCCTTTTTTTAAAAATTATTTTTGATATTTTATTTACATTTCCGATGTTTCCCCTTTACTAGGTCTCCTCTTTGGAAAC
>CM052701.1:63996875-64044242 GCA_028551405.1 Uromys caudimaculatus
CAATTTCATGAGGTCCCATTTGTCTATTCTTGATCTTAGAGCATAAGCCCCTGGTGGTCTGTTGAGGAACTTTTTCCCCGTACCCAGGTGTTCGAGAGTTTTCCCCACTTTCTCTTCTATTAGATTCAGTGTATCTGGTTTTATGTGGAGGTCCTTGATCCACTTGGACTTGAGCTTTGTACAAGGAGATAGGAATGGATCAATTTGCATTCTTTTACATGTAGACCACCAGTTGAACCAGCACCATAAACTGACAGACTGGATCCATAAAGAGGACCCAGCATTTTGCCGCATTCAGGAAACACACCTCTGGGATAAAGACAAACACTACCTCAGAGTAAAGGGCTGGAAAACAAGTTTCCAGGCAAATGGTCCCAAGAAACAGGCTGGAGTAGCCATTCTAATATCGGATAAAATTGACTTTCACCCAAAAGTCATCAAAAAAGAAAATTTACTAAAGCTCAAAGCACACATTGCACCTCACACAGTAATAATGGGAGACTTAAACACTTTCTTTCAGCAATGGACAGATCATGGAAACACAAACTAAACAGAGATACATTGAAACTAACAGAAGTTATGGACCAAAGGGATTTAACAGATATCTATAGAACATTTCATCCTAAAACAAAATAATATACCTTCTTCTCACCACCTCATGGTACCTTCTCCAAAACTGACCATATAATCAGTTGCAAAACAAGCCTCAACAGATACAAGAAGACTGAAATAATCCCATACATCCTATCAGAACACCACAGACTAAGGCTGATCTTCAATAGCAACAAAACAACAGAAAGCCTACATACACATGGAAGCTGAACAATGCCCTACTCAATGATAACTTGGTCAAGGAAGAAATAAAGAAAGAAATTAAAGACTTCCAATTTAATGAAAATGAATGCATAACATACCCAAACTTATGGGACACAATGAAAGCAGTGCTAAGGGGAAAACTCATAGATCTGAGTGCCTCCAAAATGAACTGGAGAGAGCATCCACTAGCAGCTCAACAGCACACCTGAAAGCTCTAGAACAAAAAGAAGCAAATACACCCAAGAGGAATAGATGGCAGAAAATAATCAAACTCCGGGCTGAAATCAACCAAGTAGAAATAAAAAGAATTATACAAAGAATCAACAAAACCAGGAGCTGGTTCTTTGAGAAAATCAACAATATAGAAAAACTCTTTGCCACACTAACCAGAGGGCACAGAGACAGTATCCAAATTAACAAAATCAGAAATGAAAAGGGAGATATAACAACAAAAATCAAGCAAATTAAAAAAAAATCATCAGATCCTACTATAAAATTCTATATTCAACAAAACTGGAAAATCTGGATAAAATGGACAGTTTTCTAGACAGATACTAAATTAATCAAGATCAGATAAGTCATCTAAACAGTCCCATAACCCCTAAAGAAATTGAAGCAGTCATTAAAAGTCTCCCAACCCAATAAAGTCCAGGACCAGATGAGTTTAGTGCAGAATTTTATCAAACTTTCAAAGAAGATCTAATACCAATACTCTTCAAACTATTCCACAAAATAGAAACAGAAAGAACACTACTCAACTCATTCTATGAAGCCACAGTTACGCTGTGTATTCTCCCTTGGAGATGGAATGGTTTCTGTCTAATCAGGAACTTGTCACAATTTCCTTTCATAGAAGACTTCATAAGAGATTTTTTTCTACTACTATCAAGTTTAATGTTCCATATAGATCTTATTACTTTTAGCTTCAGAAGATATCATGTATATTTAAGAGGCATTTAACTATTATAAATTATGTTGATCACTTAAAAAATGTCAATACTGAGTTGTATATTTTAAAATAAATTTTATTAGTTTAATTTAAAAAATAAATAAATTCTGTAGTGATAATGTCTATTTGTCTACTTCTTTTGAAAACTATCTATTCAGTTAATTAGCCTATTTAATGATTGGATGATTTGGGTTTATTGTATTCAAAATTTACAGTTCTTTATAGATTCTTGATACTTCTTTCATCTTTTATGCATAGCTGCAAACATTTTTTCACTTATAGGTTGTCTCTTCATTGTCAGAATTGTCTTTTTTGCTGTGCAGAAGGCTTTGAGTTTTATGGAGTCCCATTTGTTAATCCTTGGGACCTCTTCTTGTACTTTTGTCTATTCAGAAAGACCTTACCTATGCTTATACCTTGAAGTATTTTTTTCTCAACAATTGATGATTGGCAAACCTTACATTAAGGGCTTTGATCCATTTGAAACAGACTTTTGTTAAGAGTGAAGAGATATGAATTTAATTTCATTCTTAGATACTTATTAGAATGCATAGATCCATTTTATTTAATTACTGTTCATATCTTCTGTAGACAGAAAGGCATAGTTGAGTAGATAAGACACAGGCCATGAGGTCTATACACTCTAGGAAATGTTATTAGCTGCCACTTTTGTAACAAAGTTTTGATCTGATTGTTGATTTAAATGGTCACTTATAAAGGTATGGAGGAATGTAGAGTCCTGATTTTCTTCCTGGTCCAAGCATGGAGAGCAACAGATTAGAAGAGAAGTAAATATAGTTGTATGTACATTATGCCATGACCCAGATATGCAGCTAAACTTCTCTGTGACCATGTCATAATGGCTAATCCTAGAACAAATGGTATAAATGCAATGTTTTCACCTTTCAACTTTGCAACAAAACCTGCGTACACATAGAAGCAGCAAAGACTGACTCTAGAGTCCTTTGTAAATTGTCAAAACTAAAACCAAATTGAAAAACTTGGTGAGACCATAGGGGAAAAATTGAGCAGACAAGATTGTAAACAATATTCTGGTCATTTCAAATTGTTTTCCATTAAAAAAGAGAAATACAGCAATTGGACACATCCTCTTGAATTCCCAAGGTCATTCCACCAAAATAGGCCTTAAGAGGATTCCAGTTTTGAAGAAGGAAGGAATAACACTCAACACTCTGCGAAATGAAACAAGGTGTTCATGGGACTAAAGAACAGATCATATTACTATATTAGTAAAATAAAAAAAAGACAATATGATATTAATACCCTTAAAAACTGGAATTGTCTCACTTTGTTGTTAGATTATTGTTGACTTCCTTGGAATACAAATGCTCTTACAGCCACATAAATAAGTTGAAGATTATATAAAAGGAAGCTGTGTGTACTGACATATACCTGAAATCTAATGATTGAGTAGAAAAGGCAGAATTGCCACAAATTTGAACCTAGACTAGTCAACATAGTAAGTTCTAGATCACCAAGGGTTGCACCCTGGGATCTGTAGAAAAGCAAATGGAGGAGGAGGGAGAAATGAGGATGAGGAAATGAAGAGGAAGGCTAAGACAGAACTCATTTTTGAGTACTGGAGTAAGTTTTCTATACTATATTATATTGTTTACACACATAATTTCATATTTCTTTGTGCTTTTTCCAGTTTATAAGCTCAGTAACACACACACACACATACACACACACACACACAGAGAGAGAGAGAGAGAGAGAGAGAGAGAGAGAGAGAGAGAGAGGACTTTCTCAAGCTCACACCTTTAATAACAATGAGGACAACTTACAACTTACTGGGAGTTGTATAATATAATAGAACATTCTAGGGTCAAGATCTTACAAGCCAATATTTATTTTATTTTATTTTGTTTGTTTGTTTGTTTGTTTCGAGACAGGGTTTCTATGTATAGCCCTGGCTGTCCTGGAACTCACTCTGTAGACCAGGCTGGCCTCAAACTCAGAAATCCACCTGCCTCTTCCTCCCAAGTGCTGGAATTAAAGGCGTGTGCCACCACTGCCCGGCTACAAGCCAATATTTAAAAACAAACAATTCAATTCCAAAGTTAACACAGCAGACCATGTCACTAAACTGCATCAATATTGTGTGCATACAAGTTTTTCTCCAGACTTAGATTTTTTTTTTGACAAAGTATCTCCTTGGTTTTGCAATTTGCTGAACATATTTCATCATGGAAGATCAAGAATGGTCCTCAGTAACTCAGTCATGAAAGAATGAACACAGTATGTACTCACTGTTAATTGGATATTAGCCCAAAAGTTCAGAATACCCAAGATTCACTTCATAGCAACTGTTGGGCTGAGTGTGAGGTCCCAGATGGAGGAGTTGGAGAAGGGACTGAAGGAGCGGAGGGAATTTGCAGCCCCATGGAGGGAGCAACAGTGTCAACTGGCCTGACCCCTCAATGCTCCCAGAGACTGGATCACCAACCAAAGAGATTGGGTCACCAACCAAAGAATACACATGGAGGGACCTATGGCACTGGGCACATATGTGGCAGAGAAGGGCCTTGTTAGCCATCGGGGGGGGGGGGGGGAGGAGAGGCCCTTGGGCCTGAGGGTGTTAGATGCTCCAGTATAGGGGAATGCCAAGGAGGGAAGAGGAGAGTGGGTAGGTGGGTGGGTAGGGGAATACACTCATAGAGGCGGGGGAGGGAATATGGAGGTTCCAAAGGGGAGACTTGGAAAGATGGAAACATTTGAAATGTAAGTAAAATATCAAAAAAAAATTTAAAAAAAGAAAGAATGGTCCTTAGTACTCAGATCTGGCTTATTCTTCAAATACTCTAATTCACCTTGAGTATGTGTCCTATACCTGTACTGGAATCAACAGGCTTTGTTCAACCCTCTGAAGCTGTAACATCTCTCCAAGTATAGTGACAGACCAGGCTCAGCATAACTTCCAGCTGGGTATCAACCTCTGAGAAGATAGAAGAGGTCTATCCTTATAGAAAACATGGCAATTCACATTTGATGAGAGTGTATAAAACCTATGTGAGAGGTTTTTTTTGGGGGGGCTGCCAGACAAAATACTGGATAATTTAAACAACAAAAATTGATTTTTTTCGTTGTTCTGGTACAAAAATAACCAAGATCAAGGTAGCAGCAGGGAAGTTTTGCCTGGGCCCTTCCTCTATGAAGAGGCACAGTATTAATAAATAAAATAAAAAGACCAGCATTCTTTTTTTAAATTTTTTTTTATTTTTTGATACTTTATTTACATTTCCAATGTTTCCCCCTTTCTAGGTCTCCTTTTTGGAAGCCACCTATCCTCTCCCCCTCCCCCGTCTCTATGAGGGAATTCCACTTCCCACCCACCCACCCACCCACCCACTTCCATATTCCCACCTTGACATTCCCCTTTACTAGGGCCTCTCCTCCCCAACAAGACCCTCCTCTGCCACATATGTGGTCCGAACCACATATGGGTCCCTCCGTGTGTATTCTTTGGTTGGTGGTCCAGCCTCCAGGAGAACCGGTGGGGGGGGTCAGGCCAGTTGACACTGTTGCTCCCTCCATGGGGCTGCAGACTCCCTCAGCTCCTTCAGTCCCTTCTCCAACTCCTCCATCTGGGACCTCACTCTCAGTCCAGTGGTTATTGTAAAGTGAAACTTGGGTATTCCGAACGTTTTTCAAAAAATAAGAGAAGTATTATCACCAAGAACAAAGAAGAGTCAAAAGTGCTCTGCCACATTTGGACCTACAAATCCTTTGTTTCCTTAAATCACAGTGAAGATGGAATTCCTGTCCATTAATTTTTTTTCTTTCTATTTGTATAGTTGTTTTCTCCAATTTGTATTAATAGTTTTTTCATAGATTATATTTCTCTTCTCCTAACTCTTATTCTCTCCTCGACATACTTACCCACCCAATTTCACATTCTTTCTCTCTTCAAAGCAAAACCAGGAAAGCTAGCAACACCAAAAACAAAAATCAAATTACTTAACTAAAAGAGAAAGAAACACAGAAAGTCAACAAGCCAAAAGCTAAAACAAAACAAAACAAACTTTGCACACACACACACACACACACACACACACACACACACACACACACAGAGAGAGAGAGAGAGAGAGAGAGAGAGAGAGAGAGAGAGAGAGGAGGAAGACTTAGTGTTGTCTAACTATTCTTGGGAATAGGTAGATGGGCATTTTGCATGTTGTACTACATACATGTCTGATACCTGCAGAGACCATAAAAAGGGGTTAAATCTTCAAGACTATAGTTATAGATAGTTGTGAGATAACACATGGATATTGGGAATCAAATCTGGGTTCTTTGGAAGAGCATCCAGTGCTCATAACCACTGACCCATCATGTCTTCAGTCTGTAAAACTTTGCCTTAAAATTCCAATTAAGAACATTTTAGATTTATTTTATGTATATGAGTATTTTGTCTGCATGTATATATGTAACATATACATGCCTGAAAATCAGAATAGTGCATCAGATCCTTTTGAATTTTAGTTACACAGGACTGTGAACTGCCATATGGGAACTGGGAACCTAACATAGGTCCTCTGTAAGAACGATAAGTGCTCTTAAATGCTACATCAGCTCTCCAGAAGTAGCCTGTCCAATTTTGAACATTACACCTTAAAAGGAGCATTGATAAACTGATAAGAAAAGAATAATATAGAACCTGAAGTAGAGCACAGGTTAATGTTAAGACCCTATTGCTGAAGACAACATATACACTGGTCACAAGACAGTGGGAAATCAAGTTGATGTTTATAAGAATGCTTCTTCCCTTCTGGCTATCTCTCAAAGCATTGGAAAATGCTGTGTAGGGTCTTGGAGGGAATGTCATTAAGAATTTTACCCAGCTGTAAACTTGGTGATCTGCAAAAATGACCAGTGTGACAAGTTATGACACAAGTGCAATAATGGCAAAACTATTAAGGGAGTAACCAACAATTTTCTGATTGTATTTAGACCTGCTTCATAGGAAGAAGCACATGCCTGTTATTGCATCTCTGGGCACAAACCAGTGGTTGGGGAGCTCACAAAAACTCCTACTATTATTCTGCCAGATGGGCATAGTATCAATGTGCCCTCTAAGTTGGTGTCTCTCTATCCACAGATTGGTGTAGTTCTAAAACATCATCAGTAAAATTTCTTTATTCAGTGGATGGTGGTTAATCCAGGAACTCACAAGCTGGTCAAAGCATAGAGAATAAATTGCTGTGGAGTGCTCAGCTACAAAAGGGATATCTCTATCACACTTGACTCTAGTTTGCTTTTTATTGCTGTGAGGAAATACCATGACCAAAAGCAACTTAGGGTAGGAAGGGTTTATTTGGCTTCTACATCCTGATCACAGTCTATAATAGGGGATCAAACCCTAATGCAGAAACTGAACAAAGGTCATAGAGTCATGCTGCTTACTGGCTTGGTCTCCATGGATTGCTTAGTCTGCATTCTTACACTCCTCAAGACCACTTTCCCATGGGTGCTACTACCTCCAGTGGACTGGACCCTACCACATGAATCATTTGCATACTGGTAATCTGATAGGGTCATTTTCTCAATTGAGTTTCCTTAGTCCTGGATGACTCTAGTTATATTAAGTAGAATAGATAGATAGATAGATAGATAGATCATAGATAAACAAACAAATAATTAAAGCAGCACACACTCCAACCCCAGAGATCAGGCACCTTTGTTGAAAAAAGATAGGAAGGTTATAAAAGCTAGAACTTTGAGAGGATCAGAGAGCAAAACAGTATATGTATATTCTGGACATTGCAGGAGCACTGTACCCGTGAAGTCATGAGAAGCTAAAGATGTCTGCACAAGTTTTGCACATATCTGGTGAATCAATATTCTAGCATGGAATAGGAAATACTGCATGAGTTCTTTCCCCTAAACTGATAAGCTCTGAAGAGTTGATGGCTTTGTGTGCATCCCACTGGGTTAACTACGCTCCAGAAATCAGTCTACACCAGTAGTGTATGTACAGCAGTAATTGGAGTTGGTCTGCTGTTAAAATATTTAAAAAAAAAAAAAAAAAGAGGGCATGAAGTTACAGAGGTGTGGAGAATTAGGGGTATATCAGGGAGGAGGTAAGAGGAAGAATTAGGGGTGAATATGATCAAAATACATAATGTAGAATCCTCAAAAATTTAACAATATTCTTTTTTCTCCTTTTTATTAATTAATTAATTAATTATTTTACGCATTTATATCCCACATGTTGTCTGTCCCTCCTGGTTCCCCCTCGCAGAGTTTTCCCCTCATCCTCCATCCACTTCACTTCTGAGAGTGTGCCTCCCTTATCTATACACCCTGGGGCATCATGTCTCTACAGGATTAGGCATATCCTCTGCCACATAAGGTGGTCCTCTGCTACATTTGTGCAGGGGGTGGGTGGGTAACACAAACCAGCCCATTTATGCTCTTTGGTTGGTGGTTCAGTCACTAGCAGCTCCTAGAGGTCCAGGTTAGTTGCACTGTTGATCTTCCTGAGGGGTTGCCACCCTCTTCGCTTTCTTCAGTCCTTCCCCTAACTCTTCCATAGGGATCCCTGACCTCTGTTCAATGCTTGGCTATCAGTATCTGCACCTGTGTCAGTCAGCTGCTAGTAGAGTCTTCAGAAAACAGCCATGCTAGGCTCCTGTCTGCACGCACAACATAGCATCAGTAATAGTGTCAGGATTGGTGCCTGCCCACGGGATGGATCTAACAACATTCCTATTAAAACAAGAATGAAGCAAAGCTTTCAGAGGCCAGAATGAGACTTGGGTAACTGCTGTAAAACATATTTGGTGTCAGAATTCCTCAGATATGGAGAGTTGGCCCTCTTCTTGAGTTGGTAAGTGTTGTGTAGGCTTCAAGAGTCTATGCTTTTGAATGACTCTCCAAGTGATTTTTAACATGTGCCACCTTACTACCTTCTGATTTCATTCTCCCATGTTGCTAACTTCCCCATTTCTCTGTCAAAATGTATCCCTTATCTCGTAGGAATTCATTTGTATACGTCATACATCATTTATCAAATTGTACTTTAATTTTGTCATATCCATAATTTAGCAGTATAGACTTAGAAGGTAGAGTCTATTTTATTATCATCTTGCAAGTTCCTATAGCATTTACTACAGTGCCTAGCACAGAATATCCGTATAGATCTGAGAACATACAGAAAGAAACATTAATATTACATTTTCCACTTCCCCAACTCTGTCAGGGAAACCTACTCAGAAAGTATCTAATTGTTGTGTGATCTGACATAGCTGGGTAGTCAGGCTGGGATTAGGGTGATTAATTACAAGTAACATGCTGTGCTGCCCCAGAGGTGGGTAGCCTATGTTATAGTCAATTAGCTACCAGACACAACCATTTATGTTGTTATTTATTATGGGGCATGTCTGAGAAATAAGTCTTGGATGGGAGAGAACAAGCGCGGGGACCCATCGCTGTGGGCCTCCAGGCATAAATCACAGAATGTGGGGGGTCACCAGGGGCCACTCTTCTCAAATAAGGCAACTGGAAAAGATCCAAATCCTCCCACCTACAGATTTCAATACACAAGATGAGAAGAGAATGAACAGATTCTTTTCAACTAGGGGCACAAAGCACCAGGGAAGCCTCTAAGGTAGAAAATATAGATACAGGGATGTATGATACTAGCTGAGAAAGCAGCATGCACTAGAGAAGAGAGAGATCATGGCTAGAAGCTTCAAATAGATTCCTATGACCCCAGTGAATGGGCTGTAACTGAAAATCAAAAGCAGACTCTGAGAAGTAAATCACCATTGTTGGAAGAATAAAGAAAGGAGGGTAGACCGGGAAAGAGGTGGGGATCTTATGAGTAAAGGAAAGTTTCAGGAACGAGGGAGAAAAACAGTTTGAACATCACAGATGCTACCTCTTCCATCGTCTACCAGAGATTGTGAAAGACAGCTCTGTGTGGTGGAAACAACATGGATGTTGGGACCAGATTCAACCTGACTTTGAAGATCCTGTTTCTGGCACTACCTTGGGCTAATTTTTTAGGCCATCTGGAAGTGTTTCTTCATCCGTATAAAGATACTTATCTCAACATGGTTTTGAAGATAGATGGAGATAATCATGTCTGTGGAACACTTGGCAAGTTCTCAGCAATTGTTTCCTCAGTGCCTCATGCCACTTACAACACACCTACAAAATTGGCCTCTCCGTTTCTCAAATGAGAGACCTGAGGCTTACCGAAATAATTCAATGTACACGTGATCGTAAGTTGGTAAAGTGGCAGAGTCATAACTGAAACCCATGTCTGGGGCTGGGGAATTAGCTCAGTGGAGAGCACGTCCAATGTGTGTGAGACCTTGGGTTCAATGTTCAGCACCAATGAGAAACCAACAACAACAAAGCCAATTTTTGTTTGACTCTGAAATTCATGCTTCTCACTTTGAAGAGAGTGGAACAACATGGATTTATTTAAGGCAAAGTGAGTACAATACTCTGTGATGAAATGAAAGTGGTGGGAAGGGGTATGCTTACTCTTGCTAACAAAATGCAAGGGTGCAGAATAACGCTCACCATCAGCTTTAACCTCTCTCTCTTTCTTCTTTGCCTCACTTTTTCCCTCCTTCCCTCCCTTCCTCCCCCTTCTTTCCCTTAGCTCTGCACACTCTTTTTCTGCATCTCTGCTTTGCTATTGTCTCTGAATTCTGACACACTGAATATCTCTTATGGTTAGTAGTGATTGTCAACTTGAGAAGACAAGTTGACAAGTCTTTGGGCATGTTTGTGAGGGAATTTCTAATTAGGCTAATTAGGGTGAGAAGACTCACCTAATTGTGGGTGGAAACATTTCATGGGCAGGGGGCTTGGGGTGAATGAAAAGGAGGAGGCACGAGTGCACATGCATTCATCTCTCTGCTTCTTCACTGAGAAAGCAATGTTTCCAGCTATCAACTTCTGGCTGTTATGACTTCTCCATCATAATGGGCTCTTTCCCCAAACTATGAGCCAAAATATAACTCTTTCTTCTGTAAGTTGTTTATGTCAAATATTTTGTCTCAGTGACAAGATAAGTAACTAACGCAGTGGCCTTGCGTCCACAGCTTCCTACCACACCCATTACCTTAATTAATATTTCTTGAAGGTTGAGGGTAGTTTGACAATATATTGTAAAAATTGTCCATGAACACAGCAGCCCAGTGGAATAATTTGTTAGGTTTCAGAGATGAAAGAAACAGCTTTACAATGTCATATTTACTCTTATTCTCTCCACAAGGGATGCTAGCACAGGTAGAGAGTGAGGGAAAACGTATATAAGTACCAGTGCCCCAGAAGAGTTAGAATCACAGCTCTCCTGAAATGATTAAGCCCTCCTGAAGGCCCACTCATCATCATATGCATTTTTGTTGATAAAGTCCCTCATAGGGAACTGAATTTGAAGCCTGGTAGCTGGGAATACTTTTCTCCAATTTCCAATTCCATTATCATAGATAGATACTATGACAGGAGGGGTTACTTAGACCCATTTTCTAGATACTCTGAAATATTGATGTTAGTGTATCTATTTGCTTGTTAAAATATTAGTTTCATTACACTTTTCAACCTATAAAGATCAATTTTCTTATCCAGGAAGCACAGATAAAGATAGTCCCGGAATCTGGAAAGATGACTTAGTCTCAGTCATGGAATCTCTTCCTTGTCCTTTGGCTTTTACTTAGGGCCAGAATTTCTTGGTCCTAATTTTTCACAAATAACAGAAGTATTCCACTCAACAGCATAGAAATGTGATCTGTTCTCCTTCCTCATTCTTTTTTTGTTCTATTCTCCATTCTTATTCTGTTCACCTGCTTTTCCTTCTCCCCAAACTTTTCCATCAGCTATAAAGGCAAGAAGTACTACCAAACTTATCCTTTGAAGCCTGCACCACCCAAATACCAAACTAGACATAGATACAGTAAGAACAAGAAAACTACAGAGCAATCTCACAAGTAGGATTATTTGACTCCTTCTTTACTATCTGTATCCCTTTTATATTTTTCTTATTTCTCTAAATAAACCCTGACCTATATTGGATAAGAATGGGGAGACCAAGCACCCTTGCCTCAGTTAGAATAAAATGATCTCAGTTTATTCTCATTTAGTATAGAGCCCTTATTATGTTAATTGATGCTCCTTCTGATCATAGTTTCTTTGGGGAATTTTATCATAAAGGGATGTTAAACTTTGTTCAAGGCACTTAAAAAAAAAAAAACAACAGAGATGTTTGTATAATTTTTGCCCTTAAGTTATTTATGTGATAAACCACTTATTAATTTACATATATAGATCCAGTGCTGAATCTGTAATGTTAAATGAACTGATTGTGGTGTATGATCATTTAAATTTGTTCTTGAATGCAATAAGCAAGCATTTTATTGAAAATTTTGTGTCAACTTCAACAGGTAAATTGGTGTATGTTTTACATTTTTTGTTGTGCCCTTAGCTAGTTAATGCTGATATTGTAGAATGAATTTTGTAACATTAGTTTCCTTTTTACTTTATGGGACAGTTTGAAGAACATTAGTGTTTTCTTTCTTTCTTTCTTTCTTCCTTCCTTCCTTCCTTCCTTCCTTCCTTCCTTCCTTCCTTCCTTCCTTCCTTTCTTTCTTTCTTTCTTTCTTTCTTTCTTTCTTTCTTTCTTTCTTTCTCATCTTTCCTTTTTTTTCCCCAATCTGGTCCTGAGATTTACAATATTGGGAATATTTTTTTATCATGAAGTCAATCTCCTTGATTATTATAAATCTTTTGAACTTGTCTATGTATTCTTGATTTTATTTGGTAGCTCAGATGTATCTAGGAATACATTTATTTCCAGTCTTCAAATGTCTATTACTTTATCTAGATTTGCAGAAATTTTGTGCTACAATTTCATTAAATAAATTCTCTCTGATTTGGGATTTACATTAGCTCCATTTACTCTGTGGCTTTTTTGGTTTGGTCTCTTGATGATTTTCCAGAACTCTTGGCTCTTGAGGTCAGAGTTCCTACTTCCTAAAGGACATAAAGACGGCATCTGAACCACCTTGCCCTCTACCCTGCTCCTTTTCTTCTGCTTATACAGTTTGTTAGTAATACTTTCACTAGAATTTTTACTTGATTCACTGCACTTTTGTTGATAACATTTCTATATTTTTTCAAAATATTCATTGCCTTGTTTAATTTTTATTTTGTGTTTCGACCTTTTTTGCCCACATTGTTGATTTTCTCACTCATCCCGCCGCTTTCCCCCTACATTGCTCTTTTCTTATCTCAGGCCTGGATTTTTATCTCCTTTCAGATCATTCATGATTTTTACCAACAAATATTTGTAATTTTCATTCAGTACTTTACCTATTTCAGTATCTTTGGGCTCAGTAGTTATAAGCATTTGGGCGAATCACATTGCCTTGCTGTTTAATGTCTCTGTGTTTCTGTTTCATTATTTGCACATTTGTTGGTTTAGATATTTCTTCACATGTATACATTTGTGTGAGTGTATGTATTTGTGTGTATGTATGCATATGCTTGTATTATGTGGGTTTATGCATATCTGTGTATGTGTTTATGTGTGTTTGGGCATGTGTGTCTATGTGTGCCTGTATGACTCTGTGTGTGAATATGCATATGTGTGTATGTGTATATGTTTGTTGAAGTGTGTGTGAGTGCGTGTCTATGAGTGTGTGTGTGTCTCTGAGAGTGTGGCTAAGCATATGTCTGAGTGTGTGTTTGAATGTGTGTATGTTTGTATATGTTTGTGTTTATATATATATGTATATATATATGTGTGTGAGTGTGTGTGTCTGTGAGTGCATGTGAATGTATGTCTCTGTAAGTGTGTAAGTGTGTGTGTTAGTATACATATGGGTGTGTGAGAGTGTATATATGCAGTAGGTGGGAGCTTCCTATCAAGCAGCCTACTCTTGAAGGCTTAACCACCAGTAGCACTAAGAAAGAAGGAAACAACTTTCTATAGCATCAACTACGTCAACCAAAGAATATATAGAAATACATTTAAAGTCAATTACATCCCACAGATATATATTTAGAGGGTAGTACTGAAAGTGAGAAAACTATTTTAGAATGTCCTATGAAGTTTAAAAATTATTTAGAGTGAGTGTGGAAATAGTGGATAAACAAAATAATAGAAGGGGACAAGAAAGGGGAGCTAAAGAGGAGTAGAATTAAACAGATGGGAGGAAAAGGGGAGGAAAAAGCAGTGTTGCAGAGCGGAAGAGATACAACCAAGCAATTAGAAAACACAAATGTTAGCATCTAAAAATCAAACACATTTCCGAAGAGTGGAAACACCTAGAAATAGAATTGGGTATGTAGAAGGAATGAATTGCAGCAGAACCATAAGGGTATTTATTTTTAAAATATAAAAAATATAAAGGCAAGATCCTACTAAATGTATGGGGTTGGGTGGAGGATCATGTGCAAAACGGAAAAACAAGAAAAAGGAAATGAAAAAGATATCATCTCCAAATGGAAAATCAATGTATAAACCTACTAAACATATAAGAAACAAAAAGAAATGGCTAGGCAGATGGCCCAATGTGTTTTCTGTAAATGGAAGGACCTTGAGTTCAATACCAGAAATCTTAAAAAGGCTGCGAGAGGCAGCACATACCTGGAATCTAGTGATGGCAAAGTGGAAACAGAAGGATCCCTGAGAGTTGATGACAGCTATCTGGCTAGATGGGTGAACTCCAGGTTCATTGAGGGACTCTGTCCCCAAAATAATGTGGAAAGCAAATAAGGATACACAGTGTCTATCTCTAGTCTCTACTTGCATATATACATATGTGCACATCTACCTTATACATATTCTAATATGCACGTATGTATGCAAAAAAGTGATGGGAACAGAATTGGGGGGGTTGTTCAAATTGCCCTTCTCTCTATCCCTCGAATCTTGGAAACTGCTAGGAGAGTTAAGGGTCAGCTGAATTCTGGGCTTCTCTTTCTTTTGCTTTACATGGTTGCTGATTCTTTATTGGAGTCTGATGTCCATTAGTGCTTTCCGGTCAGCAGTCATTTTCCTTCTTTTCTGTCAGGCCACATTTATATTTTGTGGGTTGTCAGATCCTCTCACCTGCTTCCCTGAGAATTCCCCAGTTTTACCTTGTTGGGGCAGCTAATGTTTTAGCTGGATGCTGTTTCCCAAGTGCACAGTTGAGCTGGCTAGAAACACCATAGTACTGAACTGGTACTGGTAGAAGACCTGCCTTACTATTTCCAAGGCCCCTTGCATATCAACAGCTTTGCTGGGGGCAGAGGAGGATGCTGCTGCTTCATGCATCATGCAGCCCTTAGAACTTCAGAGTTCCAAGACCCATCAGTTGTAAACAACCAAATGGTGAACCCAGAATTTGAACAATATGCTGGCCTCAGGCTAAGAACAATCAAAACATGGAAGAATTCTGAGTTGATAAGATTTATTCCCAACCACAGAAGGTGAGGATGGAATGACATCTTCTTCTGCCCTGGGTATCCTAAGCCAGGCTCCTGCCCCCTACATCCTTCACCCATTTTGTGCCCCGCCATCTTGCTCCCCACACCTGCCTCCACAGGCATTTCACAGCCATGGACTATGACAAACAGCCATGGACTATGACAATCCGGATGAGGCTCTCCAACCTGAGATGTTCCCTAGCCTCAGGTCCCTCAGCTTTCAACCAGAAATTATCTCTCAAACTAGCACTAAACTGCTGTGGTTAAAGTCATATGGAAGATCAAAATGAGATTTCTCTTGGCTTTTGACCTACGCACAAGAAGAGTCAATACCTCACCAATACTGAATTCGAGGCTTATGAGGACCATGGGCTTGTCCTGAAGGTAGAATTTTACTTTTATCTGGTCTACTTGTTGGAAGTGGTTTGTGAAGCCCTTCCTCTACTAGGTAACTACATGGCAGAAGCTGTGTTCATCTGGCTTTCTGATGAGAAAAGCAAGGTGTCTTTTCCAGTACCCTTTCACTCCTTCGTAGAGTTCTGAAGCTTTTATTTCTCTTTTGAGATGAGACATATCATTTTCTTTTCCTAACTCTGGGCTCCATCAACCACTACAGAGGCATCAGACTACTTTGCTGAAAGCCGTGTGTTTCCTCTATAGTTTTGACCTCAAAACTATAATTAGTCACAAAGAAGTTTGTGACCTGGTCGTGTGTATTTGGAGTTCTAAATACCCTGAATTTCATTTTACCCTGTCCATTTTTTCTCTAGATTTTGGAAATTTTGGTTAAAATTTCACTTGCTGAAGTTTCTAAGGATAAGGTCTCTTGAATATACTCTTGGAAGTTTTGCTCTTGTTTGTTAGCTTTTGCCTAGTAGATGTCTTTACATATTATGCCTCAACATCCTCTTACATTACACAAGTCTGTTCTCCTGCTTGGACTTGTCTGTGGGTGAAGTTCTTCACTGAGTTATTTATTTGATTTATCTGATTGATCTTTCATTTCTATTTCAATTTTCCACCATATTTTTAAACTCCTCTGTGCAGTTATTTATCACTTCCAGAAACAGGACTCTGAAATAATTCCTTTTGTGGCAATTCTGCTATCTCATTGATTTTTCTTTTGTCTAGTACTTTCTCATTATAAGCTTATGTAGGTCATAGTGGATTGCTCTCTGGTGTGTTTTATGTTCCTTTGCTGTGCTGTGCACATCTATTGGAATATATGTATTCTCTAGTTTTTAACCCCCCCATTCCACTATATTTTTGTTTTTATTTTATGTAAGTACTTATAATGAGTTATATTCATTTGAATTTATGCCTTAGAGTAATCCAAATGCAGTAACAAATATAATGGTTTTACACCAGCTCAAGTGTTGACTCTTGATAGTATTAACTGAGGAGAAGATACCTGCACACTTTTCAGTTCATAGGAGAGCAACGCTTAACCTCTAGTTGGGGGAAATAAGTTTGTAATTACTTTAGAGCTAAGTGTGTCAGTACCTAAGTAGTGAAGTGAGAAGGGAATGAGAGAAGAGTTTGTAAAGTAAGAATGAGAAGAAAGATATGTAGGCTAGAGGTAATGTTGTATATTTGATTTAAAGAAAGAAAAAGACAAACATAAAAGCATCTCCAGTGAGATATAAATTTTAGCACAACTGAGCAATTGAAGAACAAAAGTATAAATACTAAAGTCCAATGAAAAAATGAAAGTTAAAATTAGCAGTAATGTAAAATAGAAGGTGCCCTGTTTTCAGCGAGTCTTCCTTCCTTAGCTTGTATTGTCTTTTTAATATCAGTCTCCAGAGCCAGAGATGGCTCAGTGGATAAACTCACTTGGCACCAAGCCAGGTAATTAGAGTTTGATCCCCAGGACCATTCTGGTGCAGAGAGGGAACTGACTCTGTCAAGTTGTCCTCTCATTTCTACATGTGCACTGTGTGTTTGTGTGTGCTTGTGTGTGTGTGTGTGTGTGTGTGTGTCCACATTTCCACATGTGCACTGTCTGTATTTGTGTGTGTAAAAAAAAATCACTCTCCACAGGCTTTTGAGGTGTTGCTAGTCTCAGTAATTCAAACAAATTAAGTAAGTATTTCCTTCCAGACAGAAGGATTTTTGTGGCTAAACCCACTTTCTTTCAGAATTATCCCATCTAAATCTCTGGGTTACAAATTCCAACTCTGCCTCTGGTTTTTTGGGGACTTGTTGTTCTATTCAAAACTTTAAGTGACTGAGGGAATGTGCAGGGCCTGCTCACCTGTGTTTACCTTTTCAGATCCCTTAGGATATTACAACAAGTCTGCCAAAACTCCTTGTCCTGACAATGACAGGGGGTGTGGGGAGGGGCCAGTGAGACTCCTTAAACTTTAGACTCCCTTACCATATTTCTGTGGCTGTCCCCACCATCTGTGTTGCTTGGAGTCTGTTCTACCAAATCCCATGAGAACTTTCTGTACTCTGGATCTCATACTTGTCCAGGTAACTGTGGGGAGAAGGAGGGCGGGAGGCCAGACCCTTGCAGTTTCTCTACTTTAGGACCCACACCCATTTCCTGATGCTTTGCAGCCCGTTCATGCACATGCACTATCATACGTACAGGATAAAACCCAAGCAGTGAAGCACATCAATGAGTGCCTTGGTACAGGAGTGTGACAGTGTTTAGAGCTATGCTGAAATGACAGATTAAAAATAGTTTTCATTGTAGCCATAAGCTGCATTTTTTTCTTGCTATGAATGAAAGAGGATGAATACTCCCTCACAAATCTGAGACTGTTATGTAGTGTTTTCTGTGACCTCCTTATGAACGGCATACCTTTTCTGTTGGATTGTTGGCTTTTAAGTTTTTAAAAATTATTTGTAAGATTTATTTATGTGATAGGAAAAATAGCCTTTTGTTTTATGACTTGGAAATTTTTTTCATGGTTATTCTTTGTTTTAATTAATTTTTGTTTATTATTAGTGGTCCTGAGGATCAAATTCAGAGCTTTGCACATGCTATAAAAATCTTTTAGGCATTTCTTCGTTTCTTACTTTGATATTGCTACTATCTTGATTTTTTAAAAATAACCAAAATTATTATTCTGATTTTGGGGCTTTTAAATTTATAGTTAGACATCTTTTCCTGCTGTGAAATTATAGAAGCATCCCATCATTATTTTTAATACCTGCATTTTAATTTTTATATTTCGATAGATGATTGCTTTTTACTGTGGTAAAGGATGGTTTATATATCTATTTCTCTCAGATTATTGATAAATTTATTAACCAAAATTATTGACTATCCCCTTTGAGGTGAGCTACCAGCAGTTTAAATTTGTTAACTTTCCATTCTTAGGTTTATTTCAAAACTTTTTATCTTTTCATGGATCATTTTCTAGCTGTAGTCAAAAGACATCATTTAGTTATAAGGCTCTTGTGATGGTTTATCTTAGTTGTCAACTTGACAGTACTTATGGAAACAAACCTCAGGATGTATCTCTGAGTGATTTCTAGGTTAGGTTAATAAAGGTGAGACAAGCCACTCTATGTGGCTGGTATCATTCCAGGGGCTGTGGTCCTGGGCTGAATACAAAAGAAAAGCTGGGCAAGACATTTATCATTCTGTTTTCCATACTGAGGATATGATGTGGTCAGCCACTTCATCTCCTGCTGGCATGACACCCCTGCCATGATGTGCTGTACCCTAGAACTCTGAAGCAAAATGAACTCTATTTCCTTACTATATTTTGGTAAGTCATTTTCCCCCAAAACAAGGCAAGTAACTAGCAGTTTTATATGTAGTAGTTCTTCCTCCTTTGTCATCCTTATTTCCAGGAATTTTTATAGATGCATGTCTTTTTATTTTTCAAATAAACATTAGTGCTAGTATTTATATATATATATATATATATATTCCTAAATCAAAGAGCTTAAAAGATCTACTTGGTATATTTATGGAATTTTTTAAACCTTCTCCTACTGTGAAGTGATGTCTTTTGGGGGCTATGTTTTTCTTTTGAACAATGATTTTCTTTTCATTTGTTCAAGCCTTTTTGAATTCCTCAAAAGGATTTTAAACTTTCATCATACAAGTAGCATATATTTCTTCAAATGTATTTCTAGACATCTCTTCTTTTGTTACTATTATAAATGGTGAGTTTTATGCCACACTTAGAATTTTGCTTTCTCATGTAGCTTGTGATTTGTGGGAAAATTGTGAGAAATTCTACTCAACTTTGAACATTCTCTTTACTCTAAAGATTATGTGTCTCAGAAATGTAAATGTCATTTGTACCAGAGCTCCTGAAACTGTGAGGGAGGTGGGAGGAAGATAACCCATTTGCCTTTAAAAGGGGGGTGAGTAGTTTTAGATTTGTTCTGTGTTTTGTGGAAGCACTCCTAGAATATCATAACTGGGTGACTTCTGATGAGTCAAGTGATTAAATCCTTTCATGTAAACATGAGAAAATAGATCATAAGAGAGAAAAAATGAACTGCAAAGGTTGGGAACAGTCTGGACTCTAGTTCATTCTGGGATGTGTCCAAGGCTTGATGTAACTGGATTTCCTTGCCATTAGTGTTAGGCAATACCTCTCTCTTCTAGTCAGAATTTCTTCATACTTTTTGGAGGGCTGGAGAAGTGGTCTTTATTCAACATATATTTTGTCTTTTTCATGTTATGGTTGCTGTCATGCCACCTCCATATGCAATGTCTTTTTAAAGCTACTTGTTATAACTGTGTGTTCTGATCTGCCTGCTATTCTGCCTTCCCATTCCAGCAGGAAACATTTCTTTCTCAGATCCAGAATGATGTTGAGCTCCGTTTGTTGCCTCTGAAGTCTAAGCTTGACTGTCTGGATGTGGTCCACACATCTTCGTTAACTAGGAAGTAACTGTAGTTTACCAGAAAGATAACTTAGTGATGATTGACATGCCCACAGCTTTTCCATATAATCTTGAAGAAGAAAGCACTACTCCAGGAGACAAAAGGCCTTGCTTTAAATTTAGGTCTAATGATTGTGAATTGCATGAACTAATGGTTAACCACACCCTCAAGCTTGTTTCTTCCTCTACACAATAGAGCAGTCATATTAATTTAGACAATATGAAAATGCTGGCCAGGAATCTTGGTGAACACATAGTCACAGCATTTGGGAGGATGACGAGGGTCAGGAATTTTAGATCACATCGGTCATATTTGCTTGGCAACATAGCAAATTTGAGGCTATCATGAGTTATGCGACAACCTGTCTCAAAAAATGGCAATATTGTCATTGTAGCTCAAAGATAACCTACTACCATCTGTTTCTTAAGTCTCAGCCTAATAATGCTTCTGTAATTGTGAGGAGTAGAGAACACAATAGACATTAGAGACTGCTTCAAGATGCTCCAAATATTCAATTAATACAAGGAATGGTTGTATCTCTCTGGACTATTTGCAATATAAAAGTACATCCTTAATGTTCAAAGAAAAGGATGTGTGACAGTAAAGTTTCAAAAAGATTAAAAGGGGAACGTTTTCCAAACTTACATTGCAAGCTGAGTAGAAACCCCAAAATATGACCTTGTGCCAGGCCACAGACTCTGTGAAGGTTAATTTTTAGAGCAAAGGGGATTTGCCACTAAGGGATTTTTCTTGTATTGTTAGGCTATAATTGGGACACACAAGAGGATTGACATCAGAGGAAATACAACTGGTGATGCAAGACTAAGTGAGAACCAAGGAAAGGACCACAGGCCAGAGGATACACATGCCCTAGACATTTGAAACAACAAGTGAAAAAGTAAGTGTTCTTCTAGAGCCTCAAGAAAGATCACTGTGCAATATATTGATGTTGGTCCCTACCATCTCATTTTAGAACTTTATAATTATAAGAATGTATGTTCTGCTAAATTCCCATATGTGTGGGAATAAACTTGTTATAGCAGAGGTAACCAACATGGGGTGTGACATGGAGATTTTACCAAGTAAATAACTAAGAAACTTACCAATAAAAATACAACACACTTCTCACAATAGCGCTGGTCACAATGGCAAAACTGGGAAAATCTTTTCTGTCCCTTGATGACAATTCATTGATAAACTTTAATGAAATATTATTTAATAGTCAAAAACATATGAACAAAGATTACTTAAGAAAATCTGGATTAAATGTGACAATATGCTCTTTTACTTCACAAACTTGTAGAAAATATGAAAATATAATTTAAACAATTTTATGTTTTCATTTGAAAATAATTTACCAATCTGCTGCCTTATCAATATCAACAATGAGTATTTTAGTGTATATTTTCCACAAACAAAGGCATTCTCTGGTATATAACATGACGATCAAAAAATCAGAAAATGACACTGATAACTAACCACCACAAAATGCTCAAATCCTGTTGAAGTTTTGTCAATTTTTTTCAAAATACTATCCAGAGCAAAAGGATCTATTTCAGAATCGCACTGGCGCTAATTTTTCATGACTCATTATGTTCCTTCTCAGAATAATTCTTCAATATTTATTTGACTTTTTGTATCTTTTAGGCTTTTGAAGGTTACCATAGATTATTTCATAGAATGTTAGCCAATATGATTTTTGCCTTATTCTTTATTATGTTTAGATTTGGGTTATTTATCTTTGGCAAGAATATTCCAGAAGCAGGGCTATATTCTCTTTATTGCATCATATGAAGCACATGATTTGCCCCAGAGTTCATGAGGTTCACTTTGAGCTCTTGATTAAAATGGTGTCTGGCAGCCTTTCTCTCTGTGAAATTATCCCTTTCCCTTTGGCAATTTAATTTTAAGTAAAAATAGCAAATTTGGATACTACAAACAGTGTATCATTTGTGAAGGTAAACATGCCTAAGTTTAAGGAATGCTTATTACAAATGAATACAGATTAATAGAGGCATCTAAGAACTAAGGATGGATAAGAGCGTCAGGATGGTACGTGGATGAAATAAGGTCTTCCAAAATGCCTGCTATCTGTGCTGGTGGCTGAGTTTAAAAGCATACTGCTTTTAAAAAACTAAGCAAGATAAAAAAGAAAAATAAGGTCATAATTGTATCAATGATGAGAGTAAAGCAAGAACTATAGATTGTGATTAATCCAATTCTTCATGCCCGAGGTTTAAATTTTTAAAGCTTAAACCTTGAAGAGTAGAGAGATAGTGAAAATCAGAATAGAAAAGCTTCAGAAGTCAATCCAGCAACCATATGCCCAGCCCAACCTTGCTCCTGAAAAAGGAGTTGCTGCTCCCCGTTCTGTTCCTGGGCCAGTACTAAATGGTTTGATACCACTAGACTCTATAGACCCAGCAAAGCTACTAAAGTTCATTTTCACAGTAAAGTATAGGAAAATCATATCCGTCCTGGGGAAAGTTTACATCCCTGGAACATTCGTGTTTTTCCAAATTCATTTCCAGGGCTGGGTAGTAGCTTAGGAAGTGAGTGCATGCCTTCCACCTGTACAAGGCCCTGGCTTCACTGCTCTGCAAAGTTAAACAAAAACAAACAAACCCCAGAGAGTTCCCAAGCCTCTACCTGTTCTGGTCCCAGTTCTGGCATGCATATGTTTGGCATAGTTGACACAGACAGGCCACCACTGAATAAGTTTTAATCCTGATTGCATCTATAATTGCTGACAATTATAGACAATTATATCAAGACAAATTATTTCCTTTCTTTGGCCCTCAAGGTATCCACCTGGGATTACCCATCGTCCTCTTTGCCCAAGAGACTCCAGTTTACTAGGTCAGGGTAGCGCCTAGCAGCTGTATTTAGAAAAAGCTATTCAGTAGGTATTTTACTGTTGCCTTTCCATTACATCTCCACTGTTTACACTAGTGTTTTAATGCTTTTGTTTCTATATATTCTATTGTGTAAGGGGATCCACTGAGTAGAGGGGTTTTCTATAGAAAATAACCTACCACAAAGAAATGGGCAGTTTCATTCCTATCATATTATTCTTAGCTATCCTCAGTTTGATTAGGGGCTGACGCATAACCTAAAATAGTTTAATTGGTATACTCTTAACACTTCAAAGCTGGATAAAGAGATTCCAGTATCATGCTAGCCATTTCATGAAACTCAAAACGATATTTTTTCACTATTCACCCATGAACCAGAAATTTTTCATAATGAAATTGATGCATTGAAAGGAAGAGATGGATGGGGAGTGATTCTGAACTCTTGACTGTTTTTCTTGGTTCCCTCCCCTATGGACAACCAACATCCTTCTCATCTTTGGATAGATGAGATGAAGAGATAAAATCTTTATTATCTGCCTAAAGTGCTTAAAATGGAGATACTTTACATAAGCCATTCTCTTTCTTGTCCACTCTTTAGCTCAGCTTCCATCCTGGACTGGGAATGAGAGAGCAAATCTTTTGGGTTCAGACTTCATCTTTGAGAACCTGACCTAAGGTTGAACTCAAGTTAACTAAAAGGCAGGTACCTTGCAGCAGTTTCTAGGTTATCTCCCAACAAGACCTGTGTCTCGAACCAGTTTCCAGGTTATTCCCCAGCAAATCTGCACCTCCAGGTTACAAGCCTGCCCCTGACTCTTCACTTTCTAACAACCACCAATCAGGAAAAAAACAGAAGTTAAGTTTATGGTTTGGCCAATTATGTTAAAAGTCATAATGGCACCCCCAGTCAGATGTGTACCAGGCTAGATACCCTCTTCTTGACTCTATAAATGCTTGCCTAAAACTAGGCTCAGAGCTCCACCTTCCTGCTCTGTCAGGGTTGGTGGGCACCCAAGCTCGAGCTTGAATAAAGACCCTAATGCGCTTGCGTCGGAATCGGCTCCTAGGTGGTCTTTTTGGAGTTCAAGAACGTTTCCTGGCTCAACAGGAAAGTTATGTTTGGGCTTATAGACGATAGATTTAATAGCTGTAGGTACAAACCATCAGCTGATTGGAGGTGGGGAAGTCAGCAGGATGTAAAAAAATAAGCTAAAATGCCTGGCTTGTCAGAGGCAGATACTTACTAACCCTTCGTGTTAGACAAATATATTTGAATATGTGTGATGAAACTTTTAAGTGGACCGCACTCAAGAAGAATTAAAATGAGTATCTTTCAAGTAAATGGAGTAAAATAAAGTAGGCAGAGGGACTTTTACAACTTTTGATGCTGTAGATCTCCCTGGTAGAAAATCAAAATAAGCAGAGGCGAGGAGTTTGTCTCAATGAAAAGATCAATGATGTGGACCCAACGACAAGATATTGTTTGTTAAATATTTTAAAAAGACTACTTCTATCCTACCTAGAAAGGCAGATAAATAAGGAAATAATGGGATGTCTAGTGTTGTCTAGGAGAAGAGAAATGTATTCCAGAGGAATCCGTGGTGTGAACATATGCTGTTGCTATGGTTTTAGAAGCTGTGACTTAAGCTGTTTTTTACTTTAGACCTCACCTTGTTCTAGGAATATATAATCAGGAAATAATTATATGTGTCTAAAAGTATTGATCCTATCATGAAAATATTAGGAAAACTTGACTCTCCCAACTTACAGTATTGTCTTGTAATTTTTATGTCATGGAGGCCTATTGATTAAGATGTAAAGGCACTTACTAGTTGCAGAAGGAAAGATAGTCACAGAAGTTTAAATAGTAACATGATATATAACAGTATAAATTGAGATTTTATTAATTAATTCATAGTTCTATAGCTAAAAGAACAATGGAAGGATTAATATCATGTTGTTAAGTAAAACATTTCCTTTCAGTAATAAGATTGTTGCATATTTTTTCTGTTTCTACAATAGCTTTTGTTATGACAATACCTTTTCTATGATGACCTAAAGTTAACTCAAGCTTTGATATTCAAATTACATTGTGCCATGTAACATCTCATTGAGTTCAACAGGAAAATTATGATCATTATCCACTTTTACTTGTGAGAAGATGAACAGCATTAGCAAGAGGCAAAACTGGCATTTTACTTGAAATGTCCCCTGAAGACAGTACTCTTTCCTCTACTTCATGCAAGAATGGCACAATAATTGTGCTTAAGTGCTCAACAACAGGTTAAACAATTCAGATATCATTATGATATAGTATACCACATTATGTGTGCTATGGACACAATAAGTAAATATGTTAAGCAAACCTAGAAGAAAAAGGCTGATGTGGTGATGCATGCCTATGGTATTATCTTAGAGGCATAGGGAATATCACATGAAATAATACCAAGAATTTACCAGTGACATTACATGAAATTAAAAATCTGAACTGTAAAGGACACAATAACCAGATGAAGAGACAACCCCATAATAAGGAGAATCACTACAAACACACATAATACATGAGATTAATATCTGGAATATATAAAGAACAGCATAAATTAAATAGCAATGCATTAGCTAACTGATATAATAACTGTACTAATGAGCTGGATAGGTAGTTCTCAAAAGAAGAAATACAAGTGCCAAGAAGTACTTACAAACATTTAACTAACAAGAAACAGAACTTAAAAACAACTTTAAGATTCCATCTTTCCTTAGTCTGAATGGCTATCATCAAGTAAAAGAAAAAAGAAAATATATTATAGTGAAGGTATGTGCAAAAGTAATCACTTTGGTGAGAATATAAACTTGTATAGCCAGTATGGAGGTAAGTAAAGAGGTTCTTCAACAAAACTGACCATACAACTCCATTTGCCTAGCTCTACTGCTGTTGGGTATACACTGGCTTCTAAGTCAATATACTACAGAGACACTAGCACATTCTAGTTTTTCACCATGCTGTTCCCAGTGGTTGGATCCAGCTTAGACATCTATCAATGGATGAATGAACTTTAAAAGATGTGAGCCAACTGGTCAAAATGCAGGGAACACGTATTGTGAGTTACACAGCCCTAGTTGATGTACCTCCAACATATCTCAGGGAACATCATAAAGGAAAGACTGGAAATGACAAAGGACCAGAAAATCTGCTATGAGATCATGTTTCCTAGAAATGACAGTAAAATTTCACCCATGGATCCTCAATAATATGGCTGCCTAAAAAAGATCTGAAAAATGACAATTCCAACAGGCTTGCTAACATGGATGAGTGAAATCACATGGGGCCATACTCCCAAACAAAAAAATACAGGCAATCAAGAAGTTCTTAAAGCAGGAGATATAGATAGCCTTCCCCAGAGTCATCCCATCCATTATTGGTTATTCAATCCATTAATTGGTTATTCAGTACCAAGTGATCAATCCTGAAATTATGTCCATAATACTAAATGGACCAGGCAGATTGTATTTATATACTTATGTATATATATGTAACAATAACAGTTAAAGAAAAGGAGGCCAAAAATTTTATAGGGAGAATAGGAGGGGCTGGAAGAGGGAAGTGGAAATGATGTAATTGTGTTTTCATTTAAAAATAATTTTTTAAAGAGAAAACATGATTCATATATATTGTGGAATTTTATACAGCTGTTAAAAAAGTTGAAATAATGACATTGGCAGGAAAATGTATCCAACTGGAAGTCATTATATTATATGAAATAAGCCAGACTCAATCCCTCCCTCTCTCTCTCTCTCTCTCTCTCTCTCTCTCTCTCTCTCTCTCTCTCTCCTGTGTGTGTATGGGGTGTGCAGTGTGCATGTTTATATCTCTTTCTATCTAGGTCATAAAACTAATGAGAGAATCATGATATGGAAGAAGTGTTTAGCATGGAGAAATATAGAGAGTAATAGTATACATAAATAGTAAAAGTTGGGACTAACTTGGGAAAGAAATGGAACCAGCAGGAAGTTGGGTGTTGAGCTATGGAGAAAAGAAGCAGGGAATGGGAGCAAAGTGACATAGAGTATGAATATATGAATAAAGATGTCATGATGGAACACATTACTGACCTGAAATTAGACAACAATACCAGAAATATAAATTTACATAGGTAGAAATGTAAAGTACTGGTGTAGATGGTAAAGGAGAGGTGACCAGTATTTTCCAGTTTGTCTTCAACTAAGATTTTTTTTTTTAGATTTTCAGCGCTAAAATTGAGAAAAAAAATGTTGACCAAATCAAGACAGGCTGTTCAAAGTAAATACAGCCTGATACAAAGTAGAAATGAAAGCATTTAAGCAAGTCCAAAAAGTCAGAGTCAACAAGAATGCAAAGAGCGGAACAAGAATGTCGACCGAGCCATATCCTTCTTCTGTTATGTTTTTGATTGGTGCATGTGCATGTACACATTGATAGGCTACAGTATGATAACCCAATATTTGAATACAGTGTGTAATGAATCTTCTATGTGAGGATGCAAAGGTTCATGATTGTATTTCATTCCAAGAAGGAGAGAGCAATATTTCATACCTGAGCTTCATTGACAACAGAAATCACAACAGCAGAATATAAAAACAAAAATGTTCCGATATTCTGGATTTTCAACTTGACTCTACAGCCAAGTGGCCTAGGACAAGTTCTCCAATATCTGATGTTTAAAATGAGAATTGTCATTATCCCATTTTAACTCTGGTTACTAATGTAATCATCACTAAGTTAGAAACAATATGGCCTCAGTAGCATCTCTCAGCATTTGCATTTTATTGTCTAAGAATCAGTCTTTCCCTGTTCACAGTGATCTAAATTCCCGTGTTCATCCTATATACTATTGTCCTGCTGGAAGTTGATACTCATCTCCCCATCCTGCCATAGCCTCTGCTAGAATCTTTCTTTGTAGTTTAATCCCTTTAAACATCCTTTTGTGAAAACACCACTGCATCCCTCTCCCATAGAAAAACCTGCCACCTCTAGGGAATTCATTTTGCATTATTACCAAGGACCTTGTTGCATCAGAGTCTCTCAACCTAGAGGTTTTCTAGTGATTCTCACACTCATCCCCAAGCCCTTTCCACTAGGTCCCAATCATGACAAGGAATGAGCCTAGTTTTGTCTTGTCTGCTTGGGTTTTAGTTGTCAGGAGTCTAAGAATTGACATGCAACTGTAGAATCTGTCAAACTTGGATGTGGCAAGCACTTGGCAAAGACAGTGAAAAGACAAGGGAAGTAGAAAAAGGAAAATCACTTCTGAGCTGACCTTCAAGAACCCCATCTCATTGCTAGTTTTTAATATTTGAAAATTTTCTTACCTCTGTTGTCAATGCTATCACCAATGGAAAATAAGTAAAACTTAAATAGCCTGTGAATTCTGTTGCAGAAGAATATTTGCCTTCAGGAGCACATGGGAGAATTCTCAGATGATCCTTGTGAACATTAGTCAGACAAACCTTGACAACAGGGAAATGTTAAAGGTAGTAAATGCAAGTAGAAAACAGGATGAAATCTCCCTGGCCTTACATTGTGTTGAAATAAATTCCACAGAGTACTATTATGAAAAATCTGTTCCCTGCCAAGTCTTGGTCTTCACTGTGACAGCAAATTATAAATTTCCAAAAGACTTTTCATTCATTCATTCATCAAATATTTATTAAGGTCTTAGTTTGGCCCTGGAGATCTGGCCATCAGCAATGCACTGCCCTTTTCTTGTAGGGTCTCTCACTTCAATAAAGAAAACAGATCAGGAAGATAAGAACATTATTACTCAAAATATATACCAAAGATGTGATGAGTCTAAAAAGGGTTGATTAGTTTCTATTGTTGTTTTGTTTTGTTCCTCTGAGACAGAATCTTACTCTGCATCCCAGGATGGCCAGGAACTCACTTCCAGGCCCAGCCTGGTCTTAGGTGTCCAGCAATGCTCCTGCTTCAGTCTCTGTGACAATGGGTTTACAGGCATGAACCATCAAACCAGGTTAGGATTGAAGTTTTAAAGTTTTCTAGAAGGGGGACCATTAAACCAGACTCCAGATAGTAACAGCCTTTCAGATGAGACCAGAGGAAATGTTCTAGAAGTGGCCTGGGGTGACCTGTGAAAATGGTTCACTACTTTCTTGTCCCAGAAAACCCTACAAAATAACACAAATCAAGATTAAATCTTCATGTTCACTTTAAGAATGCCCCCCAAAACTTTCAGGCCATCAAAGGTATGAATATTTTAAAATCCACCAAGTGAATAAAAGATGTCACTTTAAAGTAGTAATGTGTGTTGTTCTGGCAGTACAATGGTAAAATCGGTAGATGTACCCAGGCCAAACAGTGGGGCTGGACACAGGGTCAGTGACCCAAAAACAGTGATGAATTTTTGCTGCACATGCTTGAAAATTCAGTGTGATGCTGAACTAGGGTTTAGATGTAAATTCTTCAGTCATTGAACATAGCTAGGTGAACAAAGCCCCTAAAATGTGCTATCAAATTTACAGAGCTCAAAGCTGGAATAACCCAGGTATGAGCTCCCCCTGCCACATTGAGACAACCCTCACTGAAAAGGAACAAATTGTTCCAAAGCCAGAAGAGGTTTCACAGAAGAAAAGAAATATCCCATAAAAAGATGAAGAAACAAAACAAACAAACGAACAAAAAAACCTTAAGGCATGGGAATAAATTCAACACACACACACACATACACACACACACACACACACACACACACACACACACACACACACAAATGAATACAAAGACTATAGGAATGATGCCATAGGAAGTATCTTTAATAAGATCTGAAACATGGAATGTCTACAGATCATATTTACGGTATAAATAGGGAAGTAATCATAGAGAATTTAGGATACAGCAAGCAGAATCATGGAAGCAAGCAGAACACTCTGTATTTTATTCTTTAGATCATGGAGAACTAAAGGGTTTTGTACAGCAGAAAAGATTCATCTTGAAAACTTGATTCTGAAATACTGTCAAGGGTGAATTTTACAGGACAAAACTGGAAGTAAGGTCAGCCAGAAGGCTGTTGTAATGGTTAAAAGCATCCTATGGCTTAAGCTAAAGCAACAGTAAAGCAATGGCAGAGGGTACAAAGAGTGGTATAATTTGAAAATATATAATAGCATCAATAATCATGATAGCAAGTGGTGTCAAAGCACCTATAAGTGAGGCATTATTATAGTGCTCAAAAACACCTACCTGGTAGGTAGCATAATTATTCTTATTTCATAGGCCATGAGGTTAAAACCAATGGGGCTGAGAAATTTGCCAAAGGCCATTTGCCACAAAGACAGATTATCCTGGTGTGTCAGGAGGGGGGATGTGATTATTCCTGCAGTGAAAGCTTCATTATCTTGGTATGAATTAAGGCACAGTTGGGACCTACAATTAACTCACCACCTCAATAGAGTTCAGAAAATTGGGCTTCTTACAGATTTATTCTGGTAGAAAACACCCAATCGGGATTTGAAGACTGAAACCAAGGAAAGCAGTCTGAATTAAACAGATAGGTTTATGAGATACCTGGAAACAGATGGCAAACTGAATCCTGATCAGTGGAAGAGCACATCTAAGGAAAAGTAGTGGAAGAGAGATTACTAGATGATACAAGACCTAGCTGGAAGGGATTTATCTTGATCTAGTGGAGAAAAAAGTGTCTATACAAGAGATGAAGAAGGATGGAGAAGTCAGAGGACTGCTTTAGAAAATAGAAAACAGAATTCATGGATAAAAAAAAATTGATATTGCTGGGTAGGAGTGATGCATGCCTTTTATCCCAGCACTTGGGAGTTTGAGGTCTACAGAGTTTCAGGACAGCCAGGGCAACATAGCCTGTCTTGGGGATTGAGAGAGGGAGGATGAAAAAATTGATCTTTAAGAAGAAGGAAAGCATTTCTAGAAAGACAAAATCTGCATATTCTCTCCCATATGCAGATTAGCTCATAAATAAATTAGCTAGGGAATGAACAAAGGGTCACACGGGATGCAAAACAGAAAGAATCTGAGTGAGTGGAGCCTATAGAGGGAGAACAGAGACATCAAGGAGCTTGGGAGAAGGAGAACCACAAACACACACTGTTTGACCACATCAGGATGTTATCTAATATGTTGTGTGATTATTTAAAATATAAGAACATGAAAAGATGTGGACTTGTTAGAAAGAAGGATTTCTCCAGGATAGGGAAGGAACAAGAAGAGTATAAGGAAGGAAAAATGACTAAGACTTGTATACATCTGTGAAAGTGTGAAAGAATAAAAACATCAAAATAAAACAATTTTTTTGTCGTTTTTTTTTAAAAGGATAGAGAAGAGAGCATAAGGGCCAAAATCTACAAAAAGTACTTTGAAATCTACAAAAAAACTTTGAAAGATCCATGAATTTTAACAAACAGAAATCTGATGGTGACTTTCAAAAGGGTACTTTGCAACTGAGACCAAGAATTTCCACCAGTTAGAGGGATGTGAAAGCAAAAAATTCAAGACATGGAGCTCAGACTCCTTTTACAAAGCAAGCTTTGTGAAAACGATATATGTGAGCTCAGCTCTCCTTTCTCCCGCCCTTCCATCTCTTCCACCCAGGTGCTCTCACACCGTCCCTCCAAAATTCACGGTCTCTTTAATCATTCTTGTCACACGCATATACATACACATCTATGTGTATCCTTGTGTATAGACTCTACTAAGCCTGGCCTATATGTACATGTGTCCAGGACTGGCCACCTGTGTGATAGCTCATCCTTGGAGCAAATGACTTCTCCCTCTCTCAGCAGGTCTTGAACGCCTATAGTTTTTCATGGAGAGGTCAGACCATGTGGAATTACCCCTGTGTACATTGGCTTGTCAACTAGTGTTGTCATTATGTTGATCCTGTTGAGGCAACCCTATGGTTGAGAGTTCATGGGTACAGTTTCTCTGTCATATATAGAAGATAGTATCTCAGAGCCAATGCCTTGGTATTCTGACTTTTATGCTCATTCTTCACACTCTTTTGATTTTCTCTGACTCTTAGGTATAGGAAGGGCTGTATGAGTTGTAGCTGTATCCATTAAGATGAACACCCCACAGTCATTCTTTCTCAGTCATTTTGATCAGTTAGGGATTCTGCTGTAGTTTCCATAAAAGAAGCTTATTTGATGAGAGGCAAGAGCTAAACTTATCTGTGGCATAAGGATACATTTAGAAGATAGTTAGAACTTATATAGGTGTAGGAAAGTAGAAGTCATAGGTTCTCCTCTATCGTGTAATGATCTCTCCAGCCTTAGGTAGTTTGCTAGATTTACAGTACCATGTATAAATTCCTTCCTGTCTTGTGGGCCTTAAGTCCAATTAGACAATTCTCAGCTATCTCCAAAATTAAAAAAAAAAAAAAAAGTGTCACTGTTGTACCACCCTACTACTGTGGATATCTTGACAGCTCTGTCACTTTTGTGGTTCATGATTTTATTGTCAGGATAGGACTACTGTTTATTCTCTCTTAGGAGTTTGCATAGCACCTTCTCATATGAGAGCCAGTCCTAAAAGGGGAAGCTTCCAGGTCAATTCCAGCATGATTTCTCCTAGACTATCATTTGAGGGTCAGAAAAACACAACCCCTATAATTAATATAGAAATTAGAGATTCCTTGTAAAAAAATTATGTCTAAACAAATGAGTAGGGAGCTAGAGTGTTAGCCTAGCAAGAAGGATTTGTAAAGTCAGAGAAATAACCACGGAATAGACTGCCAAAGAGCTGCAGATTAATAAATAGGAACTTTAAGGACAATCCTAGAAGTAGGTGTGGTCTCTTTGAGGGATCCAAAGGGGTTTCATTGGAAATTGCTCTACCTCTTCGATGGCTATTGGCTATGCATAGCTGCTGCATCCATGGTTTTGCTGGTGGGCCTGGGGTACATATTGTTCAGCAGGGATAGCAGTCATGAGACTGTTCTAAACAGAAAGTATAGGCAAATAACGACAAATGGGATCTACTGGTGACATTTTTACCTGTCCCATCTCACCATCTTAAACTAGGGTGGCCCACTTAGAGCAATGCCTTCTACTTTCCTACTGTCGGTCCAACTCCATGTCAGTTCCTTTCCAGGGAAGAAGGGCTCACAGCCTTACACAAGGCAACAAAAACCAGTTTGTTATAGAACTAGAAAAACAAGAGTAGAAACGCTGCTCTAGCAGAGGACCCTTGAGAATGTGACAGAAGGGAATGCCATGGTGTTACAAAACGACTCGAAAGAGACACAGATGATGTATAATGAGACTTGGGTGGAAAGATTAGCTTATCACATGACAGGGACCCCTGGATTCTTAGAGGAAAGGAAGGAGGAGGAGAGGGTGCATATGGCCACTGATACATTCATAGGAGGACAGGTACGTGGAAATTACAAGGACATCCCTGTAGAGGAGGGAAGGAGGGATGCAGCTGAGCCGAGCACAGTCAAGAGTCAAAACAGGAGTGTGGAAATTTTTGTGAGGTCAAAAAAGAGAACAGTGTGCTTACGAAGGAACATGTAGCTTGAAAACACATGACTGTAGACTGAGTAATTGAATAAAGACTGAGAGCTTGGTTGCTAAGAGCAACATGGACAAGAAAAAGCACTGTTTCCACTGCTCTGGAATAAGAGCTTTCACAGCACAAGGTGTGATTCAGCACAGGACAGCTGTGTCTGCATCACGTCTGTGTCCAGAAGGGGCTGTGTGCTACTTAATGGACTAAGGAGCAAACCTGGCAATGAGAAGCTAGGGGAAAGAGGACTGCACATCCTCCAAGGCACAGCTCACTGGAGTCTGTAACAATAAGTAGATCAATATTTAGAGCAGAGCCTCTCGACCTTAGCACAAGTGACAATTTCTCCTGGACAGTTCTTAGGAAAGGCTGCCTTATGCCAGTTAGGTTGGTTAGTGGACTTTCTAGCCCTTGTTCCATAGACAATAGTAGACCCCCAACTGTAATACCTAAATTTTTCTCTCTAGAGTTTTGTCAAATGTCTTCTGGTCAGCAGAATCACCTTGGTTGAGAACACAAATTTAGAATAAAGTAGCCTACAATTTCTCCTTTTGCTCTTGTCCCTTTGTCCAAATAGGGGATTACACATGGAGTTCAAAGAGGCCTCCCTAAGACTGGGATTGTAACTCAGCACTCAGAGTGTTGGCCTAACATATAGGAGTCCCTGAGTTCAGTCTGCAGCACTTGGAGCAGTGGCTTGGAAGACAACCTTTTCCTTGACTGTCCCTACCCCCTCTGATGGACCAATGAAAGGAAAAGCAGCCCCAGGCTTCCCTTTAGGAACATTTCCTCATTGGACTAAGTTGGCTGGGACTGTCTTCTGAGCCATAGCCATTCATTGGACTGCATTCGTATCTTTAATTATCAACTCGCTCCAGCAAGCAACACTTTCACTTCCCCACAGGCCATAACCCCTAAGAAGCAAAGCCTTCGGGCTTCAGTGAGTCAGCCTGACAGGGCCAGAGAACAGAAACTGGGGAGGGCAGCTGCTACGGGGGATCCTAGGTACCTGAAGACATTTTAATCAGTAGGCAGGGAAGGTGCTTGTACACCTCTTCTGCAGAACCTTTTGTTTGGTGGGCTCAGCATGGGGGCCAGGAGGGAAGGTAGAGGAAATGAAGAAGCCACTCAAAAACAACAGAAGTGATATCTTTTTGTGTATTTATAAAGACAAGTTTTAAAAAGAGATTTGTTGGACCGTGAGTCATCACCAACATTTGATGGATATGATTCAGATGACCTTCCCTGACAGCAGACTCTGAAAACACAGGCTAAAGTTTCCTGAGTGTTCCAAACCCCTCAAAGTGTTCTAAAAGGCAACATCGTCAGCTTGGTTTTTAATCATCCAGATCTGTGGTAGGGTTTTTCATAGGTTCAAAGCAAATAACCATCCCTGGGTCTGTCCAGTAGAATTGATGCTTAGGGTCAGGTCCAGAACACAGGCATAAGGTGGAATCAAAGGCTGGCTGACTTAGAATGAGACATTTTAGCAACACAGACTTTCATTTACTTTTAATGTAACAGAAAGGTAGAGGTACCATGGACAGTGATGAGGTCCTCTCTAGCATTCCTTAATGGTTCAATATTCATCCAAAGTTAAGTATCCATTCCCTGAATCCTTAATGTTGTGTTTATCCCTTATTATGGAGTACTGTCATTTCCCTTCTGGGCTGTAAGCATTCTTTACAGTCCAAATCTCTGCCTCACCCAACAGCATCTTCCTCAAACCTGGAGCACTATGCATAGCAGATTCCTAACAGTTATCCATCCTTAACTCAGTGTTTCTAACTGCAGCTTTCAATTTCATTGTTTATTTAACTCTCTACATCCTCTTGTTTTCTCATTGACTCCAGAATATAAATTTGTTTTCAGGCTTTGAGACAGCACTGAGACATTTTGGGAGGCCTACTAGCTACACACATTTTCCAGTCTTCCCTCTAAATGACCATCCTTGTGGTCATAGGAATGAACCTCTTCAATGTCAAACTCTGAAAGTCTCATCAACAGAGTACTGACATGCTCCAAAATTCTTTGCCAGATTGATTCTGGCCACATCTGCCAAGGGTTCCTTCTAGTCGATGAATGAGTTGAGCAGGGATTCTAACGTAGACATAGCCCCAATCGACACATATTGGCTCTGATGAGAAACTTTGGCCTAAGGATTCCCCAATGGCCTTCTGAATTCCTCTTGGAATTTTAATTTAGAACCAACTTAAGATTTATAACTAGTCTCTCTCTTCTGTTCTCTCTTCCTACATTTTCCGATCATTTTCTTTCTCACTAGGACTTAGGTCAGGCTCATGGATTGGTGTTCCTTCTTGGGTTCCATTACCCTTCTATACCACAGCTATTTCCTCTAACACACTCTTGTCTAGTTTAATCTTGTCTGGTATCTGCTTCTTGGAGAACCTAGACAAACATAGCCAGTTTCCTTAAGAAGACCCTCTATATCCATGGAGTAGGTACATACCTTATTCTTTACTTCACTCCTAAACATTTTGATTATAAGTATACTAATCACATTTACTTTTCAAAAAATTTGGAATTGGAAGTCACATACAATAAGCAAGTCCTTGAGTGTGACTAAAGCTGAAAGGAATAAGTGATAGTCATAGGCAGTCATCTTCTGACTATGATACCTTTGAAGGTTCAGATAGCCTGGAAAGTCATTGTTGTAGTTTGTAGGGTTTGCAGCTGAGTTAGATGGATGACTACTTTTCTCCTCCAGCAATGTGCATAGCACCTTCCAACCCCATGAAAGTTAACCAATAGCATTGAAGTTTTTCAAACCAGTAATAGATTGACTTTGCTACATGCACATACTTTGACTCAAATATATGGTGTCTTCAGCAACAGGGTCTTACCATCATGTGCTAAAAGGTAACAAATACCAATGGTAGTAACTTTTGATGTTTTGGAGTCTATGGAAACTTACTGTCTAACAACTCTAAAAGAAGTAACCCATTCCTGGTACTGAATGTTTCATCAGTTAGCCTCTGGTGTCTAGTAGAGGCATTGTTGCCCCATTATGAGGTAGCTCCATTTTAACTCTTTTTATGTATATGTATTTATATTTTAGGAAGTTTCTACAGTAGTAGGTTTCCATGTGGCTTTTTCAAATCATCTTTAGTGTTGTCTCTTTTTGTATTCCCTTCTTCATTCAGCCCTTATACTTCCCATCCCCTATTTAACCCTTCCTGTTTCGTTGTTTATCTTTAAGCCCCTATTCCACTGCAATATATCTTTCCTCCTTTGAAAACCTTTCCATGGACCCCTCTGCCCTGGGGCCCTTTATTAATCTCCTGACCATATATATGTTTTCAAAGATTCAACGTTAACATCTACAAGTGAGCAAACACTTGTGAAGTTTGTCTTTTAAGGTCTAGGTTACTTCATACAGAATGATTGTTTCTAGCTCTATTGATTTACCTGTGATTTTCATAATTTTCTATTTCTTAATATCTGAATAATACTCTATTGTTTAAATGCAATAAAATTTTATTACCAATTCAATATTTTATAGACTTTTAGACTATTTCACTTTTCTGGCTATTGTGAACAGAGCATCAATGAACATGAATGAGCAGGTATCTCTATAGTAGGGCATGGAGTCCTTTAGATATTTCCCAAGAGTGGTATAGTTAGGTCATATACTATATCTATTTCTAGTTTTGTTAGGAACCTCCCCAATTGATTTATACAATGGAAGTGCCAGTTTGTACTCCCACCACTGGTGAATAGTTGTTCTCCTTTCTCCTCATATTAACCAGCATTCCTTGTTTTTAATGAAATCTCAAAATGGTTTTAAGCTGTGTTTATCTGATAGATAAAGGTGTTGAACATTTAAACATTGGAAACCTAAAGATAATATCACCCACGTATTTAACAATATTACCACTCTTTGTTCTCCATCATATTCAGAAGCCTGGCTACCTTTAGATTTAACAAGAACCTTAGGACTTATACATTACCTTTTCCTTACACCGGTTCAAAAAGAATTCTACACTTCAGTGCAACAGAATTTTCACTTAGAAAGACTTAGACAGAGAATCATTATTCAGACCTAAAGGGGCTCTGGCAATAAGAAAAGCCCATTGTGAAATGCAAACTCTCTTAGAGGAGAGTCTTATTAGTATGATGGCTATATAATTTATTTCTCAAGCCATTGCACTTCTGAATGTGAAATATGGTACTTATGATAATGTATTGATACTGTAGGCTTAATCCAGGCTCTTCTGGCCAACTAGGACCTCTTATGGTCAGACTACAATCAGAAGGTGTTTGGTAGAAGAATTAGGAACTTTATGGGAGTGCAAGATGAACAGAGATGGCAGCACCTCGGGGGGCAACATGGGAAATTTGGCAGTTCAGCAATAGATATACCAAGGGAATGAGAGAACGACTCCTTAGCATTCTAAAGCAACATGGAAAGCTTGTTCCTTGGACTTCAGAGTAGGGGTTATTTTCTTTCCACATGGTGTACTGGAGATGCAGTATTGCAGTATTGAGTGATGAGTTAATATATAAGTTCTGGGAACAAATCTATCTAAACATCTACTTGGAGCCCTTACTGCTGTGGGAGCTGAGGGCAGACTCTTTAACATCTGTGTATCTTATTTTTTCATCTAAAAGGTGATATTTGAGGAAGGTTGTGGTGAGCAAAACTTAGAACAATGCCTAATATAACTAGAGGCTCTAGATATTAATTCTTAAGAAGTTAAAGAAAAAAAAAAAGATACATGAATCCCAGAGCTCGTCTTACCATTGATAAGAGTGTTGTCAGTTTTCACATTGAGAAAATTGACTTATAATGGAGAGGAAAGGGTTATTTTGACTCATAGCTTCCAATGGGCTGGGTTTATTGTTTAAGACCTATGGAGAAACACATCATTGTGATCGAACATGAAGTGACACACTGCTTATCTCATGGATAAAAAACAAAACCAAAAAATAAAAAGGGGAGAGTGAAGAAGCAGAGAAGTCTTACAATTTTCATCAAGAAAATGCCCCTGATGATGTAAAACTACACTATAAAGTTCCAGCCCTCAAATATTCCAAGTAATGGTACACCATAGGAGAACAGGCTTTGAAAATAGAGGTTTTGAGGATACACTCAGAATCCATCTACAGTAGCTGTGGTTAATTTTCCCTGCTGTCAGAGGTTACAGAACACAGGAGAAGATTATGGTGGAAGCCAAGAGAAAGGAGCTAGAGAATCATCCATTAGATCAATTCTACTCAGATATCTAGTCGTTCATTATGCAGCTGGGTAGTTATTTTGTGCTTAGCAAGTCCCGTCCTAGGAGGTAAGAGGAGTTTGTACACTTGGAGCCATTATACTGAGGAGAAGAAGATTCAAATTCTAGTGTATAAAATTTGTTCCCAAGATCTGAATTCAAAACTTGGCTTTATTCGATAATAAGCTGAGTAACCTGAATCTTAGAATCTTCTCTTAATACATAAATTATAGTAACAGCATCTATTTATTAAATCTTTGTGAGCATAAATGAAAACATATGCATATGATACCTAACAGGTTTTTATACATGGGGTACAGGCAATGGTTAGAGATCTAGATTAAAATCAATAAATAAATGGAAATGATAATAAACCTGGTAAATTTAAATACTACAGTGGTACAAATAAAAAGCTATAGGAGTGCTTGGTTGGAGGTTCTAGCTGAGGAGCACAGCTACTCATATACACTTGACCAAAGACTGGTCATTCTCTATTTGGGGAAGGTCTTCTGTGCCCCACTTCCCCTACCCCCCCCCCCCCCCAATGTAGCAAAGGATGGCCTTGTCTGACCTCAATGGGAGAGGATGTGCCTAATCCTGTAGAGACCTGATGCCCCAGGGTAGGGGAATACCTGATAGGGTGTTGGGGGTTTCGGTGGAGGGAAGGGGAGGGAAGTGGGGGTGGGTGTGAGTGGGTGGGTGAGGGTGTGGAGAAAGCACCCTCTCAGAGTCACAGGGGAAGAGGGAAGGGTGAAGAACTCTGGGAGAGGGAACCAGGAGGGATGCAATATTTGGAATGTAAATAAATAAATTTTTTTTAAAAAGTCCCAGTAGAGGGGTGAATAAGTAATAAGAAAAGTAAGTGACTCACATATGGAATTAAACAGTTTTCTAAAATTAAATAAATTCAGTCTTAATAAAGGCTATAGGAGTTAGAGGGCAAGGGTAGGTATTGATCCTCTTGTGAAACATAGGTGAAGCTGCAGAAAAATAGGGCGACTGGAGCTGGGTTTTACACTACTAGAGGTTTACCCAAAAATAAAGGAGCTATGTTGGTACAGGAAATGGCAGAAACAAAGGCAGAGACTCAAAGCAAAGGGTCCAGATGCAGAGAAGGAATACTCAATGACGCTGGGGCAGAAAACTAATTTTAGAGTTGATTCTAGAGGGCTCCTTAGGCTGCATTGAAAAAGGAGCCCTGCTTGGCAGAATATACCATTCGCACTTTATCCTCTGGACTAATATTTCTAAAAATCTGAGACATGAACCTCAGAATTGTTGGCAAAGGCTTCGTGAAAGAGGTCTACACCAGCAACTTTGATAAGCAAGTAGTTAAATGAAGATGAATTTTTTTACTCCAAAATTCCCCAGAAGCTTCACTATACTAAGTGGTCTCTCTGTCAAAGCAGCAGAAGATTATGACGTTTCCTCAGGACATTTGTCCTGTATCCCTGTTTTGAGTCGTGTGCTATACTGTTCAGTCAGTGTTGCATAGGTGTGACCGGAGACATTGCACGCTCACATCCATGTCAAAATAGAATCATTAAATGTGAAGAATGGAGGTTTGATAGTTGGCATGTGGGTTGAAATACAGAAAGTGAGTATCCACACAGAAGACAGCACAATGGTGTGTATAATGTGTGTTCAGAGTCTGAGGTAAGCCTTTGTAAGGAGAAGAGGCATGGATTCTGTCACCAAACTACCTGGCTCCGAACTTCTCCCATTGTTATCTAATGACCTTAGACAAACATCTTTACATCCCATGACTCAGTTTCCCCACTTGTAAAATGAGATAAGAATATACTTATAGGGGGTATTGTGAGGATTAGATGATAGCATATTTATAAAGTGTTTAAAACTGTGCCTGTAATATATTAGCATTGAAGAGCATTTTGTTAATTATGGAGGACAGGACAGAATTCTTGGGGAAACTGAGCAAGTCAGAAAGAACCATGTGCTTGAACAATGTGTGTCTCTGCTCTCTCATATTTCCTATTGATTTTGTTTAACTTTCTTCTGCTTTCCTCCAGAACAGAACACAGGAGCCATGCCACATGAATGACAAACTGGGGTTGTATGAAGTAGGAAACTGAAAAGAATGCAAATAAAATACATTTGATAATAACAAGCACCTATATTTATATTATTGAGTACGAAGTAGGAATACTAGTACAACAGATCTGTTAGTAGTGTATGCGTTAGTAGAATGTGTCCACTATGCAGGAAGGAAGTCTGCCACAGAGTGTGACTCTATAGGTAGCCCAGTGGTTTCTGCTTCTGTGTACTTCTGAAAAGGGCAGGATCTTATCAAACTAAGGATAACACCAAGGTAGATGTTATCATTGTCACATGGCTCCTACATGCTAGCCAGTACCGAATGGTGCTCAGCTGTAAAAACAGAAGTCTGTGTGTGGGACATATGCTGCCTGCATTGGTGTTACAGAAGCATCTCTGCAAAGATTTTTGAAGGCAGAGCTGTGATATTTTTGTTCAGTACACATTACATTGTCACTACCGCATAAGCTGAAACTCTTAAAGCACAGGACCGAGACTGTGACCCGGGTCTTCCTGTCTCAGGTGACCTTGCTTTTCTACTACATAGACCCTTGTGGAAGAGTGCTTGTGAATCGTCCACTTGTAAATTCGTCACCTCTCAGAAAGTGTTTGCAATATGCCAGGGACTTTGACAGGGGCTGGAGATAACGTGAAGAAAAAAGTCAGGCACAGTCCCTGTCCTCATGGGTCATCCAGACACCGGGTAAGATGTTGAATGGGAAGTGAGATGATTAGGGCAGGATGGAGAGAAAGACTCAAACAATCACGTGGTGCTTTTATCATTATTCTTGAACACACTGAGGAAGCCAGGGCCCTCGTTAGGTCTCTGGAGCTGCAATCAAGTCAAATAAAAACCAGTGAGGCCGAGGATGCAGCTTAGTGATAGATACTTTCCCAGTGTACATGAGGGTCTGGGTTCATCCCTACCACTGGGTGTGGGGCGTAGGGAGGGCAAAGTGATTTTTCAGAGTATGGAGTCTCCAAGAGCATAGTTTAGCTTAGGTATCCACTACAAGCTATATGGTCTTGAGGATGTCACTTAAACATAGTTTCTTGGTTTTTAAATCTCTCTCTGGGTATGTATGTATGTATGTATGTATGTATGTATGTATGTATGTGTAGGTGTGTGTATGATGTATTATGTGTGCATATATGATGTACTATGTGGTTATGTATGTGTGCTCATGAGTATAAGTACTTCTGCACTTATGTGAAGTTCAGAGGGCAAACTTGAGTGTAGGTCCTCACCTCCACTTTGTTTAGGACAGGGAGTTTTGTTTTTCCCTGATGTGCACATCAGTATAGTGCGTTTCTAGAGATTCTTCTGTCTCTGCTATCATCCACTATAGACATGCTGGGATTGCAGACACATGCTGTCACATCTGGCATCTGTGGGTTCTGGAGGTCCTAACTCAGGTTTCTCTCTCTTGAACTGTGGTAGTTTTTTATCATCTCCTGAGCAAAGTCCCCAGTTTTATCTTAATTTTCAGAATAAATAAGTTAACAAATATAAGCTTTTGTTTGTGTGTGTGTGTGTGTGTGTGTGTGTGTGTGTGTGTGTGTGTGTTTGTGTGTGTATCTTATGAGCAAATTCCAGGAGGTAGTTAGTTCTTGAGCTGTTCTTTCCTGGGCCTTTGACTTCCCCTTTTTTTGTGGCTTAGGTATTACACCATTTGGGTTTCCTGTTGATCAGGGTTTATCATGACTGTATTATATATAATGTCTTTCTCATTTACACTTTGTTTGGGGTATCGTGCCCCCCAAAATCTTTAAGTTGTTGTTAGTTCTCCTATTAATAGATATGGTTTGATGGCTGCTCCTCCAAATATAAAACAAAGTTAGTTCTTACTTGATCAATGGAATAGTCCAGAAATAGTGTTCTAAATTCTAAGCAGAAAATATAAGACTTTTATCTTTTGTTGCATTATGCAGTGGTAACATAGATGAAGCAAATTCCCTTGTTAAAAGCTTGAACTCTGAGGCCACAATGCCAGAGAGAACCCAATAAAAGTCTCCACAGCAAAGTTCAGATAGGGCACAAAGAGAGAAACTCCTGATGAGTCCCAGTACTTGCCAACCCTTGGACCTTCTCATAGTTGATACTCCATGCATGGTAAATCAAGAGGAGTTATTCTTGCCAAGCCTGGACTGTGGCTGATTCAGAACAAAAGAAATGAATCAGGCTTAACAATGTTTATTACAGTTTATTTTGTAGCAATAGATAATTAGATGAATTTTAAACTCAGGCCAGCAGCAAATTCTTGGGAAATGTAGAGCCATGCGTAAAACATGACATGGATTTCAAGACAGATATATATCTGTTAAGCTGAGAAGAGCTGGCCTCAGTAGCTCAGGTGTTCATTCCCCTGTACATCATTGTAGTAACTTGCATTGAAACAATATTGCTGTAAAGATTGTTCTGGTGTTCTCTACAATGAGAATATATTCTGGAAAAGGGATATTGAGGATAACTGAGAGTCAGAGCTGATTCACAAAGCCAAAGCTAAAAGAGGAAATGATTCATGTAAGGATGTGATTCCATTCACAAGACTTTATTGAGCATCTATGATACACCAGTCTAGGTACTAGAGACATATAGGTGAGATTCTTAGGGACAGGGGGATGAGGAGGTCGGACCAATCATTCTGTATCAGCTTTGCAAAGGTTAAGACTGTGGGGAGTAATTTAGTGATAGAGCACTGCCCTAGCATACATAGGGCATAGATTTGATCCTCAGAATAGAAAGGGGACTACATACTGTGGCATCAATGGGGTTCAAGAAAATATATTCAGTGCTCTCTGAAGGTTTCAGGAGAAAATTCTTGGGGCTTGAATGGCGTATTAAAGAATAAACAGGCTCTCAGCAGGAAGACACCGAATAGGCAGATGTAATATAATGTAAATATAGTCAGTGTGAATGTAAAGTGCTTACATGTGTGCCAGGGTCTCTTTCTCAAATTCAATTCCTAGACAGACGGGGGGGGGGGGAGGCTGTATGGTTTTTGAGGCTATTTTATTTATTTTTTAGCAGAATTAACCATTTGGTACCTCATTAGCCTATCAGAAAGCTAAGAGTTAAAACATGTAAGCCCTTAAAGAGATTTCTAGTGTAGCATAAGGAGACGGTCAGTGTTGGCTCAAACAAGAAAAAGAGCATATGTAAAGAAGAGAGGCAAGAAACAGCATGGTAAAATAAGGGATGATCTAGGTCACAGTGATTGACATGAAGAACTGATAGGGCACAAGGGATGGATACATTGATGACCAGTGGGGATGAAGCTCAGGGAGTCAGCGGGATCTGGTCTTGAAAAGCATACATGGATTTTATATTCTAGGGCAGTTGTGACTTGCGATATGTTCTTAAGAGGAAATATTAGAATCACTGGACAGCATGGTTTTTTCAAAGCAATTCTGATACTATAAACCCCTACTGTTTGCCTAACACATACAATCAAACATACAGAAAGGCAAATTTTTCTTGATGGGTTAGGTAGGTATACTATCTACAGTCTGGTGTTTGCTATTTCAAAGAAAGGAGACAGACAACTCCTTAAATGGACTACAATCCATTATTTTCAGGAAATATTAAATACTAAAACTGGGACTATGAGCACCTGGATATTAAGGCTGAGGATGCTACAGTGGGAAATGGAAGCCTTTGAGGATTGCAGTTGGAAGAGAATAGGGAGTATTAAGCTTGCATTTCAGAAGCATTTCCATGGCAACTGGAAGGAAACATTAGGATGGTGGAAGAAGCTGGCCAGTGCTAGAAGAAGACAGATGCATAGGAGAATATAATGATCCAGGTAAAAGATTATTAAAGCCTTTATTAAGGAAGCAATGTTTGTAGATGGGAAGAATTGGTTCCATCTTCATGGCAGAATAGACGGGTATCATACTTAACCAGTTGACCATGAGAAGGCGATAGAGGTGTTGAGGTAAGGAAACAGAATACATGTGGCTACAGGAATAGAAGTACGCAAGGCAGAATATGGGATAAAATAATAGAATAAAAGAATTGTGTTTGAAAGTACTGTGGTGAAATCTGATACATTTATATCCTAATTAATTTTAAAAGATTTCAAGTAGTTGAATACTCTTGGATTATTCCTGACCCTCTCGCAGGATTCCTCATGGTAAGTATCTCCCTTCTTTGTCTCTCTGACTACACTGCTCTTAATCACACTCTGAATTTACATTTCTCCAGTAAGTACCCACAACGAAGCAGGTCCCATTATAGGCAATAAAAATGATGGCTACAATCACCTAAGATTATTTTATTGTACATAGTCAAAAGACCACAAATAATTTTTACCCACTAATTTATGGATTTTCAGATGAGAACCAGAGCCATAGGAAGGTCATTTCTTAAAAGGTACAATCAGTCAGATTTCTCCAGGGCTGGCTTTGTATCCCAGGTGCAGTCTGAATTTCTGAATCCTGCCTGAGTTTTGAACACTACTTTCACTGTGATGCAGACTTGGAGTGGGGGTGGGGAAAGTGAAGGCAGCCCAAACTAGCCTGTCTTCACACCTAAATCCCAGGGGGTTAGACTCATCATCATACTGGCCCTGGGAGGCCTCTAACAGGAAGAGCCAGGATATGAGCCCTCTTCAGTGTAAAGCTAGCCATCTTTGAGAGCCTTCTTCACAAAATATCTCTGATTCCAGGAACTTCAGACAGCATCTTGATGCCTGCAGTTCACCGTGTCTTACACCAAGCACACAGTGTGATGGCTGCTGCTTCCTTATCATAGCAGATGAGAGGCAACGCCCAAGTAGAGGTACCCTGTCACCAGTTCTGAGCTCATTAGCAGAGCACAGGCCTTGGAAATGTAGCATTTCGAGACATATTCTTTTAAACTCTTTTATTTTGTAGTGATTAAAACAACAGTATCGTGCCTTCAGTCCATATGCAGACATGCCACAGTGAATTTCATTTTCAGATCACTCAGATTCAGGAAGACATAGGCAGAGATGGAGACGCTACATGACACACCAGACTGAGAGGCTGGCTTGGAATTTGAAAGTGAAGCAAGAAATCCAAGAGAAACTCTCTGACCTAAAGAGCCTGTCAACAAGGGCTTTGAATATATCTGGTGAGACAGTTAAGAAGTACTGACTGATTTTACGCACACAGACACTGAGAAGTCCCTCACCTTTCAGTGTAATCACAGAATTGAAAATCAATTTTACAGATTAAGAAACGAGGCCCAGGGGAGTGAAACGAAGTTCACATCCCTAGTGAATATGAGCCAGGAGGAAACACGGGACATGTCACTTTAACATCATGCTTTCCCTGTTACCTCCAATGTTTTACAAGTATCAAAAGAGGAGTGAGAAGTCTTGGCTCCCCAATTAATGATAGAGGTGACTAATGACAAAAAGTAGTCTGACACTAGGTAGTTGCAACTGGAAATATGCTGAAGCCAGGGCAGCATTAAAGAAAGATTTCTGAGATGGGCAGACATTTGCTTAGCAGCTAAGGTTTTATAATGGTCTCTGGAAGGGTTCACAATAGCGACATACAGGGGGCAGCTATGTAGTATGAGAGTTCCAGGGCCAAAAAAACCCATGAGCTCCTTGTGGAAGGATAAGAGAAAAACAAAACAAAACATAGTATTCAACCAAATACAACAGTTTTCTCTGTCACTTTTCCTTTCAGATCCTTAATTGCTATTTAATGTGCTATCCTAAGCATGGGAATGATTACCAAGGAGGTGCAGTCGCAGAGTAGCTTCCAAGGGCTGAGTAACTTGTTAGGTATATGAGAAACTCAAATTGAAAAGTAACCCTCTCCTACAACCAATGTATCCCCTAAGTAGAAAGAAAGCAAGGAAAAAGTCTTCCCTTTCCTACAAGCCCAAAGCTAGATCACAGTGAAAAGCAGACACTCAAGGGATTGCAAATCCTACAAAGGACATAGTAGCAGAATAAACTATGGTGCAGGCAAGCCTAGTTCAAGCAAAGACAGTGGCTACTGTTATCTTTCTACAAGTAGGACTCTAATACATCTACACTTGAGTCCTATCAGAGGCAACAGCCATCCATCATTGGGCAGGGTAGGGAAAGGAAGCCGAGCAGGTACTAGTCCTTGAAGACAGGGGAGTGGACCAATAAGAACCTTGTGCATAAGTAAAGAAACAAAAGACAATGAAAAGGGTGAGTATAATCTAAAACTCCTAATATCTGGATCATGCTTTATCTTTTTATCAGTCTGTAGAAAATACAATATATAACTGTCCTCTGAGAGGCTCCACTCAGCAGCCAATAGGAAGAGATGCAAAGACTCACATCCAAACATTAGATGGAACTCAAGTAGTCTTACAGACGTGTTGGAAGAAAGACTGAGGGACCCAAACAGGATAGGGAAAATCAAATTAAAAAGTTATGAAAAGCTTTAAGATGATGACCCCAGACCATAAGAGGCCAACAACAGGGCTCTCTGAGAAAAGGACTATGTCTATACATTTATGAACCTGGTATCTGGTTCTGGGACTATGCAAGCTGCAGCTGCTGTGTTTATTAACTATAAATACCTTGCAGAAATTGTGAAAGGACTAAGACTGAAGCTGTCCAGCTTCCTTTTTTTTTTTTTTTTTTTTT
>CM052701.1:64044742-64079375 GCA_028551405.1 Uromys caudimaculatus
GAAAGCAGGCTGAGCAAGCCAGGAGAAGCAAGCCAGTAAGCAGCATTCCTCCATGGCCTCTGCATCAGTTCCTGCTCCTTGACCCGCTTGAGTTCCAGTCCTGACTTCCTTTTGTGATGAACAGCAGCATGGAAGTGTAAGCCGAATAAACCCTTTCCTCCCCAACTTGTTTCTTGGTCATGGTGTTTGTGCAGGAATACAAACCCTGACTAAGACAAATTGGTACCAGCATATTGGCGTATTCCTGTGACAACCTGACCATGTTTTGGGGAGAACTGTGGAAGGACTTTGGAACTTTGGGCTAGAAGATTCATTCAGTGATAAGAGCTTTGGGGAATATTGTGTAGGAGCTTGGAAGATAATGTTGAGAACAGTGCAGAAGATGGAGGCCTGGCTTGTAAAATTTCAGAGGGAAGGTTAAAGACTCTTATCAGGGCCAATGCTAGTTTGATTTAAGATTTTGTGGTTTTGGTTAGCTGGGACTGAAGAAATCAGCTGTGATTAACAAGATACCAAAACTACTAAAGCAAAACCATTATATTGCTGGGACTATTGATGCTGGTTAGCTGGAGCTAAGAAATTGGTAGTGATTAAGAAGAGACCAGCATCATTGAGGTGACATCTTCTGGGAAGTGTTTTCTGAGAGCACAAAGAGCTATGTTCCAGAGATAGCCAAGGTTGTACCTTGTGCTGTAGCAGGACTTGGTAATGTGTAAGAGTCACCCAGGTGGTACTGGTTTTGAAGGCACGAAGGAGTCGTGAAGAGCAGCTGAGGCCTGGGCACTGTGAGAGGCCGTGGAAGGCCATTGGTGAAGGTGCAGCCTCAGTTGCAATTCCAGGACTGAAGGGGTCATGCAAAGGAGTTGAGGCTCAGGCACTGTGAGAAGCCTCGGAAGGCCCTTGGTGAAGGTGCAACTTCAGTTGCCTTGACAGCCCAGGATTGAAGGTGTCATGCAAAGGAGGTGAGACTTGGCACCATGAAGAGAGCCTATGAGAAGCTGTTTGTAAAGCCTAGTTGCAGCAGAAGACAGCAGTGTTTTTTTGGAGATGCCAGTACCATGAGATGACCACCAAGAACAGCAGCAGCCATGGAGTACAGGCATCTATCTGGAGCCGTGTGTACTACAAAGGGCAGAGCTGGAGAAGTGATTCAAGCCCTTGGATGAATCCATAAGATCGTGAGAAGATCCCAGACATTGGACAGTTGGAATTTGATTTCGCTTTTGATTGTGACTTTGCCCTGATATATATTCCCTCCTGAAGAAAGAAGGTATTTTAGTGGAGCCCACAGTTAAGAGACTTTGAATTTTTAAAGATTTTGAATTTTAAGAGATTAGATGTTTAAAAGGGACTGAAATGTTAATATGTAAGAATTTGTAAAGACTGTGGGACTTGTAAAGTTATTTAGATCTTGGGGATGAATAAGGAAGTAAGGGTCAAGGCTTATTGGTGATGTGTTTGTGTGTCAAGTTGACAAGGGGTCAATTGTACTGGCTAGTTTTGTGTGTCAACTTGACACAAGCTGAAGTTATCACAGAGAAAGGAGTTTCAATTGAGAAAATGCCTCCATGAGCTCCAGCGGTAAGGCATTTCTCAATTAGTGATCAAGGGGCTAGGCCCCCTTGTAAGTGGTACTATCTGTGGGCTGGTAGTCTTGGGATCTATAAGAAAGAAGGCTGAGCAAGCCAGGAGAAGCAAGCCAGTAAGCAGCATTCCTCCATGGCCTCTGCATCAGTTCCTGCTCCTTGACCTGCTTGAGTTCCAGTCCTGACTTCCTTTCATGATGAACAGCAGCATGGAAGTGTAAGCCAAATAAACCTTTTCCTCCCCAACTTGCATCTTGGTTATGATGTTTGTGCAGGAATAGAAACCCTGACTAAGACACAGACCCATGGAGAGATGTGGCCACATGTTAGAAGCTGTATTCTAGGAGCTTTGGCAAACATCTGCCATCCCTTATAGGCTGAAGACAGCCTATTGGGCCTGCAGCGTTCAAACCTTAGCTCTACCAGAAAACAGACTTCTTATCATGCCCGATACCATATTGCCCTGGGTCTTGTTAACTGTGTTCTTAACCTGTCCTTTAGACATCTGTTTTTCCCTGGTGTTGGCTGGATGATCCCAATGGCAGCAGGACTTCTTGAGAAGGTGAGGGGGGGAGCTGTGGGCCAGATAATGAAGGTCAGGGTATCTATTCTGTTGGCTGTGCCTCAGGCAGACCCCAATCTGCAGGCTATGTCCCAGTCAGACCCAGCTGGGGTGGTGGCCGATCCAATTAGGATGGGTAGTCGGCAGGATTCCAAGCTGATTAGTTTTGGGACCCCCAAAGGTTTCCACAGGGAGGCTGGGTAATCTTGGGGTCTTGCAATGCTCCTCCAGACTGAGGAACAAGGCCAGAGCTAGACAATGATATTCAGGGGCCCCACACACCACTCACCTCAGCAGGCTGACCCAGACTCTCATTTTAGTTTTTCAAAACAAGGTTTCTCTGTGTAACCATGGCTGTCCTGGAACTTGCTCCATAGACCAAGCTGGCCTGGAACTCAGAGAAATCTGCCTGCCTCCTCTAATCTGCTTTTAAGCGTGAAACCCGGGTTGATATTTTTCGTTTCATTCAGAATGGCTTCCCAAGAGAAGTCTTTTTCTGTTCTGTGTTCCTGATAGCATTCCTAATCTCAGTGTCTGTATACTCTACACTCTTTCTCTGCCAGGAAGCCTAGCAGGCTGTGCCCCACATTGAGCAGCAGCTGTGGTATATGTTTTGGACTCCAGCTATGGTTCTGAGTCTTCTGCTTCCTCCCTCTCAGGGTGTCCAGTTGCCACTGCACACTGGGCTGGAAGGATGAAGTAGAGTCCAGAATGGCTTGAGTTCTGCAGGATCCGGGTCAGTCTCAGAGTGAGTGCTGGGGGTGGGACTGGAATGGGGGGAGAAGACCTTTTCTAAAGATGTTAGTGTTAAAGCTCTTTTAGGTGAAGAACTTCTCCGATGATCTCAAATGAAACAGCTCTTAGATAATCTTAGCCTGTACACATACATTTATTCGGGGTGGGTTTCTACGCATACCCTGTATTAGGGGTGAATCAGGGGTATGTACAGGCCTTGGAGAGTGGGAAGGTGTTTCAGGGTAAATGAAATTATTGGCTAGAGTTTAAAGTTCTGTGAAGGCATCATTTTTGTGGAGAGGTATTCCAGGAACCCCAGGTATTTGCTGGATGTGTTCTTATCAGAAAAAAAAAAAACAAAACAAAACCAAAAACCAAACCAAAACACACACACACACACACACACACACACACACACACACACACACACACACACACACACACACCAACAAAAACAAAAAATAAGAAAGGGAAAAGAGGAAGTTGAACTGGTAAGTCTGCCAAGGACTACTCAACCTTCCCATGGTAGAGGGTGTGGGGAGTTGGGATTCCTCAGACAAGGTCAGAAAAAGTTCTGGCAAAGAGAGTCCTCCATTTTGCACTGAGCTCAGAGGAGCTATCAGGTCCTGGTAGACTTCAACCTTAGCATGGTTCCCTTACATCAGACCATTCCCCAAATTCCCAGTCATGTCTCTTGAGTTCTGTCTTGACATGACAAGCTTTGCCATTTGAGCTGAGGTACAGATATGTCTCACTTTTGTATAGTTAAGCCTCTGAAGATAATAAAACTTCCAAGGCTCAGGGAACTGAGAAACTAAAAGTATTAACAACGCCCTTGCTTAAAGTTATATGAACAGTAACAGTTGCTGAGGAGGAGACTCTGTTCAGTGAAGCTGCCTGCAAGTTGGTCAGGGAGTTCTAGGAATACAGCTTTTGTGTGTCATCACCCATGGGGGAATGGATCTTTCAGGGATGCAGCTACTTCTGAGTCATTCATGCTTTTGTAAATAACCCCAATAAACCTACTGATTTTGTGAATTAGACTTGGATGGAATCGTTTCATTGGTCTGTCTTCTATGCCCTGTAAGAGTTGAATAGACATTTGTTTGTATCTCCCCAGGGGTAGACATATGCCTCTCATGTTTTTTCCTTGCCTGTAAATAGAGCAACTTTTCTCTACTTCCCAGATAGCTATGGGGAAGCATGGGATAGCCCTGCACGCACACTGTTTGCTAAGGTTGTTTCTAAGGTTCCAGAGGATTGATGTCACTAGCTAGGAAATCTTAATTGGCCTTTTTCAAGAGTTCAAAAAGTACTTCGTTAATGACTTCAATCTGAAGGTAAGTTTCAATATTCTTAACCTTTATTATAAAGGAAATTGCTCAGCCAAAATTATTCTTCTGAGAGGGTAAAACGACATGAGCCTGTTCTGAAGAGACTATCAATAGAAGATAAAGTCCCTTTTTGTTGCTGTGCCCCAAATCTTTCCCTCAGATGCTGTCCCTCTTACCTCCATGGGAATGTTGACACAGGAAGTCAACTCATTGGTTTTCCCACTTGACATCTGAGATGATTTCTGTCTTTGTATTATTTCTCTTGAACAAGAAACACCTTTTTGAAGAGTTCTATTTATGCCATGAAGAGTAAGTGTAACCTTTTCTGTTCCTTTTTGGGGGAAAAAAAGAAATACTTCAAGGAGTTATAACTTCAGTATTGGCCTTAAGAACTTGGGACATCTATGATTCAAAAAGGGGGTGGGATTTCCAGTACTACCTTTCAATAGGGTGCTTGTAGAAAATCCACTCTTAAACTTTCAGGACATACATTTATAATGGAATTTTTAACACAAGTAAGTAGGTAAAGATAATTTTCATAATGTAATTTTAAGGCCACAAGTTTATCATTCTAACAATGACACTCTTACCCTTCATGCCTACCTGAACCTCAGCCCCCTGTATCATCTCCTTTACTTTTGTCTTCTAATTTAGCTGGCACAGAGTAAAGACAAAGATTTTTTAGCAACAGTTATTTTAGCATTCAATACCAGCCCAGTCAAGTCTCATCAGTACTATAATCACCATATATGTATTAAATAACTATGCTTTATTTTTATTTCACAGAAATATCACAGAAGCATACCTCAAAACTAGTGTGCTGCAACTCTAACCTTAGGGCCTCAGAATGTGAATAAATTTGGAGATAAAATCTTGATCCAGGTAATTAGGGTCATATCAGGTCATGAAGAAGGGTCTTAACCCAGGACAACTGGTGTCTGCAGAAGAAACGATTACACATATAAGGGTGTGGGAGGAGAGGGAGCAGAGAGAAAGAGACAGAGGGAGAGAGACAAAGACAGAGAAATAGAAACAAAGAGAGAGGCTTCAGAACAAATCAAACCTTTCAACATGTTGATTTCCAACATCAAACCATGGACTGTGAGAAAATTTTTAAGCTCCACAGTTGGTGTACTTCATTGCCCAGCCCTAACCAACTAATGCAGTTGTGATCTTGTATTCATTCAAAAGTTTTAAAATTCATTTTACATTTTATGTGTATATTGTTCGGGTGAACATATACATATGAGCATGTACATGGGAAGTCCAAAGAACAAATTTAGATGTCTTTCTTAAGGAGCTTGTACCTTGTTTTTAGAGGCAGGGTCCATCACTGGCCTGGAACTCAGCAATTAATTTAAGGTGACTGGCTAATGAGACCCAGGGATCTTCTTAAATCCTCTTCCCTAGACCTGAGATTACAAGTGAACAGCAGCAACACATCTGGCTTTTTAATGGGGGTTCTAGGGATTGAACTTGGATCTTCATGTCTGTGAGGCAATACGTTACCGAGTAAGCTATCTTTCCTGCCCTCATGCTTCATTTAAAACATCAGGTTTATTGAAGAATAACTTGCATATAATAAAACACAGTTATTTCAACTGCATCATTCAATACATTCTGCATTATAGCTGCATTCATCAATGTGAACAAATAGCAGGTGAAATGGGAATCACTTCTGCGACTCTAAACTTCCATACTCCTTTACAGTCTTCTTGACTCCCCACTTATGAACAGAGCTCTCCCTCCTGTTTCAATAGGCAACATTTGCCTCTTCTAGAATTACACATGAATAGAATCATACAATATGTATTTCTCTATGCCTTATTTCCTTAGAACAGAGGTTCTTAACCTGTGAGTCTGGACCCCCTTTAAGGTTGCATATCAGATATCCTGCATATCAAATATTTATATCACGATTTATAACAGTAGCAAAATTGCAATTATGAAGTAGCAATTGAGTAATTTTATGCTTGGGGGTCACCACATCATGAAGAACTGTATTAAAGGGTCACAACTTTAGGAAAGTTGAAAACCACTGCTTTAGAACGTTGTTGATATTCATTCATATTAATACATCTGTCAGTGAGTGGTTCCTTTATGTTGCTTAATTGTACTATGTTGTATAGAGCTGTAATTCTTCAGTTATTCACTTGATGATGACTACTTAGTTTATTTTCAATTTTGTGTTGTTAAATAAATATACTGTGAATATTTATATAAACATCATTGTCCATTTGACTATGTGTTATTGCTCTTGGATAAATGCCTAGGAGTATAATTACTGTGTTGTATGGTAAATGTAATGATCTGATTTTTTTCCCTTAGGGAAAAAAATTTTTCCCTAAGGGAAAAAAATTAAGGTTTTACTTGATCATCAATTTTATTTTCTAAAATTATCTTTCATTTTACTTTTCTACTAACAATGAATGAGAAATCTGATTGTTTTATACCTTTACTGTCCTTATGGGTATGTACTGTAAATTTTCTTGGTGTGGTATTAATTTCAATTTTTCATGACTAATGATATTGAGTATCTTTTCATGTCATTTCACTGAAAGATTGCAGATAAAGTTTGGTGAAATGTCAGGCCAAATCTTTTGCCTATCTTCATAGGGCTGTTTATCATTGGGATGAAATATTATTTTTACATTCTGGATGTAAGTATCTTGACTGATACATACACGCAGTGCATTGTAAAAATTTCATCCATAACTTAAGTTTTCTAGTTCCTTAACTTTATCTTCCATAAACAGAAGGTTTCATTTTGATTATGACAAAATTCATCAGTTCCCATGTTAATAATTACTGATGTTTTTACATTCCAGGTTCCAAACTTGCAAATGTGTCTTTCTCTGTTTTTTTTCCTAAAACGTTTGTTATTTTAATGTTGCAGAAATTAAAGTTATTTAGTGGGCTAAAATCTGCTGTGTGTTGTTTGTGGTAAATGAAGATTTCAGTTGATTTGAGTTTATTTTTCTTTGTGGTACAGGTAAGGATTTGTTTGGAGTTTTTTTGTTTTCTTGCATAAAGCAATATGACTATTTAAGCACTGTTAGTTGTAAGGATTGTTCCCAATAAATTAACTGTACAACATCATAACTAATTTATTGGCTGTCCTCATGAGGTGTTTTCTGGACTGAATTGTTCCATTGCTTTACATATCTACTGGTATGCCAATATATACATTGTCTTGCTCACTGCACCTCTACTATAAAGCTTCAGATTCAATTTTTGTCCTTTTCAAAATTGTTTTAGCTATCTTAGATACCTGTGTATTTCCATGTACATTTTAGAATCAGCTTATCAGTTCTCCCTAACCATCCTGAGACTTTGAAATTATGTTAACTATATAAATAAATTTGGGGAAAATGGACATTTTTACTTTAAATTAACTTTTGTATTTATTTATATAAAATGTATGTATCTGTGTGAGGGTATGCCATGGGTATGAGGGGACACAATTTTGGGCAGAAGAGGGTGTTGGATCTTCGGAGGATAGAGTTACAGGTTCTTGTGAGATGTTCAGTGTGGGTACTAGGAATCAAACCATGATTCTCTGGAAGAGCAGAGGGTGCCCTTAACCACAGAACCATCTGTGCCACAAAAATGGACATTCTCATAGAAATGTTGGGTGTTTGAATGCACAAATATGTGCACTCTCCATTTGCTAATATTCTTAAATTTCTCAATATTGCATGTTACCCTTTTCTGTATAGGTCTTATAAAGGTTATATTAGATTTACCCCTATATATTTACTATAGGCTTATGCTTTTATATGTGATATTTTGAAATTTCCTTTTTTTCTTTAGGTTTATTTACTTTTTGACACAAAGACTCACTATATATTCTTGACTGGACTGGAACCCATGATGAAGACCAGGCTGGTGTCAATCCCAGATCTGCCTGCTTCTGTCTTTCTCCTAAGTGCTGGTATTAATAACACAGTGCCACACCCAGTGAAACGTTATTGTTCAATTGGTTGCCTCTAGTGCTTAGAATTACGGCTGATTTTATATGTTGACATTGTTCCCTAAAGTCTTGTTAAAACTCATACTTCTAGAGCTCCATTACAGTTCTATGTAAGAATTTTCTATGCCCATAATCATGTTAAAGAAAATTTTACTACTTCTTGTCCAAACTATATGTTCTTTCTTTCTGTTGTTCTTTTTTCACATTTCAGGACTTGTGGTACAGAGTTGAATAGAAATGGTGAGAATAGTCATCCATATTTAGTTTTTGCCAAGTGCAGAACCATTCGCTATTTTGATATTCACTTCAATAGTAGTTTAACATTTTTAATAGATACCCTTTATCAGGCTATGGATATTCCCTTCCATGTCTTCTTAGTTAATGACTTTATTTAACTAGCTGCTATGTTTAGTCAAAAGCTTTTTTATACAGCTAAGATAATCAGATTTGTATATTTATATCTAATATAAGGAAAACTTGGTTGAACATTCAAATGATAAACTAAACATAAATTTCTCAGATATATCCTGATTCTGTTGGCAATTTCAAGCTAGCCTTTGGCTAACCCATCAGAGATACCAACAACACTAAGTGAAGCCTTATTTTCAGAATTGTAGGCATGACACTGAAGTGGGGGAGGGGCTTACTTTTGAACTATTGTGTAAAGGTTGAAAGACTCTGAAGATCAATTACTGGGTTCAATTTTCATAGCAACTTAATTCTGCCAGTTTCTCATTCTAATTTTCTCCTCTCAGCTCCTGGGTTCATGGCTTTTTCATAAAGGAAAGGCTTCGCAGAACTGGAAATATCTTATGCATCATTTAATATTCTTCCAGCCAATCCTTGCTATAATATTTCTGTTCAACAGTTACTCATAGGCTTGAAATAGCTTGGAGAGGAAACCCATAACATCCTGACTTCTTGGGTACAACCAAGTCAAGAACTGGAGCAGGGTTGGGAGACTATGCTCTTACAACTGGGAATTCAGTTTTCTTAAACGCTTATATCTACTGTTTAATGAGCTTTTATAATTTTCTTTTTACAGTAGATTCTGCAAACACCCGTGTATTCTCAGGATTTCTTGAGTTCTTCATGTAATTAGAGGGGAAAAATGTTTGTTTTTACAATAATCAAGTATAGAGGCACACTCTGCTTTGTTACCATGGCCACACAGAACTTCTGCCAAAAGCTATCACATATTTTTAATGTTCATGTTTACTTTCTGTTTATATTTGCTTATTTGAGGGGTTAGTGAGAAAGAAAAATTCAAGATACTTGGATTGGAATTCCAAGTCAGCAATCTATCTGTATGTGTGACTTTGGGAAAAGTCTTTTATCCTTCTAGGCTTCCCTTTCCTTGTGTGCACAATGGGAAAAATTAAAGTATTTCATTCATAGTATAGTTTCAAAGGTTAAGTTAATTCATATATCATATATAAGATCAATGTTATTAAATAGTAGTAACTTATTTCCAGTTGTTAATGACAGGCAAACTAAATATGACCTGCCTTAATGACGATCTATTATGTGGAATCCAAACACCACCAAAATATATTATATAAAGATTTAATTGATAAAAAGAAATGGTGGTTGAGTTAAATTAGACAATTATATGACCCCACAACATATACAATGACCTCTCTAATTCAGGAAAATGGTATCATTTGTCATCTATGTGTACCGTTCATTAAATTTTACATTTATAGTTTATTTATATTTAATTTAAAATTGGATTTCAGTTCAACATCACAATAAGTAGAGCCATAGAAAATTCATATTTTGATTTGTGATCTGCATATTTAAATAAAATTCTAATCAAAGTAATTTCTGAATACTAGGAGTCCATCAGGTAAATTTCTACTTTATTCAAATTTAAGATAGATGATACAGTAAGGCTGTTCTCTCTCTAACAAACTATTCTTTGTAGTTGTCCTCAGTGATTGAGATTTGAGACAGGTGATTTCTGTCAACAGGCAACCATGAGGGAGACAGTGAGCTCTTTTGAAGCTTCTGAGTCAATGTGGCTCAGCCACCACATTTAGGGACTAAGGTGTCTCTTTGACGGATGAAAATTAAGGATGAAAACATGGAGAAATGAATGCAGAAATACCAACTGTTGAGTGCCTTCAAGGCCAGGCACTGCCCTTGTGACCATTCTGTTATCTATGGACAGATTCCTCACTTATACAATGAGGAAATGTGGTTCACGAAAATTAATAACTTGTCTAAAATCATAGAGCTAGAAAATAGCAGAAACAGGTCTCCCCGCCATTATGTTCAAAATGATCTACATTCTGAGCTACAGAAGTTATCTTTTCCATGAGAGTTTAGCTTCTGAAGGGGAAGAGCCATGCATGATCAGAATTTTCTCCCAGGAATTCCAGAATGTCAGCTTTCTTAGAATGACCAGACTGCAACAACATTCACCAGCTTCCAAAAACACAGGAGGAATCAGTTGGCAAGAGGACTGGATCACTGAGGTAATAGACTTTGTCAACTTGACAGAGCTATGGAATTATTAAATATCTATAGGTAAATATATATTATTCTTGGGTGTGTCTGTGAAGGCATTTCTGAAACAGATTAGCATTCAGAGGATGAACTTTCCCAAGAGGGGTAGGGGTAATCATTCAGTCTATTGAGGTTCTGAATAGTACAAAATGTAAAAGAAAACTGAATTAACTCTGCCCGACTGTTGGAGCAGAGACATCAATCATGTGCTTTGTACACTATGGTTGTTAGGCCTTCAGATCCAAATTGGAATTTACATTATTGATACTATGGCTCTTAGGCCTTCAGAGTGTAGCTTTCCTGTGTCTTCAGATTACAGAAAACACATGATGGGTCTTCATAGTCTTCAAAGTTACACAAACCAATAACATAAAACAAATCTTCATGAACATGTAAATGTATATATATGTATATATATATATATATATATATATGCATACATATATGCACATATACATATAGAGAGGCATCTAGAAGCAACCAGTTCTCAGTATCCTGACAACCTTTGCTATGGTTCAAAGCCATGAGAGAATTTCTATCAGAAATAAATTTCTTTCCTTAGCCCAACTTTGCTCAGGAAAACCTATGGCCATTTATTTTCTTTCTTTCTTTCTTTCTTTCTTTCTTTCTTTCTTTCTTTCTTTCTTTCTTTCTTTCTTTCTTTCTTTATTTGATACTTTATTTACATTTCAAATGTTTCCCCCTTTCCAGATCTTCCCTCTGGAACCCTCCTCAAATAATTATAGACCCAAATATGCCTGGGAAAATAGACTTCCCTGTCCTTGGCTAATGTCATTTTCTGCTAAGATTGTAGAAGTGTCCATGTTTTACTGTTGGGAGAATCTCTCTCCCAGAATACAGTAGATGCTGGAAAGAAAGCACAGTGGCGCCCTACCCTGCCCCTTTCCACCCAAAGTTGTGGATTGCTCTTTTCCAGTAAAAAGCTATACTGTAAGCTCATTAGCCTCAAATGCACACTTGGTAAGTTAGAGTCAAAGTTCCCAACATAAGAATTAAAGACCCTCAAGTTTCAGAAAGCCTAGTTGCTAGATACAGTCTGTTATGCAAAAATGTTAGCTCTCTTTTTTTTTTTTTTTTTTTTCTTTCTGTTTTACAGTCTGTGGAGGCCCTCTGAGACATCTGGAGCCTGGTTCCTCCAAGTCTACACTCCTCCATGGTTCTTCCACTAGGCAGAATAAGGGGCCTCCATATTGCCACCCCTGGCTTACCTTTTGTTAAGGTCAGTTGTGGTTTCTGTGGAACAGAGTTAATAGAAATATTCTTAGATAACTTATATAAGTTCCTTTGACTTCCCACCTTATTTTGAGTAACATCATGAACATTTTTAACAAGTCATAAAATTTGGAAAAAAAAATTAACAGAACCAATTTCAGCTCCATTTATTTCAAGCCTATTTTCTTCTTCATTACTCATGTAATGGATACTATGGATGCTGTATACACAGAAATTATGATATATTCTTTGGCCTGTGCTCTGACTTCTCCATACTAGGTTAATCAATGAGCAAAGAAGACAAGAGGATGGCTTCCTAGAAGCCATCTCTATATCAGAAGGGTCATTTGTAACTAGATGAGAAAGTGACCTCAAGCAAGAAGCAATGTACAGCAATGATATCAAGTAAACTGTGTCTTTAGTTCAACTTCTTTTGAGAGTACTCATTGTGCCTACAGTACTGCTCCAAGGTACAGCGATGGCAGAACCAAGATCCTGAAGTTCAGTTTAAAATATTGAAATGGTAAATCCAAAAAAGATTTGCAATATTGTACAGGCATACATCTCTGAGCCTTAGAAGTGGTCAATGCAAATGACCCCAGAAGTTTAAGTTTCATTGCCTTCACCAATCTCCACCTTATATGTGAATATGTGACACGTTGTGGTCCATTTTTGTCAGCATTCACACTATTGTTAAATACATCAGACTATCTTTATTTTATTTCTTTACTAGGTGATCGATCTTCCATGACTGTTGGTGGAAATCAGCCATCATCTTTTTTTTTCATAGTAAATCCTTGCTGCCAACCCTCCTAGTGTATATTACTTTCTGTGAAAGAAAGTCCTTGAGTTTGTCTTCTGATTTTTATCTTCAATTTGAAACAAAGGGTTTTTCGTTTCTTTGTTTTTTAGTCTCTACCCATGGCCTTTTCATATATATGGTATATCTTTTCTGGTTGGTCAGTTATTTCATGGGCCTCACTTTGACATTCTGTAGTACCCCTTATGACTCTGATATAAAACCCAAGTTTATATCCAAGTCTGCATTTTAAGTTCAGTGATTACCCTCAAAAGTCTTTAAATTTGGTACAATTTTTGAGTAGTGACCTTCACATGATGCAATTACAAATTTACCAAAACATACTTCTGGTTGTATGGATCACTCTCCATCACTCTGCATCACTCTCCATGCTGGCTAGTTTTGTATAAACTTTGACACAAGTTAAAGTCATCTGAGAGCAGAGAATCCTAATTGAAAAATTACCTCTGTAAGCCTATAGGACAATAGGAAAGCCTATAGGACATTTTCTTAATTAGTGATTAATGGGAGAGGACCCAGCCCATTGTGGAGTGTGCAACTCTTGACCTAGTGGTCCTGGATGCTATATGAAAGCAGGCTGAGCACCGCATGAAGAGCAAGCCAGTGAGTAATCTTCTTCAATGGCCTCTCTATCAGCTCCTGCCTCCACGTTCCTGCCCAGTTTGTGTTTCTACCTTGGCTTCTTTCAGTGGATTGTGATTCAGGATATATAAGCCAAATAAATCTTTCCTCCCCAAGCTGCTTTTGGTAATGGTGTTTCATCACAGCAATAGAAATCCTAACTAAGTAAGACACTTCCTACAGAATGCAAGAGGCTTTGCTATTATATATATTTTGCGTATGTTTTCCTTTTTCTAATAAAAAGTCAAAAGTGGAAAGAAAGTATCATTCTGAGAAAACTGGAGTTGATATGGAATGAGAGGGAGGGGGAGCCTTGAGAAATAAGGCAGAAATGTGGACTGTGTTGGATGAGTAAATCAATTCTGAGCGGCTTTGTGAATAAAGTAAAAATGGAAACCTGGCTTGTTAAAACATACACACTGTATTGTTTAGAAAGTCAAATCAGAGCTGTTTTTCAGCATCTCAGCCTTTCCTGTCTCCAGGATATAAAAGAAAGCTTTTTCTCTTGAGGGCATCCAGTAGAGGTGGCCTTCTGTGGTTTTGGTTATAAGTCCTTGTGCTTGTAAAGAGTGCTTGTAAAATGATCATCTCCAAGACATGTGGTGTGCCCCAGAACCTATTTCATTTGACCTTTAAATCCCAGAGTGTCACCCAGTACTTTTTTTAAGATGCTAAGAAAAAAAGAGAAATGAATGAATGGGCTGAATGATTGCTTTCCCTAACAAGCAAAATGATTACTTAAACATAGGCTTTGTGCTTTACATATCAGTATTACCTAAAATACTATGATTCATTCATCCTTTCAACAACCTTTCCTAGAGACCTGTTGTATACAGGCAACGGTGTCAACCCTGGGAATACCAAAGTAAACAGAACATTCTAAAGGCTCCCAAGATGATAGAAAATATGACAGACATGATATATATGTGGGAGCTGGAGGTATAGCTCAGCCATTAAGAGTTTTCGCTGCTCCCCCAGAGGACCAGAGTTTAGATCCAAGCACCATGTCACATTGGCTCACAACCATCTGTAACTCCAGCTCCAAGGGATCTGAATCTGACATCTGGCTTCCTCAGACACCTGCACTCACATGTGGATAACCATATGCAGACACACACAGCTACACATGATTATAAACAGTATAAAGCAATATGCTTAACAGTGTGAGTCCCTTACACATAGTGAGCATGTGCTGAATTCCATGTGATTCCAAAAGAAGCTGTATTCTTCTGAAACTCCAAGGCTTACAGTGCTGAGGTAGAAGATGTGTGGATCTTCACCGAAGTCCTTAGAACTGTCCCTGCATTCTTTTGAATTTTGATGTTGGTCCATGGTGCTTTTGGCAAAAACAATTATCTTTTATATTAATAAAATAATAAGCATCATCATGACAGCTATACACACACACACACACACACATTTATGTCCTCTCCCCACCTCCAGCTGCCTCCCTTCTTCCCAGTCCCCAGCTAGTCTGCTATCCTTTTTGTTGTTGTTGTTTTGTTTTGTTTTTGGGGGGAGGAGGTTCAAGGCAGGCTTTCTCTGTGTAGCCCTGGCTGTCCTGGAACTCACTCTGTAGACCAGGCTGGCCTCGAACTCAGAAATCCACCTGCCTCTGCCTTCCAAGTGCTGGGATTAAAGGCGTGCGCCACCACTGCCCAGCGCTATTTGCTTTCTTAATACATCCCATTACTCTCTCTATTTGCCACCTCCTTTAAGATTTCTTCCTTCTCTCATGGTCCATTTTCTTCTTTGTTTTTGTTTTTTGTTTTTTGTTTTTTTTTTCGAGACAAGGTTTCTCTGAATGGCCCTGGCTGTCCTGGAACTCATTCTGTAGACCAGTCTGGCCTCGACCTCAGAAATCTGCCTGCCTCTGCCTCCCAAGTGCTGGGATTAAAGGCATGCGCCACCACTGCCCAGCTCCATTTTCTTCTTTGATGATCTAAAATCATGCACTCCTGTGCACGCGCGCACAAACACACACACACACACACACACACACACACACACACACACACACACACACACGGAATTTTAAATTAGGTCTATTATGTGAGCAAAAACATACAGTACTTGTTCTGAATGTGGCTTCTTTCAGTTAATATAAAGACTTCCAGTTGCAGCCACTTTCCTGAAAATACAATGATTTAAATTTTTTAACAATTGCATAGAACTCCATTGTGTATGTGAACCGCATTTTTTCACTCACTCAGCTGTTCGTGGACGGCTAAGGTGGTTCCATTCCTTGGTTGTTGCGAATAGCGCAGCAATAAGCATAGCCATGCAAGTGTCTCTATGGAGTGCTAACTAACATCCCGTAGGTGTACACCCCAAAGCATGATAGTTGGATTATTAAGTAGTTTTTGAGCAATGTCCATACTGATTTCCATTGTGAAGGGGCTAGTACAAATGCCCACCACATAATGAGCCATCTTTCCTGATGTCCTCACTAGGATTTGTTGCCATCTGTTTTCTTCTGGCTGGAGTGAGAGAGAGAGATTATGGCAAACTAGTTTTAATTTCCAATATTCTGATGGCTAAGAATGTTAAGCATTCTCTGCATATATTTATTGGCCATTTGTATTTTCTTTTGATAACAACCTATTTAGTTCATTAGCTCATTTTTAATAGGATTTGGAGTTTGGCTATTTAATTTTTCAAATTCTTTGTATATCCAAATATTAATCCCTCAGTTATTATGGAGTTGGCAAGAATCCCCCCCCCCCCCCGTTTGGTAGGCTGTCTCTTCCCTCTGTTAAATGTTTCCTTTGTTGTGCAGATTTTTAATACCATGGAATCCTCCACTGGTGGTTTCTCATGCTATTGAAGTACTTTTGAGAAAGTCCTTGCCTATTTATTATATCTTGAAGTGTTTTTTTTTTCTGTTTTCCTTGGGTAGTTTCTAAGTTTTAGGTCTTACAGTAGGGTCCTTCATCTAATTTGAATTCATTTATATGCAAGATGAGAGAGGATGTTTCCAGTTTCATTTTTTCTCTTCTTTGAAACAGCACCCTCAACACCATTTGTTTAAAAGGCCATCCTTTCTTACATTTTTTTTGACAGTTTTGTTTACGAACTGGGAATTTTTGAAGTTTTTGAATCAGTAGATGTGGGGGAGACCTCAGACTTCACAGGTCCTCTAGGAAAACACTTTTCTTTGTAAATGCAGCACTGAGTGCTTTAGCTGAGGTCATCCTTAGAAACGGGATTCTCTCTGGCCATTTATAGCTCTGAACCAGTTTAATTCCTACTAAGGGTAGTCCCAGAGATGTGGTTGCCCCCTGAGCCAACTGTTCATGGTCATGCTCGGTCATTGACCTTCAAGGAATGTTACCCTCTTCTCTTTGGCTCTCCTTGAGCATACAGGGACTGTTGCAGTATCCATTATCCATGGCGCCAAGAAGCCTGAGAATCCCCTGACAGCTTGGGCTAGTAGGAAGGGCTCTGGAGGCTGCCTGCCGGCCAGGGCCCATTAAGTTCCTATTGCAGCTCATTGTTTTACAAGTGGTCATCGCCACCTCACCACCCAGTCAGAAGCGTTGCAGCTTTATAGCCTACTTACAGAAAATGGCTCAGCACTTAGGCATTTTCTGGTGCCCCAGAGTTCAAAGTGAAATTAATTTCCATTACCTCCCATAATAAATCACCTCACTCAACACATGTATGAAATTCCATTCAGTAGACTCAAATCGTTCTGGGGCCACACAGAAGAGCATACACACTTCAACTTGCACTTAGTTAATATCTCTTCTTGAAAGAGCTTTGATGAGACCCTGCAAACAGGTTCCTAAAGAGCCAGTGGAGAATGAGACAGTCCTACAAGTCATAAGGTAGCTGACCTGGAGATCTTAGATTTGTGCAGAGGCATTTGATTTTTTTTTTCCTGGACCACTTTCCAAAGTCCTTCTGTTTGTAACTTTCTTATTACGAATCCAGATGCACAGGGCTAGTGATAGTGGCTTCTCTAACGCCAGAATCTAATAGTAAATACTCTGAAGCCATGGGGGGGTGTGGCTAGCCATTCTGATTCCTAGTCTTTTGATAAAGGAAACCTCTAAGGGAGCCTAAGTGTTGCATCAAGTTGGATAACTAAGAAAGCAAATATCAAGTTATGTTACTGTGTCCAAGGAGGTTGGAAGGATGGTGACTATGACTCACACACAGCAAACCATGTCCAAGGAAATTAGATGAGAGAGGTCCAGAGTCTCCTAGCTGGAAGGGACCTTACAGAGTGTTGTGTACAGTTCCTAAGACAGCAAGAGACAGTGGCAGTGAAAGAGAAAAGTAAGGTAGGAGAGCCTAATAGGAACTGCTGCTATTGATTGGACTCTATTCTGCCTACAAGGTACTGAAATGCAGTGCTTGTATCTCTATGGAAAACCTATGAGACAGTATTTATTACTTTTATAATATGGATTAAATTTACAGACAATCCAGAAGGCCACACAGAGAGTTCCTATGTACTTCATACACAGTTTGCCCTGCTATTAATACTTTATATCATTATGTAATAAATGAATTAGCATTTGTTATTAACCCAACTCCACACGTTATTTAGAATCCCTTTTCTTTTAGCTGTTGTCCTTTTTTGTTGACAATCTAAGCTTAAAACCCTCATTGTCTTCAATTGACAAGTCTCCCTAAACATCTCAAGGCTGTAACTGTGTCCCAGATTTTCCTTGTTTGTGGTGATCTTAACAGGTTTCATGAGTTCTGGAAAAGTATTCTTTAAGGAGTCCCTCTGTTAAAAATATGATCATTCATGATTAGACTGGGTCACTTTAGGGAGTATATAATATAAATATTTTTAGCTTCATTTGCGAATGAGAAAATAAAAATTAAAATCAGGGCAATTATCTTAAGCCATGTCACCAATAAGTGATGGGACCATATTTGAAACCCAGGTCTTTCTGAATGCAAAGACACAGTTTTAGTCATCATATAGCTCTCCTGCAGCAGTTCAGTTAAGACTTAAAATGTCATGAAGACTGATGAAGAGTTGTGCCAATAAATAGGTAGACATACAGAGATTTCCTAGGTGTACTCAAGCACTATGTCATCTATAAAGTGAGTGTCCTGTAAGCTCTTTATAATAATTGAGTTGGGTTACTGTCACTGTAAGGTATATGTATCTTCAAACCTTTTTGTACTTATGCTACATATGTCACTTTTCTTGGTGTATATTAGTTCAACATGAATTTTAAAAATAGAAGTATATTATGAACATTGTCCTGAAATATTTTTTATCACAAACATCTTATGTTTTACTTTGGCACCAAACGTTCCACATAAAATTTGCTGTTTCTTTCTACATGGATGTCATGTTTCTCAGTTTGGAGTTGGTACTCCATTTATGTGACAGGTCTGAAAATTCAGAAATGATTACAATCACTTGAATGTGTTAAAATACCTACTTTAGACTCAAAGGCTAGAGATTTTTATTCAGAAATTTTTTTATGGAAAGTAGATTTTTTTCACACACACAAGATGGTATATGCAAGTGCTATGCAGTCATTGCCTCTGTTAAACAAAAGAGAAGCTCCTGCAGCTTACCTGGTCAAGGAGTTCAGAAAGTTATGAAACCCAGACTCCCCTCCCCAGCAGTTCATAAACAGTATGGCTTGTGGGGTAGACACTCTTCATGGAACTGCCTGCAAGCTGTGCAGGAAATGCCAGAGCTTTCATGATTCATCATCAAGTCATCACCCATGTTGGGGTAGGCTTTATGGGGATGCAGATACCTTTGAGTCACCTGTGATTTTATAAGTAACCCCAGTACACAGGAACATGCACCTATAAATAACCTCATAAACTCATTGGTTCTCCAAGCTAGACTTGTGCAGAAGCATTTCTTTACTTTTTTCTTTTTAAATTGAAAATAAAGGGTATTTTTCCTATAGTATACTCTGCTTACAGTTTTACTTCCCCTGTGTCCCCCAGATCCACCCCACCATCCCACCCATCTAACTCCAAATCTTCTTTCTATCTCTCATTAGAAAGCAAACAGGAAAAACAAACAGCAAATTGGGGTTGAACAAAGGGAGAAAAGAAAAAGCATGAGAAACACACACACACACACACACACACACACACACACAGTCACACAAAACCTATAAATCCACAAAATTAGAATCCATAATAGATAAGCAAAAGACAAGGTTAAAACAAACAAACAAACAAAAAGCCCAAACAGTATTATAAAATAAAACATCTCCCAAAATACCAGTGGGCTTGTTTTGTTGGCTGTCTATTGCTTGGAATTGGGCCTCCCTTAATGTGGCAGGTGTGTCCAGTGAGACTTCGTTGGAGAAAATATAATTATTTCTTGGCAAGCCCTGTCAATTGGAAATAACTTCCAGGTTGGGGATGGGAGCTTGTGTCCACGTTCCTCTCTCATTTCCTTCCCCTTTCTCATCTTTCTCTCTTTTGAAAAGTAGGACATATTTTAATTTTATGTGCATGGTGTTTTCCCTACATGAATATCTGTATAGCATATGCATATAGCACCAACAGATGGCAGAAGAAGGTGTCAGATCTCTTGGATGTGGAGTTAGGGATGCTTGTTAGCCTCCAAGAGGATGCTGGGAATTGAACCTGGGTTCCTGGGAAAAGCAGACAGGCCTCTTATCCATGATGATCCATCTCCCTAGCCTCCTAGGGTCATTTCTTTGGTCTGACATCAGTGTCCAACCTGGGGTGAACAGCTGAGGTTCACATCTCCCCAGGAATAATAGCATATCAGGAAGTGATTTTGAGACAGGAAAAAAACAAAAACAAAAACTAATCTTCTTCCTACATCTTGACCATTCAAACTCCTCTTAGTTTGAACAGAAGTAATTCTTTTGACTTCTAGGCTTCAGAAACTGCAATTGATTGCTCACATGGCACCAAGTCTACTCCTGTGATTGTAAACTAAATGCAACTGAAGCTTGAGTGGATTTTCTTTAACAGCTCTGTATGTTAGGGTCTACATTGGGGGTGGATGAGCTGGGCAATTCACATGTTCTCATTTGGACACTCAAAAAAAAATCTGAGAGGTAAGCAGCTTCTATGTCTCATGACATTTTATGGTGAAGATGAGAGAAGCTTGTAAGAGTGATTGTCTAGATTGAGGAAAATCAATCCAAGTTAATGCTGAGTAATGGTCAATCAGAAATATTTTGAGCCAATAAGATGGCTCAGCAGGTAAAGGTGCTTGCAACTAAGCCTGACAACCACATGATAAGAGAGACTGACTCCTATAAATTGTCTTCTGACCTCCATATGCACACTATGGTGTGTGTATATACACATCAATAGATAGGTAGGTAGATAGATAGATAGATAGATAGATAGATAGATAGATAGATAGATAGATGATAGATAGATATAATATTTTTAAAGAGAAACATTTTCATTACATGAGTTACATTGTTCAATCAAGGAACTTACAAAAGATAGGTGACCAGGCCCAGTGAGGCTAAGGTTTTCATTAACTGTAGAAATTATTTCCCCCTTGGGGGGAAGCTCATTTATTGGTTCCTTCAAATTTAGACCCTCCAGTACTATGGATTAATTCTTCTACAAAACTTTTGGATGAAAATTTTCCCAATGAATGATTCTTACTGAAAAAATATGCATATGTATATATACCTATGTGTATAACCAAGAAAACAAGGAACCTACAAGGGGAAAGGTGCCTTCCCACAAAGCCCTGCTAGAATCACAGGAAGGCAAGATGGGGTTATGGATGGATCATAAAAGGATCAGAAGGGAAACAGTAAATATATAAGGAAGCATGCTGGACAAAGTCAGTGCATTGTCCACAGGTGCTGGTCAGACATCACTGCATTTGTAGAACTATATCATTTTAAAGAAACTTCTGCATATAATTTCCACAAATAAAAATTCATTGACAATCAGCAATGTTTGCTGTGACAATTGGAAGTAATCACATCCTGTCATTCTATATGATTTGGAGGGCAAAAGCAAAGAACCATTCTGAGAATCAGTTGAAGCCAAGCTACTCCAGAGAAGATGAGAATGGGAAGCAGTCATCAGGCAGAGACCTAGAATTTAATTGTTCATAGTTCTAGACCAAGAGACAGCCCTGAAGGGTAACCATGGAAACCAAGAGGTCCAGGGTCTGACCATACAAAAAGTACATGCAGGAAGACAGAAGGCTTGTCTCTGGAATGACTCCCCATTTGGGTGCCCTGGGTCTGAACACGCCAACAGAGAATGACTGTGAAGTTTCATAGCCCAGAGCCTAAGCTCAGATTTAGACTAACCAATTTAAATTTCACTGCTGTAGAGCCTGAATACTCTGAAGGTCACGTGGTCTTTATGATACCCAGGGCTGTGTCTCCTCAGCAAGTGTTTCCCACCCCTACCTTCCCCCCAAAATATGCTTTTATTTTCACTCACCTTGCCACATTTCTCTAATTTGGTTCTTCAACATTCTCACAGTTGAAGAAGCTTTTTCTACTTTTTGTTTTTCTCTCCTTCCAAGGCCTTACTCTTCCCTCTTCCTTGCATAACAGTATTTTTCTCTTGTTTTCTTTTTTTATTGTTCATTTTATTTATTTAACTTTGTTAATTCTCTGTTTTCCCTGTTCCCTGACTCTTTCTTTTATCTCATTCACTTACTATTTATTTATATATTTATCCTAAGATGATTTTAACTTCATAGCACATTGCACACTAGTTTTCTTATTTTCTTCTTTCTGGCCATTGTTGATTTATTAGGGGCATTTAACTGATTTCAAGTGGATCTCTGTATCCTTGATAATGTGCTGCTCTTGCTGTTATAACAGTTTGTTGTTCCTCATTGAGTGGTACTCAGGATGGAGTGCTCAAAAGGAGGCTGCTCAATAAGAAGTTCCACAAATAAAACTGGAAGAGACATACAAACAAATAAATACAACCACAAATAAGTACAACCCAAAATGCACACATCACCTCTCAGAAGTACAAAAGAAAGAAAGAAAGAAAGAAAGAAAGAAAGAAAGAAAGAAAGAAAGAAAGAAAGAAAGAAAAGCACAAGACATGCCTTCTCAAAAAGACCACAAATCAACAGCAAAAGAAACTGCACAAATATTTAAAGATTGAACAAAATATAAAACAATGCTCTTGCATGACCAATGGGGAACTGGCAAAATGTAGTAGAAAAATTAAAACTTCTTAGCCAATGAAAACTACAACTTGCCGGACACACTGGGGTGTAACTATGACAATTACAAGAGGAGTGTTATGGCTGTAAATGTTTGCCTTAAAAAGTCAGGGTTCTCTAGTAACCTAAGTCTGGGACGGGAGAGCTTAGGAAATAACATAAAAGGTAAAACCAAAAGCAGCAGATGGCAAGAAATAATATCAGGACAGAAATGAATGTAGACTAAGAAAACTGGCTGCAATCAGAGTTGCCCATTTAGAGAACAAGAGTGGCAAGCTCTAAGCTAAACTAACCTAAAGATGGAGAAAGAAGATGCGAACTAATAAAATTAGAGGTGAAAGAGTACTCTTATAGCAGCTTCCTGGGAAATTCAGAAAAATCAATTAAGAAATACCTTAAAAACTTACATTCTAAAAATACTGGAAAAGGTAGTTAAAATGGATAAGTCCCTAGGCGCACATGACCTTATCAAAATTAAAAGAAGGTGGTGAACAATATAAACAGATCCATATGAGCAACTGAGATGAAATGCTAAGTCAATCCTACACAAAAATACCTGCAGAGTTGGTACTGCATTACTCATGAAGGTGATAAAAAAAATGGGACCTCACTAGATGAATGGGCAGATGAATGGGTAAAGAAAACATTGTATATACAGTGGAATTTCACAGCTGTAAAGAAAAAGTAAAATTATGACATTTGAAATAGAATGGGTGAAATTGGAGACTGCTATGTTAAGCAAGAAAAGCCAGAATTGGAGAGAAAATTATCACAGTGTTTTTCTCATATGCAGACTCTACACTTAAATTTATCTATAGTGTGTGTGTGCATGGTGTGTGGTGTGTGTTGTGTGTGTATGTGTGTGTGTGGGGGGGTGTTAAAAGTAGAAAGGGAACCATGAGAAAAGAAGAACTGATCTTAAGGGAGGAAGGGAAGAAGGAGCAAGAAGAGATAGAAGAGGATTAAGGAGTGCATGTGGTATGGAGTCAGAAGGGGGTCATTTGGGGATGAAGACCAGAAGGTGTGGGTGGATGCGGGTGAATAGGAATAAGCATAAGGACACACCTGTATGACACGCCCCTAAGAAAATGGCTTAATTTCCTTTGAAACAAATAAATTTTAAAAAGGAGATCAAATTCCACAACTAGCTTTGGTAACTGTGAGCATCGCAAGCACATCAAAGAGAAGTACCCATTTCTATAAATATTTCAAAATAATTCCTCCACCATCCTGATGTGAAATTTACAGGGCAGCCTATCCACAAATAATTTCAAAGAGACCAGTCTGTTGCATTAACACTCTCAAAACCAAACCAAACCAAAACAACAACAACAAAAGCTAACCACTATCTTAATATGTAAATGTTGAGCCACAGCTACTGAATAGCTAGTTACAGCTATTGAAACCAACAGACAGTTCTACTTAACACTGAATGTTTAGAACTATGATAGGAATAAAAACAAAACAAAGGTTTTGTACTGATAATTCAAATAACCAAGGGATTTTTTTTTCTCAAATGATCGACTCCCTTGGTAAAGTTCAATGCAGGATAATAGATTGCTTTCTTTATTTACATTGTTGTCGCCTTGTGAAAAATTCAGTGTGTAGTTTGTGTTTAGATTCCAAGCATTTTCAGCTCAAATTACTCTAAATAAGTTGTTTGAGTGACTTACACAGCAACTTAATGGTACATTTAAAATTTATACAGACAAGAAATGATTCTATGTACATACAACTACCTATATATTGCAAGATATTAGGATCCCTGGCCCTAGAAACCTGCCCTTGTAAGTAATTTGACAAGGAAAACACCCCTCCAATTTTCAAAATGCCCCTTCCCACTTGACAGACCCATCTCAGTGGGAATCACTGGGATACAAGCTATTTCCTAAATGGGAGTTAAAACTTATAATCAGCCTTCAGTCTCAAAAGAAAAAATTTGGAAGTCGCAATATTTATTGCCCCAATAATATATTTCCAAATATTTCATGAGAAGGAAATGGGCAAGAAGTATTCAGCAATATTTTCTTTAAAAAAATTTAGTTGCTGTATAGTTCAGTCTCATGTTCTATGGGAAACTTAGCTCTCCATTTTCCATACAAAATTCTACTTATGACAGTGAAAAAATCCACCAAGAATAAAGCAGGGGCTACTATATATCACTTCATTGCCGGTCTCCAAGGCTTGTTGGCCAAATCACCTTTCTCAGGCCCTACAAAGCTATGTAATGAAGGGACAGCTTCTCTCTTCAGGATGAAGATATAGAGGTGAGCAGGTTTTAGAAATCTGGTTGATACCAACCTCTATGGTAGTATTGTTATTGCCTGAAAACCCTGAAGCAGGGGAGACACAGAGGTATAACACTAGGGTTCAAATACGGATTCCATCACGCATCACTTAATTGTGGGTAAATCACTACGTTGCTCCATGCCTTTTGAATCACCTGTACAATGCAAATATACATAGTAGGGGCTCATTTTAGAAGATAATAATTATTGAATGAGGTGTGAACACTTAAACTAGGCCTAATACTATTTATAAGACTTCGTGATTATTAGCCATAGTAGTTACGGCTAATTTCAGCTTCCTTATTCAGTTTCTTAATTTTTTTCTACCACGGCCTACATTTCATTCCTTATTTGAGAGAATAATTCAAATATCCCATTTACATAGTATGACTGGAAACCTTTCTTTCATAGTAGTGATGTGAAGCCTCCCATCTACTTCATCCCCACACCCTAGTTATATATTTTTTGAAAAAAGTCCAACTTTTTTGGAATTGGCTGGCCAACCCCCACACCACCCTTTATTCCATCATCAAAGAAAAGCAGAAAGGAAGAACTTGCAAAGTAATGAATGGGGCAAGCATTGAGTGTGGCCTTGCTTTATAACAACCTGCTCTTAGGTTCTAAGATCAAATATTGACAAATGGGATCTCATAAAATTGAAAAACTTCTGTAAAGCAAAGGACACTGTCAATAACACAAAATGCAACCTACAAATTGGGAAAAGATCTTCACTAACGCTATAGAGGGCTAATATCCAAAATATACAAAGAACTCAAGAAGTTAGACTACACAAAACCAAATAACCCAATTTAAAAATGGGGTACAGAGTTAAACAGAGAATTCTCAACTGAGGAATCCTGAATGGCCCTGAAACACTTAAAGAAATGTTCAACATCCTTAGTCATTATGGAAATGCAAATCAAAATGACCCTGAGATTCCACCTCATACTAATCAGAATGGCTAAGATCAAAAATTCAAGGGACAGTATATGCTGGCGAGGATGTGGAGAAAGAGGAACACTCTTCCATGTTGGTGTGGTTGCAAACTGGTACAACCACTCTGGAAATCAATCTGGTGGTTCCTCAGAAAATTGGAAATAGTTTTACCTGAAGACCCAGCTGTACTACTCCTGGGCATATATACAAAAAAATGTTCTACCATATCACAAGGACATGTGCTCCATTATGTTCATAGAAGCCTTATTTGCAATAGTCAGAAGCTGGAAACAACCCAGATGTCCTTCAACCAAAGAATGGATACAGAAAATATGGTTCATTTACACAATGGAATACTACTCACTATTAAAAAGGAGGACATATGAATTTTGCAGGCAAAATGGATGGAATTAGAAAATATCATCCTGAGTGAGGTAACCCAGACCCAAAAGGACATGCATGGTATGTACTCCCTGATAAGTGGATATTAGCCAAAAAGTTCAGAATACCCATGATAAAACTCACAGATCATATGAAGCTTAACAATAAGGAAGCCTCAAGTGTGGATACTTCAATCTCACTTAGAAGGGGGAACAAAACAATCACAAGAGGCAGAGGGAGGGAGCGACACAGGTGGGAGGGCAGGGGAGGGAAAAAAGGAGGCAGGATCAGGTATGGTGTGAGACAGAAGAGAAGCCTAGAGGGTCAGGAGAATGAACAGAAATATGCAGCAGCATGGGTTGGGGGCACAGGAACCTCCAGAAAGTTCTAGACACCAGGGTTGTGAGAGGCTCCCAGAACCCAATGGTGATGACCTTAGCCAAAATGCCCAACAGTGGGGAGATGGAACCTGAAGAGACCACCTCTAGTAGATAAGACATGGCCCCAGTTGAGGCAGGAGGTCACCCACTCATCTTCACAAATTTTAACCCAGAATTGTTCCTGTCTAAGAAAACGCAGGAACAAAAATGGAGCAGAGACTGAAAGAAAGGCCTTTGGGCAGGCACCAAATCCTGACACTATTATTGAGGCCTTATTGTACTTGCAGATAGGAGCCAGGCATGGCTGTCCTCTGAGAGGCTCTACCAGCAACTAACTGAGACAAATGCAAATACTTTCAGCTAACCATTAGATTGAGGTCAGGGACCAATATGGAGGAGTTAGAGGAAGGACTGAGAAGCTGAAGGGGATTGCAACCTCATAGGAAGAACAACAGTGTCAACTAACCTAGACCCATCCAGAAGCCTGGGAATTGGAGGTGATTAATTGCCTGGTGATCTGTATTCTCTGTTGGGCCAAGCCATATCAAGCTTCTAAAACCAGAACAGGAGGTGGCTAGAAATCTAATTGACCTTACATTACTTATATAGCCAGGAGGTACCCCAATCTCCCACAACCAGGACCAGAGATGGCTAATTGCCCAAATGACCTCTACACTATCTGTATGACCAAGACCCTTCCCTAGGCCTTAAGCTAATACAGGTAACCAACTCTAGAACCCATATTCTTTGGAAAAAAATTCATGTACCTTTGAGTTTTGATATAATTATGTTTCCTTGTGCACTGGGGATTGTATTACACAAGGAAATCGTTTTCCAAATTATACTATGTTTAAATATGCTGCCAATTAACTACCTGGCATCAAACTCCCAAAATTTGATCCAGTTTGAAAGTCTAAGTCAGGCTGAACTGAGTTTTCACTCTAACCTCTTTGCAGTTCATTTTCATGCTTACAGTGATGACTGCAAGGACCCAATAAATGGATTTTTAAAAATTACTTTTAGAATTATTTGTTTATTTTATGTGTATGACTGTGTGTGCCTGTGTGTCTATATGTGTACTATGTGTACTTGATGCTCTGGGAGGTCAGAAGAGAACATCAGATCCCCTGGAGTGTGGCCTGGAGTCACAGATGGTTGGGAGCCACCATGTGCATGCTGGAAATCAAACCCAGGTCCTTTGCAAGATCAACAAGTGGTATTAACCACTGAGCTATCCTTGCTGCAGCCCCAGGATATCTTATGTTAAAGACACAGCCTTTCACTAAACAAGTTAATGGAAATTTTCACATTCATTCCTTCACTCACTCATTCAGAAATGTGCTACTTCATGTTATATTTTATCCTAAGGACATTTACTTATCTTTTCAGTGTATTTTTTATCCATTAATCATGATCACTGACTAGACAAAAGTCTATGAAAAAATATGTACATATGTATTCATATTCAAAGTATATATATATATATATACATATACATATACATATACATATACATATACATATACATATACATATACATATATATGGGTACTTTCCTAGAAATTTTCTCAATCATCACTCTATAGTTTTATGAGGATAATTTACTCAATACAGAATTTGGGGGAAGAGGTTTAACATTCATTCACTAGTCATAAAGAAATGTTTTGAAAGCAAGAAGGCAGGTAAGAAGAGATCTGGATTCAGAGTGCGTAATCATGCTCAGTGCCTGCAAACCAAGCCCTATACCGATGGTGAGTTCATTTGCTGATGTTCTTATGTGAGCCCGGATGATCTCACTGTCTATGTGTCAGGCCAATCAGACAATCCTAATTGACTCGTGGCAGAGGAACTCAAAGTTTCAGAAAGTGTTCTTTCACTAAAAACTTCAATGCGAGCATCCAACTATTTACTGAACACACAGAGCATACAGAGCTAGGAACTATAGATAAGGTAGGGAATAAAACCAAGTGCCTGCCCACACAGAGCTGACAGTCCAGTGAAAGAGACAGGCAACACACAAGCAAATACACTATTAATCAAATGGTGCTTAACACCATTTGCCTGGAATAAACTATACAGGAACTGTAAGAGTGATTAAGGGAAACTTGCCAAGATAACACACAGTATAAACAGGGAGGGCATTTAGAATAAGGAAACATGAAGAAGGAATAAAACAGTCTTGAGCTGGAACTATCCTAGAAATGTCCCTAGAACCACAGGACAGTGGGAAAGAAAGCAATACAGCAAGAGAAATGAAGAAGAAATAAGGAGTATCTAAGAGAGGGGAAAGAAGAGGAAATGCCTCCCTATATAATGTGAGAATGAAGTGGGGTGGTGATGAAGGACTTGGAGCTAGGAGTGCTATGATCCTGATTGAGGCTTCTAGACGACAAGCTGGCAGCTGTGTTGAGAGTAGAATTGAATGCACACAAGGGTGAAAGCAGAGAGACGCTTCCCAGGGCTCTTTGGGGTGAGAAGCAATGATACTCAATCCAGCAGTGCCTGCAGTGCTGAATCATCAATTCTAGTTATATTTTGAAAGATAAATTGAGATTTGTTATTAAATTTTAGATAGATAGGGTGAAAGGAAAAAATAGAGTAAAAATGGCTCCAAGGACTATTTCTTGAATAACTGGAGGGAAGGAATTATGTTTTACTGAATTGCGGAAAGCCAAGATCTAGATTGATTGATAGAATGATTGATTGGTACTTCCTAACTTACTTATTTTTAATAGTACTGGGAACTGAACCAAGAGCCTCCTGTGTGTTCAGCAAGCACTTGACCACTTAGCGATCTCCCCAGCATGAGAGCTATGGTTTTTATATAAAAACTCCTTGTTCAGTTTGTAAGTCAAAACATTCAATACAAACATTTATAGATAGGAAAATTATCTAATCCACATATGAACTAGCTTCATATTTACGTATTTGTAAGAACACTCACCATTGTAAAAAAAAATAATTATAGGAAAGAAACAGAAGCTTATAGGGAAATTGTGGGGTCTCCAGTAGACCTTTATTTAAATTCTTCAAATTCTGCTTGTCTGGGAGCACTAGTTAGAAAATACATTTGCTGTCGAATGCTAACCCGTAGGAGAAATGGGATAGTGGCCATTTAAACATCTTAAGGGTATCAGATGCTAAGGTGTAGTAACTTGCAATCAATACCTGTCATTTGATGAATAGGTAACTAAATCCACCTGCCTGAATCCACTATTTTTTTCTTTATAGATAAAATTAAAAACAAAAGCTAGGTTTAAACCTACCAATTCTGGTGAAGCAGAAAACTTGATTTTTTATATACTTTAAAATATTACATAAAAGGAAGGTACTTTGTAGGTTCAGATGGAAGGTGGCCAATTATTAAACCAGGGCTGGAGCCAATAAGGACAGTGGCACTCTCACACACTGAGGAATGCTCGGTTAACCTCCCCTAGGGAGTCAGAGCATCGAGAACTGAAGGCCAGGCCTCTGCCTCCCAGACGGCACATCTACTGGCATACCTTTGACATGTGTCAACCTTTGGTAGACAACTACAGCATTTCAACAATACCCTCCAGCCTTTTAAACGTCCTCCTCTAAGACATTTTGAAACTAACATCCAGGGGCAATGCCATTTTTCTACAATTTTTTTTTACTTTTTCTAAATTTATACTTTTTATTCATGCAAAGTAAATAAATCCATAACAAGTACCTATGTTGAGATAGAAATCAGAAATATGTTAAATAACAATAAAAAAGGGCAAAGTCCTTACAAAGTTCACATCTTTTTTTTTCCATACTTTATTTACATTTCAAATGTTTCCCCCTTTCCAGGTCTCCCCTTTGGAGCACCCCTATCCCTTTCTCCCTCCCCCTGCCTCTATGACGGTATTCCCTGACCCACCCACCCACCCACCCACTCTCGTGTTCGCTCCTTGGCATTCCCCTATATTGAGGCATCTAACACCCTCAGGCCCAAGGGCCTCTCCTCCCACTGATGGCTAACAAGATCCTCCTCTGGCATATATGTGGCCACAACCATGAGTCCCTCCATGTGTATTCTTTGGTTGGTGATCCAGTCTCCAGGAGCATCGGGAGGTCAGGCCAGTTGACACTGTTGCTCCCTCCATGGGGCTGCAAACACCCTCAGCTCCTTCAGTCCCTTCTTCAACTCCTCCATCTGGGACGTCACACACAGCCCAATGGTTTCTGTGAAGTGAATGTTGGGTATTCCGAACTTTTGGGCTAATAACCACTTATCAGTGAGTACATACCGTGTTCATTCTTTTGTGACTGAGTTACTTCACTCAGGATTCGATCTATTTGCCTGCAAATTTCATGAAGTCATTTTTTTTAATAGCTGAGTAGTATTCCATTGTGTAAATGTAACACATTTTCTGTATCCAGTCCTCTGTTGAAGGACATCTGGGTTGTTTCCAGCTTCTGGCTATTATAAATATAGCTGCTATGAACATAGTGGAGCCTGTGTCTTTATTACATGTTGGAGCATCTTCTGGGTATATGCCCAGGAGTAGAATAGCTGGATCCTCAGGTAGCATTGTATTCATTTTTCTGAAGATCTGCCAAACTGATTTCCAGAGTGGTTGTATCAGCTTGCAATCCCGCCAGCAATGGAGGAGTGTTCCTCTTTCTCCACATCATCGCCAGTATCTGCTGTCACCTGAGTTTTTTATCTTAGCCATTCTAACTGGTGTGAGGTGGAATCTCAGACTTGTTTTGATTTGCATTTCCCTGATGACTAAGGATGTCGAACATTTCTTTAGGTGCTTCTCAGCCCTATGAGTTTCCTCAGTTGAGAATTCTGTGTTTAGCTCTGTTCCCCATTTTTTGATAGAGTTATTTGGATCTATGGAGTCTAACTTCTTGAGTTCTTTGTATATATTGGATATTAGCCCTCTATCAGACGTAGGATTGGTAAAGATCTTTTCCCAATCTGTTGGTTGCCATTTTGTCCTATTGACAGTGTCCTTTGCTTTACAGAAGATTTGTAATTTCATGAGACCCCATTTGTCTATTCATGATCTTAGAGCATAAGCCATTGGTGTTCTGTTCAGGAACTTTTCCCCTGTGCCCATGTGTTCGAGACTTTCCCCACTTTCTCTTCTATTAGATTCAGTGTATCTGGTTTTATGTGGAGGTCCTTGATCCACTTGGACTTGAACTTTGTTCAAGGAGATAGGAATGGATCAATTCGCATTCTTCTACATGTTGACTGCCAGTTGAACCAGCACCATTTGTTGGAAATGCTGTCTTTTTTTTCCACTGGAAGGTTTTAGCTCCTTTGTCAAAGATCAAGTGATCCTAAGTATGTGGGTTCATTTCTGGATCTTCAATTCTATTCCATTGATCTACCTGCCTGTCACTGTACCAATACCACGCAGTTTTTATCACTACTGCTCTGTAGTACAGCTTGGGGTCAGGGATGCTGATTCCCCAAGAAGTTCTTTTGTTGTTGAGAATAGTTTTTGCTATCCTGGGTTTTCTGTTATTCCAAATGAATTTGAGAATTGCTCTTTCTAAGTCTATGAAGAATTGAGTTGGAATTTTGATGGGGATTGCATTGAATCTGTAGATTGCTTTCAGCAGGATGGTCATTTTTACTATATTAATTCTGCCAATCCATGAGCATGGGAGATCTTTCCATCTTCTGAGGTTTTCTTCGGTTTCTTTCTTCAGAGACTTGAAGTTCTTGTCATGTAGATCTTTCACTTGTTTGGTTAGAGTCATACCAAGATACTTTATATTGTTTGTGACAATTGTGAAGGGTGTCATTTCCCTAATTTCTTTCTCAGACTGTTTATCCTTTGAGTATAGAAAGCCTACTGATTGCTTGAGTTAATTTTGTATCTGGCCACTTGGCCTGAAGTTGTTTATCAGCTGTGGCAGATCTCTGGTGGAGTTTTTCCGGTCACTTAAGTATACCATCATATCATCTCCAAATAGTGATATTTTGATTTCTTTCTTTTCAGTTTGTATCCCTTTGATCTCCTTTTGTTGTCTAATTGCTCTAGCTAGAACTTCAAGTACTATATTGAATAGATAGGGGGAGAGAGGGCAGCCTTGTCTAGTCCCTGATTTTAGTGGAATTGCTTCAAGTTGCTCTCCATTTAGTTTCATGTTGGCTACTGGTTTGCTGTATATTGCTTTTACTATATTTAGGAATGGTCCTTGAATTTCTGATCTTTCCAAGACTTTTATCATGAAGGGATGTTGGATTTTGTCAAATGTTTTTTTCAGCATCTAATGAAATGAGCATGTGTTTTTTTCTTTGAGTTTGTTTATGTAGTGGATTACATTGATGGATTTCTGGGTATTGGTCCATCCCTGCATCCCTGGGATGAAGCCTACTTGATCATGGTGAATGATCGTTTTGATGTGTTCTTGGATTCGGTTTGTGAGAATCTTATTGAGTATTTTTGCATCAATATTTATAAGGGAAATTGGTCTGAAGTTTTCTTTTATTGTTGGGTCTCTGTGAGGTTTTGGTATCAGTGTAACTGTGACCTCATAGAATGAATTGGGTAGCGTTCCTTCTGTTTCTATTTTGTGGAGTAGATTGAAGAGTACTGGCATTAGGTCTTCTTTGAAGGTCTGATAGAATTTTGCACTGAACCCATCTGGTCCTGGGCTTTTTTTGGTTGGCAGACTTTTAATGACTGCTTCTATTTCTTTAGGGGTTATGGATGGTTTAGCTGGTTTATCTGATCCTGACTTAACTTTGGTATTTGGTATCTGTCTAGAACCTTTTCCATTTCATCCAGATTTTCCAATTTTGTTGAGTATAGGCTTTGATAATAGGATCTGAAGATTTTATGAATTTCCTCAGAATCTGTTGTTATATCTCCCTTTTCATTTCTAATTTTGTTAATTTGGATCCTGTCTCTGTGCCCTCTGGTTAGTCTGGCTAAGGGTTTATCTATCTTGTTGATTTTCTCAAAGAACCAGCTCCTGGATTTGTTGATTCTTTGTATAATTCTTTTTGTTTCTACTTTGTTAATTTCAGTTTGATTATTTCCTGCCTTCTACTCCGCTTGGGTGCAATAGCTTCTTTTTGTTCTAGAGCTTTCAGGTGTGCTGTTAAGCTGCTAGTATATGCTCTCTCCAGTTTCTTTTTGGAGGCATTCAGAGCTATGAGTTTTCCTCTTAACATGCTTTCATTGTGTTCCATAAGTTTGGGTATGTTGTACTTTCATTTTCATTAAATACTAGGAAGTCTTTAATTTCTTTCTTTGTTTCTTCCTTAACTAAGTTATCATTGAGTAGAGCATTGTTCAGCTTCCATGTGTATGTGGGCTTTCTGTTGTTGTTGTTGCCATTGAAGACCAGCCTTAATCTGTAGAGATCTGATAGGAGACATGGGATTATTTCAATCTCCTTATATCTGTTGAAGTTTGTTTTGTGATCAATTATATGATCAATTTTGGAGACGGTACCATGAGGTGCTGAGAAGAAGGTATATTCTTTTGACTTAGGATGAAATGTTCTATAGATATCTGTTAAATCCATTTGGTTCATAACATCTGTTAGTTTCACTATGTCTCTGTTTAGTTTGTTTCCAAGACCTTTCATTGATGATAGTGGGGTGTTGAAGTCTCCCACTATAATTGTAGGAGGTGCAATTTGTGCTTTGAGCTTTAGTAAAGTTTCTCTTATGAATGTGGGTGGCCTTGCATGTGGGACATAGATGTTTAGAACTGAGAGTTCTCCTTGGTAGATTTTTCCTTTGATGAGTATGAAGTGTCCTTCCTTATCTTTTTTGATGACTTTTGGGTGAAAGTCAATTTTATCCGATATTAGAATGGCTACTCCGGCCTGTTTCTTGGGACCATTTGCCTGGAAAATTGTTTTCCAGCCCTTTACTCTGAGATAGTGTTTGTCTTTAACATGGAGGTGCATTTCCTGGATGCAGCAAAATGCTGGATCCTCTTTGTGGATCCAGTCTGTCAGTCTATGTCTTTTTATTGGGAAATTGAGTCCATTGATGTTAAGAGATATTAAGGAATAGTTATTGTTGGTTCCTGTTATTTTTGATGTTATTTTTATGTTTGTGTGGCTATCTTCTTTTCAGTTTGTTGAAAGATTACTTTTTTGCTTTTTCTAGGGTGTAGTTCCCCCCCCC
>CM052701.1:64079475-64117574 GCA_028551405.1 Uromys caudimaculatus
CTATGATAATTGAGAGTTTTGCTGGGTCTAGCAGCCTGGGCTGGCATTTGTGTTCTCTTAGGGTCTGTATGCGATCTGCCCAGGGTCTTCTAACTGTCATAGTCTCTGGTGAGAAGTTCTGATAGCTCTGCCTTTATATATTACTTGATTTTTTTCCCTTAATGCTTTTAATATTCTTTCCTTATTTTGTCCACTTGGTGTTTTCACTTTATTGTGATGGGAGGAATTTATTTTCTGGTCCAATCTATTTGGAGTTCTGTAGGCTTCTTGTATATTTATGTTTATCTCTTTCTTTAGGTTAGGTAAGTTTTCTTCTATAATTTTGTTGAAGATATTTACTGGTCCTTTTAGTTGAGAATCTTCACTGTCTTCTATACCTATTATCGTCAAGTTCTGTCTTCTCATAGTATTCTGGATATTCTGGATATTTTGTGTTAGGGGTTTTTTGCATTTTGTGTTTTCTTTGACTGTTGTGTCAATGTTTTCTATGGTATCTTTCACAACTGAGATTCTCTCTTCTATCTCTTGTATTCTGTTGGTGATGCTTGCATCTATGACTCCTGATCTCTTTCCTAGGTTTTCTAACTCCAGGGTTGTCTCCCTTTGTGATTTCTTAATTTTTTCTATTTCTATTTTTAGTTCCTAGATGGTTTTGTTCATTTCTTTTGTCTGTTTGATTGTGTTTTCCTGTAATTCTGCCTGTTTCATTGTGTTTTCCTGTAATTCTTTAAGGGATTTTTGTGTTTCTTTTTTAAGGGCTTCTAATTGTTTACCTGTGTTCCCTTGTAATTCTTTAAAGGAGTTATTTATTTCCTTCTTAAAATCTTCTATCATCATCATGAAATGTGATTTTAAGTCTGAGTGTTGCTTTTCTGGTGTGTTGGGGTATCCAGGGCTTGCTGTGGTGGGAGAACTGAGTTCTGATGATGCCAAGTAGCCTTGGTTTCTGTTCCTTATGTTCTTGCCCTTGCCTTTCGCCATCTGGTTATCTCTGGTGTTAGCTGGTTTTACTCTGTCTGACTGTGGCTTGTCCTTCCGGCAAGCCTCAGTGTTAATACTCCTTGAAAACCAGTTCTCTCTGAGAGGAATTTGGGTTTGGAGAGCTGTGGTACAGCATCAACTCTGGGGTGCAGACAGAAACCAGAAGGATCTAGTCCCCAGCTGTCACTTTGTTCCTGTGTCCTAATGGCCCTGCAAGGGGCCCTCTTGATCCAGTGAATTTGAACAGAAGTGGTGGTCTTGCCTATGCTTGAAGGTCTATCAGCACTCCTGGGATACCAGCTCTCTCCTGGCACTATTTGAATATGGAGTCCTGTGTCACAGGATCAGCTTCCCGGTCACCGAAAGAAACCAGAAGACCACTCCTCAGTCCCTGTGTCCTAGGGATTCCAGGTGGGTCCCTCTGAGCAGCCAGGCTTGCCCACACTCCTGGGAGTCTAGCTTTCTCCTGGCAGTATTTGGCTATGGAACCCTAGTGGCCCAGGCAGAGTCTCTAGCCACAGATGGAAACCAGAAGGCTCCTTCCCCTGGCTGTTCCTCAGTCCCTGTGTCCCAAGGATTCTGGGTGAGTCCCGCTGAGCAGTGTTGCTTATCTTACCCCCACTCATAGGCTTTTCCACACTGCTGAGAAGCTAGCTTTCTTCCAGCGCTATTTGGCTATGGAGCCCTGGTGGCCCAGGCAGAGGTCTCCTGCCACAGATGGAAACCGGAAGGCTCCTCCAAAGTTCACATTTTAATGGGAAGATACAGATCAATTCATTCTTCATCTCTTGTCTGAAAAGAATTAAAAGTTGAACATCCAAGGCTATTATGGCTTTGGCTGTAAAGAATTTAATGAAGCAATATATAATGGATCTAAATTAAATTCCAGATTCTAAAACTGTCTAAGACTTTTTTTTCATAGTCTCAAATACTATAACAGTATCAATTAATTATACCAAGTGTTGTGATTTAAATGTACAATGTGTCTCCCAGGCTCATGGGTTTGAATTTGTAGTCTGTTGCTGTATTAGAAGGTTATGGAACCCTTAGGATGTACAGTACAACCTTACTGGAGGAAGTTGACTGCTGATGTCCAAGTCCTCAGGCCTTAACGCACCCTATTTCCTTTCTCTCTTAGCTTTTAATCTACCACAATGCTGCAACCTGTTGCCAGATGCTATACAAGGTGGGGAACCATAGTCACCATGCCTTTCATGTCATGAACCTCTGAACTAAAGTCAATCATTCCTTCCCTGTTGCTTCTTGTAAGCATTTAATTGAGGCAATGAAAGAAGTAACTAACATTTAAACCCACTTCTTCTATGGGAGAAGCCACTCAAACTCAAATGGCAGGATGCTTCAGAAGATCTGATCTTCGGCATAAAGAAGTTTTGGATCTAATATTTTTCCCTGTGTAACATTGGTGCAGCTACTTCCATACAACAATCCTGTTGGGTAGATGTTATTATCTCATTGTACAGAAAATAAACAGGAGAAGCAATGATCCCTTCAGAGTGGGAAAAATAGGCAAATTAAAAGTTTTTATGTTAAGATAGGGGGGTCTACATGAAATCCCCTTTGAGGCTAAGATGTAGCTCAGTAGGTAGAGGGCTTGGCTAACATGCTTGATGTCCCAGTGCAACCATATGTATAATCAAGGCAAACAGGAACCAAAGGCAAGAAGGTAATGACAGCACACTAGAGGTGAAGACAAGGAAGTCATAAATTCAGGTTCATCCTCAGTTACATAGAGAGGCTAAGTTAGCTTGGGCTATTTCAGACCTTTTCTCTAATATATAAATAAATTAAAAAGAAAGCTTCATAGATGTGCAAACTTCCCAATGTTAATGAATGCCAAACTGAGAAACAAAAGACTTACTAACTCTAAAACCAGATCTTTAACTATACCCCTTTAGCATAGCTGATATCAACAACTCATGAATCTTAAGTATGGGATATTCTACAGTAGTCTTGTTACAGATATCCACCTTTATTCTTCACGTGCTTTGTGCTCAGGAAATTTGGTCTGCATGAAATTTGTTGCCAGGTCCAACACACACTGAGCTTCAGTTGAGTTTGGCCTTTGGCAATATCCACAGGTGACAATGAGAACTGAAGAGAAAGAAAAAAACAAATGAGCACATTTAATTATTTTTCCAGTTACCATTTTAACATATCATGGGTAAGCCATGATCAGATTTTTCTACTAAAGCCATAATAGTCTATTACCCACCCTTTTAGTTGCTGTGATAAAGACAATAAAGAAAGAAAAATACATTTTGGCTTATCATTTTACAAGGTCCATCATGGTCCAGAGGGCCTGGCAGAGCAGAACAGTTCATGTCATAGTAGGTTAAGAGCAGAGACAGGGAGAACACTGATTAATGGTTCATTTTCTGACTCTACCCTTCCAGCTCATTTCTTCTATCTGTGTGCTCTTAAGCCATGGACTGGGACCATCCACATTCAGGACATGTCTTTCCCCTCAGTTAATCCTTTCTCTAATGCCCTTATAGACACACCCAAAGGTGTGCCTCAGTCTTTAAGGGGATTCTCCAAGTAGTTGTGATGACAATGACGCAGTCACAGATGTCCCCCTCCTGGTTTTACAGCCCTAAATTCAAGTAATCACCCCATTCCTGCTTCTTCAGATCTATGGTTGATAATGGCTCCAGGGCCGGGCTCTTAATAGAAACAAGGTGTTGCACTGTTTCATCTTGTCTACATATTCAAAATAATCTCTTCATCACATCTTCCTGGAGGAACCCCATCAGAGGGACCATCTGGTTTGTATTGGGACCCTGATTACTATAGCTTGAGAAATGGAACTAAAGAACTAGATGGGCAAAATTATTTCCTCTAAAGAAAAATTAACTTGTATGACACGAACCAACCCTAAACGGAGACTACTGCGGATATTCAGTGCAGGAAAAGCTAAGCTAGTCTTTTCTTATCTTTCCCTAAGGATGACATTTATCTCCTATTCTCTTCCAGCCTGGTCAGAAAGGCAAAGTCACTTTAGCCATTCTAGGTGCTTTTGCTTTCAGGATGATATTTTTTCATCTAAAAGTTTAAAATTTTCAACAAAACCTAAGGCCAGAACAGATGTTAACATTTTAGTATTAAGCTTTAATATAATCCCTTTTGGCAACACTAATGAGGCCTGATTACTGTAAGGTTTTAGAGTAAAATAAAAGAATGTTGGCTTTATTTGAGAATGATGGAACATATTGAAGTCACATACTATTATCTCAAAGGAGGCCACCAGAAAGACACTCAGACAGAAGTTCGTAAGATGGGATCTATTACCACCAGTTTCCCTACTCAACTATCCTAAAAATTAGTCTGCTCAGAAAGCAAATTAAAGCCTCCTACACTCTCCTCCATTGACCAGAATAATTGTACTTTTAAAAAGCAGCTCAGATGGAAAAAAGAAACTGTTTCCTTCAGAAATATTACACCCAAATTGCTCCTTATTACAGATGCAAATAATCAAAGCCTAGCACTGCACTGGTCCCTGAGATGGTTAGAGTATCTCCACTGTACTTCACCTCACCATCATTGTCCCAGGTCAACAGCGGGCTGAGAGGTATCTCAGCTCCTAGTACTTCTCCCCATTCATCCATCCTCCATGTTGGAGTTTGATCATGTTTCTTCTCTGTCAGTCTTTTGGATGGATCACACAATCTATAGAATAACACCAACTACTAAGAGATACAAACAAGACTTACTTGAACTTGTAGGAATCTCTAGACCTCTCACTACTCCAAGACATGTTTTCCACACCCTGAGTGCCCTACCCTTTCCTGGCCTTCTACGGGGGCAACCTAGTCTTCCTTTCTTCTAGGGTCCTGTTCCTGCTGTCATACTTATAACAATCTTTCCAGCGTCTGTAGATTTTGAGCACTTTTTCATGTGACCAAGTTAAGCCACATCTTGACTAAAACTTTGCCCCAACTTTATCCCCCAAATAGCATTCCTGAAGTATATCTGTTTTAATTTTTAATCTATTAAATCTCTTATTTCCCCTTAACAACCCATCCTTTCAGAAATAAGAAATAATTCTAATTATTTGTATTATGTCATCTCCTAAATCTGCAAGCTAAGCTGTATATTTAGAAAAGAAACGGTATTTGTTGAAGATTTACTGTAACACTCAGTGGATTATTTACAAATGGGTTGAATTCATCCTCACAACATAAAGAAGCACTGTTATCCCATTTGTTGATAAGGAAAGAAACGTTCCTAAATTACTGCAGATAATAGTGTGAAATCCAGGAACCTATATTCTGATTTTACTACATTGTTTGCTCTTTTCACACAAAAGCTGATTTGTCCCTTTTATTTGCAGATCATATTACAGATTACAAAGTGCTTTGGTGACATAGCATCCTCTTATAGATCACCAATGAACCAATAAAGTGGTTAAGACAAGGGAGGGGGTCTCACTTTTTGAAGTGAAGGCTTAGAGAGAAAAATTACTCTTTCTAGGTCACTAAAACAAAAACTGGAGTCACCAAGACGGGAATTCCTGTCTTGAAAGCCAGTCCTCCTTCTAATCACTTCTGTCTCCCGCACTGATACTGTATTTCCTTCCTGGCAGGGGAGAAATATTGTGCCTTCAAAACAAATTGCCTTTGTGAAGAGGCTCCCCATGAGCTGCCCACACATCTTGCTCTTCGGTGCTGTCTTAGGCATTAAGGATCTGATCTGCCCTGTTAAAACAGCTATATGCTAAGCTGTGGCTATGAGGCACAAGCTAGTACCTGTCCTTTCTTGACTTGTGTTGTCACTGGATTTTGACAACCCATAATTCATTTCTAATTTTCAAAAATCAGGTGCCTAACTCCTCTTTATGGGATGGAGCACATCATTACTCTCATGACTAGATCTGAGGGTACCACTCCCACTTGCACTGTCACCTTCTGAGTTACTAATCTGTTTCTCACCATTGAAGATGCCCCACTGACAGAGAGGTACCGCATGACACCACATGAGAGAGCTTGCAGAAGCCTTGTCCACAAACTTGCCTCCTTGTCACTTCTCCTAAGCATAGAAGAGCAACCTTTATAAAGAGCATCCTTTGCAAAGATGTCAGCATCAGCTACTCCTGCTGTTATCCTTTGTGATCCTCGTTCCATCTGCACTGCAAGTCCTTTGGGAAGAAGGCTAGTCTGTGAGTAGGAAAGGATTTCCCATGACAGTGGCTGAGATGGTTTGACCAGTTAGACCTCTGACCTCTGATTTACCTGCCCAGCTGAGTTACAGCAAAGAGACAACTGCATAGTAGAAGCAACGAGATATTTCTTGCTGATGTTGCTTCAGTAAGCCGAGTCAAATCTGACTGTTTGTCATCAGTATGAAGGTGCTAGGTTCTGGACTCTTTACAGAACTTTCCAGATCTCTTATTTCTTGATAGCATGAGGGAACTACCTACAATATATATCAGTTATTTTGGCAAACTAGTATTTTACTTCTGAATATGTATTTAAAAATATATCCTACTTTTCACATAAGAGAATACAACAATGCACCCACGTGGAATTTTGGCTGCCCACAGATCAGGTGTACTTCCTAGCTATGTATGAACCTCTTGAGTAAGTTGGAGGAGCCTTAGGCTAACAGCCTGCAGGTCTGACTATGTTATTCATCTTCTTTTCTTCTCTGGACCTTGGAATTTTTGTGAGTTTAGAGCAGAGTACTAGAGTCAATACATCGGTGATTATGAATGCAAAAAATATACATTTGAAGAGTGTAAGTAACTGTGTAAGAGAAAACCAGAGACCTGGGTGGTTTTAATAGTTGTGTTGCTTACTAGCTTTGTGACCTAGAAAGTCACATGAACAATCTTTGGGTCTTGGTTCTATTGCCATGTTTCACATCTGGGCTGTGTTTTTGTATCTGATTTTAATCTGCTTAGCATCATTCATTTTCATAACCCTTAGTGTCTGTAGGCATGTAGGGAATTACCCAACCCTCACCTAGGACCTATCTGTATTTGGCTAATACCTACTTACCTTTCTTACAGTGCCAGAACATTACCAAGATCAGTGCTATCGACAGTAAACAGTGCTACATACACAGCTCTGACTTTCTGGTAAGGTTGCATATTGTAGACACCATGATTGAATACTGGAACAATGGATTTTCCTTGCTCGTTTTCCCTTTCCCCTCCAATACTGTCTTCAACTTAACCTTCACTCTATGGCCTCCAGCATCTCTTAGCCCTGCACCTTGTGTCAACCACACTACCCGTATTTGATCCCTGTTCCACTGTAAGATCAGTCAGTGAAGCAAGCACATGAATAAATAAATAAATAAATAAATAAATAAATAAATAAATAAATAAACTTCAACAACAAAAAGGCCCGCTGCACTAATGGATAACCTTTATCCAGAGGAATGGTGTGAACAAGTTCTGGAATCAAGAGAATCTGAATTCAATTGCTGTGGGATTTTGATCAAGTTTCTTAATCTTGAAGCCTCAACTCTGTCATCTGTACAATGGGAATGATGGTAGTGCACACCCCACAAAGATGGTGTAAAATATAGGGTTCAGTAGGGTCAATGTTCAAGTCAGTGTTTGGCTTGGCAAAATTTAAATACTCAACTATGGGAGAAGGATCCTGAGAAATGGCATTAGTGATCAGGCCAATCAATACCAGCCATGTTCTGTTAGAGAAAGAGCCTCCAGAACTCACTAAACTTATGCTAATTAGCTAATGTTAATGATACCATAGTCAAGGGCTCTGTAAGTGTCTGCTGTGAAATAGCTCATGATGAGAGAATGGGTTGCCAGGCTGTAATTCAGCCCCCTTGTTACTGTGTGTAGAAAAAAAAAAATATCCCTTGTCAATTCCAGAGACAATGCTACATTCCCCTTGCATGTGGTTTTGACTTCCAGTGCCAAAACATAAACTGTACAAAGCCCTTGTTTTTCTGCAAAAGTGTTTGTCAGTAGCCTTGTTCTGCAGATAATGGATTTTCAAAAAGGCCTGTTCTTTTTTTTCTGGCACCTTGAAAGGAGGAAATTTCTGAATGGGAAGAAGGATCAAGTGGCTGTTTTGTACCCACAGTGTCTCTTGCCTACATATTATGCCACAGTGTTGGAGGCTAGGTTTCATAATTACATAGTACCAACACACAATTACCCACAATTAGTCTAATTACATGAATACACTATGATTATCTGAAAGATAACGTTAAGTAGCACACAAAGGAGATGGGCTGGCCTGAGGTAAACCTCAGTGGTGATCTGGACCAGGCATAAGAGAAGAGACACTGGCCTCCTGGCTTCCTGCCCTTCTTTCCACTGCTCAGCCATTCCCACAGCCTCAGGGTGCTGCTTTCTCTTCAAGTGACCCCTAAAGATTCCCTTTACCACCTCCATTTGTTAACACAACAAATAATAAAGACTAACTGGTTTGGAAATCATATCTAAATTTCAAACCAACTCAGCATCCACACTGCTGACATTTATAAGCTGGCTGCATTCTGTATTTCACCATTGCTGATGGGCTCTTCATTCTGAGTTGGTCTGGCCAGTCCAATTAAGCAAAGGTTTACAGTGGCATAAAAGTTACTGCTGACTGATGGGGGCTAACTCAATAACCCCTGGCTTGTTCTGAATACTGGCTGTCAACTTCACATTTGGGTGAGCGTATGTTGAGTTCTGGAAGAAAGCAGCAATCTCAAAGATGTATACACACAAAGCATGTTGGGTTAGTATTTTTCGTGTCTATTTTCTGAACTCTTCTCAGAAATATTAATATAATTAATTTTTTTATTATTAACCAAACAGTTACAGAATATTGATTATTTTACTTATTTTTTTCTGCCAATCTCCAAATCAGGAGCTAAATACAGTTAGAATCAAAACAATGGTTATTTCTGTCCTCAGTGGTTTATAGTCTAGCTGGTGTTACAGAGAGGAACACATTCTGCCTTGAGGTAGCTATGCCATTGCTGTGGTTATGGATGATTACATTATGGTTACCACCCCTAGTAGAAATTGTACTCTAGTGAATGTGATTAGCGCTTCCTTCCCTATAATGGAGCTACTTCTGTACTTCATTCACTCTTGCTAGACTTGGCCATGTGATATATGTTGGAGAATAGTATTTGGGCGGAGTGACATGAAGCCAGGTGCAAACTTTATCCCAAGAGGCATCAAATTTTTATTCTTATCTCCAAATGAATCTCTTAAGATCTGCAGAGGTAAAAATACATCCCAGATAGGCTGCTGGTCCTAAAAGGATGGAAATGCATGTAACAGATCTGAGTTGAACCAGGAATCAAGCCTAACCTGGAGAAAAGACCAGGACAGAACTCTTCTAGAGACAGTCCATCTGGTATCAACAGAGCCACAAGCAGAGTCTCAGATGCACAGATGAGAAATAGATGCTAATGGATATGTCCCTGAGATTTTGTGCTCATTCAAGTACACATTTTTTTATAGTAATAATAAGTGGATGCAAAGACTATTTGAATTTTCATATTAAAACATTATTACAGGATATGTTCCACCTAAAAAGATGGTAAGTTCTATATGTGACAGGGAAGCTGCATTCATTCTCAACAATATTGTTGCCTAAATAGGACTAGCAGAAGGACAGTAGTTGGTGTGTCAGCATGGATGGGGGAAAATCTAACAATGTCCAATGCCTAGATGAGGAGTTATTATATTCATCTGTATAACAATAATGATTGAAGAAGAGGCCATGAACTTGAGAGGGAGTAGGGGGCATGGAAAGAGAGGGCTTAGAAGAAAGAATGAGAGATAGAAATGATGTAAGTAAAGTACCCATGTTTAAAATTCTCAAAATTGAGATCCAGCTCAGGGGGAAGCCCCAAGGTGTGACACTATAACTGATGCTACGGTGTGCTTACAAACAAGGGCCTAGCATGACTGCCCTCCGAAAGGCCCAAGCATTTGAAAGAGCCAGATGCAGAAATTTACACCCAACCAAAGGACAGAAGCTGGTGACCCCTGTGGTTGAATTAGGGAAAAGCTGGAAGAAGCTGAGGAGGAGGGTGACCCCATAGGAAAACCAGCAGTCTCAACTAATCTGGATCCCCAGGATCTCTCAGACACTGAGCCATGAACCAGGCAGCATACATCAACTGATATGAGGCCCACAACACATATACAGCAGAGGGCTACCGGAGGGTCTGTCAGAGAAGATGCACCTAACCCTTGAGAGACTTGGGGCTCCAGGGAGTTGGGAGGTCTGGTAGGGTGCAGGGTGTGAGGACATCCTCTTAGAGACGGGGTAGGGGTGGAGGGAGTGGTGGGAGGGAGGGAGGAGGTGTGGGATGTGGAACAGTCGGAGGGTGGACCAGGAGAGGAATAAAGTCTGAACTGTAAAAAATGATTAAAGAATGAAGAAAAAAAAAAGGAAAAGAAAATCATGAAATGCTACATAAAAAGTTAAAAAAAAAAAACAAAAACAAAAACAAAAACAAAACTTTAGTCCAGGAGTAGTAGCACACAGTTAGTGCCTTCTCTCAGAGCTCAGGGAATCCTGAGGAGGTTGTAAGAGTCAGAGTGGATGGCGGATACCAGGAGAACAAAGTCCTCTGAATCACCTAAGCAAGGTGCATATGAGTCCACAGAGACTGAAGCAGCAAGCACAAGGCCTACATGAGTCTTCACCAGGCCCTCTGTATACATGCTATAGCTTTTAGCTTAGTATTTTTCTGGGGCTTCTGACTGTAAGAACAAGTGAGTCTCTGATTCAGGTGCCTTCTCTTGTGACTCTTTTTCTCCTGTTGGGTTGCTGTGTTCAACTTTCCTATAATAGTTTTTGCCTCAACATATTATATTTTATTTTGTCACGTTTGTTACCTAGTAGAATCATGTTCTTTCTAATGGGAGAGAGAAAGGGACTGGATCCAGATGGGAGGAGAGAGGGGAAGGAGCTGGGAGGAGGGAAGTGGGGGGAGACTATAATCAGTATTTAATGTAGGGAAAAAAAGAATTTATTTTCAATAAAAGTGGAAAATGAAAAATTTTTTTAATTAGGTCAAGAGTGGTGGGATACACCTTTAAACCAGGTGCTTGAGAGGCAAAGTCCAGCAGGTCTTTGTGAATTTCAGACCAGCCTGGACTACACAATGAGTTCCAGGTTAGCCAGGGTTACATAGTGAAGCCCTATGTACAAAAATACAAACAACAACAATTTCTAAAAATTCATATGAATATAGATCATCTTAGAAAGTGCATTTTTGATGAAAGTGCCCTTTAGAAAGTGTGTTCTTGTTTCAATCAAACCATGTTTTGTTGTATATGTTTCAAACAATATATTTAAAGAGAAATTGAGTAGGAGATGTTTGCTTAATTCTTATTATATTCTAGGCATTGTATCATTGTTCTGTATACTTCATTCAGTTATTATAATATTCCTGAGAGGTAGGTCAACTTGCCTCTTTCTTACAGATGAAGAATCTGGGCTCTGAGAGTTTTGATAGCTTGCCTAAAGCCAAACGGTACAGTAGGAAGAAGACATCTGGGTTCAAGCTTGTCAGCCTCAAAATGGATATTCTTTCTCCTTATTCTGTTGTTACATGAATAATGTTCAAGGCCTGTTCCCCATCTGTAGGGAAGAGAAGTTTGAACCACATCCTCCTGGATGCTTCTGACAGTCGAGGACTCCAGGAGTAAAAATCTACACAATGCAATAAAGATTCTTTACTTCCAGAGGAATCCAATCAAATTCCCTTTAAGTATAGTGTTCCCCTAGCTCACATAAGTGCTTATTATTTCCAGATCATTAACTGTTTGACATAAAGATTTGGCTGAGAAACTTAAAGCTCAAGTGTTAGAGGGCTCTGCCAATTGAAAATCAGTCAAATGTGGATAATGGTTTCTGCTACTATAATACAAGTCTACAGGAAAATGTGATTCAATTTATAAAAACTCTATCAAAGGCAGCTTTTCAGGAACTCATCTGTTGAGTTCAGCAAGGTACACCTGTGCTGTATTACCCAAATAAGTTCCACCTGGAAGACAGATGACTGTACAGATTTAAAGAAAATAATAAAGACAAGACATTTTTGAAAAGCAAGAGTGTTTCAAAGTCCTCCCATTATTGCTCTTTTCCTGCATAAATTATTCTGGTCTATGACATCCTCAATTTCAAGTAAATCAGACTCGTTAAATTTAGCCAAGCAGTAGTTGATGACTTTTCATTCACAGACAGATGTGAGTTGGTCATGGGAAATGCCTTTCAAGTGTTATACCACAGTATGGAGAATTGGGAAGCAATGAAATAAGGAAGAAAACAAACAAACAAACAACATACATTCTTCATCAAACTGGCTTTAATTATAAAGAAATTCAGAAAATGGTCATAGAAGTTGTGTGAGTTTAATCCCCAGAAGCTCGTTCTAGATTCTACAAAAACTGAGGGGCCTGAGAACATCAAAGGAAAAGAAGCCATTGAGAAACCTTATAATTCCTTTAGGATATTAAAAAGATCAGGGTGAATTATTTGAATGTCCAAGAAAGTAGGACTCCAAGAACACTTTCCATGTCTCTAGGGTTTAGCACACAGGATATTACTATAATCCATATTCTTCCCCAGGTAACACCGCTTTGTTTTCAGTGGATCTCTTTCCCTGCTCTCTCTGTGTCGTGCTCATCTTCCTTCTTAGTTTCTGGGGCTTTATCTAAGACAATGCATTCATTCTTATATAGGCCTTTGTGAATCAAAATACCACCAGACTAAGAAGTTAGTTTCAAAAGCCAGACATCTATTTCATTACTAAGATCTCTCTAGACATAAAAGGGGTCTCAACACTGCCTCCTATGGTCTTGTGTCACAGTAATAGACCAGCACAAGGTAGACAAATATATGTAGCCCATCCAAACCACCTCAATGCCACCAACCCTTACTGATTCTCTTTTTAAAAGAATCAAGCAAGAAAATGAAAAGGATACTCAGTTAGTAAAAACAATACTTGTTAGTAAAAAGATTATACTTGGTGTTTTTGACTCTTACTTTGAAAAGCAAGGCATTTTCCTGCTTATAAGGGAGTTCTGATGTGCTTAGCATGTAGCATATAGATTCTTTATCAAACTTAAAGGACCAGGGGAAAGATTTTGGTTGATTGATTAATTTGTGCATAACTGTAAATATTATATATAATTGTTATTTATGATTAATTATAAAGTGTGAAAATACAATTTTGTATTTCTCCCTTTTGTAAAGTGGTGATATTGAATGTAGAGCATCTAGTGTTAATAAAATCACATTGATCTTAGGGTGATTGGGTATTTTGGCATAAGACAAAAGATTTTCCAATAGAATTATCTGTCTAGATTTTAATCAGAAACCTCTAAAATAATATACCAATAATTTATATATTATTAGACATAAAATGCCTATGAAATCTAAAGGGGATGAACAGTCTCACCCAGCTGTAAACCTTATGAACTACAATATCAATCTGCCAGGCAAGATGTACCCATTGTTATAATACTGGCAAAACGGTTAAGAGAGCAACCAACCATTCTCTGCCTGGAGTTAAAGTCTGTTCCTCAAGAGGTAGTTTATACCTAATACTGCAAATCTGGTCAAAATCGCATGTCTGAAGAGGTTTTTGGGATTAACTCACCACAGTTGTTTAGTAAAATTGTCAGGGGGCCAAACTACCTCATTATTTGTGTTTATATCCATAAACAATTGCCACTCCCAGCCTTAATCAGAAAAGTTTCTATTTGGAAAGAATAGCAGGAAATGCAGAGACACAAGGCTGCTCTGGGTGCTGAGAATAAGTGACTGCTTCATGCTCAGCTCTAAAGAGATTTATATCATTCAGGTAGGGATTATTGTGGAAGAGGAGGCAGAAAGAATATAAGAGATGAATGGTAGAGAGAAACGTTATGGAAATGCTGTCTTCTGAGCACAGCACAGACAATGCAGTCCTGATGTTGCCTGAAATGGGCATATACTAGACTCAGCATTTCCAGTGTTGATCATAGAACAGAGAGGATTTCACAAGGCCACATATTTCCGGGTAAACTGTTGGCTATCAATCAATTCTGGGGAAGTCATTGTCTGCCGATATTTACCCATTGGTGAGCCCATCAGGCTCCAATGGATATTTCCATACCCATGCTCACACAAATGGCTCTGGTTATACTCTGGGTCACAAAATCAAACAAAAGAGATGGACTCAGGAGAGGGCCTTGTAGGAAGGAACATGGGTAATAGTGGAGACAGAAGGATTAGAGAGTGAGAAGGTGGTGGTAATGAGAATGTACTTTGTTCATGTATGAAAATGTCAATAAATAAATTCAATACAAATGATGAAAACTGTAATAAACTCCTTTAGACATCGTTTCCTATTTTATCTTTGGGAAGACAGAGTCACTACAAGCAATCAAACTAGATTTTGCATAAAATACTGATATAGTTAGAATACAGAAAATGTCCAAACTAATATTGTTCCCTCCAAAACTGTGTTACTTGGATATCCTACTAATGTTGCCTGTGCCCCTAAACTTTTAATATCATCTAAGGAAAAGTTTTCACAACCACTGCAATTATTCCTAAAAATTAATCCAAAAGACTTCCGATTTCTTTCTTACTTAAGCCAACAAAGTGACATTTCTCTAGGTTGTACTTTTCATATGAGTTTCAATACTTTAAGATTTTAATATTTACAAATGTTAAATCCACCACCAAAAGATTTGCTGATATTCAGGGCATTCCAAAGAGTAGAATGTAGACTTTGAAGGCAGTTCCATAGTTTTGAACATGGTGGTATTTTTGGATTAAGTGTGTCATCTGCAGAGGTGGCTGCTTTGAACAAGAGTCTGCCCATTTCTGTGTGTGTGTTCAGGTCACCAGAGTGCACAGCTACAAAGAAGGTTTAAATCTTATTGTCTTCTGTGCAAATAGCATTTCTTAGAATCTTGTAATGCTAGGACTCTACACATGCCCTACTCTGTTTGAGGAAGTGCCAGATTATCCCTTCAGAGTTATCCTCCTAGTCTTTATGAAAGACATTTTTACCACATTAAGTCAGAATATTAGACCCTTGAAGATGACTTATTTTAAGGCAGGCATCTTTTCTTCTTGTGGATCCACCAAGTATTATCCATGATTTATTGTTAGTTGTTCTTTGTTGCAGTTATGGGTCTCCATAGCCAGGAACTCCCTTCTGGACATGGTTTGGCATTGTACATTTTTATATTACACTATAATTTTTATGTGACAAAAATAACGAAGTTAAACAGATTTTTATCTCGAAGTAGGTCTGGGCTGACTTTGGTCAAAGGCCTTGGAATGTAAGCCTCAGATGTGCTTGACAATGTTACCGCTGATGTAATTTTCCTTTAATCTTTTCATAAGCCAAAAAAATTGCAGTGAAGAGAGAGATTGGAAAATAATGATTTTTAAAAAAAAAAAAAAACCTCTAAAAATTTCATGAGTAGGAATTGTTCATCGACTCTACTTAAAAGGTTAGGTTTACAAGTCACATTAATCAATATTTTGTTTCAGAGCAGATGTGGAGGAAGTTAAAAGTCTGGATTCCAGAAAAAAACACCTAAGAATACTGAAAAGTATTACATTTCACACACATGGGGGGAAAAGGAGAAAGGAGGAAAAGATTTATATATAGCAGAATGTAATAGGGATGAAAAATAAACAACCACAGTTATCAAAATCGCTGTGGAGAAACCAGATTTGAATGATTCTTGGAGTTTTCTTAATGAAACTTCAACATCATAAAGCCGTAAAGAACAAGCACACATCTTAGTGTTCCACAGTGTGATCTAATGACACACCTAGTGTGGGTGTGCTTTAGCACTATCTTCAACACATATCTGTACACTCTGTACCCAAATGCATGCTTTCCTCTTCCCTTCCGCGCTCGGTCTCTGACTCTTTTTGCCTCTTTCTGTCTTTTTTAGATATTTCATTCTTTGTATTCATTCAGCATTTTCTAGATGTCCTCTAGGACGGCCTCTCTACTAAGGAAAGTGAGGGAGACAAAGAAAGACTTGACAGTGGGAGGAAAACAGCACAGATAATGAGGAATACTCAACATATAAAACAGTTTTGAGAAAAGAATCTCAGAGAGAAAACATTTGCTCCTCTATTGGCATCCACTTGATCCTGACATACTCATTCATGCCTATTGTGTTCCTGGGTGTGCCAGGCACAATGAGGATCAGAAGGGAACAAGACAGAACCTTTTGTTCTCACCTTGAGTACATCTTTTAAGCCTTCACAGCAACTTCCTCTTCTACTCCTTTTCTTCATGGGATTCACCAAATCACATCAGTGGATACCATGTCAGCCCCTTTTCAACTTGCTTGAAACACAATTACAGATATCCTACTAGTTCCAATCAGTTGTTGACTTTTGCAATTATTTTAAGACTGGCTTGTGACTGCTGGTAACAGATTGGTGAGTAAAGAAAAACAGGAATAAGCCATTTATTAATATTGAAAATAAAGCCAAAGGTATTGGGTCCTGGGGAAAACAGCACTTGCCTATTGTGAAAGACAGAATGGGGATCTTCCAAAGAAAGAGCTTATCTGGAAGAACTTTCCAACTGTGGTTTTGGCATCATGGAGGAAATATTAATTTTAAGACAATCTTATTGATTGTTAAAAGGTATCTTTGAGAATACAGGTAGTTATAACAAAATATAATGTGCAGTCAAATGCTCTACCACTGAAATATACCTGGTATAGATTGGTGCCTAGCCCAACTGTCATCAGAGAGGCTTCATCCAGCAACTGATGGAAACAGATGCAGAGACCCACAACCAAACATTAGGTGGAGCTTGGGGAATCCTGAAGAAGAGGAAGAAGGATTGTAGGAGCCAGATAAGTCAAGGACACTGCAAGGAAACCCACAGAATCAACTAACTTGGGCTCATGGGGGATCACAGAGACTGATCCATTAACCAGGGAGCTTGCATGATACTGACATAGGGCCTCTGCACATATGTTACAGTTGTGCAGCTTGGTCTTCTTGTGGGAGTCCTAACAGTGGGAGGATGTCTCTTACTCTGTTGTCTGATTTTGGGTCTTTTTCCTTCTACTGGGTTGCTTCAACCAGCTTTCTAGGAAAGGAGGTGCAAAGTCTTACCACAGCTTGATATGGCATGGCTGGTTTATATTCATGGGAGGCCTGACTTTTATGAAGAGAAATGGAGAAGGAATGGATGGGGTGGTAGGAGAAGAAAGAGTGGAAACCTCACTTAGATGTAAAATTAATTATAATTAATTAATTAAAAAAAGAAATGTAATATGAAGACTGTCATTGAAATTGATGAGGTTTTCTTCCCCTGGATAATATACCCTGAATATAAGAGAAAGGAAAGAAAAATGGAAGGAAGGTTTTTCTATTTACTATATGATTAGCTTAGCAATAGATGTTTTCATAAACATCATGTTATATACATTTCACAACTACCTGGTGACTTACAATTGTTACTTTACAAGTGATCACACAGCTTGTAAGAGAGCAGTTCTTGTGTCTGGCAGGGAGACCCATGCCTTTCCAGTGAACCTCAAAGCTGCTCTTACTCAGACTACTTTCTCCATAGAAGATAGACTGAATCTCTGGATTCCAATCACTCAGGTCTCAAAGTGACTTCAAACGAGACTCTCACATTTTTCTTTCGGACCCTGAACAATTTGACTAAGAAACAGTTCAGAAGTAAGCAAGGAATTAAAAACCATGAATGAATGATTTCAATCCAAAACTTGACTTCCAAATTGAGAGCTGTACTGTGAGGCAAAGGAGTAGAAGCTCACTGTGTACATCATGTTAAGCGTCACTAAAAACAGAAGGAATGCTAAAGAGGTGCAGGGCCTAGGACCACAGCATCACAAGATATTGTAGCCCATTACTCAGACCTGGTTAGATGAGATTTCTTGGGAGGCTTTGATAAATAATAGTGGGGAATACATTGATGTGATTCAAATCTTAAAAGGATTCCACTGGCTTCTTTATTAAGAGGATCAGGAAGAACCGGACATCGAGGAATGGAAGAGGGGGAAGAGAAGAAGGCAGAGGGGCGGAGAGAAAGGAAAAGGCCTAAACTTTGTGGTCTAACTTTCACAGATGACAAAACAGTGTATTTATTCTTCAGTTGGATCATCATGAGCTTAGCTGGGACCTGAGAGTTTATTATCCAAGAGAAAACTGAAGGATTTTCTATAGTTGCTCCACCCACTAGGTTTAATGCCTTCCCAAGCAGCACCCAAATATACAAGTGACTCTTGCTTCAATGCTCTTCCTCCCACAAATACCTTCTTCCAAATGATCTCATAGTACTTAAGCTGTGGGTCACTTGTGAATCCTATCCCAAGAGCACCAAATGGAGTCACAGCTAAGGTACATGACTTAATTTAGCACCTATTTCTTTTTTTCTTTTTTTCTTTCTTTCTTTCTTTCTTTCTTTCTTTCTTTCTTTCTTTCTTTCTTTCTTTCTTTCTTTCTTTCTTTCTTTCCTTATTCGTTTTACATTTTGCTCACTGCCCCTCTCCTGGTCATCACTTCTGGTCATCGCTCCCACAGTCCTCCCCTCTCCACCTCCCCTTTTTCTCTGGGCAGGTGGGGGTACCCCTGGGTATCTCCCTCATCCCCGCACTTCAAGTCTCTGTGAGGCTAGGCACTTCCTCTCCCACTGAGGCTAGACAAGGCAGCCTGGCTAGTAAAACATATCCCACATACAGGCAACAGCTTTTGGGATTACCCCCCACCCCCTACTTCAATTGTTCAGGGCCCACATAAAGGTCAAGCTGCACATCTGCTACATATGAGCACGGAGGACTAGGTCCAGTCTGTGTATGTTCACCGTGTTTGGTTGGTGGTTCAATCTCCGAGAGCCTCAAGAGCCCAGGTTAGTCGAATCTGTTTGTCTTCCTGTGGAGTTCCCATCTCTTTTGGGGCCCACAATCCCTCCTCCTGTTCTTCCATAAGAATCCCCAAGTTCCATTCACTCTTTGGCTTTGGGTAGCACCCATTTCTTTAACCAACAAGCATTGAGCTGAAAACATACAATGATTAACATTGAATAATAGAAGGCATAGGAAAAGCAAAAATTAGTAGGATGTAGTCTTTATCATCAACGAATTTATGAAATGAATCACAGAAGAGGAGGAATCAGATATTTATATAATGAAATTCAATCAGAATTAGAATTAAATTAAAGAAATAAGAACTAAGCAGCATATTATGAGTCAGATTTCAACAGAACAACAAAGGCAGGGAAGACCAAGTGAAGCCCAACCACAACTGTAGGGCTGGAGAAGAATAAGGAATGCATGCAAACAAAGACTAAAGAGACAGTTAGTGGGTTAAGACATCCTAGGGGCACACAGACTGGTGTATCTTGATATGAGGTTGGACTGATGGGTTGAGGTCAGACAGTGACAGCCTGAACCCCCAGCAAAGGTGTTTATACATCATGCTGAAGGTGCTCAAGAGCTCTTTGAAGGTTGTGACACAGAATGACTAAATCTGACTTGGGGAAGTTACTCTGGCAGTGTGGTGGACAGGTAAGAGAGAGACAACTTAGACAAAATCCTCTTCTTATCTGGGAATTCGTAACCCTGGGCTTGTCAGTGGCTCTCTTTTTAAACTAATGTCCCTCTTTTCATCTTCTCATAATGTCCTAGACATGTGAAGACCTTCAGTGAAAATACAATCATTCTGCACATTTGCACTGAGCCTAGAAGAAAGAAAAAGTAACCCCAATAATGTCTGGAGAATTATGGGATGTAAAGGTATTAATCATCACTCCTGGGCAAAGAAAGATATAGCCCCGAGAAGCTTTTCTGTATTAGCTCTTATAAAAATTCAGAGCTTGTGACATATGTCACATCATTTATCCCAACCACACATATCAGGACCCACAGACTAGTAGAGGGATTGCCCAGGGCACAGAGATTCTTATCCAGGGTTTCAGTGGCTGGCTTTCTCTATCAATCCAAATCACAGAAAACCCTTCTTGCTCAGTAGATATTTTTTAAAATACTACACTGAGTCTATTTCTTGGGCCAAAGTTGGCTGGGAAACATAGTATTGTTCCTTATACCTAACATATTTTTTAAGCTTGCATTTTTTAGGCCTAATAACATTTGACACTCATCTATGTGCATACACTCAAATTGCAGCATAAATGAATCTCATAAAGACTTTGAATACTGTATGATTGAACTAGATAAATTTTGAGTCCTGTACCTGGACTTTGTGAAAGACAAAGAGTATCTTGACTAAAGAATAATAAAATATATCATTCATTCACACTACAAAGGAGAGTAGGTCAAACAGACATAATTCTCCAAATGTTCATAATTCAGAAAAAGCCTGCCTCATATTTTCCTAATTCTGTCCTATAGTGTCCTTAAAGACCTTGTTATTGATTTGGTTTACAGGGCAATTTTAGCTACTTGTTCCTCAGTTTCTCCAACAGCTTGTAGTTTACTTTAGAGGGAAGTAAAACATGATAACAGAATGAATCCTTCAGAATCACACAGAAACCCTCTTATCTGTGTTTTCTCTACCCTACAGCAACAACTTGCCAATTTCAAAATATCTGTTGAAGCCCAGGTCATCTCCCTGTTAGCTGGGTTTGTTGGAGAGGCTTCCCCGAGCCAGGACCAATAATCACTGACAGGCGATGCAGACATCTATGACAGGTTCTGGGAATGAATTACCTTAGTTAGAAACTCACCAAATCTTAGCCATAAATTACCCTGGCAGTAGCCACTGGAGCAAGCCTGGCTTCCATAAAGATCTGTTTCCCTATTTAGAGCTCTCCTGTGTGCCTAGGGCTAAAAACCCCTGGAAGGAGTCCATCATTATGATTATTGAGAGCTTTCTGCTTTTCAAGTATGTATTCATTCTTCAAGTACATACTGGCTGAGATACTGTGTATATTCCAAAGAAAAGCAGGATGAAATCACACTAGTCATCTTGGGAAAAACACTTCTCTGTTGATAAAACCCTTTCCAATTTACAAATGTTCTCAGAAAGGAGACTAGTAAATAAACTGGAATTCAGGCCAGGATAACGTAGAGCTTCCTCTACCTCCCTTTTATTGGGTAATATTAATGATAATTTCACAAAGGCTTGTGCATCCCTAAATTAATTATTGCACAAAACACTTATGTCAAAGATAGTTGATCTAGAGCACAATGCATTCTGGGCTCTGTATCTGTGGAGTCAAGTTGTCCAGAAGAGAAGCCCCTAGTTAAATAGACCTGTTGACTTTTGAAATGGACTAAGACTAACTTGTTGTGCTTAGATGAGTAAAATGCCAAACCCTGACGACTTAGTACTAAAGGAAAGATTTAAATATTATTTCCTTAATAATTTTATATTGCATGCATCCTGAAATAATATAATCAATGATACAATTCATGTTTAAGCATATAGAATAGAAGAATATGCACTAGAAAAAAATTCTACCTGCCTCTTTTACATGTTAAAGTGTGACAACTAAACAGTTTAAATTCATGATCAAATTAATTCAGCTGTTTATTACATGTTGTACTAGTCATTGATCTATTGCTGTGATAGAACACCATGACCAAAGAAATGTATAACCAAGTATTTAATTAGACTTATAGCTCCAGCGGGTTAAAGTGAGTCCATGATGATGGAATGAGGGCCTAGCAGCAGAAACAGCAGAACACTCACATCTCAAAAGGTACCAGGAGGCAGAGAGGCACACTGAGACTCTCGGAAGTCTTTTGAAACCTCAAAACCTACCCTGACAACACTCCTCTTTCAATAAGAACTGGGACCAAGTATGCAAACACAGGAGCCTATGGGGGCCATTCTCATTCAAATCAGGACATGCGCCTATGTGACAGTGCTGGCATCAAGACCTGCCTGGAGAAGGTAACCTCTGCTCCTTAACTCCTTCTAGCAATTAAGAAGTCATGTTTCTTCCAGGAGGACAGTTTGGGTTATCACTTTAGAAGTATTCAGAGAACAGATTAGACCTGTCCAGACAAATGCCTGACTAGTCCCTTCCCCATATTCCAAAGGTCAAAAGTTTAAAGTCCATTGCAAGGAAGGAGACCCTTATAGATATCTCTGCCTTATGGCTAGAGAAAACATGTTTTCACACAATGAAAGCAGAGCAATCAAGTCTGACAACAGGACCAATTATAAACTATAACCTCATGAATTTGAACACTTGCTCTCCAGTTTGTGGTGCTGTTTGGGGAGATTATGGAACTTTCAGGACACAGAAACTTGTTGGAGGAAATATGTCACTGCAGGCAGGTTTTGAGAGTGTATAGCAACATTTCAATTCTAGTTTGTTCTTTCTACTTTCCGTTTATATCAAAAAGGTGAACTCTCAGCTTCTGCTTCTGCTATCATCCCTGATGCTTGCTGCCACACTTCCTCATCATGATGAACTTATCTCTCTGAATAACACTTTCATCTATAAGTTGAAAATAAACACTTTCATCTATAAGTTGCCTTTGAATGTAAGCTTTATTACAGTCACAGAAAAATAATTGATACACCATGGAGCCGCAGAGATAAACAAGGGCTTGGAAATGGTTTTTGTCCGAGATCATCATGGCACATTGTTATCACAGCATGAAAGTGTCCAAAGGAAGGGCCATTGGGATTTTTTGAATTGTATATTGCATAGGTAGATACACTTCATAGACTTAGTTTGGTTTGGTTCCTATTGTTTGAGGAGCATGGTGTCAGCCCTTCTTTAAAGATATGGAAGAATTCAGTTGTGACTCTGTCAGTTCTTGATTTTTCTTTGTTGGGAGATTTATTTATTCATTATTATTAATTTTTTTAGTTTACTTTACAAAGTAAGTGGTTCATTTACGGCATTTCATATATTATACTTCATTCTTATTTATTCTCTCTCCTTCCTGCTGTCCTTTGTGCTGACTGACTTCCTGTGGCTAGTTTCCTAACTTGTCCTGAAGGTTTCCTTCTACTGTTGAGGAACTTTTCAGTACAATATTTGACCTTATTGATTGCTATAGACCTTGTTAAGCTACTTATATCCTCATGGATTAATAACAGCTGGTAATATATATATTCATGAATATATGTATATATTAATGGTTTTATATATATGTGTGTGTGTGTATGTATATATATATATGTGAATTTACTCATTTCCTCTGGCTCTCCCACATAGCATCTCCCTTTCCTCCTCTACAATGAAATTGAGATTGTTAAAGGAATGGAAATGTTAGAAATAAAAAACTCAATCAACAAAATAAAAAACACAGTGGAAAGCATCAGACAGTGAAGCAGAGAACATTTTAGATTACACAGCCTATCATCTAGAGATAAGAATGGGGATTGGGGTATTAATTAATTTAATCCTTCAAAAACTGTGATATATAAGTATACACATGCATATCTGATCATAAAGTAACCTAATTTTGGAATTATAAAATTAGCTTACCTACAGTAGAAGTCTTCTACTGTAAGAAACTTTTTGCTATAATATTTTGACTTCATTGATTGCTATAGACCTGGTTAAGCTACTAATATCTCCATGGTTTAATAATGGCAGGCCTATTTGTTAAAGTGTAATGACACAAAGATATAAAAGTGCCACTTAAAAACATGTTGTTTTGTATGCTAACCTAAATAATGATTAAAAATTAATAATATAAATGAAAAGTACTTTACCAGCAATTCAACATTAACAAACTCAAATGGGATAAAAACAACTTAAAAATATTGCCATGCTAGTCACCAATAGGTTTTGGAGGCTAGAAGCAGCTGAGGAGTGAATTCCTATCTGTGGTCCAAGTGTGAAATCTCAGAGGTTGAGATAGCAATGAATACCCAATGCCTTCAACCACTGGGCAAGTCCTAGAGAGTGACATCAGTACCAGGACTGATGCCCACAGGCATAGGGAGCTCCCAGCAACTCTGCTCCAGTGAGTCAGTTATTTATTTATTTATTTATTTATTTATTTATTTATTTATTTATTTACCTCTGAAATACTTCCTTCTTCCCAGTCCCCCCTTACAGAGTTTTTCCCTCATCCCCTCTCCTCTTTGACCATTAGAGGGGAGCCCCTGTCTGCCCCCACCCTGGTGGATCAGGTCTCTACAGGATTAGACATCCTTTCCCACTGAGACCAGACATGGCAGCCTTCTGCTACATATGTTCTGGGGGCCTCAGATCAGCCCATGTATGCTCATTGGTTGGTGACTCAGTCTCTGAGAGCTCATAGGGGTCCAGATTATTTGACACTGTTGGTCGTCCTGTGGTGTTGCCATCTCGTTGGGGGCCTTTAATCCTTCCTCTAACTCTTCCAAAGGGGTCCCCAACCTCAGTCCAATGTTTGTCTGTGGGTATCTGTATCTGTCTCAGTCAGTTTCTGGGTAGAGCCTCTCAGAGGACTGCTATGCTAGGCTCCTGTTTGCAAGGACAACATAGCATCATTAATAGCATGAGGGATTGATGCCTAGTGGCTGTCTATCTTCTGTAGTGAACAAGCTAGCTGGGAGATAGGGCCTGCCTCTTCATTCAAGTTGTTTGTCCTCTGTTTTCGTGGTCTTTGGTGTTTTGTTTCCAGGTTCTGGAAAGCCAAGCTTTCATTGGGCTATGCGGACTTTAGTAGATTAGATTTCAATTTGTTTTGCCATTTTTGAGCTGTTTGAACAGGGATCCATGTTAGAAACTTATTGCCTCTCTTTTGTGAAAACCTTTGTCTGGCAATTCTTAGGTGACAGGTATCCCACTGCTCCAAAACCTTTTATTCCATAGTTAACTTGGTAAGTGAAACCCTGCTTGGTCATTAAGTTTACTAGGTACCTATTTACATCCTATTTACATTGGATTTAGAAAGGAAAGTAGAACATGGAAGTACGTCTGCTAGACTCCATGCCCCTCTGTAGCTCATCTCCTAGCCCAGAATCCTGCAAAATTTTGAGCAAGGATTTCTCAAAGACTTAGTACATATGAGACAGATGTAGGTTAAACTGTTAACTTGCTGAGTATATTCTACTGTGAAAGCTGTCCTTCTGAAATATTTTCAGAGTTCATAAAAATTTATAAAAATTCTTGTATTTGGTTCTGGCAAGATAATTCGGCAGGAAACGCACTTGCTGCCAAGTCTGACAACCAGAGCTTGCTGTCTTAGGATCCATGTGTTGTAAGGGGAGCACCAACTCCCACTCGTTCTCTGACCTTGCACACAGTCCCTGACCGGCTCATGTTCCACCCACCCCCATACTAACTAAATAAAATGTAATTTAGAAATTCTTAGATTTGGAAGCTGAAGACATGATTCTGTGGTTGAGTCCATACGGTTCTAGCAGAAGACTCATGCTCTGTTCCTAGAACCCATTTAATGGTTCCTAGAACCATTAAGGTGCCTTAAAACTGTCTGTAACTTCAGCTCTAAGAGATTTGATGCCTTGATCTAACCTCTTCAAGTACCTACTCTTATTCAACATATCCCTACTTAGACACACACACACACACACACACACACACACACACACACACACACACACACACACACTCTAAAACAACCGTGTTGACAAACATTCAAAGTTCTGAACATTAATCTTTTAATAGTATTTATCTTTTAATGGTAGAATTATACATGTTTTTTATCTTTTCCTTTCTGTGATCTGCATCATTGAATTTGTCCACGAAATACATGATACTGAGAAAGTATATGAGAAAGAAGAGAGAAACAGAGCAAAATAGACAGAACAGAAAAAGAGAGGTTGAGGGAAAGAGGGGGAAAAGTAAGGAAGAAAAAACAGAAAGAGATTCAACTGCTTTACCCTCTATAATGTTCCAGCAGTAGTCACTTTAAAAAGAAATTTAAGGATTTTAAAATTAAAATATACTTACATCATTTCCCTCCTTCTTTTCCCTGTCTCTAACCCCTCCCATGTCCTCCCTCAGCTTGCTCCCTCTCAAATTCATGGCTTCTTTTTCATTAGTTATTACATATGTATGAAAAATGTATAAAAACAACTTGTATAGTTCATTTAGTATTGTTTGTATGTACATGATTTCATGACTGATCAATTGGTATTGGATGACCAATTAGGGACCTCACACCCAGAGAAGGTTATTTCTCCTACTCTAAGCACTCTTCAGTTGACTTTAGTTCTTTTTTAGGGGTAGGGCCCCTAACATGTCCTCTACCATGTTAGAATGTCTACCAGTGTTGTACTTGTTGAGGTCTTCTTGAGGTGGCCTTATCTGCCACCACTCATTCTTGAAGCCTCTCTGTAGATTAAACTCTACTTGTCTGGGTCTCTGGTAGTTGTCATGGTACATCAATGTCAATAGCATGTGTCAAGCTTACAAAAGTTATCACCCAAAGGCAGTAACATTGTTTATTAAAAAGTCCCTGACAAGAAACAAATCTAAATCCTGAGGCTGTTGGTTCCTATAGGTCATGTGTTCTTTTCCAAGATGCTTAAGACTAAAAAGTGTTTAGATTTTAGGATTTTTATTTTTATTTTGGGTTGTGATGTATTTGCATACTCATAATGAGATTCCTTGGGCATGAAATCTAAGTCTAAACATGAAATACACTTATATTTCATATAGACCTCATATGCATATCCACAAGCTAATTTTATACATGTTTATTTAATCTACATTTTGACTATATGTCATCATAAGATCAGAGTTGGAATTTTCCACTTGTTACATGGAAGAAGTAGAAGGAATTGAAGGGGTTTGCAACCCCATTGGAAGAACAACCATATCAACTTACTGGATCCCTCATAACTCTCAGGGACCATCAACCAAAGAGTACACATGGAGGGACCCAAGACTCTAGCTGCAAATGTAGCAGAGGACTGCCTTATCTGGCATCAGTGGGAGGGGAGACACTTGGTCCTATGGAGACTTGATGCCACAAAGAAGGGGGATGCTACAGGGGTGATGCAGGAGTGGGTGAATGGGTGGGGGAGCACCCTCTTAGAGGCAGAAAGAAGAGGGTTGGGGTAGGGGGCTCATGGAGGGGAGACCTGGAAGGGAGACATTTGAAATATTAATAAATTAAATACTTAATAAAAATATTAAAAAAAACAAAAAAACTCAAAATGTTTGGGTTTGTAAGGATTTAAAATTTTCTGGTTAGAGATGCTCAGCCTATCTTTTGACATTGACCTATTTTTAGGTCAACGGAGTCTTAGCACTGTATAAGGGATATCCAGAGGGAAACATTTTTCCATTTCTTATGCTTGGATAACCGAAATTCTAACTGGAGATGGGATGTTCTAGCACATGATCCCTGTCTTCCCAGGGGAGTACCTTTTCCTTCTTGGTGGAATCTTCCTGGTTGAGTAACAACTCGGTATTCTGTGTTTTCTCTCTTTTTTTAATATATATTTTTTTATTGGATATTTACTTTATTTACATTTCAAATATTTTCCCCTTTCCAGGTCTCCCCTTTGGAAATCCCCATCCCATCCCCCCTCTCCTTGCCTCTATGAGGGTATTCCCCCCACCCACCCACCCACCCACACCCATCTTCCCTCCCTAGCATTCTCCTACACTGTGGCATCGAACACCCTCAGGCCCAAGGGCCTCTCCTCCCACTGATATCCAACAAGATCTTCCTCTGCTACATATGTGGCCAGCACCATGGTTCCTTCCATGTGTATTCTTTTGTTGGTGGCCCAGTCTCCAGGAGCTCCGGTGGGTCTGGCCAGTTGACACTGTTGCTCCCTCCATGGGGCTGCAAACCCCCTCAGCTCCTTCAGTCCCTTCTCCAACTCCTCCATCCGGGACCCCATGCTCAGTCCAATGGTTGGCTGTGAGCATCCGACTCTGTATTTGTCAGGCTCTGCCCAAGCCTCTCTGGAGACAGCTTATCAGACTTCCATCACCAAGCACTTCCCAGCATCCACAATAACATCCAGGTTTGGTGGCTGGATATGGGATGAATCCCTAGTGAGCTCCACCATGTTTACAGCAGCCATATTTATAATAGTCAGAAGCTGGAAACAGCTCAGATGTCCCTCATCAAAGGAATGGATACAGAAAACGTGGTACATTTACACAATGGAATACTACTCAGCTATTAAAAACAACAACTTCATGAATTTGCAGGCAAATGGATGGAACTTGAAAATATTATCCTGAGTGAGGTAAATCAGTCACAAAAGAACAAACACGGTATGTACTCACTGATAACTGAATATTAGCCCAAAGTTCAGAATACCCAAATTCAATACACAGACCAAATGAAGCCTAAGAAGAAGGAAGACCAAAATGTGGATGCTTCAGTGTTTTTTAGAAGGGTGAACAAAATCCTCACAGGTGGAAATATTGAGACAAAGTGTGGAGCAGAGACTCAAGGAAAGGCCAACTAGAGTCTGCCCCACCTGTGTTTTCCCATTAGTCAGGGATTAGAATCTGAGCCTCAACTACATTATCCGTCTATGTAAAAACCAAAGCAAAAAAAAAAAAAAAATCATTGGAAGCAAAGCTTTATTTTACTTCTATTGTAGGTGATTTCTTTCTCTTTTTAAAAATTATTCATTTATTTACTCTTTTACACTCCAGGTTTTATTTTCCCCCACCCCTAGTCCACCCTCTGACTATTCCACTCCCATATCTCCTCCTGACACCCATCTCCATGAGGATGTCCCCACCCCCACACCCCACCCCACCAGACCACTAAACTTCCTGAGGCCTCCAGTCTCGTGAGGGTTGGGTGCATCATCTCTGATTAAACATAGACCCAGCAGTCCTCTGCTGTATATGTGTTAGGGGGCTCATATCAGCTGAGGTATGATGCCTGTTTGGTGGTTCAGTGTTTGAGAGATCTCGGGGGTCCAGATTAATTGAGAATGCTGGTCCTCCTACAGGGTCACCCTCCTCCTCAGCTTCTTTTAGCCTTTCCCTCATTCAGCCACGGGGGTCAGCAGCTTCTGTCCATTGGTTGGGTGTAAGTATCTGCATATGACTCTTTCAGCTGTTTGTTGGGTCTTTCGGAGGGCAGACATGATAGGTCCCTTTTTGTGAGCTATCCATAGCCTCAGTAATAGTGTCAGGCCTTGGGACCTCTCCTTGAGCTGGATCCCACTTTGGGACTGTCACTGGACCTGTTTTCCTTAGGCTTCTCTCCATTTCTATCCCTGTAGTTCTTTCAGACAGGAACAATTATGGGTCAGAGTTTTGACTGTGGAATGGCAACCCCCTCCCTCACTTGATGCCCCATCTTCCTGCTGAAGGTGGGCTCTATAAGTTCCTTCTCCCCACTGTCTGGTGTTTCATCTAAGATCCCTCCCTTTGAGTCCTGAGAGTCTCTCACCTCACAGGTCTAATGACATAAATGCTCCATCAGTCTGGTCAGGGTGTTGGCTGATCACAGGACAGGGTATTATTACAGAAGAGTAAGCCAAAGTATCCATGCTTGAAACAGTTGCCTATTACATGTGACCAGGGCATAAGTAGACATAGTGAGCCAAGTGGCAGGTAGCAACTTAGGAAGGGAACGACATTTCTATATTTAAGACATAAAGGAAAAAACCCAACATTGCCTAATTATTCAGCTTATCCAGCCTGTGAGACTAGGCGAGTGCCAACACATCAGCACTAGGCCTTGTTCTCTGGAAGCCAACATCAGAGACACTCCTTTAACAGCCCAGGCATGATATGCTAGACATGCAATGGTTTTGATTGACTGAAGGGTATGTGTTTCCTGTAGCTGCTGTAACAAATATCACAAGCTGAGTGACCTAGAAGAGCAGAAATATGTTATCTCATATTTGTAATAGCAAAGATGCCAAAACCAAGGCTTTGAGGAGTTTCTTCTTCACAGGGGAACTGAAGAAAACTCTGTTTTGTGTTTGTCTCTTTGTGTCAGGCTGCTTTAACATCTTTGGCATATTTTGCCAATGTCTCTGCCAGTATCATTTCCTTCTGTCTTCCCTATGCCTTTTCTATTCTTGGAAGAACAACAGTTATTTTGGATTGGAAGAGTAGTCTACTTGAGTCTGTCCACATATTAGTGGTAACATTTCAAATGATTCCATTTCCAGATAAGGCCATAGTATAAGATGTTGATGGTTTGGTTTCTATATGTTTTCTTGGAGAAAAATAAAGCCCAGGAGGCAACAAGCTAAACTTCAGAATGGTCTTGAGCCGGGTGGTTGTGTTGCATGCCTTTAATTTCTGAGTTTGAGGCCAGTCTGGTCTACAGAATAAGTTCCAGGACAGCCAGGGCTACACAGAGAAACCCTGTCTTGAAAATACAAAAAAAAAAAAAAAAAAAAAAACACAGAATGGTCTTGCTTCTCTAACTGAGAAGCAAGAGGCACCTGAGAATGATCAAATGGGGCAGACTTGCCATAGAGTATATTCCAGCACTCCACAAGAAATGAGAGTAAAATAAATGAATGTCCCTAGTGTTTATGAGAAGGGACAAGACTGATAGTGACTGAGCAAGTGGGAATTTGGAGCAAAATCTATGGAGAGAATAGAACAACTTTTGTAAATCATTACCTGTAGCTTACAGACATCATAAGAGGAGAGTTGGAAGTCCAAGCGGGCCCATGAAGAGTTTAAATTACAAGGAAAGAACTTAAGTTCACCAACAGAAAATTTGAAAAGGCTTGGGTCATACTGATCCCATGATTCATAACTCAATCCTACCCATTTCCTTTTGTTTGTTTGTTTGTTTGAGATTTTATTTATTTATTTTATATATATGACAAGTACACTGTAGCTGTCTTCAGACACACCAGAAGAGGGCATCAGATCCTATTACAGACGGTTGTGAGCCACCATGTGGTCCCTGGGAATTTAACTCGGGACCTCTGGAAGAGCAATCAGTGTTCTTAACCAATGAGCCATCTCTCGACATCCCCCCCCCCCATTTTCCATTTTGTCTCTTATGTTCTTTTGTGATGTGAAAGCCACCAAGCCACCGTGTGTGTGTGTGTGTGTGTGTGTGTGTGTGTGTGTGTGTGTGTGTACATATACATATACAACACACTAGAGTTAAAAGGTCTGACCTTCAGAAATCAAGAGATGGAGCAATGAATGAAATTGGCTAAGTACAGAATCCCAATATTCATGGATTTTCGGTAAATTAATTGCCATTGGGCCTCAGTATTAGGAAGAATTGAGGGGATTTTAAGGCTTGCATCAAACTATAATATCTGTACACCACTTGTGGAAGAATTGCTTGGCTAACACTGTCATGGACAACTCTGCACAAGAGCAATGTCTGTGGAGACATGCGAGTTTCTTCCCGAGTCAGACTGGCCTTCTCTCAACAACTTTGAGACTATTGGCTTCCTTCGTCTCATGGCAATGCCTTTTACAATTTATGCAAAGTTCTTTTTTTTTAATTAATTAATTTATTTATTTATTTTTGATACTTTATTTACATTTCCAATGTTTCCCCTTTACTAGGTCTCCTCTTTGGAAACCCCCATCCCCTCCCCCTCCCCGCCTCTATGAGGGAATTCCACCTCCCACCCACCCGCCCACCCATTCCCGTATTCCCACCTTGACATTCCCCTTTACTGGGGCCTCTAACACCCTCAGGCCCAAGGGCCTCTCCTCCCCCTGATGGCCAACGAGGCCATCCTCTGCCACATAGGTGGTCCGAACCATGGGTCCCTCGATGTGTATTCTTTGGTTGGTGGTCCAAACTCCAGGACGACCGGGGAGAGGGGTCAGGCCCGTTGATGCTGTTGCTCCCTCCATGGGGCTGCAAACTCCCTCAGCTTTTTCAGTCCTTTCTCCAACTCCTCCATCTGGGACCTCACTCTCAGTCCATCGGTTGCTGTAAAGTGAAACTTGGGCATTCTGAACTTTTGGGCTAATATCCACTTATCAGTGAGTACATTCTCCAGCCCGTTTCTGCTACGCAGGAATATAAGGTCACTGTTTATGATGTTTTTCAAAAGAAATGGAAAATCTGCATTTGTATTTTATTCCTTACATTTCAGTATTGAAACTCCCTGCATTAGACCAAGGAATCCATGTCACTGGGCTCTGTGCTCTCAGTGTGTGAGTTTTCTATGGAAAGAAAAAAAGAAGCAGTATAATATCAGTGTCCAAGCTTTTGAAGGGTCTTAGGTGAAGATATTTATAATCCCTGACTCCTTTTTTTTTTTTAAAAAAGTTGAGTGTGCCCTCCAGTTCTACAGATATTTACTTAGGAATGATAGAAAACAGCCCAGAGGTGGTGGTACATGCCTTTATTCCAGCTCTCCAGAAGTAGAGGAAGGTGCCTGCTCTACAGAGCTAGCTCCTAGAAAGCCAGGGGTACACAGAGAAACTCTGCTTTTTTTTTTTTTTTTAAGATTTTTAAAATTTTATTTATATGAGTGCACCAAATTCTCTCTTCAGACACACCAAAGAGGGCATCAGATCCCATTACAAATGGTTGTGAGCTACCATGTGGTTGCTGGCTTTCCCCCACTTTCTCTTCTATTAAATTCAGTACATCTGGGTTTCATATGGAGGCCCTTGATCCACTTGGACTTGAGCTTTGTACAAGGAGATAGGAATGGATCAATTTGCATTCTTCTGCATGTAGACCGCCAGTTGAACCAGCACCATTTGTTGAAAATGCTGTCTTTTTTCCACTGAGTGGTTTTAGCTCCTTTGTCGAAGATCAAGTGACCAGATGTGTGTGGGTTCATTTCTGGGTCTTCAGTTCTATTCCATTGATCTACCTGCCTGTCACTGTACCAATACCATGCAGTTTTTATCACTACAGCTCTGTCATACAGCTTGAGGTCAGGGATGCTGATTCCCCCAGAAGTTTTTATTGTTGAGAATATTTTTCACTATCCTGGGTTATTAGTTATTCCGAATGAATTTGAGAACTGCTCTTTCTAAGTCTGTGAAGAGTTGAGTTGGAATTTTGATGGGGATTGCATTGAATCTGTAGATTGCTTTTGGCAAGATGGCAATTTTTTCTATATTAATCCTGCCAACCCATGAACATGGGAGATCTTTCCATCTTCTGAGGTCTTCTTTGATTTCTTTCTTCAGGGACTTGAAGTTCTTGTCATACAGATCTTTCACTTGCTTGGTTAGAGTCACACCAAGATACTTTATATTATTTGTGACTATTGTGAAGGGTGTCATTTCCCTAATTTACTCCCGTCTAAAGGAAACATAGGGACAAAGAGTGGAGCAGACTGAAGGAAAGGCCATCCAGAGACCACCGCACCTAGGGAATCATCCCATACACAGCCACCAAACCCAGACACTACTGATGATGCCATTAAGTGCTTGCTGGCAGGAGTCTGATATGACTGTCTCCTGAGAGGATCTGCTAGAGACTGACCAATACAGATACAGATGCTCACAGTCAACCATCGTACTGAGCATAATGACCCCAATGGAGGAGTTAGGGGAGGGACTGAAGGAGTTGAAGGAGTTTGCAACCCCATAGGAAGAACAACAATATCAACCAACCAGACCCCCCAGATCTCCTAGGGACTAAACCACTAAACAAAGAGTACACATGGAGGGACCCATGGTTCCAGCTGCATGTGTAGCAGAGGATAGCCTTATCTGGCATCAATGGGAGGTAAAGCCCTTGGTCCTGTGAAGGCTTGATGGCTTAGTGTAGGAGAATGCTAGGGTAGTGAGGCAGGAGTGGGTGTGTAGGTAGGGGAGCACCCTCATAGAAGCATGAAGAGGGGGAATGGGATAGGGGGTTTGCAGAGGGGAAACCAGGAAAGGGAATAACAATTGAAATGTAAATAAATAAAATAAACTTTTTTTAAAAAAAGAAAGAAAGAAAGAAAGAAACCCTAACTGATAGAGGTGCAGATATTTATAATCCTTGACTGTTAAAAGAACTTTGATTAGCTCCTTGTCTCTCTGCTAATCAATACCTTATAAGAGTAAATTGCTAGTGTAGATATTTATGAGTTGCTAGCTGTGTTACCTTGGACAATCCATTAAGATTTTTTAGACATTTGCTTTTCTTTTTTAGATAACTCTTTCAGAAACTTTTTAATAATGATTAAATGAGGTTGTTTGTGAAGTTTCTAATCTGTCTGTTGTCAATACAGCATGTTAGTATTAGAATTTGGCTTTGGTTACACATTGGTACTCACGAAGGAAGGACTTCTACTGTGTCTTTACTAATGTTCCAATCAGAATGACTGTTAAAAAACAATATTTATTAATCCTACTAGTAATGATAGCAGCTTTAAAACAAGGAAAAAAGAAATGGCCATCACCACTTCCTATTCACAGCCATAGCATGATTAGTTATGTTAAATCACACATAGGGACTTCAGCATGGTCTACATTAGTTTCATCATTTTCCAAATGAGAAAACAAAGTCTTAGAAAGAAAGAAGTATTGATGCCCACATAGCTAAATATTAGCAGAGCATGAAAATCTGTTTGTATTTTTGTTTTGATTTTAAGCTTAAAAGAATTTTATGCTTTTAATTGAACCTTTGAACATTGTAGAAGTTAGTTCAAACAATACAAAATAATAAATGTGCTCTTAATTGATTTGGCAAAAAAATACAAATTTCCAGTCTAAATGCTATATAAAAACAAAAATATGTTGACCAACTTCACTTCTCTAACCCAGCTTTAAAGGAAATAAACTTGTATTAAAAACATCTTGCTTTGGGTTGCAACAAAACAATATGTTGAGTTTCTTTAAGTATAAGATTTGCTTTGATCTCTTTCGGGGAGAATTCAGTGAGCAATACACTGGTACCTTCTAAATGAGGATGCTATTGCTGTAGAGAGGGTATTGTGGAGCACATGTATCAAGAAAGTAGAAATGCAAGAAAGAATATCTATGGAGGGAGAAAAGAAGGAAACAGCAAAAGCGAAGGAGGAGGAATAGGAATACCAAAGACAATTGAAAAAGCCATAGGGAAACATTATGTTTAAAATACATATTACATATAAGTGTATGTGGTTACATATATAAATGATTGAAATGAAGTTAAGCATAGGTGATAATGATCCCCACAAGAGCCATAGACTAACAGAAAGCCCTGCACCAGGCATGGGAAACTTTACATTTTTTGATCAGGGAAGTCCAAGAGACTCCCAAAACAATACACTCTATTGCTATTGCTCTTGGTTGCTGCCCAAAATTTGAAGGTAAGACCCTATTTGTAAAGACACCTTGCAATTCTAAGAGAACTTGGAGAAACAGAGTTTGGTCTAGTCTGGAAGCTACCTCCCTGAGTTTTTAATACCAGAACTTATGGTGCAAGCTGCCCAAGGGAGAGGAGCAATCAGCTGTCTTACCCAATTGCAAAGGATATTAAAAGGATACAAATATGAAAAGAAGAAATCAAATCACTTCTGTTCACAAATTATGTATTATACATAGGGGATCTCCCCAAATAGAAAAATCTACTTATAAAAATCAGTAGTCATGTGTCTTTGTTAGGATTACTATTGCTGTGATGAAGTACTATGACCAAAGCAACTTGGAGAGGAAAGGAGTTATTCTGCTTATGCTTCCACATCATATTTTATCTTCAGAGAAAGAGGAACTCAAGCAGGGCAGGAACCTGGAGGCAGGAGCTGATGTAGAGACCACAGAGGAATGCTGCTTACTGACTTACTAGGTCTGCTTTCTTATAGAAGCTAGGACCACCAGCCTAGGAATAGCACCACCTATAATGGATTGGGCCCTTCCCCATCAATCGTTAATTAAGAGGATTCCTTACAAGCGTGCCCAGATCCCAATCTCACAGAAGCATTTTCTCAATTGAGGCTCTCTCCTCTCTGATGACTCTAGTTTGTGTCAAGTTGACATAAAACTATCCAGTATAGTGTCTTTTGTCCATAAGGATTTCCAAGAATGTGATTCCAGAAGGGTAGCTTCTTGGTGAGACCATGTTGGTGGAGGAAACATGTTTCTTGGCTGAACTAAGTATCACTTCCAATGCCATGACACCCATAGGTGCCTTGAGAACCACTGGCGCAACTGTTACACAGGCTGATTTGCCATGAATAAACCAGTTAAGTTTCCTACCACAAACAAAGAACAATGATCATTTTGTATAAATTAGGTTATAAAATGGTGATTTTTTTTTTTGCTTCTAGAATTATGAGCTAAAATTTATGCTAAGCATATACAATGAGAGACGTATATATTCTTTTGCTCCATCCTTTAAAGTATAAGGATTTTTCTGTTCTTTTTTTTTTAATCACACATTTTCTGAAAAAAAATAAAAAACCAAACCTCAAAATTGTAGTTAGTTATGGCCCACACTGCACTCCCAGAATTTTGAGCAAGGGAATCATAAGTTCAAGCCAGTCTAGGCTGCATTCTGAAAGCATGTCTCCACATTTAATATCTCATTTGGTTATAATGACAACTTTAAAAGCTAGGAACCCAGCTTCATATTACAAAGGAGGAAACTGAGGCTTAGAAAACTTCTGTTCATTATCCAGGACCTCCAGCTACAAGTGGATGAATCTAGAAGGAGAACACATGCTTTGTAACTCTGCAGGAACTTTCTCTTTTCTGCAGCCCAGTGGCCTTCCTTAGTGTACTAGCCTCCTCTTCCTTCACAGGGCAAGTCATTGATGTCTTGATACAAACAATAAAATAGGTATGCAAAGGCCTTGAGTCCAAAAAACAGAATCCCAAATATAACTGGATATTTATTGTTATGAAACCTTCCAAACTAGAAGGCTTTCTTCTCTTCTCAAACAATTGATACTGATTAAGTCAGTCTCAAGGATTCGATATCAGACAGTTATTTCTTTTTCACTTTTTTCTTGTTTGCTCCAGACCTTTTGTCCCACCCCCGCCCCTGAGCCCAGTTACTAAAGGATATCAGTTGACAACAAGATTTATGAGAAGTCCAAAGGCCACATCTGGGTCACTGAACAGAGATCAGCAGATATCGTTCAACCAGTTAGGAATTTTAAAAATTCTTTATGTTCCATTCCAACTAAAAATGTTTGCCCATTGAATTAAAATGACTGTTCATTAACTTATTCATCATGGTTTTGTCACTATTGAGTATTTATTTTATTATAGGAATTGTTTATCTACAAGGTATGCCATTCTGAATAGGCGTTGACTCTGTTTTTACAGAGATTTGTTTCAATAGAAAAAACAATCATATGTATAGTGACCAATATACCACAGGTCTGCATTTTAAAGGTAAGTGAGCTATTCTCATCATTGTGGTTATAAGCATGATCAGTTTCATGAACAGGAAGTCACTAAAGACCTAAGCATGGAAAGAATATTCATCAAAAGATTTCGAGTTTGCTAAGCAGTGGTCAGAATATGGTATGACTCTCCTTTCTTGGTGACAAATACCAAGCTAGAGACCAAGTGCTGTTTTTCCCCCAGTGTTTGTTTATATAGTTAGTGAGTTAGGACTTGTCCTGCTTTTAGAAGCAGTGGGTACGATACATGGAAGGAAATACTAAAATATTTGAAGTAGAATTCCCACTTAGCATTGTAAGATTTACAGAATGAAATGAGAAATACTGCACACATTCTATCGTCAGAACCCTTCATTTTCATGGGAGAACTGAATAAGGCTACTGAGAAACATAGCACAGAAAATCAAACCTCTTTAAGAACAGTCAGTCTTACCTGACTGGTGTTAAGTGAAAAATCAGATTTCTTTAAGCTAGGGAACAGCAAGAAGTTGTAATCAGGTGAAACAAGCAGACAACCTTTGGACAGGGGTCACCTTCATAAGCTCCCACTGTCTTCTCAGAATAAATGATGCTATACTTACAGTGGTTTTACAAGACTCTTGTCTTTATGATGGTATGCCCATGTAACTATTCTGCTACCCCCCTCCCACAAAACGTTTACAACATGATTCAACCAGTTAGATAATGTAGCCCACATTTTTCTCCCCACAAAGTAAGCAGACTGTTAGATGATTTTACCATCAAAATTAAGGTAAGAGTTCTGAGGGCATTTCAGGACCATAAAGTGTGTTAGTTATTTTATTTTATTTTATTTTATTTTATTTTATTTTATTTTATTTTATTTTATTTCTGGAATAAGAATTTTTTCTTTTTTTGTTATTATTTTTTGATACTTTATTTACATTTCCAATGTTTTCCCCTTTCTAGGTCTCCTCTTTGGAAACCACCTATCCCCTCCCTCTCCCCCACCTCTATGAGGGAATTCCACCT
>CM052701.1:64118074-64148143 GCA_028551405.1 Uromys caudimaculatus
GAAAGTAAATGTTAAATCTAAAATAATCCAAGCACAAAACACCCAGGAAATTGCGGCACCATGAAAAAAACCAAAACTACGAATAATAGGAATAGAAGGAGAAGAATCCCAGACCAAAGACACAGAAAAAATTATTTATATATATTATTTTTAAAAAATCATAGGAAATTTCCCCAATCTAAAAGGAGATTGCTAAAAAGGTTCAAGAAACATACAAACAGCCAAACAGAGAGGACTAGAAAAAAAATTCCTCATGACACATAATAATCAAAATGCTAAATGTATAGAACATACAGAAGGAAATAAAGGCATAAAAGGCAAGTCTATTAGAATAACACCTGAGTCAGTGTCAGAGACAGGTGTTTAACAAAGTGGGAGACCACAGATGCCAGTTAAGACTACCATATCCAGCAACACTATCTATCACAGTAAGATGAAGACAAACATTTTACAATAAAACCAAATTTAAACATTTGTACTCCAAAGAAGGTACTAGAAAAAAACCTTCAATCTAAAGAGACTAACCACACCCAAGAAGACACTAGGAGTAAATCAAAAAAGGAAAAGAATCACACCGTTATAACAAAATAGCAGAAATTGTTAAGCGCAGCTCACTGATAACTTTCAATATCAATGGTCCCAATTTCCCAATAAAAAGACACAAAAGCATCTCATCTTAAGAAATAAATCTTACCATCACAGACATCACCTAAAGGATGAAAAAAGTATTCCAAGAAAATAGACACAAGTAGCAAGCAGGTGAGCAATTTTAATATTTGACAAAACACACAAAATTAAAATTAATCAGAAGAGATATGGAAGGACATTCTATATTTATGAAAGTAAAAGGCCACCAAAAGGATATTGCAAGTGTAAACATCTGTGCACAAAATACAATCACATCCAAGTTCATAAAATGAACATTAATAGAACTATAAAATCACATATTTACTATCACAGTGATAATTCCATTTTTAATGAAATTTATCTTGATACTTCAAGCACTCCATTATTGTTAACAATTCTATTTTACCCTATTATCAGATTTAAAAATCTACACAATAGACATATCCTTTGAAAAAGTAAACAGTCATCATTCATTATCATAGGAATTAGCAGTTATTGAGAATAAAGAAAAAGGTTTCATGCTAACCAGAGGCATATATGTTATCTCATGAGACTCCTTTAAATCCAAAGAGCTCTAACTTCCTTCAGAGAAGAATCTTTTTTATTAACCATCATATTCATTTTAGGACCTAGCACAAGATGAATGCTTCATAAATCAGTAGTTTTTGAAGGAAGTCATAGGAATTACAGTGCTTGAGAAAGGTCTGGCTGGGCCTTGTGGTATAGAACTGGTTGATACAATATATTCACAGTCAAACAGAAACCTTTTTGCTGTCATGGACACATGTCTTTCCCACATGTGATTGAGGGTATATCTGACCTCAGCTTATCACTGGGAGTCATAATAATATGCTTACAGCTAGGAACACGGTAGAGACTATAGAGTAATTACATAAATGACTGAGAGGCCAAATTTCTAAAACACAAGGGCTGAGAGACAAAATGTCAAGTGGATGTAGTTTATTTATAAAGTACAGTTGATAGATATGATGGTACATGCCAGTAAACTCAGCATTGCGCAGCAGAGGCAGGAGTTCAGAACTAGCTTGTACTATATGTTAAGACCTTGTCTCAAAAACAAACACAAAATTATATATATATATATATATATATATATATATATCTGATTGATATTATAATACATTTCACCTTTATTTTAGTTATTAGTTTTTTGCAGTATGAGGCAATCTACACAACAAAAATGGTATGCAGAGTAACAAGTTGGGGAATCTAGTTCTGATTTGTGGCTCTACTTTAGCATTTGCTCGCTCTTGAATACCTGCTTCATGATGTAGCTTAAGTTTCCTTTTGTATTATGTATAAAAATCATACCTATCCTACCACAATGTGTAAGGGGAGATGTTTATGAAGACATGAAACCAAGGTACTAAGACAGATAATTATGTAATAAACGTCAGATAAATAGCTTAGACATACCCACTCTCAGTCTGTTTTCTTGCACAAGCTTAACACTTGAATTATCCTGTCGAATGCGTTTGGCAAATCCACAACTTTCATCAGATTTCAATGAAGCATTCGATGTAGAACTTTGGGAAAAATTTACAATTTAGTTAAGGCATCCAAAACTATCGTCATTTATGTATTGTGTATTTTAATACAATTAAATACAGAAATAACAATTGTGTAATCCTGTGTAATTGGAGGCACTAAGAATACTTAAAAAATAAACCTAGCTATGATTTTAATGATGCTAATATAATTTAGATAAGGTGACTGGGTCCAGGTAGCAGTTCTGTAGACTATTTCTTAAGTGCTTTGCCACAAGGAACATAAGTAGTCTTGTTATTCGTACTGTGGAGATGTCACAAGGAGTGAAACACACCGATGCCAAAGATTGAAAAACATGAAAATATTGTTAAGATTAAATTTCATTCCCAATTTAACCAGATAAAACTCAGCTTGGTAGATTTTGGAATATCAAGGGCTTTTAGGCTAATTTTCTTCTTCTTCATTTTAAAAGTGAAACAACTTGTGAATAGTAGATAAAGTATACATGAGATATTTTAGTATTTTAAAACTATATTAGAACATATATACCCTAACTATGTGCATGAAATCTACTAAGTGGAAAATACCAGAGCTTATTTTTCTCAAGCTCATCTAATTGGGGAAAAGGAAGATTATAAAAAAGTAATTATGCACACATCTATCATTAATCTTTTTAACCTTAGTTAATGGCAGGATATAATTATTAATACCAGAGAGAGTGTAACAGAATAGTAACTAACAGTCTGTGAATAGTCAAGTTACTTTCTACATTATATTCTTTAATATTATTTCACGGTATTGGTTTTGCATGTGCTAGTCATTAACATATTTATATCCACAAATACACATTTTATGTAACTAGACAGTCCTGAGAAAACATGTACTTAATAATGACTATGTTTACATTTTGAGAACATTCTCAGTATAAACATTTGCAACATCTGAATAAAAATATGGGAGCATATAAAGACCCAGAAAACTTAGTACTAATCAGTGAGAAGAAGGACAAAATCGAGATGCTATAAGGTAGTGATGCAGTGGGTGAAACAGATGCTGATGGTTCGCTCTAACACAGTGTAAAAGAAAGACTATTTTATATTTAGTTAGCATGTTTTGTGATTGTACCTATGATATGCTATAAAACTTGGGCTACTCTTGTACTAATCATATTTGTGATTTGTAGTACTTTTTAAAATTGATGACTTAACAGCCTTTGTCAGTTTAGGAAACTAGTAGCCATTAACTTATCAAATATCCCCTATTCTTTTTCTTTTTTTGGAGACTGAAAACACTTATTTCCAGAAAAATAGGGTTCTACAGGACTCCTCCACATTTGTTTTCTTTCTGTTTCTTCCTTTATTTGTTTAGGCATTTTCCTAAGCATCTACCCTCCAGTTTACTCATACTCTCTTTTGCTGTGACTAATCCACTAAACTAGTTGACCTAAGTTTTAAATTTCAGTAAATTTTATCTTTTTGTGGTTTTAGAATATCTTTTTGATTAATTTTGACAGATTACAGACTTTTGGTCAATATTCTATCTCATCTACACTGCTGAAATGAATCATGGTTACAATTAACAGGCCACATTTGCTAACCCTTATCCAAGTCATCTGTGGGCCACGGCTCCTCTGATTGGTTGGTTTCCTTTCTTTAGCCATTTGATTGGGTATCTTGACATTACATTATTTTGGCTTAATATGTATGCATATTTGCATAGGTGCCAGATAGCATAATTCTAAAGATTAGAAGTTTTAGTTTAGACACATGTGGAATGGATATAGAACACCTGAATTTAACAAAGATTGAGTTGTTCTAATATGTTTCAGGCTTTCAAAAACTGGTTTATTTCTAGTCTGTCCTACTCCTAGGGTACAGCACCTCAAAGATTTTCTAATAAAATCCTTGGGTGTTTAAAATGTCGTCTTCTTCCATATCTTTTGACCTTAAACCTTGGTACCCCAGAATGTCAAACTCTGCTTAACACAGTGATCTTTTAGCAGCTACTCTCAGTTTGATTCTCAACAGACCTTAGAAGATAGCAGGCCTTAAAAGCAAAGGCCACACAGAATGACTTGGGTCCCAAGCTCAGGGATACTTGCAAATCACTTAAGTGGCTTTTGTTCAGTCTCTAGTCTTATGCTATGAACTGGCAAGTCCTAAAATAAAGAGAGTGTGGTAAATGAAAGTTGGCTTCCTGTAGCATGTTGCTTTCTTGGATGTTACATTTTCAAGTCCTTGGTTACTCACGGTTGTTTGCCAATGCCTTCAACAAGCTGTTGTATTTTATTTAGTCACTACAACTGAACAACTGTAATTGTTGTTGCTTGGTGGCTTGGTCTGATATAAGTTACAGTGTCATGGAAAGACTCTTCTCTTCCCTATATTGCGTATGTATCAAAAATCATTGAAACAACTGAATTCTAGGAGCAAAGAAACTCAGGACAAATAATCAAACAACTGTCACCAGAATAAAAGTAAGAATTAAGTGACACTTTAGAAGCTAGAAGACTTTTCTATTTATTTTTAATAACCTAATAATGGGATATTTTATATAAATTTCACATGGAATTCATGGGCTTCATTTAGGTTTTCCTTCAATAACACACATCCAGGGCTTCACTAGGCACTTACTGGAGACAATTAAATAAGAACTGAGTCCAACAATAATAAAAAGTGATTGAAAATGAAAGTATAAAGATGATCTTACAGACAGACTCAAACAGTCCATGCTTAATCATACCTTATGAATTTCCATTTCCTCTTTGCAGCAGTAGTCATTGCCATGTAGGATGGCACACTTGTTGATACAGGCCTAGAATCCTTAGTTGAAAATGAAGAAGACTCAAACCTAAATATTAAGAATGAAGAATTAAAGAGAACAAAATTGCTTTACACTGCAAAGAGAAAAGTGATTTACACTTCTAAAATAAAAACATTGATATTAATATATAGATAGTAAGATATTCCTCCATACAATAAAATGTTCCCTCAATAGGCTTTCTCCTTTAAAAACACCAGCTAGATTTGCTGCCAATAGATTTCTGCATTTCTTATAGTAAAGAAATGTAGAGGTATTTTTCTTCCCATATTTAGATCAGATGTTATATAGTCGAATGCTTGCTTAAATGACAATCATTCAATCATATATTAAATGTCTGACTATGTTAATTGTGGATAATCCTCACCGATCAGTAAACAAGGTAGTCTTTTTCATTGATGGCTTAGGAAACACAGCATCATAATATGTAGAACAAATGAAATACTTCTTAAGGTCTCTTCTACCGTAAGGAAAGTCAATTAAGTTAGAATATAAAATTTGCCATTTTAAACAGTGGTTAGTGTATCCATATTCAACTAAAATGTAGTCAACAAGCAACTTTTATATCAAAGAGAGGACACTTGATTTATGAAATAAACCTCCAAAATAAACAAAGAGAAAGAAAGTTAATAGTTTCAAAGACTTTGGTGAAAGAAAAAACAATGACTGTAAAGCATTCTGCTTTTGTACCTGTGTAAAGTGCTTTTGCTGCTTGCTAGTGGTTCTTGTTCAGGCAATTTATTCTTCAAGCTTCCGATGTCTTCACATACAGTAGGTGTAGAGTACAAACCCTGTTTACACTCAGTTCTGCTGAGAGGAGACTCTATTCTACACAGTGCTTTCAGGGAATTATCATTCATTACATTTGCAGACTGTGATGAAGCTCTTGTTAAGGATGGAGACAGGTCTTGAAGCACTGTTTTGCAGTCCTCTGGGGTATAAAGAATAGGCTGAAGTTCTTTGCTGAAAGAATCATTGAGCTGTATACCTTCAGACAGTGTAGACTTCTGAGTATGTTTTACTTTCAAGGGAGAAGATATTAATTTTCTTCTGCTGCTTCTTTTTGGAGTAATTTTAAGCAAGTTAGGTTCACTCAAGGATGCACCTGTGCAATAAAATTATAAAATTAAAAAGTTCAATGTTGCATCAGTAGTCACTCCAAAAATCTCAACAGTTTAGAAAAATAAAATCGCCAAGAACATAAATTTGATAAATCTTACAGAGAATAACTAAGTAGGAAAAGAATACAATATGGTTAATTACTAACAACTTTAATAGTAAATTTACTGTATAAAGTATAAATTCTTAATAGTCATCTTTAGATATCAAGTAATCATAAGATCAAATTTCCAACCATTTCTATCAATTCACAAGCAATTTCCAGCATTCATGTTTGTCCTGTAGCTAAGGACCAGTATTTAATAGTTGTAGGTATAGATATGAATGCTTATCCTCAGTAGGACTGCGTGGCATTCTCAGTTAGGAGACAATAACCAAGAACACTCCACTTCCCTTTGTGTGTGTCAACACCTCCATGGACTCCATGTTTTAAAACAACCGTGATTGGACATTCCTTTTAATTAAGGGCTTTTAGTAAACTTTAACAGAAACACGCTAAAGCATTTTTGGTGCTTGATACAAAATTAAAAACAAATTGTTCTAGTAAACTTAAAGTTCTCAGAGATCTAGAAATGATCACCATTTATCAATTTTTCTCAAATGTCTTATACTAATGTCCAACTATTTATAACAATATACTTTGTGAACAGTAATATACTTGTCTTACATTTGGTATTCTGCCTGCATGATTGTGATGAACTTCAAGAGACCTGACATGAAATATTAGCTTAGCGAATACTGCTCATAGAAAAAAAATTATGTATTATTTCCATAAAATCAGAAAGAAAAGCTCCCAATTGATGTTATATTTGCTTTATTAGTTAATACTACTTAAATACAGATAATAGAACATATGTATCTTAATGAAGCAAATGAGAACTGCAAAGGTAAAAATACATGTCTGGCAAGGTCGTAACCAGTACGTGCATTATTCTCATCATGATAGTTGTCAATTACCCTCTAGGAAATACAATTTAAAAACAGGAAGAAAAAATGATTTCCATTCTACTAAGGAATTTGACTTTTCTGAGAACTAGACAAATGAGATCTAGATCTTAAAATAATTTTCCACTCCCTTTAACATGACATTTGTCAAATTTTCCATTACCAGATATTTTTATACTAATGCCGCAGTATAAAGACAGTCACTTTTCTCCACTGTGCTGCTACCACCAATTTGGTGGCTAATAATAGCTAGAAGATTAACTTCTTTTCCCATGAGAGACATAGGGGTATAGAAGACAGAAAACTATATTGAGGATAGAGAACTGAGTTGCGAGTCAGGAGACTTGAATTCTATTTCTGGTTTTACCAAAGACCCAGTGAGTGACCTTGGGCAACTCACTTTAAGTAGTGTGCACATTAATACCTTGCTGAAAAATGGAGATAGTATCATTGCATAGAAAAGGGATTTTCCAGGATTAGATGATAGAAACATTTAGGGTTCAATGCAATCCTCTGGAAATAAAAAAGTGCTTCAAATTAAAGAATTACAACTTTAACAAGGTGATAGCGTACTTTTCAATGCTCTATCAATAATCAATTCCGTTATCTCTAAATGTATTTCAAACATCTTTCAAATGTTACGAAGTTTATCAAGACATCATAAATTGGAAAATAAACTCTATGTACTGTTGAAAGAACGACATGAATGTATTATTTAGCATGCAAGTATAATAACATACTTACCAAAATGGCACATTAAATTTCAAGAGATAACGACAGCCATAGTCACCACTTTTCTTCTATATATCTAAAGAGAGTAATCTCTGCAGTGTGACCTGGCAGCTGACCATAATGGAGGACTATTTTTTTTCTACAGCAAGAAACGTATGAAAATGAGAATCTCCAGTAAGACACTAGAAAAAAAACAGCCTCCAGTTTTCTGGGATAATCTAAACATAGAGTCAACATCAAATTTTATATGACCAGAATTGGTTAGAGTTAAGACATAATAATGTCATAATGGTATATCTTTAGTTATAATTCTGTAATCTTAAATGTTAAGGTGGAGGACAGACATGGAGCTGTAGTAAACATGATCAGATACTGATTGTTGTGAGTGGCTTAGAAGAGATACTATGAATATACAACATCTATGAGATACAGAGCTTTACTTCTCAGTTTTTAATTTTATTTAAGTTAGATAAAATAATAAGATGGTAGTCAATTTAAGATCACCCAGATTGACTAGTTGATAAGAAAGTTTTAGGAAATAGCAAAAACAAAACAAATATTTAAACATTTCCACAAAAATTATACATTCAACCTAATGTAATTATATATAACATTAGGACCTACTTAATTACACCTTAAAGCACATAAATCTTGAATAAGATTTCTACATTATATAATGATTATTCTTTAGCTAAGTCTGATGCTTTCGAAAGGTACAACAAATGGAAAATGTACGGCTAAGGTTACTATAGAGTAACTTTAAGATCCAGTGAATATGCTAGCCCATGTTGACACAAAGATTTTTGCTGTATCTTTCCATTAGAAGAGAGGGGCACATTTCCAGAAGAGCTGTCTTGTGGCAGATGCATCTAACTCAGCATGAGAAAATGGTATCTACCAAGTGGAGATAATGTTATCTATCAAGGTTCCATAATTCTCAAACTGTAAACATGATAAAAAGGAAATTGGAAGGAGATTGTATTTTTTATAAATGTCTCCATATAAAGCCTGAAAAGGTTGCACACATATATAATCCTAGCCTTCAGGAGGCTACGGTAGAAGGAGACTTGAGAATTCAAAGTCAGTCTGAGCTATACAGCAAGATCCTATAAATAAACAAATGAATGAACAGGCAAGAGATGAAGCAGGAAAATCAGTAACCAGACTACCTCTCCAGTTGATGTGAAAATGATGAAAACCTGGGAAGGGCAGTCACAGCAGTGATGGAAAAGTGTGGAAACATATTAGAATCATGTTAGACACAAATGATATAAAGTACATCCATACATATTTAAAAGCATGAATGGTTAGCTGTCCATCAGAGAGACCAAAGTAGTTCAGGCAAGGAGTAAGTCATCTCCTTGGGAACTGATTCCAAGATGGCACTCAAATTCCAGCCTCCACACAATTCATCTATAAAATGTGGTTGGCAAGTGGAGATGGGCATCACTATATTGTCCGATATCATACTAAGATAAGGTTCGGATGCTCCTCATGTCTGTCTCCTCGCTGCGACTACAAGAACATACTTCTGTGCTCAGGCTTTCATAAGCAAAAGCACGCTTATAAAAATCTCATCTAACCTAAGAAGAAAATATAAAGGAATGACAGGTAATCCAGAACCTGCATTCTTCAGTATTACACAATGTTGGGCCTCTACTACAAGGGCAGAATTAAATCAATTAGGGAATAGCCAAATAAAATACAGAACATTCAAAATTTTGCTGTTAAATAAAACCATCTTTTATGGTTTTGTTATACAGGCAATAATTGTTAAATGAAGTAGTATAGAGACCTTTTATAGCCTGGATCATAATCTTAATTTTGACAAAACAAAGCGAGTTCAGTTTCCAGCATCCACTTCAGGTGGAACACAACCACCTGTGACTCCAGCCGATCCTCTCTTCTGGCACAAACCACATACAGACATGTGCAGATATAGATAGTTAAAAGCAAAATCTTAACAACTTTTGATAAGGTTATGAATAAATATTTGTTGACTTTGACTGGTGAATGAAAAAAGTAAAGTTTGCATATTTACCTCCTATTCATCATCTCTCTCAAACTTCTTGAATTTGTATTTAAAGGAATATGAAGAAATAATACAGGTATAACAAGAGCAGCAAATTGGGCCACTTATCCATTAAAATGAACTCCAGGAGAGTTTGACAGTGAAACATATGAACACAATATTTATCAAAAGAGAAATACCTAAACACTTACAAATTACGTGTACTACTCAGTACATCATTTACTTCTACCCATCATCTACCTGTGCCACTTTAACATTTGTATTGTTCAAATATTTCACTTCTGCAGAAAGTCTGTCTCTGCTGAAATACTTTTAGAAGGTAGAAAAATTTCTCCTCTTCCTACAAGTAGTTTAAAAAAACATTAGTATATTAATGCTTTGAAGAGTTTTTAATCTTTTATTAATAGTTTCTCTTTAGTTCTATGAATCTGTAATTGAGTTACAGATTTAAGTATTTATGCATATGTATATGACAGTTTGGAACACAGCCACATACATTCACTTTTGTGCTGTAATAAGCTGGATCCAGGACAATAGTATAGGTGATCTATGTCTTCATTCCTTATAAAAGTTATAGCCGGACAGTGGTGGCGCAAGCCTTTAATCCCAGCACTCGGGAGGCAGAGGCAGGCGGATTTCTGAGTTCGAGGCCAGCCTGGTATACAGAGTGAGTTCTAGGACAGCCAGGGCTACACAGAGAAACCCTGTCTCGAAAAACCAAAATAAATAAATAAATAAATAAAATAAAAGTTATACATCAGTAGACGCATACTGTTTAGAAACAATCTGTAAATACTAAAATGTTTATTATGACCTCTGTAGCATATATTCCAGTAAACAAACAGAAAGAAAAAATTGTTTTTTGCCTATTTTCTTTGAGTAGTTTTAAAAAAATGTAAAAACATTGCTATGATTTTATTTTATACTTATGTGCATGCGGATCTATGTGGGTATGTATAGGCCTGTGCATGCTGACGGCCACGGTGGCTCCAAGAATTCCTTCTAGTCAGAGTTACAGGAGGTTGTGAGCTATCTGACATGAGTGCTGAGACCTGAGTTCAGGTCCTCTGCAAGGACAGCGTACACTTCTGACTCCTGAGCCTCTCTCCAGCCCCTGCATGAAATGTGTTAAGTGAGTATCTTAGTAATTATGTAAACTATTTAAGTCAATATAATATTAATGAGAAGTCTCTCCAAATAATTTTAAACCAAATGTGTGGTTTAATTCTTAATACAGAAGAAAAGAAACTTGAATTCATGTACAGATGTTTCTCTTAGTAAAAGAACTGAAAGTGTCAAGGGTCACAAGTTCAAATTCATCTTGGATACACAGTGAGATCAGAGGCTAAATTCGGGTACTTGAGACCCTGTTTCCAAAAAACCAAACTACCTTCCTTAGCCACTCAGCCAAACGTTCCCACACATTCCAAACAAGAACAACTTTCTTGTCTACCTTAGGTCTCAAGTAAAATAAAAGTAACAACAATAAAAACTAAAGTAATACAAACCCTCACCAACATTGACATTTCTAGTCATGAGACTAATATGGTTTAGCAATCTCTATTTTTTTACTGAATCTTTTAACTAAAGTAGTATGATTAGTTGTAAACTACCAGAAAAGTCATGTGGGCTACAACTTCAGCCTCAAACAAGAATTTAGTATTAGGCAATCCTAGCGTTCATTTAAGCTTTCTCATTTAATACTTTGCTGTTCAACAGTAAGAAGATGGATATGCTTCAACTCACAATGTCAATAATATGTGCTGTTGGCAAATATGCAGCCTCTTGTTTTCTAGTTTATTGTGGATTTATCAGGAGAAGCCCAAGGAGATATCCAGTAACATAAAATAATGGCAATCAGGATTAACATAATGACTTAAACAAATCAAATTATCTCCATAGACCCAAAACCAAAGCACTATATGGAGATGCTATCTCTTGCCTATTATTGGGAAAGAAAATAAGTGTGCTAATAGTAGATATCCTTATTAAAGCTGAGTTACATAAAAATCTAAGCGTTTATAAGATCCTGGATTCCAAGCAAACTCCCTCAAACCTCTAAGGTTTCAAAAGTGCTATGTGAATAGAAGAGAGATAAAAGGTACATGTAACATAGTTGGCCATGTTTAGAATTCATGTATGCATAGTGTATGTATGCACATATGTACGCACGTACATGGAAATAACCAGAGAAAAACAATTCTCTCTCTCACACACACACACACACACACACACACACACACACACACACACACACACACACACACCTGAAAAATAAAATAAGAGAAAAGATAACACAATTAGGTAAAGCCAATAATTAGGTAATCAATTCAGAGCTAATTACATTAAACAAAACAGGACATAACAACTTTTACTTTCATTTATTCATTTAGGATGGATGATATACTGTAGAATTTTACGAGAATAATTGGATGACTATCAAGAGCTTTAAAAATATATAAACTACCTGATTTAACTATTTTACTTTTAGGTATACAGTCAAAGGAGATAATTAGTTAACTTGTAAAACATATATACAGAAATTTTAATGGGGTTTTACTTATAAAAATAATAAAGTAAAAAGCAAACAAAAACACCAACAATCCAATGTTCTTTAGTATATCTGTGTGTGTGTGTGTATATATATATGTATATTTATTAGATATTAGACTTACAGAAGAGACAAGAAAAAGAAAACCAATTTATGTGTCACCACAACTACTCTTTTCTTGTATCAAAATTTCCTTGAATGCTCTAAAATATGGAATACCCACGATATAACTCACAGACCATATGAAACCTAAGAAGAAGGAAGACCACACCAAAGTGTGGATGCTACAGTCCTACTCAGAAGGGGGAAGAAAATATTCTCAGGAGGTGGAGGGAGAGAGGGATGTGGGACGGAGAGAGGAAGGGGAGGGAAAAGGGGGGGCAGTTCAGATACTGGAGATGGGGGAGAAGTACAGAGGGTCAGGAATCTGAAAGGAGGTGTGTAGCAGTGGGGGGGGGGGATCTGGGAGCAGCCACTAGAAAGACCAAGATGCCAGGGATCCAAGAGGATCTCAGTTCCAACAGAGAGTACGTTAGCCGAAATACCCAACAAAGGTCAGAGAGAACCTGTAGAGACCATACCCAGTGGATAGGCACAGACCTCGGTTGAGAGATGGGGCCACCCACCCACCTCAAAAATTTAATCCAGAATTCCTCCTGTGAAAAGGAAATGCAGGGACAAAGAGTGGAGAAGAGTCTGAAGGAAAAGCCATTCAGAGACTGCCCCACCTTGGAATCCATCCCACCTGCAAACACCAAACCCAGACACTATTGCTGATGCTGATGCCAATAAGAAGAGCCTGGTATAGCTGAGAGGCTCTGCCAGAGTCTGACCAATACAGATGCAGATGCACGCAGCCAGTTATGGCAAAGACTGAAGGAGCTGAAGTGGTTTGCAACTCCATAGGAAGAACAACAGTATCAACCAGCCAGACCCCCCAGAGCTCCCAGGGACTAAACCCCAACCACAGAATACACATGGGGGGGGGGGGGGGAAACCCATGGCTCCAGCTGGATATGTAGCAGAGGATTCCCTTATCTGGCATCAATGGGAGGGAAGCCCCTTGGTCTATGGAGGTTCCATGACTGAGCGTAGGGTGCTGAGGCGGCAGTGGGTGGGTGGATAAGGGAGCATCCTCATAGAGGCAGGGGGTTGGAGGGGGAAATAGGGGGTTTATGGAGGGGAAACTGGGAAGGAGGATAACATTTGAAATGTAAATAAAATAACCAATAAAATATATGGAAAAAAAGCAATAAATAACTTTCTTTTCTTTCTCTGTTTTAAACAAATCTTTAAGACACAAATACTAACTGGTAATTCATATGGTTTCTTATGTAAAGGGGCCACAAATTTATTTTTCAGCTTATTGAAATATTTCACAGGTGGTTCCTTTAAATAAAGAGACAAGATCATTTGTCACTAATGAGTTTAAAACTCTTCTAAAAACTGTGCAGGTCTTTTGGGGTCATCTTTTGATGTGCCAAATCACATGTTCTGAATGATTTTACCCAGAGGACCTAATTTATCATAAGCTTAAGGTTGTAAATGTTAAGAGATTTATTATAGAGCTGTACATAAAAGCAGAGCACAGTGGTTAGCAAACATGAGTCACAGGCTGTAAAGCAGGGTGCGTGTGACAGGGAGACCCTGATGAATGGGATCGGATCGAATGGAGATTTAGTGCACAGTGCTGACAAGGACTCAGTCTTCCTTTGCTAGCACCTCTACTAATAACGCATACAGGAGGAGGAGGCATTCTGAGAAACAAAGCAAAATAAAACATTAGCGGGCAAAGGTTTTAGAGAGAAATCAAGGATTAACAAATACATTTCTATAAACACTTCTGGCTAGAAATGATTGATACAAGTATTAATTATAAGTCTGGATTATTTTTAACAGATCTATGTCTCATAAAATTCATGGATGCATATCGTACAGGTAATACATTTAAAATTTTAAAAGGTAATATGCCTAGGTACAGTGGGGTACAGCTAAGTAGTCAATTTGGGGCAAACACAGAAATTTGAAGGCTTGCCTGGCCTACACTCTTAAATTCAAAGGCAGATCATACAATTTACTGAGACCCTGTCTCAAAGAACTCCCAACAACAAAGCAAGAGTAAACAATATCCAAAAGAAGTAAGCGAGCAAACATGAGTACCTGGAGGTATGCCAGTAGTCAGATAATTGCCTAGCATGTTCAAGGCCCCGAGTTAAATTAGTACTGAAAAACAAAATCCCACAAAAATAGAAGATGCTATCAAAGTATTCATACATTCTATAGTAAATTTATTATACTATCATGGGTATATATTAACTTTAGTAAAGAAAATATAAGTTGTAAACAAAATATTACAAGCAGAATATAATTTTCTATGTACTTAGGAATTATTATAGTGGTTTAATATTAATCCTGCAGTTTGAGTTAAGTCACCCAAATAAATTCCTTTGATCGTTCACTCTGTGGAAAATATAATTTCTACTGTCACAGCATCCATACACATTTATGGTGTAAAAAAGAAACAATGCAAAGGATCACTACAGATACATTTATGGCTGTATGTGAATGAGTAAACACTGTCTTAATGTACTCGAAGAGCAAGAGGCAAAGAAAATGTATTTAGGGCTCAATATATAACTTCTGTTTACTGGTAATGACTAAAACTTTTGCCACGTAGGAAAAATATGAAAAGTTTAGCTATAAATATTCCTGCTCCCTTCCACTTGTCATTTGAAGATTATAAAGATACTGTATTTTTTACACATTTCCTTCTAGGCACACAATTTTAGGGGAGATCTAAACTGAAAGAGGAACGCTGCACTCAGTACAAGCATCTGCACAGTTGGAGACTCTCATTTACTGGTATTTCTCCCTTTATTGTGCTTTAAGATCAAACCACAGACACGAGGGACAAGAAAACAAACCAGAAAGAAAGGTTAGAGACAGAAATATTACTAACTGTGAGTTTCCAGATGGGTAATGAGGAAGTCTTGGCTTTTCATTTAATGTCAAAATTTTATCAATTCCATAAATAAACCTTGCCCATCAGTATCCGCAGTACTCTGGGACTGAGCTTTCTGTTTTTCAGACCCAAAATAGGTGTATATTTTACTCTACAGACATACAGATATAAAGATTTCAAGTCACATAAATATCTAGCCCTAAAGTTTAAAGTTTTGACATCGGAAAAATACTGACTTTTAAAATAAAATAAATTATTCTTTCTGAATAAGAAGTAATATATAATAAAAATATAAACTATTCCGGGCTAGCTATGCATGGTAGTGCATGTCCTAAATTACAGCATTCAAGAGGAAGAGGCAGGTGGATCTCTGAGCACAAGGCCATCAAAACTATAAAGTCAGTGAGATCCTGTCTCAAAGAACAAACAAAGAAACAACCCTAAGGATATCTTTAATAACAAATGTACAGGAGATATATAAAGAAAATGCTCAAGCTGAGAAGCATAACCAAGCTATGGACTAATCATAGAAATCTGGTAGTTACTAAGAGGTCGGGTTTCTCTGTGTAGCCCAGGTTGTGCTGGAACTCACTGTAGAGACCACGTTGGTTTTGACCTCACAGATCTGCCTGCCTCTGTTCCCCTCACCCCTCGCTGGGATTAAAGGAGTGCCCCCATCAACTTTAAAGAGTTTAACTTTCAGCTCCTAGATGTAACTACAAAAGCCATTTAAAACAAAGGATGATTAAGAGAAACTAGCATTACTATAGATAAAAACAGAAAGTTAGCAGCTCTGAAGAGTAGAGATTTCATAAAAGAATCCCATGTGCCTACTTACTGCATGTAAACCAAAGGTACAATACAAACACACACATGAACAACTAGCTTCTTAGAAAACAATGTATTGTCTACGGCCATACCACCCTGAACGCACCCAACTTTGTCTGATCTCGGGAGCTAAGCAGGGTAGGGCCTGGTTAGTACTTGGATGGGAGAAAACAATGTATTAGATTATTATATTAAAATAAATTAGGAGAGGATGGGAAGGAAAACTGAAAAGGACACAATGACAGCTGAAGTCCAGTGAAGGCAGGGGATGAACTGAAGGAAAGAACTAATATCCCTGCCCTTCTCATCCATCTTACAGTGTTAAATATTATGTAAATGTTATCAATCATCAAAGCTATAGTTCATCACAAGACCTCTCCTGAACTGCAGAGTTTTAACTGCCCACAATGACATCTCCATTTTGGATATATCTTAAGGTAAATTTAACAAGGCCCTAAACTCGTACACATAAACTACTTGGACTCTGAAAATCAGTTCCATGTGAAGTCCTTTCCAACCTTTTAACAAACCCATCCTTTTAGATGTCAAGCTCAAAAATCTTATGAGCCATACTACTCTCTTGGTAATTCTAATTCTTGTCTGAGGCAACTCCATCTTTACTTGCTACTAGAATACTCTCCTAATGCTACAACCTTTCCTTACCATGATATGATCTCAACACTGTCAAGTTTAATACGCAGCCAAGCTCACATCTATGCTAAGATCATGTTCAACATATACATATCATTCAAAATAAATGTAAAATTCCTAATAATTATCCCATGTGCTCTGCCTTCTCTTTAACTCTGATTCTTATCATTTACTTCCCTGTGTTACATTCTTGACTTTCTTGGAACAAGCTAGATGAATCACCATGTCATGATTTAGTATGGCTCATTCCCCCTACTTGAAAACAAGTCTAGAAACTCTGGCTACATGTGTAAAATCCTTCAAGTTTATTAGTGAAAACTACCTTACTATGTTAAAAAACCCCAGCATATTACCTGCAATCTCCTTCTAATCTGTTTAAGTGACGTATGTTTTCCTCCGTATCAGAGGATCAGTCCAATTATGTAGGCCTTGGTTTGCACAGTGCTGCACTCTTTTCATTTCCCCCATTCCTTTTCTCCCATACACTGCCACTTTCTTTATAATTCATTTCCTCGGTGAATCTAGTTGTTGCCATGTCCCTGTGTGTGTGCCTGTGTGCATTTCCTCAGTATATCAATATTTCCTAAGTACAGAATGAACAAATAAATGTCCTCATAGTTAGGTGTCTGTAAACAAACAATATTTTGCAAAAGGCAATTGTACAAGAAAACTACTGAAATGATTAATAGGTAATTCGCAGAAAAGAGACTCTTAAAGAAATGGGAAAAATTCACATAAACTAAGAAGCAAAAAAAGTGCAAACTGTATTAATGCCCATTAAGTAGACAGTGAGTAACAAGCAATTACCAAATACAAAAATGCAACAGGACCTCAGATTTAAAAAGTTAGTACAGCTGGGATTGGTGCTGTATACATTTAATCTCAGCACTTGGAAGAGGGATGTCTGAGTTCAATGAGCTTAGCGTATATAGCAAGTTCTACGTTAGCTGGGGTTACATAATGAGACACTGGGTCAAAAAGAGGCATACGAAGCTGATTAACCAGTGATGAAATAAAGCCCTTGCCGGACTTTCTACTTCAATAAAGTTCACCAACAAGTCACTTCCGCGACAGAGAAATGTAAACATTGATAATATATTAAATAACACTAGGTGTGTAGACATTACACATTTTCTTTTAGAGACAAATGATATCAATGGAAGAAAGATATAAGTAAGATTCCCAGTGGAGAAGCTGAGGTAGAAGAAAGTAGATGGGACCCTGCTTTCTTTCTTTAGACATAAAGATCAGGATAAATCAAAATTCTTCCTTTTTGAAATATTATTTTCTATACATTTATTATTTTAAATGTTCAATAAGAGTACAAGTTAAGCTTATGGTTGATCTAATCAGCTTTGGAAAGCTTCCCGTGTACATGCTTTAAATATAAATATTGCTTCTGATTTAAAGGTTCTTAAGCAAATTGAAAAAAGTCAAGCTTAATATTCAATATTTAAACTTAAGAACAAAATCACTTAATAATGTTTATGATTATGTATAAGACATAAACTGAACTGTTTGTTCCTCTCCATGAACATAATTCAATATATCGAAGATCAATAACTGTGTTTATAAATAGATTCAGGCTTCTTTCCTTCTATTCTTGTAAGACTGTACATGAGCATATGGACTGTACATATGCTCATGGAATAAGAAGACATGCAATTAGTTAATCTATGAAATTAGTTGAACTAAATACTCAAAACAACCAATAGAAAAACACTGAACACTAAATCTACTTGATATCTTTCTAAAAGAAAATACACGTTTGCAAAATACAACATTTCGTCTTTGCTTTTAAAATATCATGAAAAATAGCCAAATAAACATTTTACTTTATTGCTGACAAACATAGTCTGTACAAGTATGTTATATGTGAAATAAAGATTAATAGCATGATTATAAATATAAGCATATATATGTATGTATGTGTATACACACACACACACACACATATATATGTATATATACACTTCCTTCCCAATACCTTCAATTCACTATAAAGAAAGCAACTACAAAGATGAAAATATATTTTAAGCGTTGCTTTCCAGATATCTCACCTTGGTAAATTCTAATGATAATAATGCTTCATTAAAAGAAAATAGACTAATATATGTATACACACCTATTTCAGAGTAAAGAGAGGGAGAATGAAATGGAGAGATTTAAAAATAATGTATCTAATTCCTGTCACCTTAAAAATCTAGAGAGCTCCCACCCAATACTAACAAGGCCTGATCCGACTTAGGTCCTGAGATCATGCAAGACTGAGTGCATTCAGATGAAAGAGCATGGAGGGAGATAGATGTGTGGGTAGGGAGGTGGACAGGATCTGGGAGAAGTTGGGGGTGGGGAAAAAGTAGGATCAATATAGTACATGTAAACATTTTTCAAGTTGAAAAAAATAAGTAGAGAATTTCTGCTAGTAAAATAGATGACCTAATCCAGACAAATCTTTCTTCTGAAGACAGCTAAAGAATCTCTACAAAGTAAAAACATCAGTTTGAAAGCACTGGATTGTTAACAAATCTGTTGTGAGCCACAGGTTAAAGGAGAAGTTGGAAACTCAGGATTTCTTAAATTACACCTAATTTCTCTTTAAGGCTGTTTGCTGCTTATTTAAGCCTGGCTTCTGTTCCTGTTACAAACACTTGACTAAAACAATTTAGGGAGAAAGGGGGTTATGTTAGCCTACCGTTTACAGTCCATCATCTACCATTGCCTGGACAAGAGCTCAAGGCAGGAACCTTGTAGCAGGAACTGAAGCAGAGGTCATGGGAGGACTTACTGGCTTGCTTCCCACTTCTGTTCAGCTAGACTCCTTATACAACCTACTGTGGGCTAGGCCCTTCCATCAATTAGCAAGGAAGAAAATGCCTCATAGACACGTCCATTGGCCAATCTGACAGAGGCTATTTTTCAGTAGTGAGTCCCTCTTCTAAGGTGTATGAAGTTGACAACCAAGAAAAGCTATCACACCATTGCCAGCAACACTGGGAACACTGAGAATAAGGAGTAATAAAGAGCTTCAGGCTGCCAGGTCACTAGACAAGTCTCCATACTAAACTACATCCATGTAAAAACCCAGCACAATTAAAGTACTGATTGGGCATGGTGGTATATATCCATAATCTTAACAGTCAGAATGCAGAAACAGGAGGATTTCAGGTTTGAGGCCAGCCTTGGCTTCAAGTTTCAGGCAAGTCTGAATTACATAGCTAAATTCCTGTCTAAAAACCAAACTTCCCTGAAAACCCAAAATAAGAACAAAACCTACCAATAACTAACTCAAATACAAAGATATGTAACAGATGATGTATCAATGCTACAGCAACCCAAATAGTAACACATCTCTTTAGAATGTGTTACTATTTTAGTTTACCAAAAAATTAAACATATGCTCTCCTAAGCACTAGGTACAGTAGTACTCTTTATCCTAAACACTAGAAGCCACAATTATTCAGCCACTATCGTTTTTATTTCGGGATGTTTTTATAGACGCGTATCTTGAAGACACAAAATGATCCAATATTCAACATTTCTGACTGTCACATGGGCTCTCCTGTTTCAGTTGAGAGGCATCTGATACTGTAAGTACCTACACCAGAAATTTAATTTTTGGGAGCCAAAATATTCAATAAAGTACTTGAGCTAAAAAACAGTTTTGGTTTTCTAATCTAGCAAATTGTTTTCTATGAATGCACAAAAGCAAATAGACGTGGCTATGGTGTGAATATAAAATGTCTCACTCACGCTCATGTGTTAAACCAGCTGTTTGTGCTGCTGTGGGAGGGTGTGGGGCATCACTGAAAGAGACAGGAACAGGGATTTCAAGGTGACCTGGCCCCCAGCCCCTCACTCCCTCTCTGTCAACTCCTCCATAACGTGGACCTATTCACAGTATGATCTGCCCATGTGACTATGGACTGATCTTTTGCAATATTTTTGACCAAAATAAATCCATTCTTAGGTATCTGGTAACAGCAATGCAATTTCTGAGTATCATACACAAATATAATCTGATACACTACTCAACAGAATGAACACTGATTAAATCACTGCAAATTATTTTGTAAGTTCTTAAACTTTTAAATAAGGTAAATTCCTGACGTAGGTAGACTTAAAGTGCTTACAATAAACTAAATAACTGATAAAAATTATAGAACAAAATGTGCTAATATTCAAGTGAAACCTCATAAAACCTAGGCTTAACCAATAAAACGTATTTGTGAAACAAATAAGAGAGTTCAAGGGAAGACAGAATGCGCAAGTTGGAGAGGGCACATAAACATAACCAAACTGGTAATATCAGCGATCTCAAAGACAGGGCATTCCACTTTTTATTCTACGTTGCTAAAAAGTATCATGTTAAACCAAGATTATATGTTAGCTTTGCAATGAAAATACCTTATTCACAATCTGTAGAGAGATGAGAGATAACACATGACAATAGAAACAGTGAATTCTATAGTGTTAGTAGATCTTAAGGTTACGTTATTATATATTGTAGAATATAATATTTTTATAAGCTTTAGCCCTTAATTGAAGTTAAAATCTAAATAAGAGTGGGAAGTAAATGAAATTAACTGCTAGTTATTCGGAACATCAATATATACATGCTGGTAGGTCCTAGGAGATTCTTGTTAATTAAAATTACTTAGAAGCTAGATTCTTTGTTAGTGGTAACCAAATAACCAAATCTATTAAAAAGAAACCAACTGTTCTGTAGATTGGAAAAGAAATAATCTTAGAAATAAGCTTCCATTTATGGAATAAAATAAAAATACTTACAACAAGGAATAGACGGAATTGGTGCAAGCTGTGGGAAGGTCATAAGAAGAGAAATCCCTGGAAGATCCCTTTGGTTTGAATGTTTGGTAGTTTGGTCAGCCCAAGCCACCACCTTTTTTCTCTCTACTAAATGTTCAATATCTTTGAAGTCAGAATCAAAAGCAGCATTGGACAGGCCAGTTTCTTTCAATCTCCAATATTGTTTTCTTAGGGCTGGAAGCAAAGCATTCAATACTCTACAAACAAGATGACAAGAAAAGAGAGAAGATCACTGTTTTAAACACACTATTATAGTTCTTTGGTACAATAGGCAAAGCATTACAGTATCATTAAAATGATTTCCTATATAACGTTACTTGGCAAATTCTCTTCCAAGCCTGCACCAAGTACATATATGTGAGGCCGAACTGTCCTTTCCTAAAACCTGTCTCTGTTTACTATCTCCATTAATCCCCATGAAAATATTAATATTAGTTTTTCCACAATTCAAATTTGCTTTGTAAAAAATGTAATTTCACCCAAACATCTCGGAGTATACTTAAATTTATTCAGTAGAGAACGAGTGCTGCGTGGACATCAGGAAACCCAGGATGTACAGGTAGTCCCGGTATTTGTCTGTGGCCCTGGGAGTATACACCCAGCTGGAACACTGTCATTTTCCAAGCTCTCAGCCTCTGTGACTCACCTCATGGCTTCTTACACAGTCCATGAAGTTAAGACAGTTGCATCAGTATCAATCGTGGACATTTTTGCATATGGCATATACAATATAGTATAGTAACTACACACAGATATAGAGGGGACAATCATTAACTGTGAGTATGGGAAAGGGCCTGGGGATCTGTGAAGGGGAGGACAGCTACAGCTGCATACATTTACATATGTGTACTTTTGGCAACTGTACTGTTCTGGGGAGTAAGATTTCTAGGTCTGAAAGTGCCATGAATGCTTTACTTCTAATTCAGAGTATTCCTATAATTTCAAGATTGGAAATGACAAGTGTTTCACTCTATTTAAAGTGTGCATTTAAGCAACAGACATTATCTAGATTGTCTACTTCCTTGGTAAAGTCTGAAATTGTTATCTGTCAGACAGAAGTGTGTAGGTGATGACCCAAACAAAACCTCAAGAAGCTAACAGTACTGAGTTCCGAACTGCCCCTCACAGGTGCTGTCACAGCTGTTTGCTGGCATCAAGCATACCCTGTCGTCACGGTACAAGCTTCTTTCTAAAGCTAGACTCTCACATAGACCAGGACGTCTCAAATTCACAGCAATGCTTGTGTCTCTGCCTCAGTCATGCTAGAGTTAAGGCCAATCCCATCAGTTCTGGCCCTTAACAAGACTTTTGAAATTTTATTTGTTGACTCTCTTCAGACTATCCTACACTTTTCCATCTTGCTGATTTTATTTTTGTATTGTTTTTGCTACACTCACAGCTTTGAGTACAACTATATGAGTCTCATAAACACCAGTAACTCATTAAACCTGGGATTGGTTTTAAGAACTCAGGCACCATGCATAATAGTATATTTTTATGAATGAGAAATCTAAGGCTTAGCAATGCTACATAATTCCTACAAGGATATATTGCTAAAATCAGCAGACTTGAGAACTGAGTCCAAAGGTTACTCACTCTCTACAGTGCCACATTGCTTTTGAAATGTTTTGGTCAGATTCTTGAAATTAGATCCATTTTATCTCATTATTAAGGTGTAAGTTTACTTAAGACATATCAATCTGTGAGTCTGACTTAATAAACACAGTGGGTTAAAATAAACCACTGTCCCTCTGGATGCCTAAGCTCCTGCATGTGGCTTGAGTATTAACCAGTGATAGGGATTTATTGTAGCTCACATCCACAGTGAACATGGGGCTGAGTGTGAGGTCCCTTTTATAGAAAAATTAAGAAGGATGGCCATTTTTAAAAGACTGAACATTCCAATCCAAGAAGAAGGAAACTTTTTAAATTTTCTAGTGCTTCCTCAATGTCTTTTCTCAGTGTTTTAAAATTTTCATTGTACAGGTTTTTCAGTTTTAAATGGCAGCATGAAGAGACAAGAATCTCTCATTTTCTAGAACCTTAAAGCAATGCCTACCTAGAAGTTATTGATTTATAAAAAATGACAAAAGAAACTATGCCACACGTTTTAAGAAAATCATAAACTGAAAGAATTTGAGAAGAAAAATGCTGTTAGTGAGCAGTACAGTGAATGTAAAAACATCACAGACAATGGAAACACGCCGGTCAGTGGTGGCACATCCCGTTAAGTCCCAGTACTCAGGAGGCAGAGCTTTGTGAGTTCGAGGCCAGGCTGGTCTACAGAATGAGTTCTAGGATAGCCAGGACTCTGTTCAAAAACAGAAACAAAACAAAACAAAAAAACCAACCAAACAAAAAACCCCCCAAAACTCAAACAACAGCAACCACCACCATGAACAAAAACCAATAAATAATTAAATGGAAACATATTTTTTGAATCTGTGAAGAATGGCCTTGGGATTTCCATTAGGATGGATGGCCATTTTCATAAGACTGGATCTCCTAATCCTTCAAGAAGGGAGATCTTTTTACTTTCTACTGACATCAATGTCTTTCTTTAGTGTTTTAAAATTTTCATAGGGGAGGCATTTCATTTTCTTGGTTATGTTTACTCCTAGTCTTTACTATTCAAGGTTATTATGAATGAAACTGACTTGAATCCTGACCTCTTGTTCAGTATATCTGTCACTGGAGCTACAGGAAGGCTGCTGCTGTATTGGTGTGTTGATTTCTATCCTGCTATTTGCAAAGGTATAAGAGTTATTTTGGTAAAGACATTAAGTTCTTTCTCTTTACATCATTTGTAAACAGGGAGACTGACTTTTCTTATTTTCATCACTTTCTTCTGTTTCAATGCCCTAGTTCAGGCTTCAAGCACTACAGTTAGCAGAAGTGCAAAGACCTTTGTCTTATCTCTCTGATCTTAGAGAGAATGAATGCTTTGTGTCTTTCTCCATTTTGCACAATGTATATACAGCCTTTATTATGTTGAAGTATGCTGGGATCATCCTTAGTCTCTCCATGACTTTTGCCATGACTGGATGTAGGATTCTATCAAAGGTCTTTTCTGTGTCTATGGAGATAATCATGTAATTTCTATTTTTGTGATGCATTACATTCATTGATTTACATATGCAGAACCCCCAAATCTATGAAATAAAGCTAACTTCATCATGACTAATCTTTCTGATGTGATTTTTTAAAAAAAGATTTATTTATTTTATATATGTCAGTGCACTGTTGCTGTCTTCAGACACACCAGAAGAGGGCATCAGATCCCATTACAGATGGTTGTGAGCCACCATGTGGTTGCTGGGATTTGCTCTGGAAGAGCAGCCCTTGCCTTTAACTGCTGAGCCATCTCTCCAGCCCAAATCTTTGTTTCTTTTTTTGTTTGTTTTTTTTTTTTGTTTTTGTTTTTAGAGACAGGGTTTCTTTGTGTAGCCCTGGCTGTCCTGGAACTCACTCTGTAGACCAGGTTGGCCTCAAACTCAGAAATCCACTTGCCTCTGTCTCCCAAGTGCTGGGATTAAAGGCATGCACCACCACTGCCAAGCCCCTGATGTGATTTTAAATTCAGCATGTCAGTATTATGCCAAGAAATTTTGCATCTATATTGATCAAGGGAACTGCTTGTAATGTGTGTATATATACTTATTTTGGTTTTGGTATCAGGATAATACTAGCTTCATAAGGAATTAGGAAGCATTCCTTCGTTTTCCATCTTAAAGAACAATATGCATTGTATTGGTGTTAGTTCTTTGAAGGTCTGATTCAATCCTGCAGTAAATCTATCTGGTCTTGGAACTTTATTTTATAAATTCTTTTTTTATTTTTCTTTCGAGACAGGGACTTTTTTTATTTGAGAGACATTTTCTTGTTGGTTCATGTTGTTGTTTAAATTACTTACTTGATTTATGTTTAATTTTGGTAGTTCATATGCATCCAGAAATTACTCCATTTCATTTAAATTTGTTTCTAACTTAGTTAGAAACATTGGGTAAAAGTGATTTTACCCAGATCTGAACCCCAGGAGTGCAAACAAAACAAAACAAAACCCCTCCAGTTTTCTGGTCAAGATGTACCCCCACCTGTGCAAAAGTGGGGTAAACAACTGACTAGATCTGAAGCCCGGCTAACCACCTGTGCTAGGGAAGTCATAGGCTAAGTTTGGAACTTACTATTATTGACTATACATCACTGCCTTGCAAGTTTCCATGTTTATACCCATAGATACTATCAAGTTCAATCAGAGAAGTCTCTGCAGTGAACAGTGGTGAATTTGGAGACACACGGCTATCAAAGATGGTAAGAAAAAGTGATGGCTAAGAGCTCAGCCCTAAATAAGGCCTTTACACCACTTCTTCTCAACCTTGAAGAATGAATGTTATTGAAGTAGATTTGGAAGACAGAGAGAAGTGCTGCAAATGCTGCAATCAGGAATTTACAACAGTTGTGTTTAGCAGCATTAGACCCACACAAGAATGGCCCTGTCAACAATCAACTGAGGAAGGGAGAGAGCCTCAAGGTGCCCCAGTTACAGCAGGATTACTGGCAATTGATAGAATTCAGGGAGAAGAGAACCATTGTCTTCGGTTGTGTAGCCCAGCAGACTTCAATGGATAGATCAAAACTGATGATCACACAGATGGGTGTGGTTAAACTCACTGGGTCACCAAACTAAACCAAAGAAAGAACGAACAACCAAATACCTCTCAAATAGACAGGAAGGTGAAAAGATGACTCTATGGGGAAGAAGGGGAGTAGACAGCATTAAGGTGGGAAAGGATGGGGATGGTGGGAGTGGTCAGTATGCATTTTGTACCTATGTGAAACTGTTAAAGAAGATTATTTACTTAATAAAAAGATAAAATATTTGAGACACCTGATGCTCATTAAGAGCTAGTAACAGAAATGAGACCTGACCACATAGAATTTCCCCTTAATCTTGTTTGCAGTTGCATGCTATATATGTTTTCCACTAATATTTTTGTAACAATATTCTTGTTTGCTGCATGCCTCATATGAACACAGAAGGATGGGCTGGCACACAGGGTATGTCTCCTGGACCAAGACTGGAAGTTGGGAAGATGCAGGTGAGGGTCATCAAAGTTGACTGTAGCACTGGCATTGGTTTGAGTGTGGAAGGCATAAGGTTAAGAAGGCAAACCCACCAAAAAAATCATTTTAGGATTACTAATAACTAAATAATGATGTTGATGATGATGATGATAATAATAATAATAAATCAGTGAAAACCTATAAAGAACCATGAAAGAATTGGTTACCAGAAAAAGAGCCACATCCCACACACTGTCTCAATGTTTTCTTCTTGTGTGTTTTCTGATGCTGGCAAAAAATTCAAATTAATGAAACCCTTATCAGATAAAACTCAATTTCCTGGCAGTGGAGAGCTAAAACTTCTGTTCCCCAGATATTTTCAATCTGAGCGATAAGACTGGTAGGTTGTTTAACTCCATGTACTTACACCTCAGTCTGACTCTGCTGCTGCTCCTGGAGACAAGCCAGAGTCATCATGTGTCCCATTTGTGTTTTTAGGTCTTTGTTCTGGAGGTGTAAATGGTGACAATGAAGATCTTTATTGAGTCCCTAGGATCAATAATGCAAAATGTATTTTAGATTTTTAAAAGAATTATACTAATTGTAAAATAACATTTCATGTGAGCATTAAGTTTTTTTTTTTTTTTAATATGTAAAACACTGAGAAATTTTGACAATAAGAGATCTGGTATAGGTACTGTAGAACTTAGAAGAACTTACCAGCAAGGTAAAGGTCTAAATGTCTTCAGAAAATGAAATGTTTGGTGCCCAGAAAAAGGCATACTAAATGACAGCTTCTCTGATGAGCCAATGTTTACAATCCTTTCATACAATAATAACAAGTTTTTGTTTAAATGCTGCTACCCAAAGAGACATTCCTTGAGTACTGCATTTAAAGATGGACAACCCCCCACTGCCATGGCACCGACCAATAAGAAGGCTATTTATTCACTCCGGAGCTCCAGTCCTACTGGCAGGAGCATTTAACCCAAGGGTGGACTATGACAGTTCAGTACACAAGCCAGTGGGAGGGGCTGCACGCTATACATCCCCCCGCCCCCAATAGTCTTCATCTTAGAAAAAGAACAAAAAATCTTTTGAATATTCCCATTTTTTTTTTTTTTAACACTCTTCTGTTTAGGGCCAGGTACCCTTTAATCTACTACCTATGATTTATTCATCATTCCTGAAACTCATTAAAACTTAAAAAAAAAATCAGCTCAGTGGATATAGTGAAGTATGAATAAAACAGCAGTTTTAGCATCTTTAACTGTGTAATGGAAAAGTGAATTTCTGGGGACATTCTGACTGGTTAGCTAACAATCCAATAAACAGTAGAGATATGACTGGAATTTTCTTCTAAAAAATTTGATACTCATTTTGATATTTTCATACACCTTTTTGTCCACAGTTGAACACAGATTCAAAGTAGGGACTTGTCTTTTTTTTTGGTATTATGATTACCAATTTATTATGTTCAAGGACAAAGGAGGAGACATAAAGTATTAATGTTTTAGTAATGACAAATGAATGTAAGCTCTTGGTGAGATTTGTTAAATATAAAATACTTGTTATACTGGTAATAGGGACATTGACATAGAAATGTTACTCTGAGATTCAAGAAAATGTACCAAAGTCTTGCCCACAGGCCAATCTGGTGGGAGCATGTTCTCAATTGAGATATCTCTTTAAAAATGACTTTAGTTTGTGACAAGCTGACATAAAACTAGCCAGCACAATTCATTTACATAACTCACCTTTATACTTTAAGAAATATATCATGTATTTTGGATAAAAACACTTTTTATGGAACCAGGATATGTCTGAAGGATTGACCTATGAGTCATTTGATTTTTTAGGGATATGTTCAGTCTTGAAACAAATGTCAGCTCAAGCCAGATACATGGCCTTTATGGAGATCAGTTTACTTGACTAAAGTGTAAATGCTGAACTTACTCATCTTCCATGATCTCCTCATAGTTTGTCAGTTAGAAAATCAAATAAGCACTTGGGAGGCAGAGGCAGGTGGATTTCTGAGTTAGAGGCCAGTCTGGCCTACAGAGTGAGTTCCAGGACAGCCAGGGCTATACAGAGAAACCCTGTCTCGAAAAGCCAAAAAAAAAAAAAAAAAAAAAAAAAGAAAATCAAATAAATGTATAAATATGTTTTGTAAACAGTTCCATCTGATTTCCTTACAAAACAACAATCATACATAATAAAACCCAGCTCTTCCTTATTATCTTTTATCCTCTGGGACCAATCTTACCAAATTAATTGACCTAGGGTAGATGACCTTTTTGGGAAACCAAGATTGCAATCTTAGGGTGTTCTTGTCTCAATACACCAATGACCAAATTTCACGAGAAGACCACAGCCTTTTCTAACAAGAACAAGTCTTCTACTAACAACTGAAGTAAGAGTACAATGGGAGGTGACAGCCAGTTTTAGAAACCTAAGGTACCAGATTGTGCCAGGTTTGTTCACCCATGATAGACAGTTTACAGTAGGGGCAGGACACTGCCACTGTCATGTTAGCTCTCAAATGTTTAGTTTAGTTGTAGTGGAGAAAGTCAGAAAGGCCAAGTGTACAGTATGATAAGGAGAGATTGTAGCCTGAATTAGGATTAGGGTACTGCTAGGTAGAGATGTGATTAAAGAGTAGATACGGAAGGAGAGCATAGTGAAAACAGCATTTATTTCAAGTCAGAAGGAAGCAGTCTTTGTTGAGAGTTGCAGGACCATGGGTAAGTTCCTCTGTTAAGTTAGGTTACACTTTGTTTATACAGGAAATAAGTGCTTATGACTAGGCAATTGCTTCATCTGTGAAAGCATCCCAAGGAAACAGAACTAAGAATAGGAGCTAGGTGGTAGAACTCAGAACTCTTTCCTTCTCTACTTATAACAAAATATATAAAAGACTAGCGAAAGCTACACAGAGTGCTCTCTTAACAGAAATTGTAGTTTTGAAGACCTCAGAAGGTGGAAAGATCTGCCATGCTCATAGATTGGGAGGATTAATATAGTAAAAATGGCCATCCTGCCAAAAGCAATCTACAAATTCAATGCAATCCCCATCAAAATTCCAACTCAATTCTTGATAGACTTAGAAAAAGCAATTCTCAAATTCATTTGGAACAACAAAAAACCCAGGATAGCAAAAGCTATTCTCAACAACAAAAGAACTTCTGGGGGAATCAGCATCCCTGACCTCAAGCTGTACTACAGAGCAGTAGTGATAAAAACTGCATGGTATTGGTACAGTGACAGGCAGGTAGATCAATGGAATAAAATTGAGGACCCAGAAATGAACCCACACACATATGGTCACTTGATTATCGACAAAGGAGCTAAAACCACTCAGTGGAAAAAAGACAGCATTTTCAACAAATGGTGCTGGTT
>CM052701.1:64148643-64207912 GCA_028551405.1 Uromys caudimaculatus
AAAAAAAAAAAAAAAAAAAAAAAAGACTTAAATTACCCACTTCCCAGCTTAACTGGTGGGTACAGTCCTATACTGGGCTATACAACTGAATATGGGTGGTAGGAGTAATCTAGTCACAGTAAACGATTTTGAAAACAACAATCACAAATTAATTCATTATCAAATGTGTAAGTAGGAAGATGTTTTTCTGCCTGCACATCCTCACAGTAAATCACATGATGTCACTATAAAACTGTTCCTGAATACAGAGCACTGCACTGGGTAACACGAATAAAACTCCCTGAAACACCCTGGGCTCATTCAAGACTATTTTGCATGCCATAAATTGTAGTATTTTTATTGTACATACTTTTTTTTTTATTGTACATACAAAGATTTCCATTCTATAGAAACACAATGGCTTACTTATGGAAAAGACTTTCTTCATTTTGTCATTTGTCAGCATCTAAATATCAAATTTACGTATTTTTGGATTTTACTATGCTATGTATGACTTTACAGATCACTGTTTGAGATCATGAGTTTCATAGAACATTATTATATGACTTTTGACTTGCTTGTGATCATGAAAGAATTATCAATCATTTCCAAAATGGCCCTAAATAAACCTGTCATTTTGTATTATGTACTATAAAAAGTTAACATCCTTCGTATTCCAGATCATAAAAAAATAAAAAATCGATTAATTCTAAAATGTTACTGTTAACAAGATTTCATTAGTATTCAGATTTGCTTTTGACTTTAATAAATGGTAAACACACACATACATACACACTCCCCCCAAAATGGTTTTACAATAAATTCCTGTGTTATTTATAATGTGTAAATGCTTTTTCTGTATATCTATTACATATTTATATATTCAGGGTCACAAAAAAATTTCTCAGGCAAAAAATAAATTGAGTGGAAAAAGTTAAAGAGGCCTAAATAGTGAAGCCTCAAGTAGTCTGAAATAGAATTATGTAATTTCAACTTAAGTGCTACTTTATAAAGGCAGCTACTTAATAAACATTTAAAAATAAGTTGAGCCTTTTGAAAGTAGAAACCACAAACTAATTAGTGAGCTTAAAGTCATAGTCATTAAAACCTGTCAAGTGAATTAAGTTAATCTAGAGAAATAGGGCAATAGTTAATATGTGAAAGATATGTACTCAAGAAGAAAAGAAACTTAAGGAGCTCAGTTTACAAGCGACCTCTCAACACATGTACACATCTGTACCTCTGGAATAGCACCATTTTGACCTAAGAGTCGCATTTCACTTTCCACTCGATGCAGCCAATTAGTATTTTCATCATATTGTTTCAACACCTCTTCTTTCCTTTTCTCTAGGAAATGGCGGTTGGTTTTCAACTTTTCAAGTCTGTGATCTCGCCTGCAGGTGGCCTGAAACAAGAGTGCATTTAATAGTATATCTAATTTTTATATTTGATTTGTACAACACTAAAAAAGAAGTACATTTTTCTTATGCTAGTATAATATATATGTTAAGTTATGCTTGCCTTTTCCTCATTAAAATATCATGGCAAAATAGGATATCAGTTGTGAGTCATTTTACAAAATTACATGTTGAGACTTTATGGCTTTAAGAAGTGCAGTGATTAAATGGAAAAAACTATGAGTTTTTGTATGCTACATTTCTAAATTTCATATAAGGTTAGATAAATTTCATGATTCCTTTAATCAAAAGAAAAAGGCATGCATACTCCTGTCTTGTGTTTTCTCCAGTCTGAAAGATGTGAAGAACAAAAGAGTTCTATTGTTCTAATTTGTCTGCTCTAATTGACAGAAAAAAATGTATCAGAGCCATTTATCAATACCTGACCTCACCTATGGTCAGGCTGAGTACCAGAAATGGAAATGCTGAGTATATTTGGTATTTTACATCTTCCTAAGATATCTCTGGTCATATTTGGCCTTCTGATATTCTTATACCCCAATGGTTATACACACCAACATGGGAACTATGGGTCAAAATAGCTTGGTCTCTCTGGGCAATTTGCCAATGGTCAATCAACTAAGTAATTACCATATATGCTGGTGCACCTACAACAGAGAGTCTTCAGAGATTAGAACAGAACATAGGAACCAACAAATAAAGAGCAGAGCTACATACACATCCTTGGTTAAAGACCTTGTCCTCTTTAGATAATAAATTATCATTCTAAAAATTATGATTCTAAAAATTATTCATCATTAATATTTTCAGGCATAGGAAAATCTTCATTTTGGTAGAGGATATTAGCTTGCAAGTATTTAGCGTCTAGCAACTATGACTGCCATTAAGTTATAGTCAGATTCTAGATATCTATACATTTCCCTTAAATTCCCTTCAGGGAATATAAAATGGTCCAGGAAAAGCAGATTTACAGGAGGCTGCGGTCAAATGACAGAGCACATCGGTGATAAGCAGTGTCACTTCTCTAATTATACCCTAAATCATGTTTTTCCTCATGGTAAACCTTAGCAAAACAAGACAGCTGCTTACACAAACAAAATACCGGTTTTCTCCCAAAACAGGAACTAAGGACAGAATTCAAAATGCTAACATAACAGATGCTATACTGTAAAGGTTCTAACTTTGGAAGGAGCACCTGTTGTCTTCACATGAAGGTGCAGGGTCCTTCCAGGGGAGTCACTGGGTCAAAATAATTTTTATAACACTTAAAGAGTTCATTAGCCTTTTAAGCAGTCTGTACAAAAAGTTTTCAAAACAATGATTTATTTTAACATATGAGTACTTTGCTCTGATGGAAGAAGGTACATCATGTGCATTCCTGCTTCTGACAGAGGTTAGAAAAGATCATGAGGTAACCAAGAACTACGTTACAGATGGTCGGTGCTAGAAACTGAAACCAGGTCCTCCGCAGGAGCGACAGGTGCTCTCAACCACTGAGACAGCCCTCTAGCCAGCCTCCTTCATTTCTAATGACACATCAGGTTATGAGTGTTCATGGAGCTAACAGAGGGTAAAGGCACTACAGAATATCAAAGGAGTAGATAAGAGAATACAGCTGTCATGCAGCCAGGCATAAGAGGTGCATATGTAAATCAATGCTATTTTTCTCACAAGCTTTTTTTCTGTTTTGGAAAATAATTAGTTATCTTCACATACCTACAATTATAACAAGTACTATTGGTAGACAGAGTTCTATAAGGAAAGGTCTATTAAGTCCAAGGTATGTTTTAATGGTAGGAAAGGGTCCTAAACTTGAAGCTTAAGAGTGCTACAGCAGGAAGAGGGAGATGCGACATTTTGACTTTCTTTTGCTACTCAGAAGTGTGAAAACTCTGACAAGTCAATCTCAATGGGTCTACAGTCACTTTATCTGAAAAAGAAGATAAAGGGTTTATACCTGCTTGAAGGTACTGGAAAATTACATTTCCTTTGCCTTAACATTTACCAATGCTATCGTGATTCCTACAGTGCAGCCAGGGAGTGATCTGTGGACATGAAGACAACAGAACACCAGAAAGGCCCTACCTGAAAACCCAAAAGGAACAATTTTGACTTCTAATGTCCATCAAATATGTTTTCTATGATTGGCATTCTGGACACTTTCCCAATGGTCTACCCTGTTCTACCAAAAAAGAGTGTTTGGTAACACAGTCTTAAATATGTATAGTAAATTCTGACATAAAAGTAGCATATTTCCCCATTGAGGGTTGAAAGAACTTTATCTATTCAACACACAAAGTGTTTAGAACAAAACAGGTCCTAGGAAAGAAAACATGATTCTAAAATTTTAGGTGTCAATATTACTTTGTGAAAAAAAACCCAAACAAATAAACAAACCAGAAAAACAAAACAACCCCCAAAACCAAACAACCAAATCCCAACTAATATGATGCAACAATTTTGATTATATCACAAGCAAAACAACAGAGCTAAGAGCACAAGTTCTAGCACTAGCCTCCTAGAGTTAAAAATCATAGCTTAGCTACCTCTGGTCTTGTATTACTTTGGACAAAATGAGTTACTTGTAGCCTTGCTTAGGAGGGAGAATATTAAATACCTTATGGGTTTTTTTTGACAATTGTATAAATTAATATATGTAAGCTGCCTAAGGATTGCCTGCTACTGTATGATAATGTAATTTTTAAAAATTTGAGTGTGTAAATCCTTTAACTTTTGAAAATTTCATTTGTTTTTCTCACACTGAGGTATTCTTTATTGGGAGTCTTTATCTTTGATCCCTTTATCTTCCATTCCTCTTTTGTTACTAGCCACTTTTACAGTTTCCCCTAAATTACTTTAGTGTCTAAACTCTTGGGTTTCTGTCTTATATGCTGAGTCCCCTAAGGGGAATGTCTTAGAGTTCTGGGCTGGAGTGGAAGGGTCATTACTCAGGGCAGTTTTGCATTGCTATTGCCAGGTTCCCAGAGGTAGCACTGGTTTGATGCCATTTTATTTGTCAACTTTTAGGTTATTTTCTAAGTAAAAATACATAGGCTGTTAAAGCTCAGACCATAACCATGTTGAAATGCACACCTTTACTGAGTCTTTAGATGAGATAATTTTCTTACACCTGCTCTTTTCCCCCTGGTATATCTCTTTCTCCCATAGCATGAAGGATGTACTTCACTGAACTTTCTCATTGTATTTGAAGGCTCTCATTTTTAAGCTACTGTGTGGTTCAAACCAAAAGTAGAGTAGTGAGAACAGTCTATGAGTTGAAGAGGAAAGAGTAACATACCATTGTATTTAAAAATAGTACAATACTGAACTTTGGTTAGATCTTTATTAAGACCACACAGTCATGCCTAACAAGATCAGTGATAAAATATTCTTTTCTGAATAAGAACAAAAAATTCCCTTGGTCTAAGTTGTAAAGTGTTGCCTGCATCTGGAAAGGCTGCCTCTATAGTCCCTAGGAACTTACAGGCCCTCAAATAAGGAACAAGTGCAAGTAAATGTTTGCTTTTTCGTTTCCCAAGTGTTTGCAATGGTTCCCACAGTATATCCTGTTTCATAGAATAAGTAAGAAATGGTGCAATCAAATCTCTAGAGGTTAGGTATTTCCACGCTCTCTGTAGGTTAGGCATAGAGTAGCCAAGTACCTTTTCCACTTTGTCTTCAGAACATATCATCTCTATTTGCTTATGGCACTCTTGGTAATAGGATGACTTTAGTTCATTTTCTTTAAGTAACGATTCTAACTTCAGATATTCTTGCCTGATTCCTTCTCGATTCTGGAACAAGCAGTTCAGAATTTCTTGAAATCTACCAAAAATAAAATACAGCAGTATATTTCATTTAAATTTCTATTATATAATATATAGTTTACTTAAATAGCATTTATTACTCAGATTATACTCAACAATAAACAGTAAATAGGTCAGAACAACTTTCTCCCACCATGAAATGTTTAGGTGATAGTATCAACTTTATTTCTATTACTTTAGGTTTTTTCCTGCTGCAAAGAAAATCATGTTATTCAAATATTTAGGTATCACAAGGCTTCTGATATTAGTAAAACGCTGCATTTTGTCATATGTAGTCTAACTGCTTAGCAAGATGAAAAGGATGATAGCCTGGATCTGTACTATGGCAATTCTCATGGCCCCAGTAGCACTGTAGCATCATGTGCTGCTCGGTGTTGGCTACTGTAAAGAAAAGACAACAGGAGGCATTATCATATGCTATCTCCATGGCCCCCTAGGGAAAGTGAGAGAACCAGTTTTAGCCTCAAAGATTATTATAGTAAAAATAGAGCATAAGGCAAGGTACCCCCTACAGTTTGGCAGAGAATCAACTGACACAGGCAGGTCCCAAAACATCCACGTCAACAATGTGGCAAACCTAGAAAAGTGGCTCTGGTTTCCTTTTCCAAAGGGCAAACTGAAGAATCAAATATGTAGAGTGTTTTAGATGCCAAGGACCCAGTGATACAAAATTGATTAAAGCCTATGAAAACTTTTGTCCTTTCAGGGCAAACAACATTGGTCACAACAATATTTTAGTCTTATAAATAACTCCCCCCAAATTATCTAAAGAAAATTAACTACATAGCCTTTAAAATAAGAGCAAGTCCACACATTTAAAAATAAATGTTCCTTGGGCAGAATTTTGAATCTATTTGTAAGGATCTGTGGTAAAGGTTCTGCCAATTTACGTCATTAGTTCTTAATGAAACACATTAAGCTACAGCACACCGACTTTCTGTAGTTTTGTCAAGCTGATGACTATTTCACAGGAAGCACATGCGAACACTGTGAATTCACTGTCCTCATTACAACAATGCCAGTGCCAGTGAATGAACTGATAAGTTAGCTTAAGTTATACCCCAAGACAATATTTTAGTTTTTGTAACTTTTCTTTTTGTTTTGTTTTTCGAGACAGGGTTTCTCTGTGTAGCCCTGGCTGTCCTGGAACTCACTCTGTAGACCAGGTTGGTCTCAAACTCAGAAATCCGCCTGTCTCTGCCTCCCAGGTGCTGGGATTAAAGGTGTTAGCCACCACTGCCCAGCCAGTAACTTTTAAATTCAAGGACAGAGTTCAATTCTGTCAAATTTGTAATTTTTTGGTCTAAATATTTTACTTGGTGTTTACTGTTTTTAGAGAAAGTTAATATCAAGGATTTCTAGGTAATGTATTAAAACAAACAAACAAACAAACAAAAAACCCACTAGAGGCAGGGGAATGGGGGGATGGGATAGGGGGTTTCCGAAGGGGAGACCTGGAAAGGGGAAAACATTTGAAATATAAATAAAGAAAACATCCTATTTAAAAAAAAAACCCACATAAAACAGAAATAAATCATATTGGGCTCAGTAGTTAACTACTTTTTCAGCATTTAGAATGTTTAAATTAACTACAAAACAAAATTTTGCACTAATGTTTTTAGGTGAGACACAATGGATTAGATTTTAACACTTCCTTGGCATTGTCACAGCAGATTTTTACATCTGTTGTTTATAAAAACTATTTCCTTTTTATTTTTCTCTTTTGTATAGTAGTTTTATAAAGACTCTGGAGTCAGAAAATGATGCATATATATCCATTATTTTTGAAGATGCAATAAAAATGTTACTGAAGTTTTTGGGAAGCAAAATTTTGTTAACTCATGGTATTAAAAAGCACCATGTAACAATGTGATTGATATTAAAAGGAGCCTCATAGAGTACTGGGACAGTTTCTTTTGAGGAAAAATGACAAAGGGTTAAAGGATGCATAGCTTTATACATAAATAATTGATCATTTCATGGCTCAAACCATCTTCCATCCAAATAATTTTACCAGAAAGGAAAGTTAGGGGACTGTAAAGCTTGCTTAGCAGTTGAGTTAAGAGCACTCAGCAAGCATACAAATTCAGTTCTCAGCACTCATGCTGGACAAATAGATCACAACTGCCTGTGCCCAGAGATCCAACCCATGTTCACATACATATGCTCAGACACACTCACACACAAAATTAAAAAGCTGAAACAGGGACATACCGAGAGAGAGAGAGAGAGAGAGAGAGAGAGAGAGAGAGAAGGGGGGGACAAGCACTCTACAACTGAGCTACATCACTACTATTTCTATGCTTTCAATTCTGAGATACAATCATCCTAAATTTTCCAGACCGGACTTGAAACTGCAATCCTTCTGACTCAGAATCCAAGTAGCTGGGACTACAGAGTTAGGCTACCATTTTAGTTGAAAAATTATACTTGGTTAATGTTGCCAAATTTATAAAAGTAATCACTCTAACTTTGAAAAAGTGGTAGTTTAATTTTCAAGAATCTTGTATTATAATTAGTATTACTATGTTTAACTAAAAATTAAATATTAATTATAACATTACATCATAGTAAAAGTTTTCTTTGATAGAAATAAATGAAAAACAAGGGAAAACTTATATGTTTTAAAATAAAAATTCTCAGGAATTAAAAATTATATTCCAAATAAAATAATAATTTAGTACTTTAATGGGTTATTTGGGCGATTAAACAATTCCAACACATGGGAAGAGAGCATACTTAGTGCCCTTGCAGTTTAACAGCATACAGAGACAGAAATAATTGTTAAATGTGATATTTGTAAAATATCACAGTGTGAGAATACAGAACAAAGCCTGATATTTCTGACTTACTGAGATGGCCCAGGGGGTAATAGTGCTTGCTATACAAATCTCACCACCTCAGTCCAATCCCGGAAACTCACAGTGGAAGGAAGGCAAGAATTGACCCCTGAAAGATGTCTCTTGACTTACATCTACCCTCCTTCCTACCTATACCTATATGTGGGCGCAAGCGCAAGCGCAAGCGCACACACACACACACACACACACACACTATTTGAATATAATTTAAATTTGAGACTTCTTACTATATTCTGTGGTTGAGGAATACAATACCTCTTTTAACTCTACTGAAGAAGATTGTGGTAGTGATCAAGCCAAATTAACACTTTTAAAACTCAACAAAATCTACAAAGCCACAAATAAAGTTTATGGCGAAAGCCAAAATACAGTAACACAGTATTCCAAAGGACACTTATTTCCTCAATCAATTACAGTAAGTTTACGAGTTGACCTATAAAGACAACAGAGCAAGAAATACAAACCTTGAGTGTGTCACTTTGGACAGGAAATATTAACCTATCATTCTACATCACTGTGGAGCTCACTCAGATAATAACTTAAAATTAGTAAGTGGGTTAGTAACTCCATACAGAATCAATAAAAACAGAACAGATTTTCATAAACTATACAAGTACTAAGGCAAAAAAGAACATCTCAAAATAAACTAACTTCCCAGATAAGATAATTACGTTCTTTTTCCTGGTTTTCCTATCTGTATAATCAAGAGTTGATTTCCAGGTTCACATGGAAATTATTTTCTGAATTCAATTGGGTGTATGTAGATACACATAGATGATACATAACAAAACATAATGATTAATAAAACATAAAGCTACACTTTACAACTATACATTTCTCATATGAGATTTTAACAGCTTTACCTTTCATTTTTTTCTCTGTCTTCCGTGTTTGAATTTACTAATTCAGCACAGTCATTTCTGTCAGCCCGGGCATTCTGTTCTTCATAGGCCTTTAGTTTTTCTTTCAACATTAAAATCTAGCAGAGAAAACAGTAATTAAAATACAAGTCAGGGAAAGTGAACGGGAGTTGGGGAGAAGAGGGGGACCTGATCAGGTATTGGGTGAGGGAAAAGGCCTGAAGCCCTGAGGGCCAGCAGAAAATGGAAACAAGCAACCTCGGGAGGTAGGAGGTTGTGGGGAACCCCGGAATGTACCAGTGACCTGGGAGGTGAGATAATCTCAGGACTCAAAGAGAGGGACCTTAGATGAAATGCCAGATAGCTAGGAGAGGGAATTTATAAAGCCCACCTCTAGCAGGAAGACAGGGCATCAAATGAGGGAGAGGGTTCCCATCCCACAGTCAAAACACTGACCCGTAATTGTTCCTGTCTGAAAGAACTGCAGGGATGGAAATGGAGAGGAGCGTGAAGAAAAGAAGGCCCAGCGACAGGCCCAAAGTGGGATCCAGCTCAAGGGGAGGTCCCAAGGCCTGACACTATTACTGAGGCTATGGAGCACTCACAAAAAAGACCTAGCATGAATGTACTCTGGAAGACCCAACAAGCAGCTGAAAGAGTCAGATGCAGATACTTGCACCCAACCAATGGACAGAAGCTGCTGATCCCTGTGGTTGAATTAGGGAAAGGCTGAAAGAAGCTGAGGAGCAGGGAAACCCTGTAGGAGAACCAGGAGTCTCAATTAATCTGGACCCCCAAGATCTCTCAAACACTGGACTACTAAACAGGCAGCACACACCAGCTAATATGAGGTTCCCAACACATATACAGCAGAGGCCTACCAGGTCTATGTTCAATCAGAGAGGCTGCACCTAACCCTCAAGAGACTAGAGGCCCCAGGGAGTTTAGAGGTCAGGTAGAGTGGGGGGTGGGGGCATCCACGTGGAGACAGAGGGTCAGGAGGAGGTATGGGATGTGGAACAGTAGGAAGGTGTTTGGGGGGTTGTGTGTGAAATCTGAAGTGTAAATAAATATTAAACTAATTAATTAAAAAAATACAAGTCATATTATTTGTCTGTATCTTTTACGGCCATAGCAAAAGCTGAGCTAAAAATAATAATCAAACCAGATTTCTACTCTAAGAGGAAATACATCAAATTTTGGGACAATAAGGAATAAAACATCCCTAAATGAAAAACTGTAGACATACCTCTGCTTTCTGCATATTACATATCTTTACATACTGAGATATGTGACTGTTGACATTAAGAACATTGCTCTTCAACTGCTGAAAAATAGAAATTACGATTATAATCATATAGTTAAATATAACACAAAGTAGCGTTATATCTCATTAACTTGGTTCCACCAATTTTCACTTTTTGACAACTATTAGCATGTAAATATCATGATTAATTATGTCTACATTTAAAATATGGGACCAGAGAGTACGTTGAGTGTTCAGAAGACATTATTATCAAATTGGCTTACTGAAAAAAAAAAAACTTATAGGCACTTATTCACCATATAATAAAAATTGCCTATTTTTTCCTTTAAGAAATTCAAAATTCTGTTTTATGTTTGTATTTATATTAGTTTCTTATTATTTTTTACATTTTCTACAACAGTATGACCCTATTGGCACTTTAATAGAATAGTCAGGAGAAAATTAAACAGTTACTAGTTTTTAATATACTAGGCATTTCTTATTTAAGTGAGTTAGAATCAAGTACTTACAAGTCTTCAAGGTTTAGTCCATACAGTTGTAAAATTTAGCATAAAAAGCAAAACTAGAAACCTCTACAATGGGTCGGAGTAAGGACATGAAAAATGTGTGAAAATCTTTGTACATTTATATAGTTTGACCTTTTATATAAATAGTCTTATGGACATTTCTCACATGGTGACACACTATGCATCTTTAGACTCTTAAAAGGGGAAAGAAAGAGGTTGATGACATCACGTCAACTTAACTGAGGTCCCTTCTAAGAGGTTCTGTAATTTTAAAATAGGTATATTTTCACCTGTGTCATTTTTAAAATATCTAATTATGGTAAAAAATATTTTCCCAGCCATTCACGATCAGACACTCCTTGATTTAACATAAGATTACGCAGGTGAAAATTTACTATAATGTTCATGTAAATAATGTTATAAACTGAGGTAGGTCTTATTTGTTGGTGCTCAGATAAACTACATTATCACCTGTAAATATTTATTATAATGAATAAAAACATACATTTGAATACATTAAATCCTTAGCTGATTAATTCTCTGGTGCTATCCAACTACCATGTGCCAAGATGTGAAGAAAAGAAAAAGGCACTAAAGTAGTCCAGCACCCATACGAATGAATAACAAACAATATCTACTGCAGAGGTGATCAAGATGCAGAAAGTGCGACTGAGTTACAGTTCAGTAGCTAGGTAGGACATTTCTAACCTGAACTGGCAAATTCCTTAATTGAAACTTGACCACAGTTAAGACTTTAATTAGAACTATAAAAATAACATATACCCAATATTCTCACAACAAAGTCAGAGTAAATGCACTTACAGAAGATTTAATGTCCTTTGCACGATTAGCATACTTAAGAGTGTTATATGTGTCATCGTAGAATAAAGAGGAAGGACTAACAGCAGCTATCATTATAGTTTGACAGTTTCCTCCAAGAGAATCCTTCAGCAAACGAGTAAGCTTACTATTTCTGTAAGGAATATGCTGATTTCTTCTCTGAAAGAACAAAAGAAGAATACTTATTCCATTTCCAGATATAAATAAAAAGTGAGTACTATTTCACTAGAAGAATGTAAGCAAGGCCCATTGATATGACTGGTATCTGACATATGAACTCATCTTTATTACCCAGTGAATATTTGAAAGTCCCATCTACAGTGGACAGCATGGCTCAGCAGGTAAGGAAAGGTGGCTGCCCCCAAGCCCGAGGGCAATCCTTAGAGTCCACATGGCAGAATGGAGCACTCACTCTAGAAGGTATCCTCTGACTTCAGTGTGCATGCACACGTACACACAAGGAAATCAAATTCTAAAACTGCCATCTTTAAGTATAAACTTTACAACAAAAATAACTATCAAGGTGACATGTTAAATGTGTCTGAAAACCAGGGCAGCGTGGCAACATGTACCTGTAACCACAGCTGCTTGGTGGGTAGCCTGGAGGGCCAAGCAGGATTGTATTTTCCAAACAATACAGAACACCCCAAACAAACAACCAAAAAAGAGCATCAATGAAACAAACCCACCCAAACTCCCAGGAACTGTAGTGACTTTATTAATTAGCACTGTATCACGTGCATGTTTGAATTTTCAACTCTGAATATAAACCATCTTGCTTTTTCTATTTTTTTTTTCTAGAAAAAACTGAAACGTGTTTACTTTTCCAAAATGTGTTTACGTTAAAATGGTAAGTAAAAAAACTGTCCAGAGATTTGGGATTCATTTAGGGAATCTATTTTCTAGATGAATGATATTTGATATATATATATTAATTAATTGCATATTGCTTTTCAATGGTCATGTAATTTCCGTCACTTGCCCTCTTAAGAAAGTCTTCTTAATAATTTTAAAATAATTATTCTAAATTAAAATGTCAATGGTAATTTTCCTAAAGCTTTTAAGTCTGTTTTATCTTCAATTATCACACTGTCAAACATACTATATACTAGTAAGTACTTCTGATATAAGCTGCATGGAAAATAGTTTTAAATGCCTCAAAGCTTTAGGAAACATTCTATTATATAATTATACTTTAGACCTTACACCTCTTTTCCTTTTCTTAACTCTTTCGTATCACTTCAATTTTAAGTACATTATAAAATACTAACTAGACAGACTTGGTCTAAAGGGTTTTTATGTCTTCATGTCAATTAATTATCATTTTTGCCATCTAGTGATTATTGCAGTTATTTACAATGAGGTTCAAAGCTGGGTATTTGAAAAGAAGCAAGCAGTACTGAGCCTGGTAGAACAGACCTGAAATTAAAGCTTTTAGGGGCTGAGACAAGAGAATAGAACTTCCAAGACCAGCCTAATCAACTCACTCAGATCCTGTCTTGAAAAAACCAGGAGTACCTTTCTAACACACAAGAGGTATTGGGTTCAATTCCAAGCACCACAAAAATGCTTACACACACAAATAGTCTCTCACGAAACAACAAACACAAAATAACACTCACGCAGCACTTTTTGGTAATTCAGGGTCAGTGAAGTCTGTCACCTATATCTACAACATGTTGCATAGTTACCAAGTAATGTGGTAAGTAAACATATGGTGCCTACCTTTGTATCTGCTAAGGCATTGATGACATTCCCAAGAGCTAAAAGAGATTTGTTAATATTTGTGCCTTCTACAAATCGTGTCCCTTTAGTACCAGAAACACTGGCCCGCTCAGATCCTGCGAGGTCGATGAGTGACATTTTGGCTACATGGACATTTTGATTGATGCTTGCTGTTTTGTCCTGTTGTCTCAAATAAATCTTAAATTGTAGAACAGGGGAAAAGGAGTATAAATTTTAATGGAATTAAAGTAAACACTTTTCTTTCAAAAAGATATACATGAAGACAAAGTCATTCTCCTTTTAAAAAACAACAAATAATATACTTTCTGTCTGATACTATCAGTACTAGAATTACTAAAGTTAAGAAAAATATTAAAATGAAGACTTGTATATATGAGTTTTGATATTAAAGATTGTCCTAAAGGCCCATGTGCTAATTGCTTTTCCATCTCGGTGCCTTGGTGGTTTCTAGAGCAAAACCCAATAGGTCTATGTATAGTACAAGCTACTTTCAGGCAAGGGTGTGTGTGTGTGTGTGTGTGTGTGTTGTGTTGGGCTATGGGCGATGGATCACATCAGTCCAGAAGTTTGAAGAACAACCTAGATATATGTTGTCTTTTATACTCCACAAAGAACAAAGAGGAAAATGCGTGAGAAATCTTTGGGTCATGGGTGGTATTTCCTTCAAGGAAAGAGGGTGGTAGCTCATCTCTATTCCTATCTATTTTCCCATCAAGGTTATAAGGTATGTAGCATCCTCACTCAATGATGTGCTGCCTCACCACAGGCCTCAAAGCAATAAGGCCAGCTGATACCAGACCAAAACTTCCAGTCCTATGTGTGAAAATAAACTGTTCATTAATAATTTGATCATTTCAAGAATTTCAGCTGCCCAGGAAGGTATGATCCACTCAACTTTTTTTTTTTGAGACAGGTGGTCATGTGGCCATGAGCTTACTAGTCAAAGATGACCTTGATATTCAGAACCTCTCTACCTCTGGAACACCAACCAGATTTGTAGATTTTAGCCACTGTGCCCAGTTTAATTGTGCTGAAGACTGAAATTAGTGCTTCATGTATATTAGGCAAGCATTTTACCAACTGGGCCCCTTCCCCAGGCTCCTTATGCAACCATCTTCAGTTGCTCTGTAGACTTTAACTTTAACATGATAGGTGGAAGAGAGATGAAGACAAAAGGAAGATCCAATACATTCTAGAGAAATCTCACTGTCATAAACCCTTCTCTGGAAACTATTGATGAAGAAAATGTCAGTGGAAGAGAAAAGATAAAACCACTGAATGGACACTATCTGAATGATTTAACTACCTTAGATAGGAATGCTTTCAACTGTAAATTTGTGATAAGACAGATTCATAGACTAGTGACATGGTCAAAGAGCTTACCACAAAGCTTAGAGACCGAGTTAGAGTTCCCAGAGCCAACTGTGGTGGAAGGAGAGTACTGAGTCACCAAAGGACTTTGTTATGGCACATGTATGCCTACACACATATTGCATAAGACATACAGGTAAGTGTAACTTTTTTAAAGTTGAAAAATAATGAATTTCATACAGCGTAATTTAAAATACAGCTACTTAAATAACCAGTTCAGTACTATGTCAGCTGAATAATTCTTAAGGAATGCACTTGATTACATGGTCAGTATCTTCCATTTCTATTTTAGTACCCCTATTGATATATTCTCATTCAAGAAATTCTCCAAGTCATGAAAGTAAAACCCCATGTATGTGACATACATCATCTCAATTTTAAATATTCTTGATGCTGAAGTACTTTCAAGAGGAAAGTGGGCTGGGGCAGCAACTTAGTACTATATGAATATCCCCTGTACACTAATGACCTTAGCTTTAGTAGGCAAGGTGCTATAGTGCTTGTAATCCCAACTACTCAGGAAGCTAGGGTAAAAGGAACAAAAACAAAAATCAGGCCTGGGCATTGCTACTTAATGACCTCAAAGCCAACCTGGTCATCTTAATGAAATTATGTCTTAAAACAAAGTAAAACAGCAAACAAAGTCACAAAGTAACGGAATTGCTGAGGAACAGAGATGTCTATGAGATTTTATTGGCACATATGAAAACTATTGATGAGCTTGGCTTTATTTTAAATGCCAACTTAATAGTCATAGTCTAAAGTAAAGGCCCGTTACCTGGAAAACAGCATGAGAACGAGAAGATGCAGCATTCATGTCAGTGGGATGCTGCGTCCTGTTTTTGTTTCCACTATCTAGTAGCAGTAATATTTCTTCTGAAGATTTAGGCTAGGAGTTCAAATAGAAAAGGAATATTTAGTAACCTATCTTTAAAATTTTCAATTAACTTTTATTTATTTACGTGCTGGGGAAATCAAGCCCAAGGCCTGATAAGTACTAGGGAAGTGTTTAATTACAGAGCTAAATCCCAAACCCTTAGTAAGCTTATTTAACAAACGATAGTTTTAAAGGTAAGCAAAAATGTTTACTATGAACTATTTCCTATTAAATATTGACTATGCATGATACGTTTAGTACTTGGTGCTATCTAAGGAGTAAGAGGTAGAATCTAGACTCTGAGATAACATACAAATGTATTTCATAGAATAATAAATTTTCAGTAAGAGTTAAAGGGAAAGATATCCCTCAATTGTTTCCTAAGAACACTGTAACATGAATATTCAATAAGAGGCAGTATGAGGCTATTCCCAGCTCTGATCTCTACTCTGCTAGAATCATTGTGACCCCGGACAGTCACTCAGGGCTTTAGATCCTTTGTAATTCTCTTTAGTCTTAAAGTTCATTAGTTTATTTCTTTTTCAGACACAGGAGAATCAAACTAATAGCTGGTAGAAATGGAACCTGCAGACTTGCTCACCAACAGAAAGGAGACATGAACAAACATACCTGGTGCAGAGTAAGACCCTGAACAACCACTCCGTTTTGGGCATCTTCCCGGACAGCAAGTGGCCCCGAGTTTGTCAAGAGGTCACGAATCTGTTCATTATATACCTGGAGAAAAGAAAAGAAAAGAAAAGAAAAGAAAAGAAAAGAAAAGAAAAGAAAAGAAAAATAATCACAGTAAAAGTGATGTCAAAATAACTGATTATCTTACACCCAAATTGTTGATTGAAGGTTTACAAGTGCAGAACAAATTCTGATCACTTAGTTAACAACTGACAATTTTAGTTGGAATTATTATATTCTCACCCACTAATTTCTAACTTGGTAACTCTAACAAAATAAAGATAAGTTGGCTTTCTTGTTTCTGCAAAATACACCAATTACAGAAACTAAGTGCTAAATAAAGTCCAGCCAGAAACATGTACTTATGTCATTAATCTTTCAACTCTAGTCTAACGAACAATAGAAGAGTCCCTCTCATCCGAATTGTGGAAGGACTAAGACCCGGAGTATTTGTCCATGGTTACAAAATTAACAGCACAGTACTGAAGCTTTTACTTTCTACAAGAGGTGGCACAAAAGAACTTTGGCTTATTAGGTATTCAGTTTGAGCACTCAAAAGTGATCACAGATATGAGTTTGCTGACATACTTCTATAATCCCAACATAAAGAAAGCTGAGGCAGGAAGATCATGAGTTCAAGCCTAGATGTCCCAAGAAGTGTTTGACATGGAACAAAGTACACACTGAGAAAGCTTTATGACCTGAGTTGGATCCTGCAGAGCTCTAAATAGGATGTCTTAATCTTACCCTTCTCAAGGTTCAGGAAAGAGGGGTGGAATGAATGTAAGAGCCAGAAGTGGAGGAAACCGCATTTTGTAGACACAACAGGACAGATGTACATATGAATTCAGAGAGACCATGACAGTATTTGTAAGACCTGTATAAGCACAAGGCAGATAAAATCTCAGCATTTAGCTGAGAAAGTAGACACAAAGGCTCACCCGTACACAAGAAGCTATCCACAAATGATAGCTGTAGAAAAGGAAAATCAGTTTCCTTCAATGGAGTGACACCGGATATCTATTGACTACTCTCTAGAGGAGGTCTATGCTCAGGAATAATTTGCACTCCATGTTTTTAGTAGTCTTTTTTTTTTTTTAAGAGAGAGAAAGAACAGGAAGTTGGTGGGCAGGGAGAGGAGAGAATCTGGGAGGAGTTGTGGGATATGAAATATAAAGTATATTGCATGAAAGCCTACTACTACGACGACGACGACAACGACGACTACTACGACTACGACTACTACTAGCACCAGATGCATTGGTGTGCATGCGTCATGCCAGCATTCCTAAGGGGAGACAGGAATCAGGCTTTCAGGTGTATGCAGTGCAGAAGAAATAAGAGAGATCCTGGTTTAACAAGGACTGAAGATAGAACCAACTCCTGAAAGATGTCTTCAGACCTCCACTCCAAAGACTGCACTTACCCAGACATAAAAAGTAAAGAATCATCAGCAAACCCTTCAAATTCCAGCATAATGAAATTTATAAAAGTTAACACTGCCAATAATGGGACTAACCAATGACAAATTGATTTGATACGAAGCATTAAGTATTCAGTACTACTTCTATGGTGTGTCTTCCAGCACTTAAACCAAGTCTAATAGAGACAAAACAAACTGAGGATTTTATGGCAATGTCATAAATTATAAAGAAATCAGAAATTGCTCATTAAAGAAGACCAAAAGCATGCAAGTGAATGTAATTCACGAAATGGAATGCTTTCAGGAAAAGACATTAATAATATAATTAACAAAATTGCATTAAGGTTCATAGATTAGACAGTGATGATGACTGTTAATTTTCTGATTTTGATAAACATTCAATGATTGTTTAAAAAATTTCATGGTTCAACAATTTTATAACTTAAATAGTTCTGAGGAATAAATGCACATACAATAGAGACAGTGAATAGCAGATGCAAAATGTTTGCATAGAAGGCACCTTAAGGAAGGCTATCTGGAAGTTCCCTATATATACTATTTTTGTGATGTCTCTAGAATTTGAAATTAGTTTAATATAAGAGTGAGGTGTACAAAAATATGCATGAATCGGAATTTTAATGATTGAATACATTCACAAGAAGATCCCTTTATAAAATAGTTTTAATGGACCCTTGTAGCTGAGTTTTCTAAGACAGTGGTTAATGTTGAGCGTAGTGCTAACTCACCTCCAGGTAGGAAACTGCAGTACTACACTCTTTCTCTTCTTTCATCTCGTCCATGCATTTGAAAAGGCCCAGCATTGTTAGGTACATGACCCCAGGCTCAGCAGCTGATCCTAGCATCGTGTGCGTCTTCCCAGATCCAGTGGCACCATATGCAAATACTGAATTTTTAATAAAAGGTTTAAGGTGAATGCTCATTTAAAACATAGTATTACCAACTCACTCTAGTGGTTATTTCTAAGTAGAAATCCTAAACAGTAACTAACTTTAAATCGGATAGATATTACCTGCTCCTATTTAGAACTACTGTTATTTTGTGCCTTCCACATAATCCAAGGCAGAGACATCTTTCCCCTTTTTTGCTATCAGAATCTGACATCCATACACATCCCTCCAGCACTGCCTCTGCCTAGGCAGGTAGTGTACCCTGTGCTTTAGACAATAATATGAAGCAAAACAGACATACTTGTTGAGTTGAATTCCACAAAGGTGGTTTATAAAATTATTCTTTAAATGTTGTTTCTGACAAATTATTTATTTCCACAATTCTATCCAGTACATATAGAAGTCATACATTTCTTCAAATGGAGAAATCCAGTTACAAGTGCAAAGACTTAATACCATATTCAGAAATCAGATTCTCATATATTAATAACTGATAAAATAGTTTTTGGAACGAATTAAGTTGGTGTTCTACTTTAGCATATGAAAGCCTTAAGATGGCTAGATATATAAAGCCAGAGAAAAACTGATGAAAGAGCATCAACAGAGATCCTTTGTTATCTTTTAAGCCAAAGGGAGGAAAAATCTCTAGAAAGAACATCTGGATACTAGTGAGAATCAGTTCTGACCAATAAACATCATTTTGTTCTTAATCAAGAATCAAGTGGGTGACAAAAGCGAGTAAGACAGTATTAGTGAAACAAGTTACAGTTGGGAATGTACTGTAGAAAATGCCATAAGAATGGGCAATTATAAAAACGAGAAACTAGCATGCTATTATTTATTTTATTTTATTTTATTTGTTTTTCGAGACAGGGTTTCTCTGTATAGCCCTGGCTGTCCTGGAACTCAGAAATCTGCCCCTCTCTGCCTCCCAAGTGCTGGGATTAAAGGCGTGCGCCACCACTGCCCGGCTGTATGCTATTATTATAACTACTGAATTAATGGATCTTTTCAGAAAGAGTAATTAAAGCTTCTTTAAGGAATAAGGAATGCTTCTTGGTCTGAAGGTCGGCTTAAACAGCACCGAATTCTTAGGCTTCATGTAGTTTTAACACTCTTATACTAAGGAAAGTGTTCAGAAATTGCAGGTTGTCCAAGATCAACAGTGAACATACCTGTCAGTACAAATGGTGAGATATCTGGCATCAGTTTTAAAAAGCACGTGGCTTAGTAAAACTGAAAAAGTGTTTGTAGAGTAATGGCAATGCCCTGGGAAGACAAAGTTCTATAAAAGATAAGCCATAGATGATTACGATGTTTCAGAGAAAGACTACACTTCAATCTAACCTGCTGAAATCTCAGAAACTGTTGGAATGCATGTACCTTGAATCTGATTGTTTGTATTTACATATACAACATTTACAACGAAGTATATATCCCTCCAAAAATAAAACTGAGGCTAGATAGAAAAAGTTAGACTTTAAACTGAAACAATTACCTGTGCAATTGTATCCATTCAGGAAACTATGAAGAATTGGCTTGGCTGTGTGTTCAAAAACTTCCATTTGAGTTGAGGTTTCATCAAAAACAGCATCAAATACAAACTTAAGATCTTTATTTTGTCTTTTAGTGATATCAAAGTTTGTAGTTTTCTTTCTGTGAAAAAAACTGATTTCTTCTTGTTTTGGATCAAAAACGAGTATATGCTTATCCACTACGTGAACCACTTTACGGAACTGAACTGCCTTTTCTTTTGTGTTCTCAGGACGCACACGGACAACTACTTTCATGTGGTGACATAAGTCTTCCTTAGTGCCAGACATTCTTAGTTACCTCAATTCCTGTCACATGAATACCTGGGTATTTCTCTGAAATTAAAAAGGAAAAAGTCACTATTAGTTTTACTTAGAACTGGCATGTAATGTTCATTTAGCAGGTAATTTTTATGCTCCATTCACCTAGCAAATGTACTACTGGGAGAAATGTATGTACCTGTAGACCTATAAACTTAGACACCTCTGAAGGTGGCACACACGTCCACAAAACCATGATAAGGAAGAAAGTCTTGAAATACTAATCAAGCTTAAACGCAAATACTAAAGCTGTTATGATCTGATTTCACAAGGCTCTAATATCTTTTAGGTTGGATCATAGAAATGAGCAGGAAAGAATCTTTCTGAATTGTATCAGGGTAATAACTGGAGTTTTAGCTTGGAAACCCCTTTAGGTAAAAAGCAAGCTTGTCTATATGTCTTCTGGCAATAGAAAGTGATGCACCTGGATTGGTCTCTACTTGCATGTCAGAGGTACACTGTGTTAGCACTGAGGGAGAAGCCACTAGCTAGCACATATCTAAAGAGGAGAGAAACAGTATACATTATTCATTTATTCAGAGGTCCTACTCTCTGATCTCTCAATGACATGCAAATTTAAAAAACATCAGTAAATACATGAAGTGTGCCCAAGAAGAAAAGGAAACTGATAAAGACCAACAGTTTGAAAAGTTCAGCTATCCACAAAACAACCTAGAACCCCGAAGCCATGACACTCCCACCTCTGCAAAATGTCTATGTACAAGCACACACACTTTTATACCTCACTGCCTCAAACATTTAAAGTAGGAATTATTTCTCCCTCTCGAAGCATTCCTTAGTTGTTCATATTTGTTTGTGTATGGCTGAGGCCTTGTGGTCTTTCCCGTGATTACATCAGCATGTCTACTGTTGTGTCCTTGTTCAGTTCATATTAGGCATTCATGATGTGAAACATTATTGGTGTGGCTGACATTCTTAGGAGATACAATCTCCTAGCAAACTCCTTGATCCTCTGGAAATAATTCCAACACTTAAAAGGCTGAGGAAGAAGGATAGCTGGGAGTTCTAGGCATCCCTGAAGAAAAGGTTGGGCATGTGGTGCACTTTTACTTCCAGAATTTGGGAAGCAGAGGCAGGTAGATCTTAGTGAGTTTGAGGCCAGCCTGTTAGGCACAGTAAATTTCAGGCAACTAGAGCTATACATACCCTGTTTGGAGAAAAAAAAAAAAAAAAAAAAAAAAGAAAGAAAAGAAAACCAAAGAAAATCTATACCATTGGCTTCCAGTCTGTGAGCTGCCAGTGGGAGGTCCGGTCCAGTCCTTGCCATTACTGTCTGCAGTTAGCATACCCTTTAGTAGTGTACCAGAGTATTCTTGCAAGAGACTGGGTTTATGTAGGGCCCATGAGTTCAAGATGCTTGCCTCTGGTGCCCTAACAAGGGTAGTGGCTGCTCTGTCCTTGCGGACACCATTATAAGTTATAGGATCAGCTGTATTACTGAACGTAGGCAAAGAAAGACTACTAAACTAAGTCCTAACTAGAGTCTATGCTGAAAGCAGTTCTCAATATTCTCATCACAAAAAAATAAATCTCACTCAGAAGGGAAAACAAAATAATTTGAGGTGAATAGATGGAGGGAACTGGGTGAGAGAGGGGGTGAGGAAGGGAGCTGAAATGGGAAGAAGGAATGTAGAAGAGAGAGGGCTAGGACTGAGAATAGCAATTGATATCTCTGGGAGTAGCTGGAAAGCAGGGGCAGGGAGGTTCCCAGGAGTCTATTGGGGTGGGTGACCCTAGCTGAGATCCTACCAGAGGGGGATACAGAGACTGAAGTGGCCACCCCCTCTAACCAGTGGAACTTCCATGGAGGGAGGGAGACATCAATCCATTCACAAAACTTCAACCCAAAATTTGTCCCACCTATAAGATGCACAGGGATAAAGGAGGGGCAGAGACTGAGGGATCAGCCAACGAATGACTGGTCCAACTTGAGACACAACCCATGTAAGAGAGCTAACCCCTGACACTATTAATGATAACTCTGCTATGCTTGAAGACAAGAGCCTAGCATAGTCATCTCCTGAGAGGTTTCATTCAACAGCTGATCGAAACAGATGTAGAGACCCACAGCTAAACATCAGGAGGAGTGTGAGTCTTGTTGAAGAGTTGGGGATAGAACAGCCGGGTCAAGGACACCACAAGATGACCTACAGAGTCAACTAACTTGGGCCCACAGGGGCTCACAGAGACTGAACCACCACCCAAAAAGCATGCAGGGGCTGGACTTAGGCTCTCTACATCTGTAGCAGGTGTGCAGCTTGTTCTTCATGCGGGTCTCCTAACTACTGGGAAGGGCGTTGGCTCTGATTCTGTTGCCTGCCATTGAGTCCCCTTCCCCTAACTGAACTACCTGGTTAGGCCTCAGTGGCAAATGACATCCTGCTGGGACTGGATATCCTAGGGTAGGGTAGTACCCAAACGGTGTGGCTGGACTTCCCCTTCTCTGAGAAGGGGATAATGGGTAGAGGAATTTTTAAGGTTGGGACTGGAAGGAGAGGAGAGATGGTACAGGAGGAGGGCAACTGAGATCTAAAGTGAATAAATAAAATATGTATTTTATGAAAAAACATTAAATAAAAAAGAAGGGGGAAAAAAGAAATACATGTAAGGGGATGGATATATTCCTTAGATCAATTTGCTCAGTTGACAATGGATATACATATTCCATTATTATCTGTTAGTTAACAACAACAAAAAGCAGGAAATATCACCAACTGAGAAAAGATTTTAAGGTGAAAAAGTTACTATGTAGAGATTTTTTTTTTTTGAGACAGGGTTTCTCTGTGTAGCCCTGGCTATCCTGGAACTCATTCTGTAGACCAGGCTGGCCTTGAACTCAGAAATCCACCCGCCTCTGCCTCCCAAGTGCAGGGATTAAAGGCGTGCGACACCACTGCCCGGCTATGTAGAGACTTTCTGATATATTTTCATACAAAAAAAAAAGGCTAATGAAAAATGCTAAGTTGGCATTTGGTAATGTTTGCTTTAGTATTTTCAAATACAGGGATTAAATAACTGAGGCACAAGCTCTGAATAAAATGCTTAACTAGACGGTCCTAGGATGTATACAGATAAAATACTATGAAATAGCTGATCAATAAGAGAGAAATCATGCTTGATATTGAAAACCTAACCAACTATCCAGGGATCTTGGAGGAGAACCTACAATCACTTTACTAAACCAGCACAACCCCTAACTACATTATAACTATCTTATACCCAAAGTAAGTGTAGTTCTTCCCCCTCCCCCGTGATCTCTTTGCCATAGATGACTACCATTACAAAACATTACAACCAATCTAAATGTAGAGTTATGAAGTCAGTCCCAATGGCTACACACTGAAGGCTCGGGGATCAGAGGAAGAAGAGGAGGTGGGGAAATTATGAGGGCCAAAGAAACAGGGAGTGTGCAGTAGACTGTCTTCTAGGAATATGAGAAGCTAAAATCACAAAACCTAGCCAACATGACTACCTAAACATCAGCTGATCAATGAATACAGGCCCCATCCCTACACAAAGAACTCCATGTAAGTAAGGACAAATTGCAGGAGTTGACTTTTCTTTCATGTGAATTCTGAGTATTGAATTCAAGTCATCAGGTTTGGCATCAAGTGCCTTTATCTGCAGAGCCATCTTGCTGGCCATAGGTGTGTATTTCCGGTGGCCAGTCCAAAAGTCTGTGAGAGCAATAAGCTTGTGCAAACTGAAGGCTAGTTGTTGGCATGGTGAATTTAATTCAATCATTTATTTCTTTTATAAGTGTTTAGTTTCAAATGCCTGGATGTATGTAATTTTATCTGAAGAGCCTAAAGAATACTCCAAGGAATCTTTGCTTTCTGGTATCACAGCTAAAGAACAAAGAGGAATAGGAAATAAGATAAATCTTTCTTAAAATCTGTAACAGGTTGAGACACAAAGTTACATTTGACATTATACTTCTTAAGCTCCTTTAAGAGACTATCAAACTTTCTTCCCAAATATGACTTGAATCCTTACTGCATTTTAAAATACCTATAGAAATTTCCAATTAGCTTTAAACTCTTTCACCCTCATTAAACATTTTAAAAGCTTGGTTCCATACTTACCTAATTTCATCTTTTTAAACAATGAAAGATTGATCATATTTTTAAAGAATCATGCATTTTCCTACTTTCTAAAAACAAGAAAGTGAATAAAACCATCTTCCTTCCATGCTAGTGACTGAGCCTAAGACTTGTGCCCTCCCACAGAACTCCACTCACTGTCCAATTTTCTTAATAGAATACCTAGGGCAGACAGAATAACCAAACTGTAAAAACCAGACACTGCGACGACACATCTGCAGTCACAACTAGCGAGGAGGTTGAGAGAGGTCAGATTAAACCCAGGTACTGGAGACCAGCATCTGTAACACTGACACCATCAACACAATGAGAAATACATTGAGCATGTTTTTAATTTTTGTTTGAGTATTTCATACATGTTTATAATCAACTTTACCTGTAACTTCCTCCCTTATCCCCATCATTTTTGCTCAAGTTTTCATATGCTTTTTCAAAATTACCCCAGAGTCCAGAAGTTTATATGTAAATATATACATTTAAATTTATTACATTTTATTTACTGTGTGTGTTTTGTGTCTGTGGGCATACGCATAACTGTGTGTGGAGATCTGCTGACAAGTTGTAGGGGTCAATTCCATCATGTGGATCCCAAGAATGTACCTTTATCCACTAGGCCATGTCACTGGTTCCAGAAATATATTTCTTAAAGGTAAAAAATATTTCAAGTATAATGATGTACTCAGAAATTCATGACACTACTCCTACATTAAAGCGATACTTTCTTTTTCTAACATGGCTAAGAGTCTGGTATCTAGTTGATTCTGTATCAAGTGCAAAGACCATGTTTAATATGAAACAGGTAATTGTTATCTGTGGAATAAGATGAAGATTTGCAAATTCTGTTTGGAAAATGGAACAGTATAGTCCCTGATCAATTTGGTCATATTCAGTCTTAAATGGTATGTTGTTAAAGTAGAAACAAAAGAGCCAGTGGTAAGATTTTTTTTTTTTTGGTGGGAATAAAATAAGTCTATAGACCACAGTAGAATACTGATCCATTCCTGAAAGAATGGGTATGAAAGAGGACAATGAAGGGATTCCCGCTGGTAATATTCAAATTGATTAATTAGATGGTATTTTAGAGCCTTTCGCTGCTCCAAAATTGTGTGATTAGTCTATATGTTAGAAAATATAAGAAGAAAAATGCTGAAATGGTAGCACATAGGATTATTATTTTATACCTATACAGTTCTCACATATAGGTAACAAATTAATAAAAGTATATAAAAATACATAGAACCCAAAAGGTAATTTACTCATGTATAGGCTCTGAGAAGTTTCTACATAAAAATTAAAATTATATACTTGCTTTTAAAAAAATAAAGATACTTAGGTGGCATTAAGGATTCTATGCATTCTAGATATACACTGTTGTGCATATATTATGTAATGACTGCAGCAATAAATTAATAGACTGCCAACATGCATGCCTCATCCTGTGAATTGTAATTTAGTTTGTATGTTTGGATTAGAATCTATTTCTCCACTCCCCACCAAGTAGTAAACACTGCTGACTTCTGTTTTCCTGGAAACCCCAGCACTTAGCAGGAGAATTTTGTTTACTAACACAGGAGTGAATTATGAAATGTAACTTGATTTTTTTTTCTGGTATCATACAGTAGCTATTCTTAATAAATATGATAGAAAGACTTTCACCAGGTCAATATGGTGGTAAGTGGCAACAGTGATGGTCATGAGAGTTACTCTCTGCCAGGAACTATGGCAAACATCTCATATTCACGTCATTCAACCCTCAAAATAATCAAGTGACGTTGGCTTACAAACGGAGGCCCTTAGTAAGTTTTCCAAATGTTATTACAGAAAAGTGGACCCAGGTACAAATCCAAATCTCATGACTAAGAAACAGAAAAGAATGCTTCCAAACAGGAGTACAGAAGCACAATGACATAGCCATGAATTATTCCAAACTCAAGGAGAAACTTCTGATTTGACATTGTTTAGAACAGAGAGCTACCCTCATTTACAGTTTCTATCTGGCTTAAACCTTTCTGTCAGAGTCACCAATTTGACTGCCTTACAAACATCAGGGAAGAATGACAAGTTGCATTGGAGGGAAGATCAGCATCAATAGTGGGCTACTTTTTTCTATTGCCTTTCATAGCATTAAGAGCATAGTCACTTTATAGTGTCTATTGATTTGATGTATAACTATAGTGGGACAAGATGCTCCTTAAAATAGGAAATCTTAAATATCTGTAAATACTGGCTCAATAAGAATACCTCTCAAGGCAAATCTTTGCTAACTGAAATAGTTCTTATACACTTATATACATTTGTCAGCTCTGTGGATTTCATATTTCCTAACATCAAAGGTCAAGAAAACCTTACAAAACTCAAGGTAGGAACTGGACAAAGTGGAATGACATCACCAACAAAATTAGTTCTACTCCAATAATCCCCATTCATATTATAATGAGCAACAGCCAGCTTTGGCTTTTTTGTAAAGGCAAGGCAAATGGGCTCCTGCAGAAAAGGGCTGCAGAAACAGCAGGATTAAAGGCTGTTTGCTGGCCTCCATGCACCTTGTGTGTATGTGTGTGTGATTTTCAGCAACACCGGTGAGCAGTCAGGGCCCGTCTTGCCTGAGGCTACAACTGGGCTCCAGACTGACCCGAGAGCCTCTCTGTACAAAAGCTCCTCCCTTGGCAGTAAAGACAAGGAGTCTAACACTCACGTGTGCAGCCCAAGCAGGATACTCCGAATTTGGAATCCGGAAGGAACCTCACACTCTAGGAGGCTGGACTGTGAGAGTCCTCAGTTTAAGTCTGAGAAAAGGGCCAGCTTCCTCTCGGGATTCAGAGGCGAAGCCCAGAACCTCGGTGCTGGGAAAGGCTCGCCTTGTCAGGTACACTCGGTAGGTCCGGGTCCTTCCAACCGCAGTACCAAGGGGACCCTCGACCCGCACCTCCCGCCGAAAGCTACTCTGTCGGCTGATGCCGGATCCTCTACTCCGGTAACCCTCGAATCAACCCACGCGTCCGCAGACACAGCGCCCATTTCACTCACCTAGAAGAAGTGACCGCGACAACTTGGCAGAATCGGCTTCCAGGCGCCTCAAACACAGCCACAAATTCAAACCCAAGCCAGCTTCCTCAGCTATCCATTTCATTGGCTGCCGTTCGGATGACGTCAGCACGTCGGACGTTTTCCCCGGCGTCGAGCAGTTTGGCGCCAGAGGCTGGGCCTCACAGGCCGGAGGAGAAGCTGCTTTTCTGGGCGTCGCCTTGGCAACGCGCGGTCGTTTCCGGGAGCCCTGACGGAGGTGGGCGGAGCTAGGGCAGCGGTGCAGGTGGGAAACAGCCACCTGGGAACTTGAGTATATCCTCAGACTCTTGCTCTGGGGTTTATGGGCTTTGGGTGATGTGCTTACCATGGGGGGAGAGGCGGAGTCTGCGGGCCTGTAAAAGGGCCTGGGCTATTTTCCCTTTCTGATTAGTCAGGTTTCCAAGGATTAGGTCTCATGCTTTGGAAGGTATGGTGCCTCCATGTGAATTAATTACAAGTCAAGTCTTCTGGCTCCAAGTCCCAAGTCTTCTTTTGTCAGGGCTTCCTGGCCTGCTCCCTTTATTGCTGATTGAAAATATTTGCTATTTGCGAAAATATTTGCTATTTGTCAGCATTTAACGTGCTCCAAGTATGACATTACAAACTAAAATCACTTGACTATATTGGCCTAGGACATTATTGGACCATGTGATTCTTGTTCCAGATTGTATTATTTTTGAATGTATACTTTAGAAAGAAAAATGCATTGGAAACATGGGGAATATTTTTCTAAGATAATTCTTAAAATTTGGCAGGGTATTTAATATTTGTATTGTTGGCTAGGCAAGCCTTTTATCAGTGAGTAGACATTCTCAGCCCTTCAGAAAAATTTAGAAGTACAATCTGAATTACATTGTTATTGTTTATATGACTCTCCATTTAGTAAGCAACTCTTTTTTTTTAACCTTTTAAAGATTTATTTATTTTATATGAGTACACTATAGCTGTATTCAGACACAGCAGAAGAGAGCATTAGATTCCATTGCAGATGGTTGTGAGCCACCATATGGTTGCTGGGAATTGAACTCAGGACCTCTGGCAGAGCAGTCATTGCTCTTAACCTCTGAGCCATCTCTCCAGCCCCAAAGTAAGCAACTATTACTTGCAGATTTTAGATTCCTGTAAAAATAGGATGTTACAGGGCAGAGGATGTATGTATGTATGTATGTGTCTGTCTATGTCTCTATGTATCTATCTAACCTATCTATTTTACATTTTTAAACAAGGTCTTGCCTGGTAGCCATGGCTGGCCTTCAACTTGCCCAGTAGACATAACTGGCCTGGAATTCACAGAGATCTGCCTGCCTCTGCTTCCTATGTGCTGAGATTAAAGGCGCAGGCCACCACACCCAGCAGTGCAGAGTACTATTAGTGGCATTTGGTGCTGAAAACCCATAGATTACGGTCACTTCTTAGATCTATTGAAGAAAATAAGGAGAGTTGCAAATTATACATTATGCTGGTTCTATGAATTTTTCTGAGCCCTGGAAAGTGCATCCATAAAGTGACTACTTATTTCTTGTTGTGTTTTATGTACCAACCAATGCCATCATCATTTGTGTGACACTATAAAATGAGAAGAGTTCATTTTATTTTAAATATTCTTTCACTATATAGTGCTTGACCTTTGGTGACTCAGGCATATTTTTAACTCCTTAAGTGTTACCTCACATTATTCTCAAAACAGACTATAAGATATAAACATATTGTTTTGATTTCATTAGGAGAAAACTGACATGTTAGAGAAACCTCTATAGCGAAGTAGTTGTCTTGTAAAAGAAACCATGTCGAATTTCAGCCATTTGTTTTTAAAATACTTTCTAGGTCAAGTGACTTAATGATATTCTAATCTAGTTTGAAAATATGTTTATCTTGACATCTTGAAAAATTATATTGGTAAATGAATAAGTAGACATGTACATTTCATCTTTGTTTTGTTTTAACATCCACACTGTATAGGCTTCTTTGCATTTACAAGTGTAGCCACACCTAATCCAAATACTACCCATTTAATTTCACTTCTGCATCAAATTTGCTTTATATCAGGGTTCCAATGATGAGATCCATACTTTTGAGGAATCATACATTTGATTAAACCAGAGAAGTTTTAACAATACAACCAATACTGTTATTGTGCAGTTGTCAACTCACGAGTTTGGCAGAAGTTATAACAGGATTAGAGAACCTCATGCTTTTTAACAAAATTAAGGAGTGGGGGCAGGGGACCGTAACTTCTCAAATGTACAGGGCTGAGAGGGTTGAAATTTCCACCTTTGGTTAGAAATTGGATTATGTATGGAGCCATTACAAAATTAATGTATTTTTATAGTAGACAGAAAATTGAAAGTTACACTTAAACTTTCGACGGACATCAAAACAATTCTTTTTCTTTTTCTTTTTTTTTAAATTCTTAAAAGTGAGATCTTATTTTTCCAGGAAGATCTTTTGGAAACCCTAGACCCACAACACCATTTCACAGTAGGTGCTGGGAGCAGCGGAACGAAAGGCAGACACACCTCAGTTGCTCAGACGGAAGGACGAGGGTCCATCTGTCCGTTCTTACAAGTTTCCCCCACTCGGGACCTAGGTGTGTGCAAATCAGGTTCTTCTGAGTTTTCGTGTCGCGGCTGGCCCAACTTTGTTTTTGCCTCAGGTGAGGAGAAGTCCCTAGTTCTGTGTTGGAGACAGGGCTCTTTTGGTGTTGAGGTTGTGGGGAGTGAATCCCCTGTCCGTAAGGAAACAAGCCCCTCCCTCAACTCCCTCGGGTGTACTTGTCAGCCTGGCTTTGGAGATCCCCAGCTTTCCCAATCTTCCCCTTGAAGATTGGCCAGGAAAGGCTGGGATCCTTTTACTAACGGGTGCATTCCTCCCTATTCCACTTTTCCCCGCTTTACCCCCCGCCCCTAGCTCCCAGGTCACCTTTCTAGCCTAGATTTGTAACATTTCCTCTCTGGGTTAACTAATGGTAGTTGTTAGCACCCTGAAGGAAGTACTGTTTATACGGCTCCAGTTTGTATTCCCACAACTGAACATAGCCAATTTTGTGGTTTTCACGACTTTAGGGAACTTTGCCCGTGTAGAAAAGTTAAATGACCCACTAACAGTGCAATCTGCTTTAGAGGCCAGGTTTACTGACTGGCAGTAAATTAAACAATCTCACAAGATTGCAGAGAGATCTGTTTTCATGGGTAGGAGACTGAGCTACAAAGAAGGAATTTCCTTTACATTTTGCACTCAAAGATTTTTATGGCACGATCCCAGCAAAGGGGGTTACTACAAATAATTTAATAATTTAAGTAATTATTAGGACTATAATAATCATTTATTTGTAACCCCTTCTCCATGTTTACCTGGGTTACAAGCTAGTTAGTTATATATTTATACTTTTAAAATTAGGCTTTACTTTGAACATAGTTAAATGAATGCATAAAATTTGAGTACAATAAAGAATAAAATGCCAGTGCAAACAATTTGTTGTCCATTTTTATTGCCTTACCCCCACATTATTTTGAGTTTTTTATTGGCAGTAGTGCTTCCTTTAAGGGGGAAAAAAAAAGTCAAAATCTGCACATGGGGCCGGAGAATAGCTCAGTGGTTAAGTGTGTGTTCTGCTGAGGACCTGAGTTGAGTTCTCAGCACCCATATCCTCCTCCTTACCACTGTAGCTCTGGGGGGGGGGGGGGAACACAATGCCTTAGGCCTCTGTGGGTACCTGCATTCATATGTAACCCCAAATATAAAAATCAGTTATTAAAACTCTTTGGACATAGAGTAAAGGTTGTTTATTCCAGATTCTATTCTTTTGCTTAAACATTGTGTGCTTTTTATTGGTGATCTCACAACACTGTTAGTTCTAAGTAGAAGCAAAGCTCTACTTAGATATAGCTCCAAGGTGTAGGAGACTGTCCATTAACAATATAATTCAAAAGATACTATATATGCATAGTATATATAGTATACCTTTAAATTGCATGGTTACATTAAATACTTCCACTGGTTTATGTTTTTAACACTGAAGATAGAGATTTCAGGCTCTGAAGATAAGCCCCTTGCATTATAGTTACAGCTATGGCTCTGACCATGTGGCATGCTATTTAGTTTCTTCAATGTGTAATATAGGAATAATTACATTTAACTCCAAGAATTATGATAATGATCAAATGAGGCACATAGAATATTGCTTAGATTGTTTTTTCTTTTGGTTTTTCAAGACAGGGTTTCTCTGTGTAGCCCTGGCTGTCCTGGAACTCACTCTGTACACCAGGCTGGCCTTGAACTCAGAGATCCCCCTGCCTCTACCTCCCAAGTGCTGGGATTAAAGGCATGCGCCACCACTGTCTGGCTAATATTGCTTAGATTTGTTGGCATTTAGAGCTGAATAAAAATTGGCTATTATTTTGTAAAGATTCAGGTATCTTAAATTAAAGGGTAGTTGTGCTTGAGTTTTGTAATTTATCTGGAGAACTTAAATTGTAATTAACAATTTTTTAAATTTGTTGATGCTTAAGATCTAGAAAGTTTTATCTCTAGTTCCTTTGCCACCTCCCTATTTTCACTATTTCTCATTGTTATATAATTCAGCAGATTATTTCTAAGGCAAATTTGATGTATTATCCTTAAGGAAACATCTTATTCATGTTCTATCTATAGAACATATTTTACATATTTCTGTATTCCATTCTGTTTTAGTTAATCACATGACTAATTTTCTTGTTGCTTTGTAAGACAGCTTTGGCTGTCCTGGGACTGGCTTTGTAAACCAGGGTGACCTTGAACTCACGGAGATCTGCCTGCCTCTGACTCCTGATTTATAGGCAAGTGCCACCACTCCCAAATCTAAAATTACTGTCTTTTGCAAAAGGAAAAGTAGACATTTATATGGGATTTGTTTCTTCAAGCATTTTGAAAACCTGGATTTGCAGGGAGTCCATCAGACTGGATTGATACATACCTTTACTTTGTGAAGTCTGAAATGTATTTATTCTTCTGTGTGTTCTTCCTCTCTCCTCCACTCATTCACTTAGCATTAAGCACTTAGCATTTGGTTTTTGTGGATATGGAACCATAGAACTTATTCTTAAATAATTCTTAATCCACAAGGAAGGAAATGTAGTGCCAACTGAGTATTTACCATAAAAGTATCACATACGTTGTTTGAAGCTAATTGGGTGACACATAGATGATTTCATTGTTTTTCCTTGTTAATATGTTTACTTAAGTATTCCTTTCTCTCTGTACATTTAGAAGAATTTCAAATTGTAGAAGAAAATGAGGAAGTTTGAGAAATTCAAAGGCTGTATTACCTGTTTGCTTGGTTTTATGCTCCATACATTTAAAAGTAAGGATCGGGGTATAGCTTAGAGGTAGAAAGTGAACTTAGTGGACTTAAAATCAATCAACAAGCAAAGCCACACACAAGACAAACCAATCCAAATTAGTAATTATGAAGTGTCCAAGTATATGTCTTGGCATGTGGCTTTAATTGTAGTATTTGAGAGGCTGAAGCAGATATCAAATTCGAGATTATCTTGGGTTCCATAACAAGACTTGTCTCAATTAAACAAGGGATGGAAGTGTATCTTAGGATTTGATTGTGTGTGTGTGTGTGTATGTGTGTGTGTGTGTGTGTGTGTGTGTGTGTGTGTGTGTGTGTGTGTGGAGTATGGATAAACTGGATTTGATCTTCAGAACTCCAAGGGTGTGTGTGTGTGAAGAAATAAATATCCAAACCTGCCCAATTGAGTGGTTAGTTGTAATTTAATTTGGTGTGTACTTCAGGGAATCAGGGTATGTGTGAATGTGTGTGCTGAGGTAGTTTTGTCAGAGACTGCTTTGGAAATCTGCAAGATTTTCACAGAGTGATCATACTTTCTTGTCTGAGTGCCCATGTTCATTCTTTTTCAGGGTCAGTTTCTCAGAACTAAGTTGGATATATTAATTTAGCACTGGGAGGACACTAAACCAACATGAAATAAAAAATGAGCAGAACCTAATGGAAAGCATTTGTGTTCCCTGTAGTGATCCAGCTTACCTTTTAGGCAAGATTGGATGAGCTTGGCTGCTATACCCATAGATTCAGGTTACTTTTTAAATTAATATTCTAAAGTTTCTGACCTACTCTTTAGAACTAATTAAGTTTAAAAAATAAATTGCAGAAAATGAGTTACTAATTTTCATATTGATGAGGGCTGAAAATTGATGGTTTTAGAATTCATAAAGGGATCACAAATTGCATTTATTTAATTAATTAGTTAATTAATTTTTGAAGTTCAGGTTGACCTCTTTAGGCATTCCTCCTTCTTTAGCTTCCTAAGTTCTGGAATTGTAGATGTTATCACCATGCACATTGAGAAATTGCACTTACTTATGTTTGCATGTTCACTTTGGTTTCTTGTTTCATGGAAGGAACTCAGTCAGATTCACTTGCTTAGATGATTAGTCTTAAATTTTAAATGAATTAGAAACCAAAGTTATCATATCTTAACTTTCTCTTCTAGATCTCTTCACCTACAGAATGCTCCGACATCCTTATATTTGCAGAACATATAATAGGCTGTTTTCATACTTCGTGGATTCTGGTGCATTTAATTTGGATGTGTGTCCCCACACAATCCACACTACAGCAGCAATGCATACTGAATATAAAGCCTCGGAAGGGACAGCTCTGTGTGGCACTCAGAAGGTACATAGATTGGAAGAGAAAGATTCTGAAGCCACAGCTAAATTACATATCCCAGTAATGGTGGATGAAGTTGTTCATTGCTTGACACCACAAAAGGGACAGGTGAGTTGATTTTCTAATTTAAACTTTTTATTGAGTTGCAATTCACCTATCATAACTTCACCTTTTAAAGGTATCTGATTGAATGTTCTTCAGTTTGTGCTTACATTCTTTTACTCAGTGTGTTTTAAAGGTTACCCACGTTGTAGCATGTGCTTTTTTACTTTTATCCGTATGTATGTATGTATGTATGTATGTATGTATGTATTTATGTATTTATGTATGTGTGTGTATGTATGTATGCAAGCATGCATGTGGTTTTCGGCATCCAATCCAGAGTGATGCATGTATTCAGCAGTGCTGTCTCTCTGAGCTACAACCATGGCCCTACCTTGTTCTTCTTTGACAGCAGATTTTTCCATGGTATGGGTATACTATGTTTTGTTTAGCCATTGGTCTTTGGATATGCTTCTGTTATTAACTGTTTTGTGGTTATTGTTGATGTGAGTTTTTTGAACACCAGATTTTGCATGGATGTATAATTTCAAATCTCTTATTTGTATACTCATATAGATAGACTGCTCTCATGATTGGCAGTTTAGAGAATCTGAGAAATTATTTACCTGAGTTTATTAGTTTTATCAAATCACAGCTGTCAGAATAATTTACATTTGCTGAGAGGTTGAGTATGAAAACTCAATTCCAGAAGTTTTTTGAGAATTTTATTATCTTTTTAGTAGTTATTAGAGACAAGATGGGCATCTAAATTCCTGTCCCTGTTTTCTTAGCTCTAAATGTGTAATACCTATCTGTGTTATTCAGAAACATCTAGGCCTGGCAGCGGTGGCGCACGCCTTCAATCCCAGCACTCGGGAGGCAGAGGCAGGCGGAGTTCTGAGTTCAAGGCCAGCCTGGTCTACAGAGTGAGTTCCAGGACAGCCAGGGCTACACAGAGAAACCCTGTCTCGAAAAACCAAAAAAAAAAAAAAAAAAAAATACAGATATTCAAAACCAATTGTTTATTTCTATCATAAAATATCCCAAACTTGGTAATTTGTAAAGAAATGAGATTTGTGTGGTTCAGTCTTGGAGGCTGAATATCCCAATACATTGGTGATAGCTATAGTGGGGACTTCCTTGTCTGTATTCCATGATAGCAGAATGTATAGCATTCTGGAGGTCAGATGTAGGTGAGAGAGAGGCTGAATTGTGAAATGGGAGCTAGACCATGAGGACAGGCCAGTCTTCATCATTTATAGCAAGTCTCATGTAAGCAGTGTGTATCATTTCCTTCTGAAATCAATGCCCTTACTGACCCTAATGTTCTTACTAGGAAAGGTTGTGAAATAGTAAAGACCTCTTAACATTACTACACTGCAAATTAAGCTCCCAACATATGAACCTTTGGGCAATAAATTAGATGTCTACTGTTTTCTCCCCCCCCCCCCCCCAGTGTGTAGGGGTGTGTAATAATGGCATTTTGCAGAAGATATGTTTCAAGACTCTGTGTATGATTGGAAAAATGGATAGTGTGAAAATACTATATAATATATAACATAATATACAATATATAATGTATAGCATATAGCATATATAATAATATTTATAGTGTTTGATAACTAATAATTCCTACTTAGACCTTAGCACCTTCAGCAATCAATTATAATCTTTCCTTTTTAAGTCATGAGTTTTTACCCCTTCACTTAATTTTTTTTAACTTCACTTTGGTATGTCTGAATCACCAACATCTCAGTTCTTGAATTAAGAGACCATCATTTAGTACATCACAGGGTAATTAATCCCAAGCAGCACAGATAAAGAAGGCAACTGATAAACAATTGACAATAGATAGCCTATATAATATGGAAACACTGGACAGAAAGATCAAACATGTCTTAGATGGAATGAAAAGAATAGGCTAGCATGGGGTTTTCTCATTCTACTTAATGGCTGGGCAATTTAAAACTTATGAATCATTGACATCTGGAAAAACTTCTCTGTGACTGAAGTTATGGAAAGGTTATGGGAAGTAAAATGGCAGATAGAGAAGACTGGTGTGTGTTTGTCCATGTCCATGTGGAATATATGCATGTAGAGTATGTGTGCGGGTTTTTATGTATTCTGCCCATGGAGTGGCACTATTAGAAGTTTAGACCGGGGCTGGAGAGATGGCTCAGCTGTTAAAGGCTAGGCTCACAACCAAAAATATAAGAGTTCGGTTCCCAGCACCCATGGCTGTCTCTCCAGCCAAAAAAAAAAAGAAGTTTAGACCCTGTAGAAATAGTTATGGCCTTGTTGGAGTAGGTGTGGCCTTGTAGAAGTAGGTGTGTCACTGTGTGCCTGGACTTAAGACCCTCATCCTAGCTGTCTGGAAGTCAGTCTTCCACTAACAGCCTTCAGATGAAGATGTAGAACTCTCTGACCTGCTTGCACCATGCCTGCCTGGATGCTGCTATGCTCCTGCCTTGATTTTACTGGACCGAACCTCTGAACCTGTAAGCCAGCCCCAATTAAATGTTGTCCTTTATAAGACTTGCCTTGGTTATGGTGTCTGCTCATAGCAGTAAAACCCTAAGTAAGACAGAAGTTGGTACAGGGACTAGGATATTGCTGTGATCAGCCTGAGCATGATTTTGTTTGGAAGAATGTGGATTTTGTGCCTTTGGATTTGTAAAGTGGTGGAATGCTTTAAATGGGGCTTAATGAGCCATCCTAGTAGGAATATGGAAGACTTTGTTCCTGAGAGTGATTTAAACTGTGCAGACCTGGCCCAAGAGGTTTCAGAGGAGAAGAATTTCAGTATGTGGCATAGACTGTTTTTGTGGAATTTTGGTGAAGAATGTGGCTGCTTTTTGCCCTTGTCTGAAGAGTACCTGAGGCTAAGGTAAAGAGATTTATATTAATAGCATTGACAAAGGAAGTCTCCAAAAAGTCCAATGGAGAATTTATTCTCTGATTAAGTCTCATGAAGGGTGTTTTGAATGGTAGCAAGCTTAGAAAGGAAAAATACAAAATATATGGTTCGAGTTAAAGGGACACCAGGAAGTGAAATGGAGCCAACACCTGTGTTCAAGGATATTAAGTTGATTTAAGGAAGTAGTGACCTTGGGGCAAGATCCCCAAACAGCTTTAAGTTTAGATCCAGGCATGGTAGTACAAGCCTTTAATCCCGGGAGCCAAAGACAAGCAGATCTCTGAGTTCAAGGCCATCTTAGAACAGAGGAAGTTATAGATGAAGAAAAACTTAAGTCCAGGCTTGATGGACCACACCTTTAATCCCATTGTTTAGGAGATAGGCATGTAGTCTCTAAGGTCAAAGTCAGTCTATGGAGCAAGTTCCAGGACAGCCAAGCTTAGGCAGTGATGGAGTTGGAAAACAGAAAGCTGGTGATAATGTAATAGAAAAAGGGGGACATGTTCCAGCCCCAGAAAGCAGTAGAACTTGGCAGCTTTTTGGCCATGTAGCTCTGGCTTTATAGTCCTGAATAGAAGGCACTACTGGGACAATTGATGCTGGTTAGTTGGAACTAAAAAAAATCATGTTGATTACTGGCAGAAGTACTGGAGTTTTGGAGGGGGATTGCAACTGCATAGGAAGAACAATGTCGGCTGGCCAGACCATCCAGTGTTCCCAGCGACTAGACCACCCACTAAGGAGTGTACAGGGAGGGGTCCATGTCTCTAGATACATATGTAGTAGAGGATGGCCTTGTCTGACCTCAATGGGAAGAGAAGCTCTTGGTCCTGTGGAGGTTTGATGCCCCAGCGCAGGGGGATGCTGGAGCTATGGGGTAGGAGTGGGTGGGTGGGTGGGGGAGCACCCTCAGAGGCAAAGGGTGGGTGAGAGGTTGGAAGGGATGGGGAGGTTGTGGAGGAGTTACTGGGAAGGGGGATATCATTTGAGATGTAAACGAATGGATTGATAAAAAAAATAATAATAATAAAAATAGAGACTAGCATCACTGAGGTGAAAACTTCTGGGATGTGTTTTCTGATAATACAAAGAAGCTGTGTTCCAGAGATAGCCAAGGTTCAACCTCATGCTGCAGCTATACTTGGTGATGTGTAGAAGTCACCCAGGTGGTACTGGTTTTGAAGGTGTGAGGAACATCTGAGGCTTTGTACTGTGAGAGGTCATGGAAGGCCATTGGTGAAGGTGCAGCCTCAGTTGCAGTTGATGGCCCAGAACTGAAGGGGTCATGGAAAGGTGTTGCATGCTTAGCACCATGAAGAGCGCCTATGAGGGGCTATTGGTGAAGCACAGTTGCAGCAGAAGACCCCAGTGTATTGGAGATGCCAGTGCCATAGGATGATCACCAAGACCAGCAGCAGCAGTGGGGTGGATCAACCTGAGCTGAGAGTGCTTCAGAGAGCAGAGCTGGAGAAGTGACACCAGCCCTTTGGAGGAGTCCAGAAGAGCATGTGGATCCCAGACATTGAAACAAGAAGATATAATATTGACATTGCCTTGGAGGCCACAAGATGTTCAAGATGCCAGAACTGTGGGCTATCTGCTGAGGAAAACTGCTAACAGGGAGTGGAACCAGTTCAGGAGAAAGAAGTTTGTTTCATCTTTGTAGTCAACAAAGATGAAAAAGGAGTTGGAGGTCTGAAGACTGCTTTGACATCAGACAAGGAGATGCAGAGTTTGGAGTTTGCCCAGCTGGTTTCCTGTCTTGCTTTGGGGATTACAGTAAAGCGATTGGATGAATCTCAGAAGAGATCTAGAACTTTGGACTTTTAACATTGTTGAGACTGCTATAGACTATGAGGACTTTGGAAGTTGGACGAATGTATTTTTCATTATGCTATGTTTAGATGGCCCCTATAGACTCATGTGTTTGAACAAGTCTATGGGGCCAGGGAGTAGAATATGATGGTTTGTATATGCCCAGCGCAGGGAGTGGCACTACTAGAAATTGTGACCCTGTCAGCCCCATGGAGGGAGCAACAGTGTCAACTGGCCTGACACCCCCCCCCCCCATGCTCATGGAGGCTAGACTACCAACCAAAGAATACACATCTAGGGACCCATGGTTCGGACCACATATGTGGCAGAGGAGGGCCTTCTTGGCCATCAGGGGGAGGAGAGACCCTTGGGCCTGAGGGTGTTAGAGGCCCCATAAAGGGGAATGTCAAGGTGGGAAGACAGGAGTGGGTGGGCGGGTGGGTGGGAGAGGGAATACCTTCATAGAGGTGGGGGGGGGGATAGGGAGTTTCCAAAGAGGAGACCTGGAAAGGGGGAAACATTGGAAATTTAAATAAAGTATCAAAAAAAAAAAAGAAATTGTGGCCCTGATGGAGTAGATGTGGCCTTGTTAGACTAGGTGTGTCACTGTGGGCGTAGGGTTAAAATCCTCATTCTAGGCCAGGCAGTGGTGGCGCACGCCTTTAATCCCAGCGCTCAGGAGGCAGAGGCAGGCAGATCTCTGAGTTCGAGGCCAGCCTGGTCTACAGAGTGAGTTCCAGGACAGCCAGGGCTACACAAAGAAACCCTGTCTGGAAAAACAACAACAACAACAAAATCCTCATTCTAGCTGCCTGGAAGTCTGTCTTCCACTAGCCAGACTTAGATCAAGATGTAGAACTCTCAGCTCTGCCTGCACCATGGCTGCTTGGATGTTGCCATGCTCCGGCCTTGATGATAATGACTATGGACTGCACCTCTGAACCTGTAAACCAGCCCCAATTAAATGTCCTTATAAGGTCATTGTGGTCATGGTGTCAGTTCACAGCAGTAAAACCCTAAATACAACAGTAGGGGAGGGAAGGGAGAAGGGAGAGTGTGAAGGGGAGAGGACAGGAGACCAGGAAGTAATGAGGGAGGGTGGAAGAGAGGCAGAGATATTAAAGAGTTGGCATGTGCCAAGTATACAGGCTTGAGACCCAGGGAAGTAGCTGCTTGAGTGCAAAACAAGCATGCACTTTCTTATTTTAGTGGAGAGTGTTCTTTCTTTTATTAACTTTTTCCTCCCATATTACCGAATGTAATTCACCTGGCTTAGAGTTTGCCAATTTAAATATTCTTATTTTCCTAAAATCTCTTTCACAGAAACTTGTAATGTTTGATTATATTTTGGACACTTTGACTTGATTATATTGATACATGAAATTTGTCTTACTATTAGTTTTGTTGGTAAGAGTGAATACAATTTTGTACAAAATACTTTAAGAATCTATAAGGAGATCACACAAATGTTAGACAATATAATATTCAAAAAGAGGAAAATAAAATCATCTGACAATTTTTTACATTTATTAAAGATAATAAACTATAATGGTAAGGTTTCATCAAATGTCATCTTATAATACTGATATTTTTTATGTATTGACTTCAGAAATTATTTTTGAGTTAGGTCTTTTATTTTACAAGTAATTTCTAAGGTTGGGCAAGATGACTTACTCTGTTAATCCCAGCATGTGGGAGGTAAAGCCAGGTGGATCTCTTGAGTTTGAGGCCAGAGCAGTAATAACAATAATAATGAAGAAAAAAATCACATGTTGCTGCTTCCAGTATATGGGAGACATGTTGATTATTGGTTAAGAGCAAGAATTCTAGAATTTTATCTATCTGGGGTAATATGTGCATACAGAATTCTTACATTATGTAGTTTTTTTTTCTAGAGATTTCTACAAGGTGGGTCATGTAAACTAGAGTAATTAGAAGTTGCTCATCACGTATTTGTTTTATCATTAAAGCATTAAACTTCACCCCAGACAATATATAATTAGCTTAGTTTATCTGGCATGTTCAAAGGAGTAGATGTGTGCAAGGCCTTTTAGGTAAATGCTATGACTCAGAAGGAACTCTAAATACATGTAGATGTAGATATAAGTACATTCACAAAGGCTGAAGCTTTCTAGTGAATAAAACTCCATTGAATGAAATTTTCTTTATTTCCTATAGAGACTGATAATGAAAAGATAACAAAACCCAGGTACAATTTATACATCATCCTAGCCAAAGGGCTGGGACGTGATTCTAAATATACTTAAAGAATATTGAAATATATATGTTGTCCTTTATGCAACATACACTTAAGAAAAAATAGAAGGTGGCACTGTGTGTGTGTGTGTGTGTGTGTGTGTGTGTGTGTGTGTGTGTGTATGTATGTGTGTGGCTTCTAATTGATTTCTGGACCTCAGCAATGAAAGCACATTTTGGCAATTTGCTGAATTCTCCTGGGAGTAACTAACATTTATTTTGTACTCACTCATAGAGTAGAAAAAGAAGCGAAGAGAAACCCTATTGACTCCCCTAGTAAATGTGTACTATATTTGCCTTTTTTCTGAAACCTAGGGGAAGAAATGTAGGTGATTCTACAGCCTGACCCACACTGTTGTTTCATTCTGTTCAGATTCTTGGGAAAACTGTAATCCTGGTTGATTTTGACATTTCCATTCTCCTGATTTCAGTCTGATATTCCAGGAACTTTTAATAGAAAGTTTAATTTTATGACTGTTATTTCTGAAAAATTTCAAGTGAGGCACACATAGAGATAATGTTATTTTTACCTTTTGAGCTGTCTGGCAGGCAGCTTTATTCACTATTCCCTTAATCCTCAAGTAATAAAGAAGTGGTGACAGGCCTTGGACAGGAAAGGTCTTCATTTCATCCAGAATCCATTATTTGCTCCTTTCCTTCCTGTGCCTTCTCCCTAGATCATTTTACTTTGCAAACTGTGAGTCATGCATTCGCTTGTACCTTGCACCTACTTAATTATTATTTCCCACACCTCCTTCAATGGTGAATTTAGTGATGAAACTTTTGATGGCAACAGGAATTAACAAGAGCATTTTGTTTTAAGTGAAGTCAGGGAAATGTAACAGTTATTTATTTATCTAATGTTCAGAAGATACTGACCCTAAGAAGTGAATGATTTTGGAAATTTGTTCAGAATTCTAGCTAGTGTTGCAAATACAATGAATATATCTATTAATTTGAATTTTAAGGAGAGAACTCCTTGTCTTCCAATGCTTAGGAAGTTCAGAATAGCCAAATGAGTCAGTTTTATCTGGTTTTGTTTTGTCTATTTTAATTATTCATGTATTTGATGCTGAGAGTCAGTCCCAAGGCATGGCACTCTGTAGAGAGACACTCTCCCCACTCCTTTTTGTAAGAATATAGTAGTTACCTAAGAATATTTTTCTCAGCCGGGCGGTGGTGGCGCACACCTTTAATCCCAGGACTTGGGAGGCAGAGGCAGGTGGATTTCTGAGTTCGAGGCCAGCCCGCTCTACAGAGTGAGTTCCAGGACAGCCAGGGCTACACAGAGAAACCCTGTCTCGAAAAACCAAAAAAAAAAAAAAAAAAAAAGAAAGAATATTTTTCTCATTTCAGAGATGTATTAGGCTAGGCTATATTGATTAATTTTTCATTATTTCAAATCTAGAAATAGTACTGTCTTACCTAATTTATGAGGTGATAACAATCTAGAGGTTATTAGGTACTGCATACTAGTAGTGTTGATTTGGTTTGGAACCTTATGGCTTCTGTCAGAGTAATAAGTTATAAGGAAAATCGTCAGGGTGGAGGAAGATAGACTTTTCAAATGCATGTCTCCAGTAACATTTCTAGATGTAAGTTCCACTTCCTTGTACTGCTAAGCTATGTAATCATCAGTAGATAGACTTAATAGAGTTAGCAGTCTCATGGTCCAATTCCATTTCTAGCTGAATCAGCCTGAGATGATGTCTTGAACACTAAGCTTCTATGCTTCATATATAAATCATAACACTTTCCTAGTACACTGAGCTCTGGGAAGTCTTGGATACATGTGTTTTGGCTGCTGTCACATATCAAGTGCTTAGCCCAAGGATTGCTATTCATTTCACTAATGATGGTTTACATGGATGGATAAAGACAAACTAGAGGACAAATGTATCGCAGTAAGAATAGTGTTCCTTCGTGCTAGGATAGCTTTTCTGGCTTTCATAGAATTTTAGCCTTTGTGTGGCATTCTTGTCTATCAAATAACTGGGGGAAATCTAGAGAGGAAGCAGAAACAAGGCCTCCTGAACTGACAAGAACAGGATATGATGACCCGCTAAGAATACAAGGTTAATTTATAAATATTTCACAATTTCAAGTATCCATTTAAGATTACAAAATTTCATAGCAATTTTTATAATTACTGGATTTGCTAAAGTTATGGTACTGTTAAATTTTTCATTTCATTGATAATGTATATGTATACATGCATGCATGACCACAGTACTAAACACTAGACTGTTCTGTTCTGACTGAATGTCAGGCAAACACTGTGCCATTCAGATGAACCCCTAGAATTCCCCAGTACAATAATCGTTTACTAAAATTGCATTCTTCTTCTGTAGTATGTTTACAATGACTAGCAATCTTTTATTTGAGAATCTTCTACTTTAAATGGAAAATAAACATCAAAGAGGAAAATGCCAAGATGGTTTTCCTTCTTCAAGTACTGAAGGCTTATGACAGCAAGAAAGAGCTTGTTTTGATGGATCCTGGGTTCTTACAGTTACTCATTCCTGGACAACAAGGGCAGTGGTGCCGCCTGGCCAACAGCTGCACTTCTGTTTTCTTTAGAAAGTTATATTTTAGATAGAACAACTAACAGGAGTTAGTGATTTTATCTCCCCCCCCCCCCCTTTTAAATATAGCTTCTCTAGGGCATTTTTTTTCTCATTGCATCTACCTTTGAAGAATGTTTTTGTCTTAAAAATATCATGTAGCACATTAAGTGGCAATTGCATGGAGTTGTTTTCTGAGTGTGATACTGCTAATTCTGTGCAGGTAGATGTTTATCTCCTGGCTCTAGGAGTAGAGGTTAGCTGTGACTTCTAAGAACAGCTCTGAAATTTGACGTTATAGATATCTGTGCTGTTCTTGCTTCTACTGTAATTTAGTTGTTCCCCACAGTAGTCCTTTCTTAGTCTGGCCATCCTCTTGCTTTTACCTTGTGTCCTTTGAGGAATATCATGATCATATTTCAAAATACAAGATTGTTAGTTTAACCTTTGCCAAGTGTCTTGGAAAAGCTAGTCACTACCTTTCTTCCCTCTGTTCCTCCCTCCCTCTTCTTCATTCCTTTTTACCTCACTCCCTTCTTTCTCTCTCTCTCTTTCAAATATGGTATTGCTTTATGTAGCCCAGGCTGGCCTCCAACTGTAGTTTAGGCTGGCATGGAGGTATTCCTTCTGACATATCCTCCTGAGATTATAGGCATTAGCCTTCTCTTAGAACCTTTCCTATTTCAAAGTGAAGAAATGCTTTATGTTATATAATATTTATAGATTGTCACAATATTAAAAGCTCATTCAAATCAAGGACAATGTCTCTTATTTATTTTTGCATTCCTAGTGCATATAAAGTGCCTGACTTATATTGTAGGATGTCAATGAATGTTTAAGTATAGTTGTAATGGTAATTTATGATGTTGATTTAACTTAATTGGCTTTCTTGTTTACACATTAGGATCTGAAGACATTGCAATCATTGGGCTTCATGTTACACAATAATTCCTTCCTTCATTTGTTCAATACATTTGTGAAGAACTTGCTTTGCTTATTTTGATACTACATTCTAAAAGGGCTTCAAAATAGTGTTCACCTTGGACAGCAGGTGCAGCTCTGAGTAGAGCAGCTGGGCTGTGCCTGCAAGTTCTCAGCAGACAGTCAGTCAGTCAGGAGCCTATTCTCTAATGCAGTTGACAGTGGTCTGCTCGACTTGAGGATAGCAGCATGGTTAAATAGAAGACTTCTAAAGCAAATTATACTTTTGTAATGAGCTCTGTTTTCTCCATGTTTTATAGTTTCTGGAAGTAGATGGTTGTTTTTCATTAGTTTTGAAAATGCATTGTTTCGTTAATTTTACTTTTGTGGGTTTTATGTTATTTTGCATATTTATTCTATGAGTGCTTCTAAAGAACTCCTTAATATATTTTCAAATCTCATTAGAATTTTTTCATGATTAGCTTTGTGTTTATTAGTTGTGTGTTTTTGTGATACTACACATTTTTTCTTATCTGTTACTTGGGATGCTAATACCATTTTCAGGGAGGCTGTATTTACAGGGATGTAATAAACATTTTTCATTCTGTTAAAGTCTTCCAGGGAATTAACAGTAACCAAAAACACCCAAGAAAGATAATAAAATATTGCCTTTTATATTTGGTCCTTTGGTAAGTACTTTAATATATTCTTCATTATAAAATTATAGTTTATCAGTAGTAGTGTTTATCCCTTAGTTTTATATTTTCCCCAAAGCAAGCAGTGTAGAAATTTCTCCTGTGAGTGTGTGTATAGTAGTATAGTGCCCAGTGTTAAGTTTACATTTTTCTGTAGTCAGTAAAATTATTGTATTTATTTAATGAATGTATCTACTAATAGTTATTTATATTAACTATAATATTTATTAAATTTTTATTTTGATTATAAGCAATGTAAAAAACATATACAGAATAATTTTTTGGTAATCTTCAGATCTTATTCATTCATATCTATCTCTATATGCATCTATCTGTCTCTCTGTAAATCTATGTATACGTTTATAGTTAAGTGAGCTACTAGGCCATGCCGATGGTGCTAGTGTTTACTTTTTCATGTTCAGTTTATTTTTTGATTATTTCATATATGTATAGAATGCATTTTGATCATACCCAGCATCTTTCTTGTTAATTCTTCCCGGGACCTTGTTATTATCATTGTTGGGTTCAGCTGGGGGGATATGTGGCTCTCCCATTCCCACCAGTTTTCTACTGCCAACAACTCCTAAATTAGGGATTGGGTCTGGGGAGCCCCTCCCACTCCAAGTTGGAATTTTGAACTGACTTGATCTTTTGTAAATAATCACTCCTGCTCTGAGTTCCTGTGTACAGCAGCCATGTCCTGTTCCCAGGACAGCATTTTACACCATTCCTCCCCATCCACCAGCTCTTAGACTCTTTCAGCTCATTCTTCCTTAGTGTACTTAAGTCTTGGGTAGGGGCTGTTGCTACAGATATTCCATATATGGCTGAACATATTGAGCAGTAATGCGTCTTTGAATTAATCAATATCCACTGTAGTATGAAGTCTCTTTAATAAAGCTGCAGCAGTAAGCATTAAAAAAGCAATGTCAATAGGTTTTCTTCTATTGAGTATTACTTCCCTAGCCATGGATTATGGACATTTTTACAGTGCTAGATATGAGTAACCCTCTCTAGAGCAGGTTTCAAAACAATTTATAGAGTGTTTGATTACCCCCACCTAACTGTCTTGCCACTGTTATACCAGTGGTCACATTGGTAAGCATCACTGGTCTATGTATGAAAAGTTGGTGTTGGTCATACACTCTCAGGATAAAGAATTTTGATAGAAGGAAAAATGTTTTAGGGTTCTCTAGAGTAACAGAGTTACAGAATGAGTCTCACTATGCAAAGAAAGAGGATTTATTGGAATGATTTACAGGCTGCTGGTCAGCTGATTTAACAATGGCTGGGCATGAATGAAAATTCCAAGAATCCAGTAGTTGCTCAGTCCATGAGGCTGGATGTCTCAGCTGGTGTTCAGTAGACTCTGGAATCCCAAAGAAGTAAACTCTAATGCCAGTGAAGGAATGGACTTGCTAGCAAGATGTCAGGAGAAGCAGGCAAAGGGCAAAACTTCCTTCTATGTCTTTAGATAGGATTACATCAGAAGGTGTGGCCCAGATTAAAGATGTGTCTTCCCTACTCAAGGTCTGGTTAGAAGTTGATCTTCCTACTTCAAATTAGGCAAAAAATACCACAGTGGTATGCCCTCTATTTTTGTATTTTATTTAATCCAGATGTAGTCAAGTTGACAACCAAGTATAACTTAAAATTACAGCTCATTTAGAGTTTACACAATCACAAAATGATGGTTTATAATAATTTCTTTTCTTTACCAGTTGATGTAAAATAAAATGTATGATTTGGTCCTTAAATATTAATGAGTGATGATCCTTTGGACTTTGCAATTGCTGTTTAAATACAACAACAAAGGCATGGGCAATGACAAAAGGAATTGATTATTTGGACATGATTAAGATTATAATTGCTTCTCCATGAAAGACACTGCCAAGAAACAAAAAGCAAAGCCATAGATCCGAAAAAGTGCAAAAGATACCTATACTAAAAGACTGTTCTCTAAAACACGCAAACCACCCTTAAAACTTAGCAAGGGAACAGCCTAAGAGCTCAGTGTACATTTCATCAAAGTAACCGCAGATGACAAGTGAACCTGTGGACAGTTGCCCAGGCTGTATGCCATCAGGTAAGAGTAGAATGAAACAATAGTGAGCCTCTCGCTGTGTCCGAGCATCTGAAGTACTAACTGCTGCCAGGATGTGGGGTATCAGGAGCTCCAGTGCTTTGGAAAGGCACCAGGACAATCAGAGTGGAAGAGAGTTGGGCAGTTTTTTTCCAAATCCAATCCTACTCTTGCTGTACAATTCAGTGGTCAGCCACATTTACTAGTATTTTGCTCAAAGAATAAAGACATGGCTACATAGAAATCTGCACAATGATGTTTGTAGCAGCTTTATCCACAATTGACAAAAATTTTGAGCAACAAAAATATCCATCAGTAAGGTACCAAGTATACTCGGCTAAGTCTGGACAATGTAATATTATTTAGTGCGAAAAGTAATTATGTGGTAATGCAGAGAAGCTAAGTTCATGTTCCTCCATATAGGGACCAATTAGAAAACATTAGGTAACCCTAATGTAAACTGTGGCTTTTATGTGATAAAGAGGTGTCAGATAAGTTCATCAGTTGTAATGAATTTACTAATCTGTGGCCACTGTTGAGGGTAGCTGTACATTATGGGAAGAGAGAATGTATCCTTTCCTCTTAATTTTGCTATGAATTCAAAAATTGCTCTAAAATAAAATTTGTTTAAGAATAATTGGTCCAAACAGAATAAAGGATAGTGAGAAAAGTGATATCCCTCTATTTAAAAGTCAGATATATATACTGAATTTTAATTATTTAAGGACCACCCTGTTTCAGTAGTGATTTCATAAGAAAATAGAAATCTGTTTTATATGGAAAGCCCATAGAAAAGAAGAAAGAAGCAGTGAGATTGTTATGTTCGCAGACGTCCATCTGAGTCATCCTGGAGACTGGTTACTGTCTATGTAGGTCAGCACTAGATGCTGATCAGTAGTCTACTCATAGCTTGTGCATGAGGCGAGGTGCAGTGCTCCTCTCCTCACTGCTCTGAGTTCTGTATTGCTTTTGTGAAGAGTGGTGGGAAGTGTACCTTGACCTTTTGAGTTTTCATAACATTCTACTTTACTTCCTTCCACTGCCTTCTCATAACAAAACCACTGGGCTTTAAGTAGCATACAGAAACTGTTATTTTATAATGAACAAAGTTGCAGAGTCTTATGGTGACTCATCTTGTATTGTTCCCTGGACCCTCTTTGTCGTTTTCTTTTATGATTGAGTGTTAGTGACTTTCTTCTTTAGGTGAGACAAATGCCACACATTTAAAGATTTTTGTTTTGCTTGCTGAATGTTGTTTCAGAAAGTATTCACATTCACTTGTTTAGCTACTTATTTATCTCCCATTCATAAAACTGTTTGTTTGGCTTACTTAGATAGTCCAATATTTGAAAAGTCATTGTATGTTATGCTTATTTAAGTATTAATTTTATGTGTGTTCTGATTGCTTGCTCTGTGGTTTTTATATTTTATGTATCTATGATTACATTTCCATGCAAAATAATTTTATACATTTTTTATCCACAGTATAAACTGTGGATATTGAACATATTCATAAAATGGAATATTTATCACTTGAGGCCAATATATTCTGTGAAGACTATTATTAATAATAGTACAGTGTCATATAAGATGTTACTATTGCAAAGCACATTCATGTATTATTGTCTGTACTTTTCATTAGCACTAATTGCAGAAGTAACAGTAAAAAGTATTATATGAATTGTAGAAAGAAGAGCAGCCATCTTCTGTTCTGTTCCCTTTGAACTATATAGTAGTAAGTGGTATCAGTTGGAGTTCAGTACTTTATGCCCTTTTTTCCCAACTTTGAGCAATAGCCCTTAAATTCTAATGGTCAGCCTGTGATACCTCCAGGGCCTATTCATTGAAGACAGCCAGTTTGACCTATTATCTATTGAGAAGACCTTACCAGCCTTCTGTGCAGCTCTTTGCTGCCCTTTCCCAGCCCTTCTCAGCCCTTACAGAGAATTCCAGGCCTGCTTGACTAGTCGGCTCACTGAATCTCCCAGGGCTTCCCACTCAATTGATTTCATAGGAACATCTTTTTTTTTGTAATGACAGGTAAGGATGAGAAATTGCTTAAAGAAAGTTATATAAAAACCAATATAATTGTACTGTAACAGATTGAGAAATAAAGATTAAAAAGTGGTGTGGCCAGGGCCTTTAAAGGAATGGTTTGAAGGAACAGATTATTAATACTTAGAGAGGAAGCTACTTCATGAACTTCTGTTACCCTCTTTGATTTCTCTTGTACCTGTCTATCATAGTTCTGTGGTTGATTTTACTGTTAGCTTGTTGAACAAATAATGAAGCAATTAAAACTAGGTCTTCTATTTCCATTCTTTAAATAAATAATATGAATATTTTAATATTTTGAATTATTCATATGAAACCAATATTTTTTAGGAGGAAAATGTGTTTTTTTGATTCTACTTGATTAATGATAAAATAGAATCTTACTGAACAAATGGTAAAACACATATTTAGCTTTTACAAGGTCTGAAGTAAATAAATTAAACAAAATACTTGATTATTTTTCTTTTCTTTCTTTCTTTCTTTTTTTTTTTTTTTTTTTTTTTTTGGTTTTTTCGAGACAGGGTTTCTCTGTGTAGCCCTGGCTGTCCTGGAACTCACTCTGTAGACCAGGCTGGCCTCGAACTCGGAAATCCGCCTGCCTCTGCCTCCCCAGTGCTGGGATTAAAGGCGTGCACCACCACTGCCTGGCGATTATTTTTCTTAGTAAAACTGAATCAGCTTCTTCCCTGGGATTTATTTATTTACTTAGACAGAATGCTATATATCCCAGACTGTTGTTGACTTCATTGTGTAGCTGAGATAACTTTGAACTGGTGATCTTCCTGCCTTCATCTCTGAAGTGCTGAAATCACAGGTGTGTGCTACAATGCCTGGCTTATATGGTGCTGGTTATTAACAGCCACACGCATGCGAGGCAAATGCTGGCCAGTGTATTCAGATTCCCTGTCCCACTTCCTAGGCAATTTGTAACTGAAATGTAGACTGGAAATTCATGGAAGTTAATAAATGTAAGACATGTTTTATGTTTTTATTTTAATAGCATCCATTAGTAGTAGCTTTTGCTAAAATTAAAGTTTCTTCTGAGGACCTTTCATTTAAAGGCATAATTTAGAGTCATACTGTGAATTCAGTTGGGGCCTATCGGCTGTAGGTATTGAACACTTAATTTTCTAGTTCAGATCTCAATAGTGTTTGGACTTGGTGCTTCTGGAGGTAATTAGAATGAGATGGAATCAATGATAGGATTACTAGCTTTAGAAGAAAAGAAATAGAACCAAGCTAGTATGCTTGCTGTGTGTCAGCACGGTCTTGTGAATACCTCATGGGAAAGGGAAAATTTATTCATACTGCCCTTACTAGTTAGCATGTTTATAAAAGTTTTATAATAAACGGCCTTTTTTGTGCAGTTGTTGAAATTTCATTCCAAACTCCAAAACAACTGCTTTCTGCACTAATATCATTTATCTAATACTGTATTTGTAAAGTCATCTTAATTTATTTGAAAGAAGTTTTACCTTGCTATCATCTTATGTACATTGATTATTACTATATAGGTCCACCTAATTATTACCATTATTACTAGTAAATATGACAGATTTATTTACATAAACACAGACTAATGGAATTGCTTGGGGAGTTCATTCAGGGGTCTGTTATTTGAATTTTGGTGTATTTCTTTTTATGAATTTTTTCCTGCATTGCCTTGGGCTAATGATCATCCTATTAGCTCATCACGTTTCAGGGCCTGTCCTGGGTTTTGTCTGAATTAAGTGGCTAGGAAGACTTACGTTATGAATGAGATTTTCTAATTATATCTCTTCATACCTGCTGGGTGAATTATATGTCATACCTAATAGTGAAGAAGGAACGATCTCCTTGCATGCCAACTTCCAGTGAATGTATATGTGACTTTTCTTATGTTACCATTTTAACTAAGGCAGAAAACCTTGTTTTTATATTTTATATTAATGGTATTACAAAGATTAGATTAAAAAATCTATTGAGTAGAAATATAGTGAACCCATTTTCTCTATAGATGAATGTGTGCTACTCTTAATTACTATTTGATATGTTCTGGTAGGATTCATATGTTGGAAGGTTGGATGCAGGGTTGGTAGTGTAAAGGTAATAGGAGACTTTAAGATTTATAAACCTAATCAGAAGTTCTTCAGGTACTGGGGTCGAACCCTGATAAGGTAGTTCTTTGTGGGAACTTGTAATGAAAGCTTCACCCATCTCTCTAAGACTGATCAAATATTTAGGGAATAACCGTTATCTAAAAGATTTTATATTCAATAAAAAGACTTTTTCTTTGTAGAATATTGCTATGAAAAGACTCTGCACATAGTTTAGCCATCTAAATCTAGAGTTGATGGAGAAGTTGCCAGAGTGGACGGTTGTTTGTGAATTCATATACATTTTTTTGTATTTCAAAATCATGCCAGTTAGTACTCAGGAGGCTTCTGATGAAATCTTCCTTGAGACTAGGAATTTGACACCAAGTTGGTTAATACAGTGAGACCTAGACCTAGTCTAAAAAACTAGACAGACGGACAGCCAGACAGAATAAAGACTATGCTATTTTGAAAACAGTAATTTATATGGTATGTGAGATGTATTTAAATTTCTTCTAGAGCTTAAAATGTAATAGGTAAGAATGGTCCCTGTCTTAGTTTTTCACCCCAGTGCTATGCTAAATACCCTGAAAAAAACCAACACGGGGAGAAATGGGTTTTTTTTGGCTCACAATTCCAGATTATAGATTGTCATTACAGGGAGATCAAGGTGGCAGGTCACCTTATATCCATTCAGGAGCAGAAAGGAATGAATTAACTCATGTATGCTAGCACTTAGTTGATTTCCTTTCATCTAGTATATCTGTATGGAATGATGCTACCTATAGTGAGTGGGTCTTCCTACTGGAATTAATGTTGTTAAGATGATGTCAACTCTGACCAGGGACAAAGGTTAGCTTATTGCAAACCTTCACTTCCCCCTCAACTCCTCCAAAATCAATCTTCCAGTCTTGTCAGCAGCTTTGTAGCAGATCACCTGTGGTAACCTTCCTTCCCTACTGTCTACCCCGTTCTTCAGTGGATCACACAGATTTTCATCTCTAAACTTTTTTCACCCTGTTCATTGATTTATATCACCCCCCAACTCCAACAGGCATACTTTGGGAACCAGAAGGACATTGGCCAGCAGAGCAGGTAGGCTTACTGCAGGTCTTCCTTTCCCTCCATTTCTCCAAGTCTAATCCTCCACTGTCATCCCCAACTCTATGGCAGAACGTCTGCTGTAGGCTTTTCTCATTGTCCCCATCCTCAGGAGACGAAGCACATCCTGCTTGAATGCACTGCTTTCCTTCCTTTTGTGATCCTTCCAGCCTTTCCACTCCTAGCCCGTGTCCTCTCCATCCTTATGTCTTTGCTTCCAATACCTAGAAATACATTTTACATGAATAGCCACTGCCCAAGGTTGTAAAGATCCCAGAAGAATTTCCTACCAAGACACCCCCCGCACACACACTCACACACACTCCACAATCTCCTAAGAACTGTATAGGAAAAAACAGCCATCCAACAAAGACAAGATCAGATATCAGCACCTAGAAAGAATTACAATCTTCTTAAAGCAAGATGCTTAGATGCCAGCATAAAAACACAAATTAATAACAGCCAAGACAATGCATCTCTACTAGAGCCTAGTAACCCTAACACAGCAGATCCTGAGTATTGTAACATAGATGAAGCAAAGGCTTAAAATATAGCCTTTATGAATATGATAGAGATCCTTAATGAGGAAATAAATACATTTCTTAAAGAAATCTATAAAAATACAAACAGTAGAAAGGAATGAACCTGAAAGTAGAAACAGAATTAATGAAGATAACCCAAGCTGAGGGAAATTTGGAAATGAAAAATATAGGAACTTGAACAGGAACCTCAGAAGCAAGCTTTACTAATAGAATGTAAGATAGAAAAGAGACAAGATAGAAGAAATGGATACCTCACTTAAAGAAAATGTTAAATCTAAGAAACTGGCACAATACATCTGGAAAATCTGGGATACGATGAAAAGACAAAATCTAAAAATAATAGGAATAGAGGAAGGAGAAGAAACCCGGGTTAAAAGCATAGAAAATATTTTCAATAAAATTATGGAAGAAATTTTCCCTAACCTGCCCTAACCTGAAGAAGGGTATCAAGTTACAAAAAAGCATACAGAACACCAAGTAAACAGGACCAGAAAAGAAAGTTCCCTTGGCACTTAATGATCCAATAACAAATACATAGAACAAAGAATATTAAAAGCTGCAAGGAAAAAAGATCAAGCAACATATAAAGGCAGACAATAACATCCAAGTCCACAACGGAGACTCTAAAAGCCAGAAGAGCCTGATTAGATGTTCTATAGATTCTAAGAGACCATAGATATCAGCCTAGACTACTGTACCCAGCAGAACTTCAATAACAATAGATGGAAGAAATCAGACAGTTCAAGATGAAACCAGATTTAAGCAATATCCATCTACAAATCCAGCCCTGCAGACTGTTGCTTAGATTTTTCTCCAGGAACTGATAACAAGACCCTGTTGCTGAAGACAGGATCTACACAGCCCATTGGACATTGAAAAGTAGTCCTGGTACCTACGTAGAGCTTTCACCTCTGTGTTCCAGCACCTTTGGTATAGCAAGGTACCACACAACCAAATCAAGTCAAACACAATTAAAGTATATACACAAAATCAACCATAAACCCTTGAATTTATAGTGATATTCTATCTGCAAAATATGCAAGTGCAATTGTAGCATGAAATTTGTAGGAGCAACCAACCAATATCTGATTTGATCGAAGGTCCACACAATGAGATGGCATTTTCTTGATTAGTGGTTGGTGTGGGAGTGGCCAGTTCACTGAGGATTAGCCTTAGCCTGCTGTTGACAGGGCCTTTCCTGAGCAGGTGGTTCTGGCTTAGCAAACTGAACATAGTGACACTGCAGTCAGCAATGTTCTTCCATGGTCTCTGTATCTGTTTCTGCCTTGGCTTTGACTTAAAATATAAGATAAAATGAACCCTTTAACCTCCATCCTCACAAGTTGCATTTGATCATGGTATTTATTATAGCAATAGAGAAGGAAATTTGGATATCGAGTGATTGGGGATTATTTCAAGTTGACTATTAAACTCAGCCTCTTATTCCCTATGCAGTTTACTATACTAATAATATTAATTGATAAAGTAAGTATTATGAAAGGCATATTATTCAAGTTAGAGATGACAATTATGTCAAATTTGAAGCAACAGAAAATACAATATTTGAAAGTGATACTTGTTTGTTGGCTTAGATTTTTCAAATACCTACTTTAATAAGGGTTCTTAAACTTTAACCTCCAGTCTATCCCACCACCCACCAGAGGTAGTAGAAAAGAAAGGTTAATAGGAAATGGAGGTTTCGGCCCCGTTTAGAAGTAGTCATTTGGGGCTATTCTAATCTTTGTTGTCATCAGTCCAGTCTTCTAAGAATACATCCACCCAAACCAGAAGCTGCAGTTCAGATGCCAGTCACTACTCACAAATCATTAATGGCAGTTCTGTCCAGAAGAAACTGTGAGGCTCTACTACTTGGTGTGAGTCTGAGGAAGTGGCCAGTAGCTGCCAGAATACCATGAGAAGTTCTTTGGTGAGTTACTCTCTAAGATGTCACAACAGAAGTCATGACAAGCAAAGATCAGCAACATGATGTAAAGTGAACCAATACAAGAGCATTATCAGCAAAGACTAGCAAGGCAGAGCAAGGAGGAACACGATGAACCAATGCCAGCGCCTCCTCCCACTGTCTGTGGGGTCATAGTTATATTCTTTCTAAACATCTTGCATTCTCTCATGTGTCTGCTTCAGAAAAATATCCTCTCACCTGTGTCTGCTTCAGCAAAACGATCTTTCATCTGTCTGTGTCAGCAAAACTTTCTTTCAAGTGTCTACTTCAACATCCTTTTACAGATCAGCTTTGACAAACCATCCTTTCACCTGTGTCTGCTCCAGCAAAACATCATATGATATAATTGAGTTTTCAAAGAAACCAGAAATCTCTACTTCATTTGTGAATGACTTTTTTATTAATTTGAGGACTTAGGTATTTTATTAATATAAACTTTTTGAAGAGGCATGAAGTATGGAAATGGCCATCTGTGTTGGTCTTTATCCCTGTACTGCTATTGTTGATATAACCTTACTTCATTTGTGCATACTTCAGTTTTTAATGTGGAAAATGAACCGTATCCTCCTTAAAGGCCTTTAGAACGACAGCAGATTATTTGTAAGTTTAATAGTAGACTTTATAAATGGTCTGAATAACTTTCCTGAAACATTTTCTACTTCTCTGTGTGCACTTGTGTGTGTTTTGGGGAACAGACTTTGCCTTCTGGTTCAGTAAGACCATTGTGTAACAGCAGCAGCAGCTGTTTGTGGTAAATAAAGTTAGGATTGAGTCTGTAGTGCCTTCCTTGTACCATCCTAAGCTTCCAGGACTTTTGACTGAGTACATTTTGTTCTGTTGAGATGACTTGTTACTGTTCTATCTGGAGGCCTTATTGACTTTAATGTGTAGTCAGGAGTATGCCAGAAATGGAAATAATCTCAGACAGGACCAACTCCTGTCTAATATTTTGATTATCAGAAAATATCATTGCTTTTATTACATTTAATTCAGAAGCCTGCATGGATGAACGTATGTGTGCACCTTTCCTCACCATGTAGTTAGTGAGAGCTCAGTCATAGCCGACTCATTTTGTTACTGAGCTCATATTCTTGCACATTAGCATTTGTCCAGTCACCTCCAGATTCATGAGGGGATTTAAATTTTTATCTATTTATTTTTTGCTGTTGTTCTTTTTGTTTTTGCCTTTTCCTTTGCAGTCACGAGGAATCCTTGAAGAGTTTAAAGCTAAGGAATGAATGACCTGGTTAAATATCCATTTTTATATGCTACTTATATAGCAGAAATTGGTTTTATTTTTCCATCCTTTTCTTTTCTGGAATCAAACTCAGTCATCAGGTGGACAGGCTCCATGGAAAGTACCGTTACCAGCTGAGCCATTTCACTTGCTTGTGACTTGTAGTTTTGAAATGAAGAGATAATCTCAGTACATATTTGTCTGATAAGCACAGTAGTTACTGTCCTATAAAGTGCATGAGTATCACATCATAATACATAAACATATACCATCATTATAGGTGAATTAAATGCATTTCATATGTGAATAATGCTGCTTGACTTTAGACCTTAATTGTTTCTGCTCCCATTTCCATCATCAATAGAGACTACAACTCATACAAACTTAGACTGTTTATTTTGTGGCTGTGCATTTGTGCTTTCCAGGGTTTCCTGTACTCTTTTATCTCTTCTATTAAGCACCAGTGGCATTCTTGGGTTCTTTCGTTACACACAGCCCAAACATATCTTTTTTTTTTTTTTAAATGGGATATTTTATTTATTTACATTTCAAATGTTATCCCCTTTCCAGGATTCCATTCCGGAAAGCCCCCATCCCATCCTCCCTCTCCCTGCTTCTATGAGGGTGCTCCCCACCCACCCACCCACTCCCGCCTCCCTGCCTGGGCATTCCCCTACTCTGGGACATAGAGGAGCCTTCACAGGACCAAGGGCCTCTCCTCCCATTGATGCCCTGCTACATATGCGGCTGGAGCCATGGGTCACTCCATGCCAAACACATTGTCGTCATGTCCCCATTGAACTTTTCCGAGATAGATAAAGAAGGTACAGTATGCTGTGTGGGTTAGAACTGTGGGGGAAGGGTTTTGTTTTACAGTGACTCTTGTGATAGAAATGTAAGGCTGAGAATCATATGCCAACCATCTTTTAAGGAAGACTCCTAAATATAAAAGGAGTCTACAGTTGCATAAACTGAACGTGGTACAAGGGAGTAAGAGTTTCTTCCCCTCTCAGCTCCTTGTCTACATTGCCTCTTGTGCTCAACTACCTTTCTGCAAGTCACCTGGTTTCCTGGTTATGGTACAAGTTAGTGGCTTAATTGATAATCCTTGATTAGATTTGATAAACAGTATAATTTCTGAATAAATTTTCTTTTCACTAATTAGCCTATCTTTTCTTTCTACACTTTCAGGCATTTAGCCTTCATTTAAATTCAGGCACAAAACCTACCATTTCCCAAGCGAATGTTTATTTCTCGTTTTTTTTTTTTTTTCCTTGCTAAAAATAAATCTGTTGCATAAAAACATAACCATTGCATTTTTATGTTTGTTCATAAGCAAAATCAAGTGAGCTGATCCCAACGTGGTCAGTGAAGATGATCATGCCATATTTTAAATATGATAAACATTTCTTAAAATTAAGATCTTATTATACCCGTGTGGGTGTGTACACGTGCTCGTATGCCATGGCGTGTATATGGGGGTCAGAGGACAGCCTTGTGGGATCAGTTTTCCCCTTCCACCTTTACTTGTATTTCAAGGATTAACTCAAGTCACTCTTATTCAATAAGGGATTTTAGCTAAAGATCATCCCACTCGCCTCATACTCAAAACTTTTAATAGAATCATCATTGGCTAATTTTAAAAAAAAAATTATTGTTTTGAAAGATTGTCTCAGTGGTACTAATTTACAACATGTTACCTGAAGCAATCAGAAAGATCACCTTCAAAAGATAAATGCTCCATCGGGCGGCCGGGGACTTCAGCTTGGGTCACAGGGCTCCATAGCTGATTAGTGCCTGGAGAGGGATACCCTCCCGGGAGCTTGGAAAAGCCGGGAGTGGGCCCAAGACAAGCTCCACAGCTCACCAGGAACAGCCCTGAACCTGCGAGTCACAGGGACTGATGTAGGCAGGCATAGAAACCCCCTGGATCCCAAGAGTGGCGGCTGAGGCATGAGACATCTGCCTGGGCCACCAGGGTTCCATAGTCAAGCAGTGCCCACCGGGAGAAGGTTACTCTCCCAGGAGCATGGAAAAGCCCTGAGTGGGGGCAAAACGAGCCCCAGCGCTCACCGATTTCGCCCGGTTTGCGCGGGCCACAGAGACTGAGGGACAGGAACTTCCAGCCTCCATCGGGCGGCCGGGGACCTCAGCTTGGGCCACAGGGCTCCATAGCCGATTAGCGCCGGGAGAGGGATACCCTCCCGGAAGCTTGGAAAAGCCGGGAGTGGGCCCAAGACAAGCTCCACAGCTCACCAGGAACTGCCCCGAACCTACGAGACACTGGGACTGAGGTAGGCGGACATAGAAACCCCCTGGATCCCAAGAGCTGCGGCTGAGGCAGGAGACATCTACCTGGGCAAGCAAGGTTCCATAGTCAAGCAGCGCCCGCTGGGAGAAGGTTACTCTCCCAGGAGCGTGGAAAAAACACCTCTCAGAGAGAGCTGGTCTTCAAGGAGTATTGATACAGAGGCCTGCAGGTGAGAAAAGCCATAGCCAAAAAGTAAGATCAACTAACATCAGAGTTAACAAGATGGCAAAAGGCAATGGCAAGAACCTAAGGAACAGAAACCAAGGCCACTTGGCATCATCAGAACCCAGCTCTCCCACCACAGCAAGCCCTGGAGTCCCCAATACGCCAGAAAAGCAAGACTCAGATTTAAAATCATTTCTCATGATGATGATAGAAGACTTTAAGAAAGAAATTAACA
>CM052701.1:64208412-64238167 GCA_028551405.1 Uromys caudimaculatus
AAAGCACATTGCCTTGTGTGCTCAATTGTAAGTGTGCATTTATGAGCATGCTCAGTTTAAAATCAGTTCACATGTTTAAAAAGAATGATAGTAGACACATTTCTGAGTATGTTCAATTTAAAATCTTAAATCATGTGTTCTTAGAGGAAAGGTAAGGTCTGGTGTAGTGTGTGACGTCTGTAATCACTGCATGTGAGCACTGGGATGCAAGAATTCAGACTTAAAGGCCAGCCTTGGTTACAAGGGTACATAATACCCTTGAGGGAAAAGGAGAAAAAAATTAGTGTCATAATAGATATTATTAAAAATGGCTTAATAGTGGTTCTTCTGAAGTATTTCCAAAGAGATTTACCTGAAGGACAAAAGAATGAGCAGCTTTGAGATCACATTGTCAGTATTACAAAGTGGCAGTGCCCACTCCCCACCATGAACAGCTAACACTCGCTTTAATTGTGTTTGCCGTGCTTCATTCTTCTTTCAGCTCAGTGTTCCTAAAGAGCTTTGAGCCTTTGCGCGTGCTTCTGGATGCACTGCCTTGCTTATTACAGTCTTTACGTATGCTTTCCTTGTACAACCTGAAGGATTTATTTCGGTTCACAGTTGGAAAACATAGAATCTGTTTTGGTAGGAGCTCGAGGTAGCTTGCGTATTCCATTCCTGGTATAGTTAGGAAGGAGAAGGATGAATGATGGTGCTCAGCTCTGCCCCCTCCCCTCCCTCTGCCCTGTCCTTCCCTCCTTCCCTTCTTTGTTTTCCTCCCTCCCTCCCTCCCTCCCTCCCTTTCTCCCCATCCTTCCCATCTTCTCCCAGCTCTCCTTCTCACTCTCCTAGCCCCTTTCTACGATTTATTCATTGACAACTTCATATATCTTGATCCTACCCCCTCGGTACATAATTTTAATGATTTATTTATTAACCTGTTCTTCCCTTAAAATTATGTAAGGGTATGCCTACTCTGTATTTTTCTAGAATTTAAGTCAGTGCCAAGTTTGACAACCATTTATTGAATAACTCCTCTGCATCTTGTAAATTCTTGTGTGTTTCACTCCTAGAAGTTTTAGAATGTCAATTAAGAGTAAAGCTGTTCCCTAAAGCCCATGTGCCTTGAGTGATCCCCAGAAATGGACTCTCTTAATTCTCCTGTTGATGCCCAGCTCTGGTCCTACCCATTTCCTTCAGTGCACAAATCATATATAGTCACCTCTGACCTGGAAACTCTTATTCTCACCATTAGTGTCTGGTTTACTCATACTACATACATTTTGTTGATGAATTTTATATTTCTGCTTTTATATCACAAGACTTTTAGCTTTTCTTTCTATATCATTCATCACTTGCTACTTTATATACATTTTAGATTAGTGAACAGAGGATTAGAGAGCAGAGATGGGTTTCTGGGAAGTGATAAAATCAGTGAGGCTTGGCTTTGAAGCTTCACATGTAGCTTGCCAGCTTGCTTGTCCTGCCCCCTGCCTTATTTTCTTTCTCTTTCTTCCCCCTTTCTCTCTCTCTCTCTCTCTCTCTCTCTCTCTCTCTCTCTCTCTCTCTCTCTCTCTCTCCTTCCTTCCTCTCTCCTTCCGTCCTTCCATCCTTCCTTCCTTTCTTCCCTTCTTTCAATTGTTAACCTCATAAGCAGTGCTTCTCTATTTTATCTAAATTATTTTTCCCAAGTTTAGATTTTTAAAAATCATTTTTTTTAATTTCCAAATGATTGGTAAGAAAGAAGTAGGATTCAATTAATTTTAATGAAGAAGACTCTATTAACTGTTAGTTTTATAGCTGGCTATCCCAACATATATATTGTTTTCTTCCGTTATTGGAAATTAAAACTCGAAAATTGCAAATGATAGGTGAGTACCTTATCACTGAGCTATATCTCTAGCTCTTCAAATTAATTATATAATTTGTGAAAGAGAACAAAAAGAGAAAGAGGGCTGGAAGAAATATTCTGAAATGTGGCATAACATATAAACAGGAACTTCTGAGTCTGCTTAGTGTTGCTTGTATACAAGCTTTCAGGAGTGACCACTTGATATTAACTTACTTTCTGTGTTTTGTATTTGAGATTTAATAGACTTGTGAGCTTATTCCAACAGGATCAGAACTGAGGACTAAAGGCAAAAAATATAATTAACAAAGCAGGCTAAAGAAGGAGCAATGGTTCCATGGTTAAGGATGCCTACCTGGCATGTCTTAGAGATGCCTTCCCCACCCCACGTTTCCTTTCACTCTTCTTCTCAGAGATAAAGGGAGGGATGGATGGTGGAGGGACCGCGTAAGGGGGCACTGGGGAGAGGGCTCCAATCGGCACGTCAAGTGAGCAAAGATATAAATTAAATAAATAATAAATATGGTCACATATTCAAATGTAGTTATATATGCCTGTATTCTCAGCGTTCATAAGGTCAAAACAGGGAGATTCTGAATTTGAATCCAGCTTTGATAACATAGTGAGATCATGTTAAAAAATTAATAAACCGACAAACAAACCTAAAAAAAGAAGAAGAATGTGCCTGCTTAGACTTACAGAGGATTTCAGTTCAGTTCCCAGAACTCACATTGGGTGCTCACAGTTGCCTGGAACACCAGCTCTAAGGATAAGGAGAGCCCATGCCTCTGGCTCTGAAGGCACCTGCAGTCATATGCACATACCCCCCCCACACACACAAAATTACAAGTAAAATAATTTTATAAAATGAGAACGTGTTAGCAGTGAGGGAGATTTCTAGTTGTTTTCAGTGGGAATTTTGCATTTTATAGGATAAACCACTCTGTACTCTTGTTGACCAATTCCTTAATTTTCTTGAGGTTTTTCTCTAATTTTGCACTTTAGTGTATTAAATATCTCCCATTAATATCAGGATCTGGAGAATGCTTTTCTCCCTAATAAGAATAGGACTTGTTTCTTCACTCTCATTTTCTATTTTGACTTTCCAAGTTTCAGCCTCTTCTTTTGGTAAATGAAACAGAGAATGAGTGTGAACTACATGATTTATGTGTCTTCTAACATTAAAATATTATAGCTTCTATTATTACCATATATTTTGTGCAACTCAGAGAAATCCACCATGGAGATGCCATGTTTATTCCAACTAAGCTGTCTCGATTAAAGAGGTTATATTCATGTAATACCACATACAGATGTGTACATCCATCATAGAGATAAACATCAGAATCCCCACGTCAGTTCCTATTCACATCATTAGAGTTGTACTGTGGTTAATGAGAACTTGCAGCTTCTATATCCTACTGCTGCAGACATGTGTGGTGTGGCTACTTTGTAAGTAAAAGACCCTGTTAACATGGAGCTTTCTATCACAATGTCCAGCAATTCTTCTCTCAAGAATATCCGTAAGGAAAACAAAGATAATAGCAACAAGACAAAATCACAGCACATTAATGATTATAGCAACATTAATCCTAATAATCAACAGATGGAAACAACCTGTATTCATCAACTGATAAATGGATGAAGATATGGTAGAATAAGACAATAGACCATCACTGGACCACAAGCACCATGGATGGTACATGTCTCGGCACAGATGAGCCCTGACAACACTGTTTTCAATAGAAGAAGCCACTCACCAAAAACCATACTCAGAGGATGCCAACTAGAAGGAAGTGGAAAGCAGATTAGTGGATATCGAGGGATGCTGGCCAGTGGAAAGCTGGAGGGCAAAAGCTATAAATCACAATTTTTCATTTCATTTTTTTTTCTTTTTTGGAGTGATGAAGTAGTTTAAAATTCAGTTTGTGATGGTTTTTCACCAGGTCTGCAAAAATGCTAAAAGCCACAGGAAAATGCGCGCGCGCGCACACACACACACACACACACACACACACACACACACACACACACACACGAAAAGAAGACATAGGTACATATAACAAGATGTAGTGTATTGTATAGGGCCACAAGCAGGATGGGACAGGTACATACCACAGTATATTATTCTGTGATGCTCAAACCTTAGCAAGACTGTATAAAATGAGTCTTTGAAGTGTCAATAGTTAAGAAAATAATAAATAATTTCTTAGAAGCAAATAGGGAATCAGAGCTAGAATACAAAATGCTACAATAAAGTAATAACCAGTCACAGGTAGGTGAAAGAAAAGTAACTTTAGCCACAGAAAGGAAAACATGAGCAAACAAATGATAGATGAAGTAGTATAAAATTATGCCTTATTTTAGGGACATTATTATGGCAATTAGCTAGGTTGTGACATAGTATCATTTCCCCTTCCCTCTTTTCCATTCAACATCTTTCTTATGCCCCTCTTTGCTCCTTTTCAAATTCATGGCCTCTTTTAAAATCGTTACATGCATATATGTACATGTATAGGTGTAGGTATATGTATATACATATATATATATATGTACCCTGATCAGTCCATATGTTTCCTGTATGTAGGTTTTTAGATAACCTTGACACTACTCCAAGAACTACATTAAGAAACGACAAATATTTTTGTACATATTTATTGTAAAATTCCTATAAAATCAACATTTCCTTTTTATAAATAACACATGAACTTCCCATAGTTCATAAAGAACTGCTAAGATCTTTTGCTTTTGAGATATCAGTGAGATGAGAAAAGTTTATGTTATGCTGGAGTTTGATTGGTGTTCAGAGTTGGGAAGCCTAGTCAGAGTGTTATATGGTCGTCACCACTGTAGCTTGTAGAGAAAGCCACTGGGTTTGCTGCTTAGGGAGTCACTGTAAAATGGTTAATGTAGTAATGACCACTGGGGCTCTAGAGATCTCCTATATTCTGCTTGTCTGTTAATATCTGGACTATAATTTACTCTTATTTTGAGCATCTGGCAAATGTGCCATAGTCATTCTTTTATAATTCTGATATCATTCTCGAAGGTAGTCTTAGAATTCAGAAATCTTCCTTTGAATTTCTTTAAGACAGTGTAGTCTGCTGAAAACACCAAAAGCAATGATAATTAAATGAAAATATTTCATTTTTAGATGAAAATACAAAAATTGTAGGAAAGTTGAGGGTGAAAATGAAGACAAGATGCATGATATGATCTATGTAGTCAAAGAAGCAGCGACTTAACATTTTTGCGTGTGATAATGAGGAAAGAAATATTCATGTGGGTGTTTGATGATTAATAGTTGATGTGTGTTAAATGCTCAAGGGAAAAAAGTTTGGTATAAATTCCAAATATTATTATTTTATTCCCAGAATGCTGCCAGGCTTCATGGCTGCTTTCCCGTGAGCCCATCTTCCTACACCTGTTCCTAGAACTTGGATGCACAGCAGCATAGCTGCCACTGCCACTAAAATCTGGTGCAAAATCTCCACTCCTGAGTCTCTTCACATGCTGTTATCCTGAGTTATCTAACTTTATAGATCTCTTTAATATAGGACACAGTTTCTTACAGAACTGTGGCAGTGGAGGGAGCATACATAATTAAATAAATTTCTACACGTTTAATAACTTGTCAAGTAATTTTCTAGTTAAATTTCCATAGAATTGATTGTTATATGCTGAGAGTGTACATTCAACATTTTATCTCAAGTAAGCCTTGGTGAGCTGCTGTCATCATCAGCTTATGATTTCATCAGTGTTCACCTCCATTTTCTGTGGGTCTTGCCTTTGCCCCTGTAAGTAGAAACCTTCAAAAGCAAATCACCTCCAACTGAACACATATGCATTCTTTTATTAAAAAGAATTATAAAGTTAACACAATTTGTAAATTATATTTTATCCTCAAGAGATTTCTTTTTGTTTGTTTTTTGAAAAACTGAGCCAACATTTTTTGCTTTAAAAATAGTCGGATGAAATTTAGTAAAATTAAATATGAACTTAGACCTTGAAATTCATAAGAAAATGCCAGCTTCAAAAATATCACCTATGTAGGTCCTTAAACATGAATATTGATTATATTTGGAGCATTCAGTATATATCTGCTACCTTATCATGCATATTCATATATTATGCTGAAGCATACATTTAAAAAGTGCTTAGCTGTGTATAATTCTTGATACATGAGGAAGTACTGTCAGAATGGCCTCAGCCGTTCACTGGGAGATTATAAAGAAGAAACATGAAGCTGTTACTCCCAGTAACTATACAGAACGAGTGCTGAAGACTCAGCTGGAAGTCCATGTACCATGGAATATGCTGATTCAAGGCATGTATATGGAGGGTCAGCTGATACTGTGGTATAGTTTCTGCCTTTCAAATTTAGCCTGATATGTCTCACTTTAAACATTACTTCATAATATCTCAGTGTGCTTCTTACATTTCTTAAATTTTTAAATTTTAAAAACTATTTAAAATTTTTATTTGCACATTGAAATAATATGTAAGTATGTTTCCTCATGTCTTTCTTCTCGCTTCAACCCCACCCTTGCATATCCACTTTCCTCGCTACCTCACAAATCAATGGCCTAAATTTCTGATTGTGTACATTAGTTTTCAGGGATGGTGATTTGGTAGTTTTTGATCTGGGATTTAACCACTAGATGTGCACGTGCTGTTTTATTGACCATAGCCAAACATGCCATTGTACCATACAATGAGTATGTTTCTTGCTGGTCAATTATACAGTATCATTTTTGAAGCAAACATTTAAGTAATTGTAAGTATCCCTCAGAGATAGAGCACCTAAGCTTAGCACTCAAAAAATGTCAGCTGAATCTGACCTGTAAGCCTCTTCTCTGAGGTATATATGTAAATAAAACTCTCTGGCTCAGAATATATACTCAATAAACATTTCCTGTTTTATCCAAGTGGGGATAGTTAGGTAATGATTACCAAATATCTAAATTTTTAAACGACGTTCAAACAGAGGTAAGACATCGATAAATTTCTCACCATTCTTTCCTAAGTGTAATAGCTCACTCTAGTATAGCTTAGGAAGAGCACTGCATATCCATAAAACTTACATTTCATGTGTACTTATTTTGGAAACTTTTGTTTACTTATTCACTCATTCAGTAGTCATTTGTAAATTAATATATTTGATATTTGGTTATTAGTCTTTTAAGAAATGTAACACACTCACAATGTCGAAAATTATATATATATATATATATATATATATATATATATATATATATATACACACATACATATACATATATATAAAATCTGAAAGTATTTTAAGTAAATGTTATGTTTAAATAATGAAATTTATTTTAAAGGAAAAAGATTTACCAAACTCTGCCCTAAGTATTTCTTCCTAGTGAATGAGCTCTCTATTGAGGTTTAATAGGCTTAAGTGTTTTTCAAGGGTTTGGCTGGGGGGGGGGGGCTTCCTGAAATAGGCATGAAACAAATGTCTTCAAGTTGGAAATGTTTGCTGGCAAAGCAGATGTTTCACTTGACACAAGTGTTTTAGAGTGTGTGAGGGTGCCAAGCAAAGTGTCTATGTGTGTAAAGAGCTATATTTAACATGAAATATGGCAATGTGGGCCCAACACTTGAGTTGTATGTATTAAGTATGAAAAAGTGAATGCTGAAAGTGATTGTTTGTTTTTTTTTAATTCATTTTGTTTTGCAATTCTCTCAGTCTCAATGATTTCGTCATTCAATGTGACTTGAAAGTGATGAAGGCTAGTGCAGTTTGGATCTCTTAGCTTCCCTGTAAGTCTTGAGAATGAACACAAAAGGTTACAGCCTTTTAACTTCTCTTCTTTGTCCTTCTCTACCACGTCTTCTTTCTCCCTATTCTCTTTTTTATTGTGGGCTTCTCAAATAAATATATATTAAAAACAAAAATGGTGCTTAGTACAGCGCTGGATGCCTGTAATTGATGTTCCGTGGGTGGCAGGGGCAGATGGATCTGTAGTTGGAGGCCATCCCAAGAACACAGTGCCTTTTCAAATCACAAAAAAGTGAATAAACTTTTATCAACATATGTTAAGCACATTGGAGGGAGTTAAAGAAATGTAATTGTATGTCATGATACTGGCTTATTTTCTGGGTGTGTTTGTATAGATACGCACAGAGATGACCATGTATCTCTCCGTGTGTGTGTATGTGGAGACTGGGGACCAGCACCATTCTTCTTGATCACTTTCCATCTTATGATGTGACAGGATCTCTTCCTGAAGCTGACATTCTGTGACTGCCTAGACTGATGGCCAGAGAGCTCTGGCAATAAGCCTGTATCTCTCCAAGCCTGTTGTAAGTTTACAGGTCCCAGCACACATGAGCAGTTTATGTGATGGCTGGGCATCAATTGCCCTCACTCAGCATCCACTTTACTGACTGAGCCACTTCCGCCATTTCAAGAATCCAACACTTAACATAGTAGGTTTGAGTCTGTTTTGGTCGCTTTTCTCATTTCTGTGACAAAATCCTTGACAAGAAGCAACTTAATTTATAAAGGGATTGTTTTAGCTTGCAGTCTGAAGCTGCAGTCTGTCATGGTGGGGAGACATGGCAGCAAGAGCTTGAGGCATTCATGAAGCAAAAAAAATGATAAGTCCCTTTGCTCAGCTTGAATTTTCTTTCTTAATCAGTTTAGGACCCTGGTCAATTTGTGGTTCCACCCTCACTGAGGTTGAATATTCCCACTTTAGTTAACCTAATCTAGATAGTCCCTCACTGGCATACCCAGAAGCTTCCACACTCATTCGAAGTCCTATCAAGTTGACAGTCAAAATTCACCATCACAGAGGCTTAGGTCCTTTCAAACTGAGGAAGGAAGGCACGTGTAATTCGAGTTACTTGTTTCTTAACTTTCCACCCAGATGAAAGTAATTTGGCTAGTGACTCCCCGATTTGGCTTTGTTTTCTTTTCGTGTGCCTGTCCAAACATTTTATTCAGACTAACCTTTACTTATTGTATGATTGATTGTTTAGGATTAAGCTATTACATCTAATCATATATGTAAATGCATTCACTGTTCTTAGGCCAGAATTCTAGAATGGAAATTTTTTATTAATTCTTTTCATACTAGTATGTATAAACACAGTGTAGTTCCCTCACTGTGTTCTGCTATAAGAACACGCAAGAACTATTTAAGTAATTCAGTCCTATTTAAAACTTATTTTATTTCTGGTTTAGAAGGTTATTCACAAAGTTGCAATGAGAATTATTAGTCCATGTAATTATTTTACTGTGATTTATTACTTGAAATGATATTTCTAGTGTTCAGGATATCCTGAATTACTCTTTGGGAGACATGTTGCAGTTTAATCTTTCATTAGCAGTATTATATATGCCCAATTCCCTACAAGGACAATATAATATTTTTGTTCAAGAATACCTTATTTCCATTTCTCTTACTATGTGTGTGTGTGTGTGTGTGTGTGTGTGTGTGTGTGTGTGTGTGTGTGTTTGTGTGCCAGGTGAACATTTAATCATCAGTCTAATTTTTTATGGTCATTTAAAAATTCAGATGTTAATTCTTTTATTATTTTGGACAAAAACTTAATATTATCTATGTGAATACTTTCAAATTATATCCATTGTAAATAATTTATCCCAATTAAAGCACTATGTAGAAACCTTTGTGTTTGTTTGCTCTATTAGTTATTGCTTTTATGAACCAAAAACTGCCTTTAATTTATTTTAAGGTACAGGTTTATATATATATTTCTAAACCCATTAATAAAACTTATTGTTACTTGTATGTATATTTTTCAGGGCTGACCATTTCTTATTGTTTAACCAACTGGCGTGTTCTTTCTTGTGGAAAACTAGTTCTCCTGCTCTCAATGTTCCTTAGTTGCCTGTAGTTCTTCTATAGGGTTGAGGACCAATGAGCTTTGCCCCATCCATATCTGTTGGCATCATTTTTGTTCTGCTTATGTTTAGGCAGCCATGTTGGTGAGACTTTATGGGTGTAGCCTCTGATATTCCTAAGAGACACAGTCTCACAGTAAACACCCTTGTATCTTTGGCTCCTACAATTTTTCTGACTTCTCTTCAGAGCCTCAGGTGCAGGAGTATATCAGTTGTAGATATATCAGTTGGAATTGGGACCCATCATTCTGTATTTTTACTGGGTTTGACTTTTTGTAATGGTCTCTGTTCCAAAGAGAAGTTTCCCTGAGGAAACTTCCCTGCAAGTTTCATGTTATCATTTTGAATTCTTTGTCTGGAAAATCTTCAAGGCCGTTCTTATTTGGGTTTATTTTTTATAGAATTAGTGGTTTTATTGTGCCCCACATGTTGTTTACATTTTTTAGTTATGTTTATTTCAAGGCTAGCCTGGAGCTTCTGATGTAGTTCATTAGCTATTGCCCTCTATCTTTTTTCTCAATTCACCTTTCTTCTTCAGTACAGACAGTTAACTGTAATGGAAAGGACCAAGTCGTGTGAGGGTTGAAACATTATTTTCCTTTGTGGAACTGTTATTGAGGGTTGCAGTTTCTCTAATCTTATGAGAGTCGGTCACTATCTGTGAACAGATACTGTCTGGGAGTGGGCACACCTCTTGCTGGTCTTTTCCTCCTTTGCCCTGTTGTATAGCTTTCCAAATCTTGTTCTCTCTTGAGTAAGCTCTGATTGGTCAGTCATTTGGAGCAAGAGATCTTGGGAAGATGGATTTCTAGTTAGGAGGCCTATGTGTGTAGGAAGCAGTACCTAGGTGGGAGAATAGGGCTATGAGATCCTAGAGGAGTGGGCAGCTGTTAGAGTGACCATATAAAATCCCAGAGGATCTGCAGTCATATAGCTTGAGGCAGACCAGAGGCTCAGAAAAGTGACCAGAGAGGAGATGCCTTTGGTGTGGGCACGAGCAGAGCCTAGCTGATGATGGGCAGAGGAGGTATGTAAACATATACATTTAATTTTTAAAAATGGTAGACAACAATAGAAACATTAAAGCTGTGTTATTTGAGTATGCGTGGCTTAAATACACAAGCATTATTCCCTTAGCTACTTTTCTTCATTCAGTCACTCATCCATCCATCCATTCATTCATTCTTTTTTTTTTCTTTTTTTGAGGCAGGGTTCCAGATGTCTGCCTGCCTCTGCCTTCCAAGTACTGGGATCACCACTACGATGCCAGCTTTTTAATCCTTGTAGTTTTCACCCAACATTTGTGTATGGTACAACAATTAGGTTAATATTTTACTCATCGCCTTTCCTTAAATTAGTTTGTTAGCCTTTAAAAGTGTAAGGAAAATGATATTAACAAAATCTTATCCAGTTATCTCTTTAAATGTGAGGACACTCAGGGATAGATCATACATATCATTAGTGACAATATTATTGCCAGAATTTCATTTATCAAATTAAATATGAACCATTTTATGTCTGACTCTGTGTGTATATTTTCTCTTGCTGGCCATTAAAACCTCTGGCTTTGCATGTAACATGAATTCTACCACTGGGTATCACTTCTAATCCCTAGAAGGATATTTAATAGTCTCTGACAAATTCTTAAACAAATTCATAAATTCATTATAATTTTTAGCAATGCAAGTTATTAGATAAGTAATCTTTTTTGATTCATTCAGTGTGGAAATATATCACCTGAGAAGCTCATTTACTGGGATTCTGTTCCTATTAAGAGTTAATGCTGTAATGGTATTTAGCAAATGCTTAGGAAAATTCTTCCACAGATGAGAGTATAGCTATGTGATAGGTGTGTCCTTCATGTGTATGGGACCCTGTGTTTAATCCCTACAATAAAAAGACCCAAGTTTGCACATATTTTTTGTAATTTGTATATAGTGTATGTGTGAAGTGTGGGTGCATTTGCCTGTGCATACACATGTTGACACTTTGTTGACCTTGTCTTCCTCTACTGATCTCTTCCTTACTTATTTTTGTTGTTTTGTTTTGAGACAGGTTTCCCCTGTGCCTTTTCAGCTGTACTGGCTAGCCAATGAGCCCCCAGCATCCCCCTGCCTCTGATTGATCACAGTGTCAGGGTTACCAGAGTACAGGGCTGGCTGCGCTTAGCTTTTGTGTGGGTGCCTGGAATCTAAACTCAGACCCACATGTTTGGGCTGCAAGCTCTTTGCCACTGAATCATCTTCTTGGCTCCCCAGTTTAACCTTTTTAGGTATGGCCCTAACAATAAGTAATTATTTGATAATTTTACAGAAGAAGTAGAGCAGTATGTGAGGTGTCCGAAGATTTGGTCAGCTGCTTAGTTTTAGAGTCCTGCTACCTCCATACTCCCTGTGCCTTGTAGATTTTAGTGTTCTCACTATTCGAATTTCCGGAAGCTCAGTAGAAATGATATAACTATGGATGTGAGCTTTTCTATTTTTTAATACTAATAAAATATCGGCATTAATATATTTTATATAGAATGTTTAATTCTTAAAAGGAACTGCTTATTCTTGTAAATGATAGTATAAAATGTATAAATTTGTTTCTTATCAAATAATTTGTCTTAGCTAATTTTTACTATTATATTTGTGATGTGGAGTTTATCACAATATATTCAATGCGCAATTTAAGTATATAGCTTTTTTTATTTTGAATTATTTCCTAGAAACTGTTTGAACTCATAATAAAACAAAAACACATGACATTACAATCTGAAACAGCATACCAATAAATACATTGTTGAAATTTTATATGCCTCAGAAGCTCAAAGGAAATGTTAAATAATTTAGTGTTGGTTTGTAATACTAACTTTCATTTCTTTCTTTAACATGCGATTTGGAAATTTGGGGCAAATAAAACTGTTGCAAAGCCACTGATAACTTCAACTACAAAATGAAATTTTTGTCTGTTAATTTAATGGTGTTCTTTCCTGTGTACCATCATATTTTACTTTCCAAAGAAACAAAGCCTACAAAATAGCATAATATCACACAGGAGTATACCTAAAGTCAGTGTCAAATCTTATTCTTGAAAAAAGATGCTATGAAGTACCTTTAAAGAATTTTTCAAAAATTTTAATTTGTATTTTATACAGTTGACACATTTGTGTATTTGACTTTTTTAACTTTTACATTTTAATTTTATTTACATTCTAGTCATTGCTCCCCTTAGTTCCCCCTCCCACAATTCCTCATTCCATTCCTCTTCCCCCTTGTCTCCCAGAGGGTGCTCCCCCTACTCACCAATCCTCCTCCTTCCCTGGAACCTCAAGTCTCTCAAGGATTAAGCACGTCTTCTCCCACTGAGATCAGACCAGATAGACCTCTGCTTCATATGTGCCAGAGGCCTTTGATCAGCCCCTGTATGCTCCTGGTTGGTGGCTAAATCTCTGGGAGCTCCTTGGGGTCTGTATAAGTTGAGACTGTTGGTTTTCCTTGGGGTTGCTCTGGAGTACCCACATGAGATGAATTCCAAGTTGGGCCGGTCATTGGACCTCCTATCCTGAAGCCTCTTCTCCATTTTTGTCCCTGCCGTTCTTTAAAACAGGAACTCAGGAATTTTGACTGTGGTTAGTAATCCTGTCCCTCCACTTGAGGCCCTGTCTATCTACTATACATGGACTCTTTGAATTTCCTTTCCCCATGTTGGGCATTATGGCTAAGGTCACTCCTAATGTGTCCTGAGAATGTCTCTCTTCCTGGGTCTCTGGTACTTTCTAGAGGGTCCCCCCACCTCCCACTATGGGAGGTTGCTTATTTCTGTTCATTCTCTCAGCCTTCTGGGCTTCTCTCTTCTTCTACCCCCATATCTGATCCTGTTCCTCTTTTCCCCTTCTCCTCCCCTCTCCCACTCAGGTCCCTCCCCCCACTGCATTGTATAATTCTTTTCTTCCTCCTACTAAGTGGGATTGAAGCCTCCTCACTTGGGCATTTCTGCTTGTTATACGTCTTACTCTCTTGTTGGTTGTATGCTAGGTATTCCGTATTTTTGGCTAATATCCACTTAGTGAGTACATACCACGCATGCACTTTTGGGTCTGAGTTACCTCACTCAGGATGATATTTTCCAGTTCCATCCATTAGCCTGAAAAATTCATGATGTCCTCATTTTTAGTAGCTGAGTAGTATTCCATTGTGTAAATGAACCACATTTTCTGTATCCATTCTTCAGTTGAGGAACATCTGGGTTGTTTCCAGTTTCTAGCTATTACAAATAAGGCTGCTATGAGCATGGTGGAGCACATGTCCTTGTGATATGGTGGTGCATCTTTTGGGCATATGACCAAGAATCGTATAGCTGGGTTTTTCAGGTAGAACTATTTCCAATTTTCTGAGGAACTGCCAGATTGATTTCAAGAGTGGTTGTACCAGTTTACAATCCCACCAGCAGAGTATTTCTCTTTCTCCACATCCTTTTTAGCATGTGCATTCACTTGAGTTTTTAATCCGAGCCATTCTAATTGGTGTGGGGTGGAATCTCAAGGTCATTTTGATTTGTATTTTCCTGGTGACTAAGGACGTTGAGTGCTTCTTCTTTAAGTGCATTCAAGATTCTTCTGTTGTGAATTCTCTGTTTAGCTCTGTACCCCATTTTTAAATTGGGTTATTTGGGTTTTGGAGGTTAACTTCTTGAGTTCTTTATATCTTTCGGATATTAGCCCTCTGTTGGATGTAGGGTTAATGAAGATTTTTTTCCCCAATCTGTAGGTTGGGGATTTGTTCTACTGACCATGTCTTTTGCCTTACAGAGGCTTTTCGGTTCCATGGGGTACCATTTATCAATTCTTGTTCTCAGAGCCTGAGCCATTGGTGTTCTGTTCAGGAAATTTTCCCCTGTGACAATGAGTTTGTGGCTCTTTCCCACTTTGTCTTCTATTAGATTCAATGTATCTGGTTTAATGTTGAGTTTCTTGATCCTCTTGGACTTGAGCTTTGTGCAACATGATAAATATGGATCTATTTTCATTCTCTTACATACAGACTGCCAATTCAACCAGTACCATTTATTGAAGTTGCTTTCTTTTTTCCATTGTATATTTTTGGTCAAAAATCAAGTCCATAGGTATATGGATTTACTTTTGGGTCTTCAGTTCTATTCTGTTGATCAACCTGTCTCTGTACCATCACCATGAGGTTTTGTTTATCATTATTGCTTTGTAGTACAGCTTGAAGTCAGGGATGGTGATTCCCCAGAAGATCTTTTATTGTTGAGAATTGTTTTGGCTATCCTGAGTTTTTTGTGTTTCCATATGAAGTTGAGAATTGCTCTTCCATGTCTGTGAAGAATTGTGTTGGAATTTTAATGGGGATTACATTGAATTTGTAGAATGCTTTTCGTAAGATGAATGTTTTCACTATCTTTATCCTACTAGTCTATGAGCACTGGAGATCTTACTATCTTCTGACGTCTTCTTCAATTTCTTTTTTCAAGGATTTGAAGTTCTTTTTTTTTTTTTTTTTTTTTTTTTTTGGTGTTTTCGAGACAGGGTTTCTCTGTATAGCCCTGGCTATCCTGGAACTCACTCTGTAGACAAGGCTGGCCTTGAACTCAGAAATCCACCTGCCTCTGCCTCCCAAGTGCTGGGATTAAAGGCGTGTGCCACCACTGCCCAGTGGATTTGAAGTTCTTGTGGTACAGATCTTTCATGTGCTTGGTAAGAGTCACACCAAGATATTTGATGCTATTTGTGGCTATTGTGAAGGGGTTGTTTCCCTAATTTCTTTTCAATCTGTTTATCATTTATATAACGGAAGGCTACTCATTTGTTTGAGTTAATTTTATATCCTGATACTTTGCAGAAGTTGTTTATCAGCTGTAGGAGTTCTCTGCCAGAATTTTGCAGGTTGCTTATGTGTACTATCATATCATCTGCAAATAGTGATACTTAAATTTCTTCCTTTCATATTTGTATCCCCTAGATACCCTTCTATTGTGTAATTGCTCTAGCTAGAACTTCAAGTACTATATTGAATAGATAGGGAGAGTGTGGGCAACAGTTTTGAAGATGAACTATGTATATCAATTGCTTGAGGTCTTATTTGACAAATATCAGCAAATCATTATCAAATTTATCAGCCTCAGTTAGCTATGGAGCAAGTGAGTGTAAATGACAATATTTAAAACCTGATTCATAAGGAACAAGTTGAAGTGCAAAACTGGTAAACAGTTACAATGGCAAGCTTCCCTGTGGTGATTAGTTTGCTAGAGCAATTGACTTCCCATTTTACAATCTATTACTAGATACGTATAAGTGGTTTTTATGATTCATCCAAATAACACTTTGACAGAGACTTCAATAAAGTGGAAGACCCAAATTGGTCACAGTGAGTTGTGTTGTCATTATAAAGGCACTTACTTATAAAGTCATTACTGCAGCATTCTTTAAACCACATTTCGTGCAGTGTCCATGATTTACAGTTTGTGTTTTCAGGATTCTTGCTAGAGTACTGTGCAGTAGCCTGTGTTTTTGAGTTAATGCTATTGAGCTGCCCTTAAGTGTTGATCATACTTTATTTACTGCTTTATTTTTTTCTTGATCAAGTTATTCAAAATTAATTTGGTGCTGTATATACTTATGCTTTTAAGATTACTTAAGATTAAGAACAACTTCCAGCTTCTGCCGATTTCCCTTAAGAGTTCTCCTGTGTGTGTGTGTGTGTGTGTGTGTGTGTGTGTGTGTGTGTGTGTGTGTGTGTCTGCTCACATCCCTCAGAAGAGGCATAAGGTGGCTTTTTTTTTTTTTTTTTGTATTTTCCTTAGAACATAGATGAAACTTCTGTCTTGTGGTGCCAGCTTTTTAATCCTGTGGCCAGCAACATAGCAGACTTATAGTTTCATAAATAATGAATGAAAACCAACTGTTATTTTCAGGAGTCACAGTTGAACCAACCTTTCAAACATTTATCAGTCTTTTGATTACCCAGCTCTTGGGATTTAAATTTCCAACTTACTTGGCAGTATGCTATGTTAAAATAGAGTGATTTGATTCTACTTAACTCTGTTAAGGACACATACATCTCTCTTATTAGGTATGTTTGATCTTATTTAGAGTTATAGAATATTTGAGCTTGGAAAGATCACTCTTTTTTTTTTTTTTTTAAGCCTTTGCTTTGTCATTGAGTGAATTTGAGGTGTGAATAGATGAAAATGCCCCCCTTTCTTCTCTTTCCCCCTCCTTTCCCCCCCTCCTCTCTAGAGCAAAGACCCAACCTAGCTATATTATTAACTAAGGTGCTTAGTATGGTACTTTTGCCTGTTGAATTACCCAATGACTTAGATGTTTGTCAACATCTTGACAGATACACGATTGTGATAAAAGAAAAAATTACTTTCTTACATTATGTAGATTTATACTAAAAATTAAACATTTTATTACAAAATCTGGTTTCCATTTTTTATTTAGTATGTAACAACTTAGTAAGGCTGTATTTGTTGTTTGTTTGCTTAAATCAGAACCCGCTCACCCAAAGTAATACATGCAGATGGCGCTAAAGAGATTAGTTGCATTTACATTATGCTTCATAATGAGGTTATGACACTGAGATTACTGAGAACTTTGAATAGCAGATATACTATATATCTTCAGGTCTGTGGCACTTCTCTCATTTGATTATATGAGCTTTTATTATTATAATCATTAAAATTTTGTAGAGACAGAATCTCATGTACCCTAGGTTAGCCTCCAAATGGCTAGGGAGCCAAGGATGGCTTTCTTTTTTTTTTTTTTTTTTTTGATACTTTATTTACATTTCCAATGCTTCCTCCTTTCTAGGTCTCCTCTTTGGAAACCACCTATCCCCTCCCCCTCCCCCACCTCTATGAGGGAATTCCACCTCCTACCCACCCGCCCGCCCACTCCGATATTCCCACCTTGACATTCCCCTTTCCTGGGGCCTCTCCTCCCCCTGATGGCCAACAAGGCCTTCCTCTGCCACATATGTGGTCCGAACCATGGGTCCCTCCATGTGTATTCTTTGGTTGGTGGTCCAGCCTCTATGAGGACTGGGGGGTGTGGGGCGGGTTGTCAGGCCCGTTGATGCTCTTGCTCCCTCCATGGGGCTGCAGACTCCCTCAGCTCCTTCAGTCCCTTCTCCAGCTCCTCCATCTGGGACCTCACTCTCAGTCCAGTGGTTACTGTAAAGTGAACCTTGGGTATTCCGAACGTTTCGGCTAATATGATCCTAACAGAACTGCATCAATGTTTTTGTACTTCTCTTTTGAATTCTAATATTAGTGATAGGACCTTAACTTAAGATTTTAATTTTAAAGCTAACATTTTTTGTGCATAAATTAGTGTTGGTAAAGGTTTTCATGAGTGTTTATCTGCTCAGGAGCTAGGGTAATCTGAATTGGCTTTTCAGATTTTTCCGTTTATAATCTCTGTGCTTGCCATCGTTTTAAGTCCTGTGATTGAACCGTAAGGCTCTGCATGTGCTAGCCAAGTGCTTCACAGCCGAGCTACTAATGTGTATTTGCATTGTGAGATTAAATAAATCTCTAAAAGGCAAACGTGGTCATTTTAGGTCTGTTGTGAGAACTGATAGTTTAATATTATTATCTGATAAAAATACCTTAAGTAATTAATGGATGTAGTTATTTCTACCTAGTTCTTCTCTCTAGCAAGAATCCTTGCTCTGTATTTTGACACTTTGTATTTTTTCCTGTATTACTTACCATGTAATTTATAGAGCCAAGGATGACTTAGAAACATATTTACAGTATTCCTTCATTCCCTTCTTAGTGCCTACATGGTCTTAGTAGTTTAATTTTTATGTATGCTTATTTGTAATATGCTGAGATTCTAGTATTACTTAAGTACTACCCATAATTATGCTTCTCTTATTGACATGGAGATTTTATGAAAAATTACCTGTTTGATAGTTTTGCCACTTTCGAACCTCAGTGTGTTTTCGTACAAACCTGTATAGTATAAACTACTTGAATCCACTTGAATATAATGTTGATATACTTAATATTGTAACACTTACAATAATGGTAGTTAATTTTTCAAATAATATCTAAATGTTTAAAAACTATAGTAAGAATGATATGAAAGATAAAATAATGGGTCAACTTAACTAGATCCCTCCGGAATGGAGGTTACAGGACTAGAAGTTGTCCTGTGAGTTACTGATTGGATATAAAAGCTGCAGAGTTACTACGTCCTGTTTCAGATCCATCGATCCCATGCATTTAGATTGTGTTAAATATATGATAATACTGTCTTCCATAATCAATTATTGTAGCTTAATTTCTTTATTTTAAAACTATAGTGTAAAATATGACTTCTTTTGTAATAGCTCTTAGCTCAAAATATACCTTGTTTGGATAAGCAAAGATAAAATTTCTTCATATTTTATTGTATGTTTTTCCTATTTTTAAATTTTATTTTTTAAATTTTTTTCTGTGTCCATCAAAACCTAAAACACAATCATATACATTTTCCTAGATGTAACCAAGGTCTAATGTCACACCAGATAATGTGTCTCCAACATCCCTCTAACAAACACCTTTTAATGTGTGCATGCATGTGTGTGTGCGTGCGTGCGTGCATGCATGCGTGCGTGTGTGTGTGTGTGTGTGTGTGTGTGTTTGTGTGTGTGGTGTCATAGTTTTAGAGGTAGTTCAGCCTCTGCTAAGCTCTTCACTGAATTTTCTTACTTATCCTGCATCTTCCTTTTTTCTTGCCTCTCCTTTACTATGTGGTCACTGGGTGACTGCAGATTTTCAGCTCCATTTAATGTTAGGACACCACTGTCACACATGGACTGCTTTTGTTATGATTCAGCACAAGGCTTTACCGTGTCCCATTGGGTTTTACTTGAGTCCATTGAGATAACAGTGTACCTTTTACTAAATATAGAAATTGCTTCTTGGTGACACTCCAGATGTCTTAGTTATGTAGAAGTTTGAATACTACCCTGTCCTGTAATTGATTGTATGCTCTTAGATCTGTGACCTCAAGAGATGGATATCAAGAAGGATTTGTTACTATCTTCTGATTAACTGTGTTCTGTATGCCAGTAAAGAAAGAAATCCATTGTAAAGAATTTCTGTAACTGTAGATATCCCCGTGCTTACATTTCTTTGTCTTCTCTGCCATTCTCTGTCTAATCATATCCTCCATAACAGGACTTCTGGGACTCTTCATTAACTGTAAGAGTTAAAGTTCAAATGCTTTAAGATGACACTCATGTCTTCCTTATTACCTGAGCCTATATTCTTTCTCATATTATTTGAGGATTCCCCCCTCCCCCCAACCAGTACTTGTAATCAATCCCAAGGCCGTATGCTTCCCAGTAAGCCCTCTGAATCTGAACCATCCTTCAGAAGAATCTACTGTAATATCTCTTCCTTAGTCAGGCTTAAATGTTGGCAACTTTGTACGAAAGATAATTTCCACTTACCTTTGCCATTTAGTATGTTTACTACAGTCCTCATCCAAGTCTCCAAAAATAACTATTCTTCAGTTTCTCATGGCATGCCCCCTTTGGATGACCTTGCTGTTTTCTTCATTAAGTTTTTGAAAATCTTAAGTTAGGAGAACAATAAACATGATAAAATATTTAGATGAGATAAACTTAGAAGAAGGTGAACACATTTTTAAATTCATATGTGTTGAAAAAGAAAAATAATTTAAAATTTAAGGCAAAACTCAATGAAATGATAAAAAAAATACACACACACACACACACACACACACACACACACACACACACAATGTTATTGTTGATGAAAATACTAGAGCTGTTGATTTGTATTGCTTCCAGTCAATTAATTGACCACCTAAAAGTTGTGTCAAGTTTCCATGGTCAATTAAAACTTGAGACATTCAAACATTGTTTTCACTAATTAACATGTCATAATATCATATTTTATTGGCTTCATTTTCCATTGTCCCTTCATGGAGCTATTTATACTCTGTAAACTGTAGTTAGTAATATGACAAAAGATAGCAGTTTAAGATGAAGTATTTAAACCTAACTATCATCTGCTAAGCTATATTCTTAAACTTGAACTTCAATGCAGAGTTTTTTACAAATGCTCTTTTAGGTTTAAGAAATAGAGGATAAATAGGTACACAAATTAAAATTGTCTCATTTTTGTTATCCCACTGATGATTTTTACTGATGCTTACGTTCTGTTTTACTCCTTATGTGCATACCCTGATTTCAGTATTTAGTATATCCTATACTGTGTAAAATGTGATTTGAAAATAAAATTTCACAGTTCAAAATATTATCTTTTAAAAAATTGAATTGATAGGAGCAGAATAAATATCTAGACAAATGCCTAACCTATAAGAATTATATTCATATACCTTGTCATTTATCTACTAGAAGAGATAGAGTGAACTGTGTAACCCACATCTATGTAGTTTATAGTGTCAATTGGAAGAACTCCATTTTCTAAAGCTTTAATGAAGTAAATGTTAATTCAGATCATATTGGAACATCCGATTAATGCTGTTACCATCAAACCAAGGCTTTTTTGTTTATATAAATTATATGTCTATTGTAAGTTATCAATGTCTGAAAATGTGTATCTTCTCTGTCTTTTCTTTCCTTTGTCCTATTGATGGCAATCATGTTTGAGACTACCCAGTGCCCAAGGAGCAGTTCTGTTCATGTTGCTTTTGCTTCAGAAGGGACAAGTGCTTTTGATGTAATTTTCCTGAGAAAGACCCACAGCAAGTTTGTGTCTATTGAGGGTTCTGACTTTAGTGGTGTATTTAGCCATTATACTATGATAATATCTAAGCCTAGAATATTACATTTTTCTAAATTACTTCACTGTAAATATAGTATCATTGAGAGACTCCTTTGATAGACCATCTGCCAGCTGAAAGATCTGTTAATGAGTCTTCCAATTCTGAAGCGATGAAATATCTTGTGTGCTAAATTAATTTGAGATTGAGCAAACTTCATTTTGTGAATAATCATTTCTTCAGTTGAAATGTGTTTTAGTAGTATTATTTACATATCAATAATATGTAATTTTTTTCTCCTTGTGTCTTCCCTGTCAGCATATCTCAGTGACCTAATGGTATTTATTAAAATAGTATATTCAGCTCCTTTTACAAGAAGATACTGCTATTCAGAGACATTAAGTAACTTCTCTAACGTTTGTGATGATCAAATTATAATATTCTACCTTCCTAAAGTAGATACTTTTACTTTCAGTCTCTTTTCTTCCTTCCGATGTCTCATTTATAACTTGTTTTATAGTCATATAATATTTGTAAATCACAAAGCAGCTGGCTCTAAAACTATACATTTATTGAAATTTGTAATAAAAGAACTTTTATTTACCTGATGAAATTTGTAATCTCAGAGGCTTGCTGCTGAATAAATTTACCCTTTCTAGTTCTTTTTGAACTCTGGTTGGCTGGTTCAACTCAGCTGTTTTGACTCAAACTCCCCTCCAAGCTGACTGATTTCAGCCTGGATTATCTCAGCTTTTCACTGAATTGCTCTGCTTGGCCTCAAAACTAACTCTGGAAATTTGTTCTAATCTTCTAGCTCTTTTTTTTTTTTTTCTTTTTGTGCATCTTCTCTGACTAAACCCAGACCTGGAAGTCCTCTGCTGTATATGTGTTGGGGGGCCTCATACCAGCAGGTATATGCTGTTTGGTTGGTGGTCCAGTGTCCGAGAGATCTCAGGGTCTAGTTTAATTGAGACTGCTGGTCCTCCTACAGGGTTCCCTCCTCTTCAGCTTCTTTCAGCTTTCCCCTAATTCAACCCTGGATCCTTTTTATTCTCTGTCTTTAACTGCATCTGCTATTGCACTGAACTGCACTGAACCACATAAACTCATGAAGGAACTCAACTCCACTGCACTGCATTCACTTCACTGACTCCCAACTGGCTCAATTCAACTGACTCCCAACTTCCTGACACACACACACTCTCTCTCTCTATCTGTATGGCTGCTCTTAAATAGCCTCTCTTGAGAGTTGGGCATATCCTACCTCTGACTCATTCTGTTACATTTTTCTCTTATTGGTACTTTGACCCTCAATTAGATATCACTGTTTGGGATTAAAGGTCACACAGAGGTCATTGCATGTGATCATAGCAGCCATGTTCCTGGATTAAAATTCCTCTGCGGAAATTGCCTCTTTTTCATTACGTTAATTACTGAGAAAACATTATCTTGATTGATATTTCCCTTTACTAACTTATTAAAGATACATTTCTTTAAGTTTTGCTTTGTAACAGCTACTCCATGTAAGAGATTTCTGGTGTTGTATTGTGCAGTATTCTGAGCTTGAAATTTATATCCATACATACACCATTACATAGGTTTAGGAATAGGGACGGTCCTACTCATCTACACATGTATAGTTATGAGTACACTTGCACAGGTATGGACACCTATGGGTCAGCCACTAGGATAGGAATGTATTAATGTTTCAATTTGTGTCATAGAAAAGTTCCCCACAACTTCTTTTTAAGTTAATACTTGTGATTAGAATATTAGGATGGCATGGGGTATAGCTTACTTATTTGAGTGCTTGCCCAACTTTTGCAAAGCCCTGGGTTTAATGCCCAACATCATGTAAGCCTGATTAGATGATGTGTACCAACAGTCCCTGTAACTCAGAATGTGGACACAGTATATTAGAAATTCAATGCACCCCTAAATTATAGAACAAGTTTGAGGTCAGCCTAGGATACTTGAAATGCTGTCTAAAAATCAAAACAAAGTGGAAAATAAAATGAATTTAATATTGGAATACCATCTCTTAAATTATTTGTTTTTAAAATCATTTATTACAAAGAATAATTCATCAAGAGTGAAGGCATCAGTACTGTTATTTAGATTACTATGAGTTTACAAGATTAATAATCCTTAAAGAAAGTCTGTCTAACTTACTCTGTATTACACTCTTTGTGGAGTTTTATATGATATAAATTTCTTGACAATATAGGTAAAAATATTTTTCTTACAAGAAAAAAAAACTATCATTGGTCATGTGAGTAGTCACTTGCCTCATGGGCATCAGGTCTTGGTGCTGATTTCCTGATACCCTGGGCACGGTCTTGAGCAATTGTTCTACCTCACTAGGAGCCTGGAGACAAAGTAATATTACATCTGGTTCACTAACCAAGCACCCTAGCCAGGAGAGGGAAGAAATAGAAGAAATAATGTACCAAGCAAAGGTGGCTTAGCATCATGGGCAGTTGGTCTGGAATTAGTCACACACATTGTTTTTATCAGAATGTTCAATTAACCTTGTCAGAAAGCTCATTTCTCACCAACTACATCTAAGAGTTTCCTCTACACTGTGTGTTGCAGATGCATACTGAGTCACCTCCAGGGCCACAGAATTCCCTGAGGCTACTTTCTAGTGTGTATATGGGTAACTTTGCATTTTCACATGCATTGAAGTTTTTTTTTATTTACAAGAATATGTATATTTATACATACAAAATATAAAATATGTATAAGTACATATTTTACTCATATAATAAATTGGATTGGACTTTGATTTTTTTATTATTATGACATTTTATTTTATTTTATTTTTGGATATTTATTTACATTTCAAATGTTTTCCCCTTTCCAGTCTGCCCTTCAGAAACCCTCTATCCCATTCCCCCTCCCCCTGCCTCTATAATGGTGCTCCCCCACCCACCTGCTCACTCCTGTCTTCCCTCTCTGGCATTCCCCTACACTGGGGCCTCTAACACCCTCAGGCCCAAGGGCCTCTCCTCCCACTGATGGCCAACAAGGCCCTCCTCTGCCACATATGTGGCCAGCACCTTGAGTCCCTCCATGTGTATTCTTTGGTTGGTGGTCCAGTTGACACTGTTGCTCCCTCCATGAGACTACAAACTCTCTCAGCTCCTTCAGTCCCTTCTCCATCTCTTCCATCCAGGACCCCACGCTCAGTCCAGTGGTTGGGTGTGAACATCCACCTCTGTATTTGTCAGGCTCTGCCTGAGCCTCTCGGGAGACAGCTTATCATGCTTCCGTCAGCAAGCACTTCCCAGCATCCACAAGAACGTCTGGGTTTGGTGTCTGTATATGGGATGGATCCCCAGGTGGGGCAGTCTCTGGATGGCCTTTCCTTCAGTCTCTGCACCACACTTTGTCTCCATATTTCCTCCTGTATTTTGTTCACTCTTCTAAGAAACATTGAAGCATTCACATTTTGGTCTTCCTTCTACACGGTATGTACTCACTGATAAGTGTATATTAGCCCAAAAGTTCCGAATACCCAAGATTCAACTCACAGACCATATGAAGGTTTTTTTTTTTTTTTTTTTTTAATTAGGATGTCTTTTAAAAATATAATTAGACCTTGATTTTTTTAGTACTGTTAGAAATCAGACTTCTTTGCTGATATATCCAATAATGAACTATTATAGTAATAGATTTCAATTTTTAGTATTCTTTTCAAAATGTTACCTCAGAAGTGTCCTCACTTCATTGCTTAAAGTTTACAACACAAAAATGTTTAGATTTACACAGCTAAATTCTTTTTGTAAGATGTTATATACACCTACATATATACATACATACATATTTAATTGCCAGTGAAAAGGGCCCTTCACTAAAGTTAAAGAATACACTTGTAAAAGTATGGCAGAGAGAGAGAGAGAGAGAGAGAGAGAGAGAGAGAGAGAGAGAGAGAAGGGGAGGGGAGGGGAGGGGAGAGGAGGGGGGATGGGGAGGGGAGGGGAGGAGAGGAGAGGAGAGGGAAAGGGAGAAGGGAGGGAGGGAGAGAGATAGGAGTGACCCTCCATAAATGAGAGATAGTGCACAAGAGGCAGAACCCAGTTTCTGCTCAAGGACTGGGGGATTTGAGGGGTTTTGACCAACTCTAATTTCTGGCTGTCAGTTTGACAAAAGGCAGAGAGTCTGATTAGGCTCAGAACTTTGAGGAAAACATTGATCCAGCCTTAAACTTGTCAAATTGGTTCTCTAGCAGTGGGACCCTACTGGCTGGAGAAAAAGCCTTCCAGACCATTGCCTTAGGTTAGTAGGATAGAAAAGAAGTTGAAACTTCTCTCTTCTTCCCTCTATCTCTGTGTATGGTCATATGTGTACCTATTAGGAATCTGTTTAGCTCCTAGACCTTTCCTCTCTCATGGGCCACACTAAGTGGCTGGGGGAGTTGGCTGCTCTAACTGCTTTGAACTGTCAAATGGAACTATGCAGTCGGACTCCGCAGAGTGCGTCAACCGAGGGTTGATTTAAGAGGCCAGCTTAAAACTTAAGCAATGGCAAAGATCCAGAAGAACATGTGATAGTCATTTAATGACAGCATACAGCCTTAGCCCATGAGGTAGCATCTGTAACATATAAGCCTGAGGCTGTTGGTATTAATATCATTTCAAGAGTGTAGTTAAGAAAATAACCAGGGCAGTTTGTTTTTATTATAGGATAACAGGCCAAAAAAAAAAAAAAAAAAATCAGATGGATGTTGGCAAGGTTCAGCATAGGCATCAGCAAGATTGATGATTTTCTTGCCATCACGGTCCTATTGTGAAGTATTTACCATATGAAGGCTATTGGTTTGGCTAGAGAGTTTGTGAAGCTTTTTATTGTGTATCTGAAGTTCAGAGGTTGGCTATTAGGTGTCCTCTATTACAACCTCGTAGGGAAACATTACGAGGCAAGGTTAATGAGAGAATATTCCTAGACATTATGATTAATGTATGTCTTGTTTAGTAAGGTGAAAAGTAATCATGCATTGACTGAACTGCACAACACACCCTGCAGAGCAATAAAGCCTTCTTCAAATCTTGATTGACATGAAGTTTTGTTTGCCGGACCAAAATGTAACTGTGTAATCAGCTGTTCTTATGCAAGATTCTTGACTGAATGCCTGAAAGTTTTATAAAGGAAGTCGGAGAGCTGTTTCTTTGGCAGTATCCTTCTAGCAAAAGATGCCACAGCCAGTGCACCAGTATGATGTCTGTGGCGCTGCCCAGGTTTAGGACATCATGACCATGGTCTACTATGATATTCTTGAGATTCCATTTCTTCTTTATCAAGATACCTGCATCTTCTCATACTTTACATTTTCTTTCGTCTGGTGCAAAAAACGTTTTTCCATTACCATCTTTATTTTTAAAGTTGAGTCATGGTTTTGTTATGTAGCACTTGCTAGATATGTCTGGGATTGAAGCTATTCCTCTATCAACTTGCCAAGTAATGGCTACTGAGAATACAGATTCATGTTATCATCCTTAGCTCAAGGTATGAAGAGCTATATGGAGAGAACAGAGAAGAAATACTTGTCTTAGCTAGAGAGATAGTTCAGTGGGTAAAGTGCTCATAGCAAAACCATCAGGACTTCAATACAAATTCTGTGGCAGGCACATAAAAGCCTAGCATGCTGCAGCTGCCCTGTATCTCCAGTAGTTAGGCTGGTTAGAGATGCATGTATTCTAGGGGCTGCCTGCCCAGTCATTCTAGTCAAAACAGTAAGTTCCAGGCTACTGAGAGACCTTGTCTCAGGAACTGAGGCAGAGAGTGATATAGGAAAACACACAAAGTTCACCTCTGCCTACACACCTACATGCATGGCTGAGCACACGCACATAAACACACCTCCCTCTCACAAGAAATGTTTATCTCATTTCTGCCTCTGTCCTAATTATGATTTCAAGTTGTGTTTTGTGAAGTGATCTTGTTGTACTTTTCTGTGGGATGAGAATTTTTTAGGATTTATAAAAATTACATGAATTTTTAAAGTACAGAGCCTTATGTTGCTTCACTTCTTGTGGTTCAAGGATCCAGTGAGTTCTTTCCAGGAGGGAATGTTATTTGCCCCGATATTGCAAGGGGCTCTTTTGAGTAATGATAGCTGTGCTCAACTGAAGACAGACAAGAATTAGTCCTTATCCAGAGAGTGTGTTCTGTAGGGTGCAGTGAGAAGGGAGCATGTGCTTGTATAATGGATGGCGCCTGTAACCCTTTATTACCCAGATGCCGTGTTTTAGGACCAGTTGGCATAGCTCTAGTTTTTCCACCCACCTCACCCAATTAGTCTATTCTAACGATATAAAAACAAAGTAGATCATAGTATAGGTTCAGGAAACAAATATTTTGAAATATTTATCTGATATTCACTATGATTAGACAGTTTCCTCAACCCTTTCTTCCCTTTTTGTCCTTTGTATAGTATTGCTAAGTAAGGAATCCCAGAGTGTGAGAGTTACTTGGTGGCATGTGGGTTCATGCTCACTTATCAAGGAATGAATAATAAAGATGAAATGTTTCAGGTTGTTTTGGCATGAATGAATGAAATAACCAACCCTTCCTTTCTTCATCCCATTGAGCATCTTCTCGCCTGCTGTCTAGGCACTATTTATTGAAGGCCCTTAGCCACTACTTCGTATATCCTACTATCCATTCAGTGCTATTGGCTCTTAAGAATTATTCAGGAAGAGCTTATATGTCAAAAATCCTTCAATGGTTGCCTAACATGCACGGGGATGTGGGTTCTTCCCCCACTATCAGTGAAAAGAATAATGTTCAATGACCTTCATTTTTAGCTAAAGTGATTTAAATTCTTTGTCCTGGTATTTTAGGAATAGCATAATTTGACTTGATACCATCTTTTCAACATTTTCCCTAAGTTGTCTTGGTCACAGTGCTAACTAACATATGGCATAAAGAAAGGACTAAGTTGCAATAAATAGCAAAAACATCTGGAAAGTACCTGAGGATTGTTCATTTTTTTTTCTTTTTTCTTTTTTTCTTTCTTAAACTGTAGACTTCATGTTATTGAAGTTACAGTTACTTATAAGCATACTCAAACTACCACATCAAACTAGAGTGCTCATACACAATATTTATATTGCCTCCTATAGCAATATAGGTACAGAAAGCTCAATGAATATACAGATTATGAATGAATGCCATACACATGTTAACTATTTCCTAATAATCCCTAAGGTTAAGTGTGTTTTATGTATATCAAAAATCCAGGGTGGAATTTATTGTTGACAAGTGGAATTTAACTGTAAATATTTTTAAAGCAATTTTTTCTTTTAAAAAATAAAAATTAAAAATTGCCAGGAAAAAAATTCTTATGAAAAAAATCTTACAAAGTCAGGCCATATTGTTTCCAATTTCAGATGGTAACTTACTATTAAAGTCTTGCACAGATTGGAAATGACTAATCAACATTCGGAGAATGTAATTGGGAGATCTGCACTCATGCTGTTTGTAGCTAAAAATTTCTGCATATCCAATTTTAGCAGTGAGTTTTCCTATGTGAAATTTAAAGAGCTTTTAATGATTAGAACTGCTACATTGAAAGGATATACAGTTATCAATTTTCCAGTCTCTGTGGATGACTTCAGGTACCTTGATCTCTATCACTTTACATCTTAGAGACCCCCAAACATGAGAAGCATGCAATTGTAGGGCTCCGTAGAGGCAGGAAATCGAACACTTGTCTGAGCAGGGAATTAAATTAAAAGTATGTATGATTATTAGCTTTATCCACCTATGGTTCTTTGGTTTACATATTTCATTCTAATGTTTTTAAAGATTTATTTATTTTATTTATATGAGTACATTTTAGCTGTCTTCAGACACACCAGAAGAGGGCATTTATGGTTGTGGGAATTGAACTCAGGACCCCTGGGAGAGCAGCCAGTGCTTTTAACTGCTGGGCCATGTCTCCAGCCCTTGTTTTAATTTTTTTTTTGTTTTTTTTTGTTTTTTTTTTTTTGATACTTTATTTACATTTCCAATGTTTCCCCTTTCTAGGTCTCCTCTTTAGAGACCACTTATCCCTTCCCCCTACCCCCTCTCTATGAGGGAATTCCACCTCCCACTCACCCGCCCGCCCGCCCACTCCCATATTCCCACCTTGACCTTCCCATTTACTGGGGCCTCTCCTCCCCCTGATGGCCAACAAGGCCCTCCTCTGCCACATATGTGGTCCGAACCATGGGTCCCTCCATGTGTATTCTTTGGTTGGTGGTCCAGTCTCCAGGAGGACTGGGGGGGGGGG
>CM052701.1:64238667-64255974 GCA_028551405.1 Uromys caudimaculatus
TGGCTCTGCAAGGGTCCCTCTTGGTCCAGTGAGTTTGAACAGAAGTGGTCGTTTTGCCTGTGCTCAAAGGTGTGTCAGCACTCCTGGAATACCCGCTCTCTCCTGGAGCCGTGTGGCCCAGGCTGAGGTCCCCAGGCACAGACCCCTGGTGGCCCAGGCAAAGGTCTCCCCCCACAGATGGAACCGGAAGGTTCAGAGGTTTCCTGTCCCCGAGTTCTCCTCAGGTCCTGTATCCCGCTGGATCTGGGCGGGTCTAGGTGAGAGGTGTTGCTCCCCTTAACCCCACTCATGGCTTTTTGAAGCTCCTGAAAGGGTAGCTTTCTCCTGGTGCTCCTTGGCTATGGACTCCTGGTGGCCCAGGCAGAGGTCTCCACCCACAGATGGAAACAGGAAGGTTCACAGGTTTCCTGTCCCCGGGTTCTCAGGCCCTGGATCCTGCTGGATCTGGGCGGGTCTGGGTGAGAGATATTGCTCCCCTTAACCCCACTCATGGCTTTTCCACGCTCCTGGGAGTGTAGCTTTCTCCTGGGGCTTGTTGGCTATGGACTCCTGGTGACTAGGAGACTTCCAGGCAGAAGTCTCATTTTAATTTTTGTTACTGTTTTTACATTTCACAGTTCTACCTAAAGCTATAACCTGTGAGTTAGTTTGTCCTGATTAGGGTCTGTGACAAATGGCAAGTTATATGTGTACCAGGTATCATGCAGAACATGTATCTTATTTGTGTAATGTTCAGCTGGCTTATCTTCATAAAGATACTGCACAAAGTGAGATGGTTGAATAATAGATGTTTTAAGTTTGGTGGAGACATATGGAGCAAATCTCATGCTTAGGCCTATGACCCTATGAAGAAAAAAACACTTTCAAAGAACAAATTTTCATTTCAATGATAATATGTAATTTTGACAGGGATTATTATGGGATGAAACAGAAAGATCACAAAAATGATGGATTTAGTGTAAGCATTGTCCTCAACCAGCTTCCTTCTTGACTTCTGTCTCCTCATAAGTTGAAGGATTAGAATAGTCAAGTTATATCACTATTTGCTTTGTAATTTGTTCTTTCCTGTGTCCAAATCAAGTCTATAACTGTGATTCAGATAGTTCATTGTGAAGAAAATACGTAGAACAGTGTAATTTTTTTGATTTTTAGATTATTGTAAAGATAATTTTTTTTAAAAAATTGTAGGACATTAAAACCAGTTAACCCAAATTTTTTATTTTCTCTTCTAAAATGTGAAGATTGCCAACTAACAAACATATTGTTATATAATTAACAAATATATTGTTATATAATTAAACAATACAATGGATTATAAGTTATGAATGTTCTTACAGAGTTCCCTCTTTTTTGTTGTTTGATTTTGTCTGGTTTTCATTTAATTTTAGTTCTTATTCATTCACTTTATATCCCACTCTCTGCTCCCTCCCTGTCACCACCTCTCATAATCCATCCCCCTTTCTTCTTCCCGTTCTTCTCTGAGCAAGTGTTAGCTCCTAATGGACCCAAGAAGCAAACTGGAGTACATGTCCTAATATCTAATAAAATAGACTTTCAACCAAAATGAATCAAAAGAGATGGGGAAGGACACTTCATCAAAGAGTTCTCTTTTTTAAATAAATCAATTGTCTCTCATATTCCATCTTTGTTCCTTCACTTCTTGTAAGCAGGGCAAATTTGGGGATGAAGGTTTTGTGAGTTAGTTGGTGTCCTTATCCCTCCACTGGGAGTCCTGCATGGCTATCATAGCTAGCCACTTGAGGCTCCATATTCCCTACTTTGAGGAGTCTCAGCTAGAATCATCCCTACAGATTCCTGGGAGCCTTCTCCTTTGCCAGTTTCCATTAATTCTCCTGAATCTCCTTATATCTATTCTCCACCCCCTCCCATTCCTTTTCCCATCCCCCCCTCACACCCATTTCCCTCCCTCCATCTGCCTTGATGACTATTTAATTTTCTGGATGAGAGTCTAGGGTCCTCACTTGGCCCCTCCTTGCTTTTTTTTTTTTTTTTTAGCTTCTTTGGTACTGTGGTTTGTAGCATGAATTTCCTGTAATTATGGCTAGTATCCACTTATAAGTGAGTACATACCATGCATGTCCTTTTGGGTCTGAGTTACCTCACTCAGAATGATATTTTCTAGATCTATCCCTTTGTCTGAAAGTTTCATGATGCCCTTGTTTTTAATAGCTGAGTAGTATTCCATTGTGTAAATGAACCACATTTTCTTTATCTATTCTTCAGTTGAGAGATATCTGGGTTGTTTCCAGTTTCTGACTATTATGAATAGCCATTTTTGTTTTTATTCTGAGAAGACATTTTCTTCCATCCTCCCCGTATACCTCCTCATCCTGAAGTGCACAGATGCACTTCATGCCTCTGTGAACTTCCCTGACAGTCATTTTGTTTTGCCTGTACATACCCACTAAAATGAAAAGTCATTCTCTTTCATGCCACAGAGGGACAGAAACATCACAGGAAGTACTGGGCATCCATAGCCCAGGGCTCATCCTTTTAGTCCATCAGCCAGCAAACTGTTCTCATTTTATACTAATGAAGTCATTCATGGCTTGCCTATCTTTTCTCTTTCCTCTATCCAATTGCAGAGAAGTATCTCTTCTTAAATACAACTTCCCTGCTGTTTAACTAGCATCTTGTCTTTATTTTTAAAGATAAAAGATGCTGTGCTTTGCAATAAAATGTTTTTGTGTTCTTCAAAGGATAGGAAACATAAAACAAATTTTTTCCTGTGCCAAACAAACAAACAACAACAAAGAGAAAACAAAACAAAACAATAATAACAGGAAACCCACAAGGAACATATATCCTAAAAACATCTGACTAAAAAGAGAAGGAAAATTGCAGAAGATACACAAGCACATCTCAGAACTCATCCTGCCACAAGGAGTGGGATGATGGGAAGGAGGAAGAAGAGGTAGAGACTAAGAGAAACAGAGGGAGAGAGGAAGAGAAGGAGGAAACATGGATGGAAGACATTTTTCTAGGACCTAGTGAATCCCATTGGGATGGCTGATCCACAAATGGTTGCACCTCCGTGCTTAACGGTGTCATCTCTACCATGTTTGCTGTTATACTCAACACATTTTAATTGCTGTCCTCTGTCATTCCCTTTCCTTTCATTTTGTTTTGAGAGCTCACTGGTAAGACTTGAGCTGGGGATCTAGGGTTGCTGTCCTCTCAGTTGCTAATCTTCATTTATGCTGTTATCTCTTACGTGGCCTTCCTCTTTCTACTTAGTGAGAAGACTACCTCCAGATAAAATAAGTTTTAATGTTCAAGGAACAGACACAATTTAATCCATTTCAGGAATTTTCCTTCTTGTGAAGTTTGTACATAAAATTTTAACATGTATACATAAACATGTTTTAAATCTGTTTGATAATCTTAGGCTATTTCTCATTGTATCTAATATTATCACTGTCTTAATTTTATATTACTAGGGACCTTATTGAAACAGCCCATTGAGTGTAATGCATGACTTTGTGAGAGTGTTCAGAAATTGTCTTGTCTTCCAAATCAGCCTTAGTCAAATAATTTGTGCACATGTTTCTTATGATCCAGATCATCAGGGGTCTTGCTTGTAAGTTTACAAATATGTTTACAAAGTGCCCAAATAAAATAACTAACAGGATTAAAATCTAGTTCCTACATTGTATAGAATAATCCATATAAAGATGTGAGTCCTAATATAGTATACTGGCAAAATCATTATTGGCAATCATTCACCCTCCAAAGAGTCATGGTTTGGATGAGAAATAATATTGGTAGGTAGCACAGAATAGCATATTCTAGAAGTCAAATTATCACTATTTGCAGATGATATGGTAGTATACATAGGTGACCCCCAAAATTCCACCAGAGAACTCCTACAGCTGATAAACAACTTCAACAAAGTGGCAGGATATAAAATTAACTCAAATTAAACAGGCTGAGAAAGAAATTAGGGAAACAACACCCTTCTCAATAGCCACAAATAGTATAAAATATCTTGGTCTAACTCTTACCAAGTGTACTGGCTAGTTTTGTGTGTCAATTTGACAGAAGCTGAAGTTATCACAGAGAAAGGAGTTTCAGTTGAGAAAATGCCTCCATGAGATCCAGCGGTAAGGCATTTTCTCAGTTAGTGATCAAGGGGGGAGGCCCCTTGTGAGTGGTACCATCTGTGGGCTGGTAGTATTGGGTTCTATAAGAGAGCAAGCTGAGCAAGCCAGGGGAAGCAAGCAGGCCAGTAAGGAACATCCCCCCATGGCCTCTGCTTCAGCTTCTGCTCTTTGACCTGCCTGAGTTCCAGTCCTGACCTCCTTTCCTGATGAAAGCAGCATGGAAGTGTAAGCTCAATAAACCTTTTCCTCCTCAACTTGCATCTTGGTCATGATGTTTGTGCAGGGATAGAAACCCTGACTAAGACACCTAGCAAGTGAAAAGATCTGTATGACAAGAACTTCAAATCCCTGAAAAAGGAAATCTAAAAAGACCTCAGAAGATGGAAAGATCTCCCATGCTCATGGATTGGCAGGATTAACACAGTAAAAATGGCCATCTTATCTAAAGCAATCTGCAGATTAAACATAATCTCCATCAAAATTCTAACACAGGTCTTCACAGAATGCAGCAATAGAAATAGCAATTATCAACCTCATATAGAAAATCAAAAAACCCAGGATAGCAAAAACTATTCTCAACAGTAAAAGATCTGAGGGAATCACCATCCCTGACCTCAAGCTGTACTACAAAGCAATAGTGATAAAACCTGTATGTTATTGGTACAGAAATAGACAGGTCTATTAGTGGAATAGAATCGAAGACCCAAAAGTAAATCCACATATCTATGGACTTGATCTTTGACAAAGACCCAAAAACATACAGTAGAAAAAGAAAGCATATTCAACAACTGGTGATGATCTAATTGGCAGTCTGTATGTAGTAGAATGAAAATAGATCCATATTTATCACCTTGCACAAAGCTCAAGTCCAAGTGGATCAAAGACCTCAATATACAACCAGATATACTGAATTTAATAAAAGAGAAAATAGAAAAGAGCCTCAAACTCATTGGCAATGGGTGAAATTTCCTGAACAAAACACCAATGGCTCAGGCTCTAAGATCAAGAATTGATAAATGGGACCTCATGAAACTGAAAAGCTTCTGTAAGGCAAAAGAACAAATCAGCAACCTATAGATTGGGAAAAAAAAATAATCACTAACCCTACATCCAATAGAGGGCTAATATCCAAAATATATAAAGAACTCAAGAAGTTGACTTCCCAAAACCCCAAAAAACAACTAAAAAATAGGGTATAAAACTAAACAGTTCATAACAGAACAATCTCAAATGGCAGAGAAACACTTAAATATCCAAAGTTCTTAGTCTTCAGAGAGATGCAAGTCAAAATGACTCTGAGATTCCACTTCACACCAGTCAGAATGGCTAAGATCAAAAACTCAGGTGACAGTAGATGCTGGTGAGGATGTGGAGAAAGAGGAACACTCCTCCATTGCTGGTGGGATTGCAAACTGTACAACCACTCTGGAAATCAATCTGGCAGTCCTCAGAGAATTGAAAATAGTTGTACCTGAAGACCCAACTATACCACTCTTAGCCATATATACAAAAGATACACTACCATACCACAAGGACATGTGTTCCACCATGTTCATGGCAGCCTTATTTGTAATACCCAGAAGCTGGAAACAGCCCAGATGTCCCTCAGCCGAAGAATGGATACAGAAATTGTGGTTCATTTACACAATGGACTACTCTTCAGCTATTAAAAACTAGGACATCATGAATTTTACAGGCAAATGGATGGAACTAAAAAGTATCATTCTGAGTAAGGTAACTCAGACTCAAAAGTATGTACTCACTAATAAGTGGATATTAGCCAAAAATACAAAATGCCTAGGATACGACCCACAGACAATAAGAAGTGTAACAAGCAGAAAGGCCCAGGTGAGGATGTTTCAATCTCACTTAAAAGGGGGAAGAAAATAATCACAGGAGGCAGAGGTAGAGAGGGACCTAGGTGGGAGAGGGGAGGGGGAAGGAAAAAGGAAAACAGAATTAGGTGTGATGTGGGGGGCAGGGCAGGACAGGGTGAGGCTCAGAGATTCAGGAGAATGAATGGAAATGAGCAGCCTCGAGGGTGGGAGGTGGAGGGGTCCTCTAGAAATTACCAGAGACCTGGGAGGTGAGACACTCTCAGGACTCAATGGGGGTGACCTTAGCCAAAATGCCCAGCATTGGGGACAGGGAACTCTAAGAGTCCACCTCCAGTAGATAGACAGGGCCTCAAGTGGAGGAACTGGGTTACTAACCCACAGTAAACATTTCTGACCCAGAATTGTTCCTGTCAAAAAGGATTGCAATGACAAAAATGGAGAAGAGACTTGAGATCCATCTCATGGCTGGGCACCAAGGCCTGACACTATTAATGATGCTATGATGTGCTTACAAAGGGAAGCCTGGTATGGCTGTCCTCTGAGAGGCCCTACCAGCAGTTGATTTAGACAGATGCAGATACTTACACCCAGCCATTGGACTGAAGTTGGTGACCCCTGTTGTTGAATTAGGGGGAGAATTAAAAAAGCTGAAGGGGGAAGAATCCCATAGGAAGACCAGCAGTTTCAACTAACCAGACCCCAGGGAGCTCCCAGAGTCTGAGGCACCAACCAGAAGCATGCAGAGGCAGGTCTGAGGCCCCTGGCACATATGTAGCAGAGGTTTCCCTGTATATCCTAATTGGGAGGAGATGTGCTTAATCTTGGAGAGACCTGAGGCCCCAGGGAAGGGAGAGGCCTGGTCAGGGGGGGGAGCACCCTCTTGGAGGCAAGGGGGAGGAGGAATGGGATGACAAACTGTGGGAGGGGAGACTGTGAAGGAGAAATGACTGGAATGTAAATAAATAAAATAATTAAAATGAAAAAAAAATTTAGATTATAATATAATTAAATCATTCTGTCCTCTTTTTCTCCCTCCAAAGTCTCCCATATACCTCTCCTTGTTCTCTTTCAAATTCAAAGCTTTCTTTTCTCAGTAATTGTCATTATATGCATAAATAGAACCTGCTCAGTCTGAATAATATTTCTTGTGTCTTTTATCCTTCTTGATTTTAAATACTGGAGAAATTTAAAGGTTATTGAGTTGTGTTGCTTTGGTGTTTTTTTCCAAACATACGTACCTAATTTAACCATGTGCACTGAATTTCATAAAAGGTTGGAATTCGTCTCAGGTGTTTAGACATAAAAAACCTTTTACTTTTTTTCTTTGGTCTTGTGTTTGCTAATTTTTTATTTTTTTAGATTATACACACACACACACACACACACACACACGTATGTATATTTGTTCTGTGACTATTGCCTTCTCATTCCCACCTTCATGACTGTCTAGATTTTATTTAAAGTAGTTAAATGAAGTCGTTATGAAGTGAGATACACCAGTTTTAATGATAGCTTTCAGCTACCTATGAAGCATAGAAACATCATAGCCATGTGACCAATTTGACCTCTTGGTGAAATGTTAATGTGTCTTGGTTTTCCAGATATGTAATGTATTATTTTCTACTCAGGTTTCTTTGTGTGTGTGTGTGTGTGTGTGTGTGTGTGTGTGTGTGTGTGTGTGTACTTATAGCTCAAAATAAATCCAAGTCTCAATTCTGAAAAAAAAAAAAAACAAATTTAGGGCAACCAATACTGTTTTTATGTTTGTTCCTCTCTGTATTATTTTCTGCTTCTGCAAATTAAAGTAGCTAAAATAGTGTTATATACATGCTAAAGAAAAATTCTCTTTTTCTATGTTGGTAAGGTTTTTCTAGATATGACATTTGGTTCAGGAGGACACACAAAAGCCATTCTGCAGAAGGCACCAGACATTACTGTTTATGCCTTAGACCGAGACCCAGTGGCTTATACTCTAGCTGAGCAGCTTTCCGCAACGTACCCGTGAGTAATCCTCTCTTTAATACTGGTGCTGACGTTTACCGCCTTGGGTTTAATCTCCCTGAAATTTACTTCCCCTTGAATGTTGGTCGATATTTTACTGTTCACACCCATCCCTGCAAAAGAAAGAATTAATGATAAGAAGGTTTTCAGTGCCACTTGAAGTAATGGCATTGATGCATGTATCCTTTCTAAATCTGTGGAATTAAAATACAAAAAAAATGACTCCAGTATATAATATTAATGATATGTGGAAATTTTCTACAAAAATATTTTGACAATTGACATATTTTAGCTGTATTTAGTAATGTTAGCATCTAAAGTGTACTGCTCACCAAGCTTAAGCCAGTTGATCTTAATCTTGAGCCTAGAAACTTGAGGCTTCCTGGGCAAGATATGAAGCCATCTTTTCAAAATATTACGCAACTCAATACAATACAAAAATTTAGTACTTACTTTCTGTATGTTTAAAAGAATAAAGTATGAGATCTTATGTATCTCACAATAATGTACCTGTGTTTTCTGAACTCTTCCTGAAATCCACAGAGTGATTTCTCAATTTGCTAGATCTAATTGGCTTTCTCTCTGCCACCTTTAAAATAAATATATAGGACCACAGGGATTGCTCAGCAGGTAAGTGTGCATGCCTCCAAGCCTGCCTACCTGAGTCAACCCCCACGTGATGGAAGGACAGAACCAACTTCCACAAGTTGTCCAGAGAACTCTGATCTCCCCATACAGGCCATGGCATGTATACTCACTTGAACAAGCGTGTGTGTGGGCATGCATGTGTGCATAAGTACACAGACACGCGGCTTAAGGAACAGTCATCCTTTAAGAAAAGTGAATCATATAGCGATATCTATATAGTATGCTATTTATAGGGCTTTATTTTGGAAGAGAGAGTGTCCTGGAGCTTAGGCAACTGTTTCTAAGTTTAAGTACTATTTTCAGGAACAGGGATTTTTATTTATTCTCTCACCTGTAATAAGGAAAACTGACTGGAATGTGACTTTATGTCAACATGTTATTAGTTACAGCTATCGATCAATAAAATGGTATCTTTGGAAAAACAGCATAGTATGGCATGGTAAGTTTATCCAGAGTCGAAGAATAAAGACATGCCATGGTCAGGTGGGTAGTGCTTCCCACTGCTTCTGCTCACAGGCTCAGCAGGTCAAAGAGGAAGCTTCCCTCTCTTCATGATATTGTCAGGAATGTACTTCCTCTGAAAGTCCACCAGCTTGATCTCAGTTTCCATTTTCTTCTAAAAATGATAGGAGACTGTGTGTCAACCACATGAACCATTCTCTGTTTCTGCAGTGTAACATAGATGTATTTATTTTATGTAGATTTTATTTTACCTGGCAGAATATCTTCCACTTGTAGATGTGGAAACTATTAGTGTTAGACATATAAATGTTTCAAGGAAATATTATTCAACTAGCTATTTTTTAAAATGTATCCAAATTAAATAAAATACTATAAGGCAAATAATTTTCATTTACATTTATTGATTCATTTCTGTGTATGTGCATTTGTGTGCCACAGTGCACATATAGAGGTGATAAAAATGTGAGAGGAAGTCATTTCTAAGAATACTGTGTGCTTGGATATTTGGTTTAATGGAATGACATTATCTTCTCAAAACAAGTAATCACAATTTGTGTTAAATCAGACAACAGAATACATTGTCATTTTAACACGAACATCTTTTGAAGAAACAACTGTAGTTACCCCTCTTCACGTAGTTATGCTGCTCTCATTTTAAAACACTTTATTTACATTTCTGAAAAATTTCATATTCTCCACTTTGTCAAAACTGAGCTAGAAGCCCGCATTTTCTCTGAAAACTAAACAATTCATGTGATTGGAGAGCTTTCTGGTAACCAATTTTAGCTCTTTCAGAAAAAACGATACATTATATTACCTGCTGTTAGAAGGCTAGACTTTTCCCCACTAACTCTGCAGACTCAGCTGAGGAAACATATTTAAATTGGAGCAGCAGGAGCACTCAGTCTAGGCTTAGCTTACTGGAAGATAGATGTTGAAGGTAATTTAAAGACATATAGGATTATTTTTAATGCCTTGAGGAACAATATGTGTTCCATATATGAAGTTCAGAAAATATAGAAGTGTTTGAAGAAGGAAATAAAAATTATGCCATTCCATTATTGGATTAAAATTTTAAAGCAGATTTTTGAAAGGTAGGCTTGTAGTAATTTAAAAAATTTCCTCCATACCCTTGGGTTGGAGAATTTATCTATATGATACAATCTGTTCAAAATTATCCAGAATATATCATCTTTTTCATAGATATTTGCTATTTACCTTCTTTTTTTTTAAGGTACTATTACTCAGTAGTTGTCAAATTGGTTCAAGAAGTTAAATAAAAAGGACAAGTTTTAAATTCATGGCTTCAGGCTGGTTTTTGGACAGTTTCATCCAAATGACAATGTCTAGAAATCATTTCTTTATGTTCTCTAGCAAAGCCAAGACAGGAGCATCTGGTTTGCATTGCAGCTCAGATCATGGTTGCCAGGAAGCAGAAAAAGAAGCCTATGCTATCTAAAAAACCCCTTTCTTTGAATATTCCATCTGACGCTGGGCTATAGAATGGGACTCACCATATTCAGGCCAGCTTCTGTTCCATTAGTTAATGCACTGTAGCCAATGTATTAACTATTTAGTGTCTCACTCAATTACATGGTAAGCTTAACCACCGTCCATGATAACAGCCACGAGACAGTGATAATTCCTAATCTCCGAACCGTTCTGACTCCCTTCCAAGTTTTCGATCCATTAGGTTTACACAGCACAGTTTCAATAAAATGCATATATTATTAAAATAGTTCCCTGATTTAAATACTTTGGTGCCTTCATTGCTCTTAAGTTCAAACTACTGAACTGTGTCATGCATGATTTAACTCATACTGTGCCTCCTCTTACGGTTCTGATGACTTGTTTTATATAGTTCTTTTCTTTTTTCTTTTTTTTTCCCTCTTTCTTCACAATGCTTTTTCGATGTGCTATTTGCTTTGCTGTTAAGGATCTTTGAATATTCTGTTTTTACCACATTTTCTTCTGTTCCAACATTCTTCCTTGCTTTACCAAGATAATATTGGATATCCTGGCTGGAATTCATTTCCTCTGGAAACCATAACAGATGTTCTAGACTAGAGTAATACTGATATCATATTACCTTAGAACACACTGTACTTATTAATAGTCATGATCATAACCATTCTTAAATATTTATGAAATTATCTGATTCCTGTCTATTTTGCCTTACAATGTAAGCTCAGACAGAAGCTACATATATTAATTTCTTTATAGCTCTTTGAACTTGGAAAATTTTCTGAAAACTATTTAGTACAATACATGCTTTTGAAATAAGCATATTTTTCAAGGCTCAGGATTTTTAAACTAGAGTTCAGTGATTTTATTTTCACAAAAAAATAATTTCATATTGGATGAAATTATAGTGAGGGACAAGTAATCAACACTATAGAACATTTGAAAAACTGTATGGAAACCTAATATTGTAGAAAATTCCTAAAATATATGCATAAAAGAAGGGAATCTAAATTGAGTCGCAATATAATAGAGATATATGCCTAGTCTAGACATTTTGCGCCACCAAGTAAAACCTCTAGTGCCAGAAATGAATTACACCTTGCTGAGTCATTGGGCAAAGAAGTGCCATGGAGTCCCCCAAACATCAGAGGCTTTTGCCAAGGCATTCTGTTGCTTTACACAACATGATGATAATAAGGCCCTATTGCTGAAGGCAATACTGAAGCTTCCACCTACTGAATAGCTTTCATGGTACTAGAACGTATCTTGCATGCTACCTGAGGAGAATGGGAACCATCAGTCATCAATATCACTCAGCTACAAACCCTGCAACCTACAGCAGTGACATTCCTGCAAGATATACTGGTGCAGTGGTGTCACAAATGTTATGGGGGTAGGCAACCACGTCATTATTGGATTTATGGTCCATTCTATGAGATAGAACCTATGCCTAATACTGTTAAAGTGGCCAGGAGTTTGAGACTTGTTAAATCATGGACTGACATTATGTACAAGGCATGGATAGGTTCAAGCCAGACTGGGTGCCCAGCACTGAGACAAGAAAGTGAACACGTTTTCTAGTCTTGTTCACCAAAGACAGAAGCTATATCTAGCACATGTTCATATTCCCAGAAACTATCTCACGGCTTAGAAAAACAATACTCATTATACTTCTTATATCTAGTGATTATTAATATTTAAATGAAGCAGAAACTGATGGTATTGTAAAAAGAAAAGTTCAAATATCCTTTTGCCTGGAAAGGCCAATTTGCCTAGAGAACTTGGGTACCTTGAACACTGCCATCCCTTAACCTGTTTTACATTGTTTTGTTTACTTTGAAATAAGATAGAAGTGAAATAGAGACACTATAAGGAAAGGACTCATGGTTCAGCGTGGGATGGGATAGCAAAGAAAGAAGTAAGATCTAATGTCACTACTATACTCAAAACACTTATTATATGTGATGCAGGAACTACTTAACTTTGTTCCTCAAGTGAAATTTTAGTAGTAGCCTGGAGTATTGGTGATAAGCTTAGGAGTTTTTCATGTCTACATATATAAATTTTTTTTTTTTTTTTTTTTTTTTAGTTTTCCAGGTTAACCTTGAATTTCTCCAGGGTGTGCTATATTGTTTCCATTTGCCATTATATCTTCTTTTATCTTTCTTCATTCTGATTTCTACCCCTAGAAGATAACTTATATTTATATCATGTTTATATTATTTCTTTGACAGCGGGCTTCTGTCTGTTTAGCAAATAGAAGACACTGTCAGGGAAGCAGAAGCCAAGGGGAGTGAATCTAGGCTGCACTTTAGCTATGGCCACAATCCTCAGTGAAGACCTCTACTCATGTGTTGCTCCTGCCTGGTGTCATTCTGGCTTTGGGGTCTTCCAGGCAAGTCTATTTGCCCTAGATTCACTTTCCTTCTTAAATATAAGAGATTTCTTCATCTTCCTTTTGTTTTTAAATATTTGTACCCCTCTTAATTTTGTTGCACTGAATATTGTTAAGAGATGAGACTTTTTAAAAATGTGGCTATTTTGCCTGTGTGTGTGTGTGTGTGTGTGTGTGTGTGTGTGCACTGTGTGTGTGCACTGTGTGTGTGCCTAGTACCCTAGAAGAGGGTGTTGGATCCCCTGTAACTGGAGTTGGAGATATTTGTGAGCCAGCATTGGGTGTTGGACACAAATCTAGTTCTTCTGCGGAAGCAACAGTGCTTAACCTTCAAGTCTCTCTGACCATGGATATGTTTTGTTTGAGGTGGTTAAGCCAGGAGAGCAGAGCCCTTTGAATGGGATTTGTACTCTCACAAAAGTTGGAGTAAAGTCCTGTCCAACTTCTTTAAGACGGCACTCTTCATCTTTGCCTCTTGTACTGTCTATGACACAGTACGAGGCTCCGTTGAGCAGAGGATACATCCTTACTAGTAACTGGCCTGATCATAGCTACCTACAGCTTGCACTTTCTAAAATCTAGAACTGAAACACAATCCTGTGGTCCTAGCTTATTTAACTCTATAGAACTTTCTTAGAGCACTCTGACCAGTCTGAGAGGTTTTGTTTTTAAAATTTCAAGTATGACTCCACTAAATTATATTACTGTCTTTCTCTGACTTACTTTTTAAATTAATTCATTATAGCGTTTACATCCATACTGTAGATACGACGCAGCTCTTACTGTCCTGAAACAGAGCATCCATTGTTACTCACAAGAGCCAGCACAAACCAAGTCTGGGCACTCACCCTTAGCACCGGGCAGGGCTGCGTAGTCCTTTACCTGAGATCGCAGCCACTGGCTCCCTTCTGCCCTCCCCTTTCAGCCATATGATAATTCTGCCCACCACATGTAGTCATGGAAGAGTGGAGTACTCCATTTTATACAGCACTTAATAATTGTCCACTATGCTAGAGTTGGGAATTTTAAGGTTGTGAGATCACCCACTCTCCTAAAAATAGCCCCTCACATTCCTATAAGTGGGAAAACCCCTACCAAAGTCTTATTGGTTTGCCATCGGGAGTTCAAGGAAATCATTTCTTAGATTTTATCTGGAGGAATTAGCATTTTTCATGTTTCTCTTTGAACAGGAATGCAACACTATCACCTTATACAATACACCTGCTCCTACTACCACCACGTTCCCCCATTGCTTTTCACTCTGCCTGTGTTTGTGAGGGTTTGTGAACAAGAGATGGCACATTTAGTTTCCAGCCACTGGACTGTGTGCCTGTTTTGAGCTAACACTTCACTGTTGCTATCATTGTCACTCTGGTATAATTTGAAGTGGGTGTCTGTGGTGACACCTTCTGTAGTTCTCTTTTATCTTGAGTTCTGTTTTGCTAACAAGAGCCCTTTGTGCTTCCAGATGAAATTTAGAAGTATTTTTCTCTATTTCTGGTCTTTCGGGTTATTGTTTCTCCATTATTTTTTCCTTGTGCCCTAAACAGCTAATATATTATGAAGGTTTTTTTTTTCTGTGCATAAAACAGAAGGAACTGTTTGGATAGGCCAGTAAGAGGACTTCTGGGGCATGGAATAGTATGGGGCTTGGCAAAAGAACAAAGTATGCATAACAAGTCCTAATAAAACACATTATTTTAATGCTATCTTAAAAACTAATTTAAAAAGTTGTTCAAAGCAAGAAAAAGACAAAAAGAAATCGCTTTCTACAAGCCTTGTGTTCTTTGACTCTTTTCTTCTGCATGTACACGCCACTGACCTGGGGTCTACATTTGCCTCACTGAAGAATGTTTAAGGTTTTCTAGTTTTACTTTTAGCCTTTGGTTCCAAAGCCTAACATTTTTAAAAGACTGATTCTTGACTCACTGTTATTATGTACGACATTACAGAGACAATTATTTAGCTCATTACTATCATAGGAGGGGAAGCTTTGCTTATTGCAAATAAATTATAGTTTTTATTTTCTAACAAATGCAAATGTTGCTGCTGACTTATATTGTAATACCTCTACACTGGCTCTCAGTTAGTGTTATAGATTTACTAATAGAATATTTGGCTTAAAAGTTTGGAGAACTGATTCATGGAATTTAACATGCATATTTGAAATGCAAATTATATTTATATTATGATAACTATGAGAAAATGAATTACCTCCTCACCAAATTGAGATAATCCATTTTCATTGCCTACGTCATGTGAATATACCCATATGGTAGAAGATTAGAATAGCAGCAGCTTGCTCGATATAACACTAGCTATACCTAGAAAGACTTCATTTTATCTTGGGTAAACAGTATATATTTAGAGTCATATTTTATTACATATGAGAAAATTTTAGAAGAACTCTTTATGTTTTCACTTCAAAGCTATTAAAAGAGTGAAAACAATAGTTATATTTTCTCTAACATCATAGCCTGATTAAATTAAATTGAGTGTGCTGTAATTACATGTGTAATCCTCCTGTTCTTTCTACTCCCATTTTTGCCTGATATTTAAAATAAAACTGAAACCAACAGATGCTGAATAGAATTATGTAGTTTAGTGTTGTGCCTTCCCCCCAAGCCACCGAGAGAGCATAATGTATGTTCAATACACAATTCAGTGTCCATTTTACTGCTGACTGTGTATGAGGTCATTGGCTTGGCTTGGGGAATGTTCACAAGCCCAAGATCAGATCTTCATAGTACAAAGAGAGCTCATTATCTAATAGGTGAATAAACTTCTGTGAGACCAGGAGTGTGAATCTCCATGGTGGGAAGTCCCATGTATATTCTAAAGCTAAACTTAAATTATGTTTGGAGTGTGTTCTCTCATTTTCTCCATTACTTATGTAATTCAGTTCAGGCAACTGTAATTTGGGGCACATATTCAAGCATCATTTGGGATTTCCCCTAGATAAAAAGATCACCATAATCCCTTTTACTCCATCAGGAAATACCGATATTAAGTAAGTGTTTACAAGAGGGTAACAAGCTTTAGAGTCAGAAAGCCTTAGGTGTTAAGGAAATGTGCTGTGTATATTACAGAGCTGGCTGAATATTATAATCAAGGACCAACACCTTTGCAATATATGATTATAAAAACAAGCCCTGTATTATGATGTATTACAAACATTTCATTGTACAAGTCAACTATGCAAAATAAGATGCCATTGATCAATTAATATGTAACTGATTGAATTAAATTAATATATAAATAATGCTCTATACAACAGACTTTATCCATTATAAAATCTTAATAGTTTTTCCAAGCTTTGTTTAAGGATAGCCTGCCTTCCACAGATCCCAAACTCTGGTCCATGCCACCAACTAGTAGTTTAGGGAAACTGGTTATCACTGCTATTTTGACTTAAGATTTTCTTTTAATGGATAATTTTGTTTATACTATCTCTATGTATGTATTTATGTATATTACAAAAGATATTTAGGTCATATTATAAAGAAAATTTATACTAATCTGTTATATTTTACAAAATTCACAAACATTAAAATTTAGCATATCAAAATTTGAAATAAGACAAAGTCAGTATCATATGGTACTTTATTGTCATTTAGTAATTAAATATATTAGGATTTCTAAAGTGATTCATAAAGTACATTTCATATTACACAATTACTGTCTCGTAACTTAATTTCAACAATTATATTTACACAATTATATTGTATGTATTATGTAGACTCATAATTGGATTTTCTGCACTAAAACTTTGCAATAATATTAGTTAATTGCTACACTTCAGGAAGCTTTCTAACCTTCTTTTCAGTGGGTATGAAGGGTTTATTTGTAAGAGATATTGCTACTAAGATAATATTTATCTTTTTTCTCCTGGAATCTCAACAGCAATTCCCATGTTAGAGGCTTCCCCAAAAAACTTGTCAAAGTTTTTCCACCCACACTCTGAATACCTAACAAGGCTTGACCTATTTTTTCCCCTTATTAATGTAGCAGGTCCACATCATTGGGGAAAAATAGACAAATAAGAGGTATCCTAAGCTTGGAATTTCAAAAGTTTATCTACATGTATTGAAGAAATTAAGAGTGTGAATCAAAATTAATCTTTATTTTTAAGTAAATCATCTAAATATATCCTATCAGTAACTCACATCTGGCTTAATCACTGTGGTGATGTCAGGCTTAGTGGTCCATTCCTTATTCCATCACTAGCCCGAGTGCCCTGTGGCACTGTGGATCACGCCCTCCTTCCTTTATATCGGGATTCATTATCTCTCTTCCCTCTTTTTTTTTTTTTTTTTTTTTTGATACTTTATTTACATTTCCGATGATTCCCCTTTTCTTTGAAAACCCCGTGTCC
>CM052701.1:64256474-64281666 GCA_028551405.1 Uromys caudimaculatus
TAGAGGCGGGTTGGGGAGGGGATGGGGGGTATCCAAAGAGGAGACTCAGAAAAGGGGAAACATTGGAAATGTATATAAAGTATCAAAAATAAAAAAGGAGGAAAAAAAAAATAATTGAAAAAAAAAAAAAAAAAAAAAAGAAAGTGTCTCTGTGATGTCATTTCCAGGAGTGCTAGAGTTGAGTCATATAAAATGTTACTATTACTTGTTTTTTGTTTTTGGTGGTGGTGGTGGTGGTGGTTGGTTGGTTGATTGGTTGGTTGATTTTTGTTTTATTTAACATTTATTCCATACCGATGTTCATTCTGGCTATTTTACTGACTAGTCTACATTCCTATAAACAGTATTTACAGGTTTCTTTTTTGTCTACTTCTGTCATTAATTACTTGCTTTCTTAATGTCAAATTGGAATGAGAAAATATCTCAGTAAAGCTTTAATTTATAGTTTTCTGGTGGTTTGTGAGATTGAACATTTTATTCATGTTTATTGGTGATTTATGTTTGATCTTTTAGAATTGCTTGTTCATTCCAATTGCTTTTTCATTGATTAATTGATTTTTTTGATTAGTGTTTTGTTTTGCTGTGTCGTTGGTTTCATTTTTGGTTCTTTGTTTATTATCTATAAAAATCCTCTGTAAAATACAATTAGCAAAACATTTCATCTATTCTGTAGATTGTAGCTTTCCTTATTGCTTCCTTTGTGGTTTCTCTTCAGAAAGTCTATATCTTTACCAAAAGCTTGAGTTTGAGATCTCACACTAAGATCTTTCTTGACATTTTATTTCTTTTGTTAATATGCATTGAATTTTTCATTTTTTTCAAATTTTAACTAGATATTTACTTTATCAGTTATAGTAGGAATTACTATTTTATTTTGTCTTTCCTTTAAATTTCAGTCCCTGCATATCTCTTTCAACAAGGTGCCCTTTTTGCAGAAAATCATTGTATCTCTATATTTGTTTTAAATAAATCAAGCTAGTCTATGCCTTTTAACTGAAAAAAAAATTAAGGCATTTTCATTTAGTGTAATTACTCAGAAAGGTTTGCTGGTTCCTATACTTTTGTTGTTATTTTTATGTTCAGTTCAGCTATTATTTGGTGTTGCGGGAAATATTAAAAAAGGGTACGGCAAGTTCTCATGCTATGCCCCAATTCTCTCTGCCCACCAGCCGTACACTGGTGGGCAGTGGCCGACCTGTTTTTATCTCATGGAGACTCTGACTCAGAGCTCCACGATCTCTCTACCCAGCTCCCTGGGTTCCCACTGGCAGATCACTACCATGCCAGCCCCATGTTTTAAATCCCTCACAGACTTAGTGGTGCCCATCAGGCAAACTCACGCTTTGCCTTTGTACCTTTCTCACTTGAACCCAGATGAGCCACTTGAGAAGAAAAACACCACACAAACTTAGCTCAGAAACGATGCTAACTCAATCTCTGGGTGCAACAACTAAAACCTAATCTTGTAAGCCTTATTAAAATCTGATTACTCTGGTGGCAAATCCTTGCAGATCTGCCACGATACCAGGAAACTCTAGCAGCTACATCTTACCCTTATGCTATCTCTGTTCCAAAAGGGCCCTCTCTCTAGCCTCCTCCTCTCTTCCTCTCTCAAACCCAGAAGTCCCTCCTACTTGCCCAGTGATTGGCTCCTTTATTCATTAGGAGATTGGTTCACAAGGATTCACCTGAGTATGTGACTCACTCCTCATCTGCAGCCTCTCCCAGGAGAGCAGAATTAGCATCAAAATACAAACAGTACCAGGTCCATCCACAATAGTTTGACCTTTCTTTCTCAGAGGTTTGTTGACTTAATGAATTCGATGCTATTGACTTTCCCCATAGTTCTTTTTTTGTCCATATTGTCTTTTCAAGAAATTAATTGATTTTGCACTATTCTTGAATCTTTTTTTTTTCAACCTCTATATGTATGGTTACTTTAGGTATATTCTGTAGTATCTACTTGGAGGTCATGGATTCCTTTAGTTCATATATTTCTTGAAATGTGTTTATGTAGCCATCAATTTTTAAAAGTAGCTTTGTGGATATCATATTATCAGCAGTTATTTACTTTCAGGGCTTGAAATATATCATTAATGCTTTTTTGGCTTTTAATGTTTCCTGCAAGGTGTCTGATGGTTTTGCTTTTGTGAGTGAATTGACACCAATAAAGAAAAATAAAATACACAGGTACAAACTGCTAACAAATTTTAAAAGCTCTGGGACATGATCAAGCTGCAGCTTTTCATGTTGTTTCTTTGTTTGCTGTTTTATAGTTCTAGAGATAATGTTGAAGTTAAAGGGCTGTACCCTGGTCATGTCTATTTGGTGTTCACTTGTTTCTTATATTACATATTGATTTCTTTTCCCTAGAATTTGGAAATATCCTATTATAATTTCATTAAATAAATTTTCTCCAGCTTTACTTTCAATTTCAGTTCATTTTTCTAACTTGAAACTTCTTAAATCTGCACTCTTGATCATGTCCCAGAGCTTTTAAATTTTGTGTTAGCAGTTTGTACCTGTGTATTATTAATAGTTCACAGAAGCACCATCTCTGTCATGTCCAGAAGAAATTATCTTGCAGTTCTCAGGCTCTTAACATCTTTCTACCCCCTCTTCCATGATTTTCCCCACCTCATAGGTGTAGGGGAGGATTACAGATGCTCTCTTTAGAGCTAGAGTACACACTGTCACTGATTTTCTGCCTTTCAACCAATTTTTGACTCTCCCTATGCTTCCCCATCTGCTGGACCAGAAGATTCTTTGAGATGTGAAAACTGCACTTACCTATGGGTATAAGCATAAGAATTCACAATGCAATATGAAACTATACTACATGGTAATATAGTATCAGTGGGCTCTTCTGTGGGTCCTAGAAGCTCCCAAGACATGGATTCTAAGTTTATAGTATCAGGCCTGTATACCCTCTAATTGAGCAGGCATTAAGTCCAGTGACACCTAACTGTTAGTTCCTCCCAAGATAAAAGTGCCATCATTCCACTATTGATAGGTAGCCTGTCAGTCCTGTAATGACTAGCTCTCAGGCTTTATATCTGGGAAGAGCTATTGATAACTTTTTCATCTTGCATAACATGTTCTGACACTATGAAAGCTAGTCCTTAGGAAGGATACTACCAGGTGAGTTATGGCTTGGTTGTTTTTGTTTGTTTGTTTGTTTTTTGTTTTTTTTTTTCTTTCAAATCTTGTGACTAAAGCATATATTATGTTTTAGCAATAGGGTCTAGATGTTCTGGCAGACAACCAAGAACTATAATACTCTATATTTTGTTGGAGTATCTTGGAAACCTCTCCTGCCTGACCAATAACTCAAAGGGAGGGATCTTCTTGCCTGTTCCTGAGATTTGTTATTTTAAACCATGGCTCTTGTGAGTATAGTACCTCTCCAATGTGGAGTAACTACACTAGAACTCCTTCTTCCCCTCTGACCCCACCCCACCCTCGTGGGTGCATATGTGTTTGTGTGTCTGTGTGTAATGTATATGGATTTAAGTAAGCTGATAAATAGTGGTCTCTGGCTTTTCCAAACACCCTTTGTATGATTTATTCCGCTGACTTTCCTTCCCTGTGTATTACTCACATACCCCTGAGTAAGTCCCCCAGTGTCTTCCCCTCTCCACTCATAGCCTCTATCAGTTATCCTCCTTCCTAGAATGCTCTCACCCCTCCCCAGTGGTTCTGGTCTACCTTCCTCACTTTTATGGTTACTCTAGATTGTACACTCCTACGTATATATTGGGGCACATGATCTACATTAAGTGAAAACATTTTGTGTTTGAATTTCTATATTTGGGTTTGACTCACTGAATATAACATTTTCTGTTTGTACCCATTTGCCTGCAGAGTTCAAGGTTTTCTTTATAATAATAGAATTCCATTGTGTGTCCATAACTCATTTCCACTATCCATTCTTTACCGATAGACATCTAGGTGCTTCCATCACCTATCTATTGTGAGTAGAGTGGCAGTGAACACTGGCAAGCCGGTATCTCTGGAGTTGTATATTGAGTCCTTGAGGGACATGCCAAGGAGTGGAATTATATTTGATAGTGATAGATTTGCCTTCAGTTCTTTGAGGATTCTCCACACTGAGTTCTATAATCACTGAACCAGTTTGCAATCCTACCAGCAGTGAATGTGTGTGCATTTACCACATCCTCACCATCATTTGTTATCAGTTAATCTTAATGATTCTACTGGGGTAAGGTGAGCGCTCAAAATGGCTTTAAATTGTATCTCATTAATGGCTAATGATTTTGAACATTTTTTTAGGATACTTTTTTGCCATATTTATGAAAATTTTTTTTTTAAATTTATTTATTTATTTATTATTTTATGTGAGTACACTGTAGCTATCTTCAGACACACATCAAAAGAGTGCATTGGATCCCATTACAGATGATTGTAAACTACCATGTAGTCGCTGGGAATTGAACTCAAGACCTCTGGAAAAGCAGTCAGTGCTCTTAACTACTGAGCAATCACTCCAGCCTCCTTATGAAAGATTTTTATGATAAAAAATTAATAATTACTTTATAATACTAAAAGATAAGGAAACTTAAAAATATGTTTTGTTATATAAAACAATGTTGGTTAAGCATGATATCCAGTTTTGCCTTCCATAGAACACACAACTTTATTCTTAGGCTTAGGACAGCTCCACTCCACATCTTTACTCAAGTCCTTAACATATGCCTTATGATCTTGACAGCTCCAATATTTTAGAGCTCTATTGTAACTGAAGCTGCCCCTTCACCAGTGGCATTCTTTGGTCTCCACAGGAACTTCATTCCAGACACACAGTGCTAAGCTTAGTTTGTCTTCATGACTGCTCCAGTTGCATCTTCTATGCATCCAAACTCAGCAGTACATGAATGGTGCATACACATTGCCAACTTTGGCTTCCAATTTATACATTCTCTATTTGATCAGTTTCTGTGGCATGAGGAAATACTCTCCTATTTTCCAGATAAAACATAGAATTTTCACCTCAATGGTGCTGATCTTTTACTAATCACCTCTGATTATTCAGCTCCAGCTTGATCACACAAGTAGTGAAGGACAGAACTTTCTTTCTCTTCCTAGAGAATATTCACATTGCAAGTAGCAAGAGAACAACAGGTGTGCCAACAGTGCCATACAACAGCTTCCAGTGTCACGATTTCAGGAGTTCCCTCTGGCGGTATAGACCCTTCTGTATTGTTTGGTTTCTTTGTGGCAGCAGACAAGTTTTCCCCATCTGGTACCTGGAAATAGGCTTTCCAAACTTTTATTTGCTGATGTTTTCCAAACTTTATTGTTAAAGAGTTGTGAAGTTCTTTCTGGATTGTTGAAATACAGCTTCCAAGTTTCCTGGAGAGCCTCTGGAACCCAAGGATAGGAGAGGGTGTACTCCAGCACAGGAAGTTCTGGAAGCTTGCTGCTACCTTCCTTTTTCTGTGTTCTCTCTCTCACCAAGAAACCTATGCCACCATCCCAGGCCAAGTCTCTGGAACTCAGGAGGCCAGAGGGCAGTCTCTTCTTAACCATTTTTATTTCTTCTTCGGAGAACTCTTTGTTCAGATTTGTACCCAGTTTTTAAATTGTTTTTTCATCTCTTTGTATTTTGAGAGCTTTTTAAAATTTATTTATTTATTTATTTATTTATTCATTCATTCATTCATTCATTCATTCATTCATTCATTCACCCACTTTATATCCAGGTCACAGCCCCACTGCCTTACAAGTCCCACCCTTATATACTCTTCTCCCTATTACTCCTTTCCTTTTTCTTAAGAGAGGAAGAAGCCCCCCCTTGGTTACCACCACACCCTGGCATATCAAGTTGTAGCAGAACTAGGCATATCCTCTCCCACTGAGGCCTAACAAAGCAGTCCAGCTAGGGGAAGGGTATCCAGTGACAGACAATAGAGTCCTAGATAGCTCCTGTTCCAATTGTTAGGGGACCCACATGAAGACCAAGTAGCGCACCTGCTACAAATGTGTAGGGAGGCTAGGTCCAGCCCCTCCGTGCTCTTTGGTTGGAGTTCAGTCTCTTTGAGCCTCTTTGGGCCCAGGTTAGTTGACTCTGTAGGTCTTCTTGTAGTGTGTTTTATCCCTCCAGCTCCCTTAATCCTATCCCCCAGTCTTCCACAAGACTCCTCAAGTTCCACATGATCTTTGGCTGTGGGTCTCTGCATCTGTTTACATCAGCTGCGGAGTTAAGCCTCTCAGGAAACAGTTATGCTAGGCTCCTGTCTGCCAGCATAGCCAAATGTTAATAGTGTCGGGGCTTGGCTCTCTCCAGGGATGGGTCTCAAGTTGAGACAGTTGTTGGTTGGCCTTCCCTTAAGTTCTGCTCCGTCTTTATCCCTGCACATCTTGTAGGCAGGACAGGTTTGGGGTTGAAGTTTTTGTGGGTCAGTTGATGTCTGCCTCCCTTCACTGGAAATCTTGCCTGGCTACAGGAGGTATCCACTTTAGTCTCCATAGCCCTAGATGCTTGAAGTCTCAGCTAGGGTCACCCTCATAGACTCGTGTGAGCCTTCCCTGTTCCAGGTCTCCAGCTAGTTCCAGAGATTCCCCCATGAATGTGCATACTTTCCCAGCCGTCTCCTGCCCTCCCCCACATACCTGATCCCCATTCCTACTCTCCTCACCCCCTTTCCCACCCAGCTCCTTCCTTCCATCCACACTGGATGACTATTTTATTTCCTCTTCTGAGTGAGATCCATGCATCCTTCCTTGGGACTTCCTTATTTTCCAGTTTCTTTAGATCTGTGCACTGTATGGTTATCCTATACTTCATATCTAATGTCCACTTATAAGTGAGTACCTACCATTTGTGTCCTTCTAAGTCAGGGTACCTCACTCAGGATGATATTTTCTAGTTCCATCCATTTGCCTGAAAATTTCATGTGTCTTTGTTTTTAATAGCTAAATAGTATTCCATTGTATAAATGTACCACATTTTCTTTATCCATTTTTCAGTTGAGGGACGTCTGGATTATTTCCAGTTTCTGGCTATTACAAGTAAAGCTGCTATGCACATAGTTGAGCAAGTGACCTTGTGATATAGTGGGGCATCTTTTGAGTATATGACTAAGAGTCATATAGCTGGGTCTTGGGGTAGAACTATTCCCTATTTTCTGAGAAACCACCAGGTTAATTTCCAAAGTAGATGTACAAATTTGTACTCCCACCAGCAATGGAGGAGTGTAGTTCTGTATATACTCTGGATATTAATCCTCTGTTAGATGTATAGCTAGAAAATATTTTCTTCTACTGTGTGGGCTTCTTCAGTTTCACTTAATTATCTCCTTTGCTATAGAAAAGCTTTTTATTCATTAAGTACTATTTGTCAAATGTTTAGACTAATTCTTGAACAAATGAAGTCCTATCCAGAAAGTTCTTCCTTGTACCTATATCTTTTAGGATACTACCTATGCTTTATGGAGCAGTTTCAGATTGGTACTCTGATCCTTTTAGAGTTGATTTATGAACAAAGTGATAGATACATGTCTAATTTCATTCTTTTACAGATGGACATCCAGTTTCGTGGCACCATTTGTTATAGATATTATCTTTTCTCCAGTATATGTTTTGGCATCTTTATCAAATATCAGGTGATTATAGTTACATGTACTCATGTTTAGGTCTTGTGTTCTGCTCCATTGATCTACATGTCTATTTTTGTGCCAGCATCATGTTTTTATTACTATAAATCTATAATATTATTTTAAATCCCATATGAAAATCTACCAAGTAATATTTGTTTTGCTAGATTTAATTTAAAAAATTTAAATTTTAAAAAAATTCAAACAGAATTACCAAAAACTAAGAAAAGGAAATGAAATAGTATTCCATTCATTTTTTCTTGGCCAGGTAAAATGGACATCTATAAAGTGGCAGGTTATTTAGCTGAAGCTATACTTAGTGTAAATTTCCTAATGTTTGAATTAGTGTTCTTACTAGACGTGTCAAGGACCAAGATCTGACAGGGCTGCCCTTATTCTAGATCCTGAAGGTATGTCCGCCTATTGCACATGAGGTGTTTATGGCCTGTGTATCTATGAATTCTGTCCAAAACAAAATTTTAAACATGGAACCATGTGAGTTCAGATTTTGTTTTTATTATCTTTGTTTGTTTTGTCAGTGGATTGTCCTGTTGGGCAACATGAGCTTCATAGATGACAACACAGGGTCACAATAGCAAAGGGTTGAGCATTCTTAGCATATTAGGCACCTCTGTTAGCTACTAGTCTCTTTAGCACCTTTTAGCCATTCAGATTCTCTCATGCATCAGAGATTGCTTAGTTTGTCTCCTCTGGAGAGGCGAATAAGTTCAGGAATAAGTTTGTCAGCAGTCAGAGCACTGAGGTCTGTGGTTGAGTTCCACTCTTGGCACTTTCTTGTGTCACTCAGCAGCATGTGCTGGGAGCCTGAGGAGTTTGCTGTAACCTAATTCAGAGTTAATGCTGCTGGCAATGAACCACCTGACAGATTAGTGACTTTGCGAATGCAGCTACTCTCTGACCTCAGGCATGGGGCCATTATTATCAGCAGTTGTCCTTGAGTGGTCAGGTCTGCTCCATGCCACTCAGGGCAGGGCTACTAAACATTTTGCTCCTTCTGCTTCTTCTGATGACTAAAGTTAGCTTTCAGGTGACTAAAGGTGACTTCCAGATCACCTGCTCTCCACAACTGTCTCACATGGCATCCAGAGTAACTTAGTTTCAAACACCAGTCCACAGCCTTCCCAAGACTTCAAGAATAACAAAGGGACCTTCTCCAATGCTGTTACCAGTTCCTCAGCTCTATCCAATGCTTGGGAAAACTGTTGGCTAATCTTGTGGGCAGGGCTGTTTGTCTCTTGCCAGGGCTCCTGGGCTTTTGAAAGAGGCTTCTGTCCTTCCGCCACATTCAGAAAGCGGCAGCTGGTTGTGTGCTAGCCAGTCGATTTCCCTGCATAGCCTCCTTTTTTCCTGTCACCGTTGTTGTCACAGCTAAGACTCATCTAGTCCTCATGTATTTGGGACAGTCCATGTCTGCTTATTCTGATTCTTTTCATTCCCTGTGTCAGAGAGTAGCAGTTTGTAATCCATCTTGCTTGAACAGCTACCATTATTCTCCTGGAGTACTCTCTACCTAGTCTTCTTGTCTCCTAATCGATTCTGAACATGACAGCTCCTAAATGATCCTTCTAGGCCATGTTAGATAATACCATTTGCTTGTTAGAAACTTTAATGGTTACTCTCTTATAGAAAATAAGATGTTTGCTGTGGCTCCCAAGGCCCTGCCCTAGCCAGCTTCATTTCTTCCCTCTGCCTGTTGATCACTTTGTGGTGGTTATTGGCTTCCTTCTTATTCCTGACATGAATGTACAAAGGGAACCATGAGAGGAGAGGAACAGACCTAATGGGATGCAGTATAGGGGACTAGAAGTAGTTAACTACACATCACAATAAAGCTTAAGAGAAGGATAAAGAAGAGAAATAGAAGGAACCAACAAGGGTGGTTAGGAAGATAGATGGAGGAGGACAGAGGTGAACAGGAAGGAATGAGTAAAATACAGCAGCACATGTGTGTCCGAATGTCAGAAAGAAACCTACTAGAATGAATGCTAATTTTAGACATTAACAAAAAACTCAGCTACATTATAAATACATCCAACAAGACTGAACATGCTATCTGGAGAGCTGAGTAAACAGTCCTGCCCTCACCTTCCTTGAAACAAAAATGTGAAATCACTAAAGAACAGAGCAGTGTCTGTATGGTTAGATTTCTGTGTTATTTTATGGTTAAAACACACATACACACACACACAAGCACACATATAAACATATATAAGAATAATTTTTCTGTATAAATATTTGTGTAGAAATGTTAAATAATATTGTATAATACTTCGATTTATTTTTACATAGAAATTGGTTTATTGATGATTTCATCATCTTTTGACATTATTCAAATAAGTATTATTGCTGAGAATTTCTCTTATTTTCTCCTCTCTCCTTCATTAAGGTATATCCTATCCAGTTCACACCATGAATAGGCATGGGGAGATTCTTGTCTTGATTATACATTGTTTACTTAGTAGGTACCTGAATCCTTTGAAGATGTCATTGCATACCCTTTATCTTGCAACAGATTATAGATCCTGATTTTTTTTCAGTATGGATTATAACTTGTGCCTGGACCAAATCTTTCAAGGCTTTTCAACTAATAGTTTCAAGTCTAGTTCTAAGCACAATTGCTATTTTAATCATAAGCTGCTATATGTATTTCAGCAATACCCATGTTGAAAAACACTTATATAGTAGCCTATCTTTTCAATTCTGTAGAGATTTCCCACCATTCCATGTACCAAATTAGAATATAATTACTATTATCACAGGATATTAATAATTGCTTCATATTTGGGATATGTGAATATTTCTATCAATATAATATCAGTATTAGATAACTCACTTGCATATCAGTTCAGGAAAAAAACAGAGTAAAATTCAGTATTTTATTATTTCACATTTGAGAATTTGGGCATCTTAAACCACCAGAAACTATTTTGGTATAATCTATCACCTTTGTTAATGTTTTATTGGACATAAATCTTATTGTATCAGGTTACATAGCGACAATATGGTTCACCAGCCTTTCTATTTTTATAACTTTATTTAAAACTGACATGTAACTTGCTGTACTGAAACTTCAAGTGAGCCAGTTATTGGAGTGTAACAAAGTTTTGACGTCAGAGGAGCTATTTATTCTACTGGAAACCATTAGCAATGCATTACTCTTTGGCACTGCTGTTTTTTGCAGGAGCATGGTTAAAATTTTATGACTGATTTTGACCAATTAGGTTTTTCTCCTTCTTAGAATGAAGGAATTTATATATACTACACAATTATATTTTATATATGGATATATATAAGATATTCTTAAGTATATGTCTATACATTAAAATTATACATATTGAAAAGTTCTTTCTAAACAGTCATGTATTATATTTTATTATAATTACAATCACATTATTCCAAGCCTGATTAATATTTTACAGAAGAGACTTGGGTAATGATATTGGATATTATTTGGATATAGATGCTGATTAACTAAACAGTACGGCAATGTTTGTTAGTGTTATTTCTACTACCATTAAAGTACCCCTTATAATTTTGTTTATCACCAGAAATGGATTCTGTGTAAGTTTATGGGTGTGATAGTATTAATTCAGATAGACTATCAGGTACAGACAGGTTTACCTCCTTCCCGGCTCCATCTACATGCCTTTGATGCTGCTTAAGTACAGGGACAGGCTTAATACATCCATGCATGGAGATTGACTGCCTAGCTAAACTCATGTCAGGTTACCCGGTGATCTAGGCCAGAGCATTTCAGTGGACCACCATTTGGAACTAAGTAGAAGAAAACATTTTGATCTTTCATCAAGGAAAGGGGCTGCTTGTTCTTAAAACTTTATGTTATAGCCTTGGCAGACCTTATTTGCAAAATAACTTCATGGAATTATCTAAATAAATGCTTGAATTTAAGAATATCAAATTAATTCTCTTAATTTTCAGTGTGATGTCAGGACATAAAAACATTACATTTTCTTAAGGTCTTCCTTAGTACAGGCAACCCTGGACTTCAGTATCAGGCCAAAGTTGGCTTTCAATTTGTGAACTAGTTTCTGTCTTCATTGGGGTCCTCATGATCCATTGAGCTCTGCATTATGAATAGTTGTGTTTTTCTCTAATGGTTTCCATTTGCTGGAAAGAGAAGCTCCACTGATGAAGGGTGAGAGCTACACTCACTTGTGGATGCAAAAATAAGTTCTAGAATATAGTAAGAATTTGCACTGGTCTAGTAAAGTGGCGGTGATCCATTCTCTTCTGAGAACTCATAACCTAACCAGCCTTGGGTAGTTGGCTAGGCTTATAGTGTCAGGTGTGATTTACCTCCTCTTGAATGAACTAAGGATTTTAGATTTTCTTTAGGTCCATTCCTGCCATATTATACTCTCACATACAGAAATTACTGTCGCACATACAGAAATAATTGTCTAAAATTCCGTAGAACTTCTGGATGTTGTGACACCTAACTTAGAGATCCCAGATCCTGAAAATACCATTTAAGTATTTTGTCAAGCTCCTTTGAGTGAGAAAGAAATAACCAAGGTTATTGAAATAAATGACAGTAAAAATTGAATGATTCAACTTAATAATTTTATAATCTGAGTCTCAGGTTTTGTTATGTTCCTTAAAAGGTCACAAATGTGATCTCTTTAGGAAGTTATTAAAGCCAAAGTGACGCTAAGCTAGTACATTTAATTCCAGATTAATATTTGAATTCTTTCTATTCTTTTTTTGTTACATTTATTTGTATGTGATGGTGGGTGCTACAATCTGTGCAATGCCATTTCTCTCCATCCACCATGTGAGACCCAGTATCAAACTCAGCTTACATGAGTGGTGGCAACTGCTTTACCCACTGGGCCATCCTGCCAACTTCGATTATTCTTGCTGTTAAGCACACAATAAGGCTTGTGGTCAGGAGATGATTTCTGTGTCATAATCCCTGCCGGTGACCTAGCCATACTCATGAACAACACAGATGCTGGATCTCTGTAATTCCTTTACTCTTGCTCTCTGTTCCCCGAGTAGATGCTAGAACTAGAGCATTGAATAGACTTGTCCTTACCATGCTTTTTCTCCTTTCCCCCCAAAAAGTATGAAGTTAACATGTATTACTCAAATCATTTTACCTGAGTTGAATTGTTAGTCTTATTGCTTCTACCTGTGTGATCTTGAGCAGGATTGTATTCACTTATCAAATATCAATTGCAGACTCATTATCTTTCCTTTGGCTCTGCTAGCTGCTCTCCTTCAAACATAAATAAGAAAATTACTTTTGTTTTTGTATTTATTTTTAGCTTCAGTTGCTATAAATGTCAGGATAAAATGTTTATATAATATATAAAATTCTAAGTTGTTTTTAAAATGTATATAATTATAAAATGTTTTTAGAATGTTGTGATGAAAATGAAAATGCAGTTATTACAGTAAAAATATTTATGAATCATACACTTAAGTGGAGTGTTACTCACTGTGAGCTTTTCACTGTGAGCAATATGTCTTACTTTGTTACTTTAGCATCTAGCATTAGTTGAGATATGCTGTGGAAGTGCTTAGAAAGTCTGCAGCTGATTTGCTGGTTTTATTAAGCATCTGAAAACCATTTTTATAGGTATAGAAGACATGAAACTGTAAATCTACAGATATAGATGGTTAGATCTATTTTTGAACTATTACATTTATGCCTAGGATCGTATGGAACATTCCTATTAGACTTTCTGAAAATCACTTTGGTCTTTGATAAATCCTAGTCTTTGTGGCTTCTGCTTTTTTTCCTTTTTATTTATTCTTTAAAAATTTCATGCAATTTGTTTTAGTCAAGTTCATGCCCTACTGCTCTTCCCAGATCCATCCTACCTTCTTCATTTACCAAACTTTGTACTTTTTAACCATCACAACCAGTTTTTGCTCCCCAAATATTTTTTAATGTGTGGCTTTCCACTGAAAGGTGGTCAACCTAAATTTCCTTCTCCCAGTAGCTAGTTGCTAACAATTGCCAATAGCACTATTGAGTAGGGGTGAGTTTCTGTACCCAGATCCCCTTTCCGTGCTGGCTAGGATTTGGTCTGCATAGGGCCTGTGCACATCTGCCATGAGTTCATATGTGCATCTGCCTTGTGTCTGAAAGGCAGTTTCCCAGCTCGTACATGCTCTGCATTGCTCTCTTCTGCAGTTATCCTCAAGTGTGGAAGGATAGGAGGAGTGAGTAGAATTTGCATGTCCCATTTAGGCCTGAGCATTCTGTGGTTTCTTATTTTTTTGTGCCTTGGTTAGTTGGGTGAAGGGAATTCTGTGTTAATAACCATCTCTTAAAAGTAGAACCTTCTGTAATGAAGATTGATAGATGCATTGATGTATAGGTACAACAATCAGTCATTAAAATCAGTTTAATACTATATTTATACATATATGTTTTCTCTTATGGCCTATGGCCAGTCTAACCATAGATTCCCAGTGCAGTAATAGTGCCAGGTCAGGTTTTTGATCTTGTGGAAAAGACTTATTAAATAAAATCAGAAAATAGTTGGTTACTCTGATGACATTTGTGTCACCCTTGCACCAGTGGATCTGTCTTGCCAGGCAAGTCATGACTTTAATGTGTAGCTGGATGCAATTGATTATTGCAGTTTCTTCTCCAGTACTATGCACGCCACCTTTCAGCACTGTAAAAGCTATCTACTAGACATTTAGCTTCCATATCAGTTCCAGTTTGATTTCTCTGCTCTGTGGCTCAAGTATGTGGTGCCTTTAGCAACAGTTTTCCTCATCAAGTTCAGGGCAAGCATTAGCAACATCCTGTAATAAATGAGACTCTTTGGGACTTCACTGGCCAATGACTCCAAAACAAGTTACTCATTTTGGGAATTGGGCTTTTGATTGTGTTTTTTCTTGTCTAGTAGGGGTATTGCTGCCCTGCTGTAATTCAATTCTCTCTCCCTCTCTCCCTCCCTCCCTCCCCCTCCCTCTCTCTCTCTGTGTGTGTAAGCTTCTAGAGTAGAGATTTTCATATGGCATTTCCAAATAGTCTTTAATCACTCCCCATAGTCCATCTTCTACCCTGCCTTTCACCCACATCTCGATTTAAACCTTCCCGTTTCATTGTTCCCTTTTAAACATTTATACTAGTGTGTTCTGGATACACTCCACTGAAAGACCTTCCCAAGGTCCCTTAGTAATTTCCTGACCCCTGTGTATTTTCTAAATGAAATACAAACATCTGAAGGTTCAAAAATATAAGTACAAATCTGAATGTAGCTCTAACATATGATCCAGCTGTGCCACTCTTGGGCAATACCCAACGGCCTCTATATCCTGCTATCGAGATATCTAGTCATCCACACTCATTGATACTCTATTCACAGTAGACAGATGGAAACAACATAATGCCTGTCAGTTGATGAACAGATAATTAAAATGTGGTGCATTTACACAATGTGCTATTATTCAGCAGTTAAGAAAAGTAAATTAGGAAATTGTAGGTAAATCGATGGCTCTGGTAACAATCATTCTAAGTGACGCAACCCAAACCATGAAGGCCAATGTCATATTTTATTTTTAGTTTTGCTTTTTTTGGAGTGGGGATGAAACAGTGTTTCACTTTGTAGCTCTGGCTGTCCTCTGTAGACCAGGTTGGCCTCAAACTCACAGAGATCTGCCTGTCTCTGCCTCTAAAGGATGTCCCATTACACCCAGTTTTTTGTTTGTTTATTTGTGGGTATTTTGTTTTGTTTTTTATTTGTTTTGGTTTTTTGCTTCTTTTGAATTAGGTGCTTATAGTACTGTCAAACCCGGTATTGGAACTGGTTTCATGTTTTCAGTATTCTCAGCAGGGCTATTTGCAGTGTAATATAGAACTTGATTTAAAAGAAATTTATACAATTGAATAAACCTGTTATAACTAGTCACTTGTTCTGCTTGTATAAATCGAGACTCACAGCCTTCAGACTTCTGAATGATTATTTTTATATGTCAAATACCACTCTTTATTGGTAGAGAATATATATGCTTTACTAATAGTAGTCTTTGTATAATAAAAACATGCTAGTTACTCCATTTAACTCCTTAGTTACTTTTCTATTGATGCGATAAGACAGCATTATCAAGGCAACTTAATAGAAGAAAGTGTTTAATTTGGGCATAAAATTTCAGAGTGTTAGAGTCCATGTTGCCTAAGAAATGGTATGGCTATGGCAGCAGGAACAGCCAAGAGTTCACATTTACCTAAAAGTTTGAAGTAAAGAGAGATACAAGAATATCGCAAGTCATTTGAAATCTCAAAGCCTACCCCCAGCAACACTACTCCTCCACTAAGACCACATCTCATAGTCCTTCCCAAACAGTTCCATCAACTAAGAACCAAGTATTCAAATGTAGAAGCCTATGGAGGCCATTCTCATTTCGACTCCCACAACATTGAATGTTAGTAATATAGGAACTGGCTTATAGGCTGTACAATAATGATTAATATAAGCCTAATGCCCCTAACCACCACCACCACCAAAATGTCAGATTCTGAAGACTATATTTGCATTGCACTAATAACTGGAACCCTCATTTGCATAATAATTTTATTCTGATATAAATTCATAGGTGATTTGAGAGATTATTTGATTTTCATATCTATTTACATATTCTATTAAAATAAGGAAAGATGTACATTAGTCATGGAACTAAAATTCATCAACTATAATTTATGGGAACTTCCTTCTTAGAGATGTCACTGGAAAATAGTATGGCTTAAACAAATTTTTTTTCAGAAACACATCTAGATAATTTAATTTCCATTTTCAAAGAAATGAATTTGTCTTACTCCCACTAAACTTTAAAAATAAAGAAGTGAAATCCTAGTAGAACTCAAATTACCTATTTTAAGTTTTAAAAAAAACTTTATTCAAGAGGTCAGAAGACCCGAATTTTCATTTCATTAGTTCAAAGCTATTAAGTATTTGTGATAACCTTTTTATATATTTTGCAGTACCCACACTTAGTTTTGGAACAAATGAGAACCACCAACACAAGGAATGATGCGTATGCTCTTGGTTTTTATGGATGCATAGTTGTGGTGCTACCAGCAGTTTAGAGAAACATTACCCTGGTATTCAAAACTTCAGGGAAAATGTGGTATCTCTTTTTGGAGTACCTAACTTGTTAACAAATGATCACTTCGTATGTTTTGTTTTAGGGGTGGGGGGGCATGGAAAGAGAGAATGAATTAGTCAGTCTCAAAGTGTAGCCTGGCCTGCACTCAGACTCACTACATAATTTATGCTCATCTTGAGTTAATGACAATCTTATTTCCTGCCTCACATCCCCTAATTCTAGCATTGCAAGGATGTAACCCATTCCTGGTCATAAATTAAATGTTTTTTTTATATAAGAATGTAGACACAAAATAGAATAAAATATGCATATTGATTTTAAAATTCAAATCCCAGATGCCATGAACTATAATTTTGAGCTCTTTTGGTGATCTTTTTATTTGAAAGGTGAACTTCCATTATAAGTCTTTCTTTCATAGTTAAACATTTAATGTCTAAATGTTTGTGTTATTTTTATGTACTTACCTGGCTTTTTAAAGGCCGTTTGAGTAAGAATGTCCATAGGATCATGTGTTCGAATACATGGTCCCTACTTGATGGAGAGATTTGGAGAGGCTATAGAACCCTTAGGTCATGGAGCCCAGATGGAGGAAGAAGGCTTGGAACGTGTGTGACTTACCCACTTCCAGTTCCTCTGTCTGCTTGTCGTGTGTAGTTGAAATATGATCTCTCAGCTTCCTGCTTATTTAACCTTCCCTCTCTTTGTGGGCATCTAGACAACTGGACTAGTAGACAAAATAAACTCTCATGTAAATTGCTTAGTTATTATATTTTCTTACAGCAATAGTCAGTAAAGTACTTGGACCAGAGTTCAATCCTATAACTCATGTGCACATAAACCAGCATATGTATGTATACCTGTACACACGTGAATGTGCACATCTACATGTGTAAAATATGTTTCATATGCTTAAAGTGCTAATATGTATGTGCATTTGTGTGTTTGTTTATATAAATACTTTTGTGGTTTATAAAGTGGTCGATAGGACCTTAAGAGATTTATGTACTAGCAGCAGAAGCAGTGGGCTACATATGTAAATTTTAAGGAGCTCAATGAAATATTGTATACTAAGTGCAAAATAGTCATCAGTAAGCTCAAGAGGTTCTAAGATTAGAAATTATCACTAACCACTGGAGTGGTGCAACTTTTTATAGTTAATCTTCATTGTCAACCTGACTAGAATGAGAGCCACTCAGGAGATAAACCATTGGGTTCATCTGTGAAGAATTTTCCATAGAAAAATTAACTGAGGAGAGAAGAGCCACCCTGAGTGTGTGTGGCCCCATCCTGTGGAGCAAAGAAAAACAGGGAAAGTGTGCAGGAAAGACCAAAGAGTACCAACATACATGTCTCTCTGCTTCCTTGCTACAGATACAAAAAATATATATTTTTTCATGTGTATCACACACATGCACACACATGCGCACGTGTGTGCTCAGGCCCCTGTACCTAGAATTGTTTGTGCTGCCATGCCTTCCATAAAATTATACACCATACTCACACACTGTCACCAAAAATAAATCCTTGTTTAAGTTGCTTTTGTCAGGTATCTTGTTACCATAGTGAGAAATGTGAAGTGGCAAACTTCCATCCAGGATGCGGCCATTACTGAGATATTAACCATGCCATCTGTACCTTTAGAAATGCCTTATGGGACAAATATGGGAAATGTTTGAGCTCTGGGCTGGAATATCCCCAGAAATCTGTAAGCAGGTCTTAATGAGTGACACTCTGGTGGGTGTGGCAAAAAAAAAAAAATTCTGACTGAAAGGCCAAAAGGGGTGACTGTGTCCTTAAGTATTCAGAGAATAACATCAGTTTTAGGAACTAGAGTAGAGTCTTTTTTGTGTCACATGTGTCACAAGGCACTCCTTGCTGTCTTCTCCCTGAATGAGGAAAAGTTGAATGGAGCTAGAATAAAAAATAATGGACCAAGTTTGTTTGCTGGAGGAAATTTCAAGACAGGGGGACATCTAGGCTGTGGCATGGTTATTATTTGATGAAATTAGTTATATATACAGTGAGAAAGAGCAAAAACATGAAATGGGTGCATTTCGCTAGAAGCGAACTGTGAGTGAATTTAAATTTGCAGTTAAAATGGATGCCCATGAAGCAGAGGTAATGGTAACGAAAGTAGCATCATTAAAGAGAAACCTCAGGCTCTTCACTGAGATAATATGTTGTAATGGCAATTCTAAGACCAAGAGTTATTGAAAGCACTAACTTGTAAAAATACAAATTGATTTGAAAGGAGGGATCCCAAATAGAGAATATTAATGAAAAATTCTCTCCTTTAAAAAAGCCATCTATGGATTCCCCCTCCACCCCCTAGGTTTCTCAGATAAAGTATGCAAAAGTCATGACAGCTGTGACAGAAGGGAGACAGACTGCATATTGAAAGGGTGTCAGAACTCATCAACATCTCCCTAGTGCAACTTTGTTTTTCAGGCATGCAGAAATGCAAGAATTATGCAGTCATGAAGGCTTGGTCTGCAGGTCTCAAAATCTGAAGTCAGCTCATGTATGGCAGGGTCAAATTCTCTTTGGAGAAACATTGTAAAGCCATTGCATGTACCTATATAAGTTTTAATGGAGACATCAGGACGCTGAAGGGGCCAGAATCATTGGAGTCTGGCTAAACATGTGGTAGGCACAGCATGGAGTTGGCTCAAGAGGGACTCTATGTGTAATACAGGTGTCAGAACTGGAGGGGCACTAATTCGCAAACACATTCCCAGATGATGCTACTAGAAACCCCAGGTACTAGACATGGAATAGATGGAGGTAATGGTTTGCTTTCTGAGTTGGATGGAGTCTGCTCTTTCCTCAGCATACTCCCAGCCCTTTATTTGAAAACAGGAATATCACTGTTTGCTAATGTATATTGGAAGCATGTAATGCTGGGTTTTTCTATTTTTTTAATCTTTTTTTACAGTCTATTCGTTATCCTCCTCCAACTGTCCCTCATCCCATTCCTCCTCTTCCAAGAGGATGTCCCCACCTCCCACCCCTACACCACCAGACCTGTCCACTCCCTTAGGTAAGTCTTCTCTCACTGATGCCAGACCAGGCAGTCCTCTGCTGTATATGTATGTGTTGGGGACCTCATGTCAGCTGGTGTATGCTCTCTGGTTGGTGGATCAGTATCTGAGAGATCTTGGAGGTCCAGATTAGTTGAGACTGCTGGTCTTCCTATGGATTCGCCCTCCTTCTCAGCTTCTTCCAGCTTTTCCCTAACTCAACCACATGTGTCCCTGGCTTCTGCCCATTGGTTGGGTGTTAAGTATCTACATCTGACTCTTTCAGCTGCTTGTTGGACCTCTCAGAGGACAGCTATGCTAGGCTCCTGTCTGCAAGCATACTATAGCATCAGTAATAGCATCAGGCCTTGGAGCCTCCCCTTGAGCTGGACCCCAATTTGGGCCAGTCACTGGACTTCCTTTCTCTCAGTCTCTTCTCCATTTTTGTCCCTGCAATTCTTTTAATCAGGAACAATTGTGGGTCAGAGTTTTTGACTGTAGAATGACAACCCCATCCCTCCTCTTGATGCCCTGTCTTTCTTCTGGAGCTAGACTCTACAAGTTCCCTCTCCCCACTGTTGGGCATTTCAGCTAAGGTTCCTCCCTTTGAGTCCTGGGCATCTCTCATCTCCCAGGTCTCTAGTACATTCTAGAGGGTCCACCCACCTCCTAACTCTGGAGGTTGCCTGTTTCCAAAGGAAGATGAACAGAGCCAACTAACCTGGACCCTTAGAGGCTCCCAGAGACTGAATCACCTACCAAAGAGGTGGATCCAGGCCTCCTGCACATATGTAACACATCAGCAGCTTGGTCTTCATGCAGGTCCTCCAACAACTGGAGCAGGGCTGTCCCTGAGCCTGTTGCACCCCTAAATGGACCTTCTTTTCTGGCCTCTGGGGAAGAGGAAGCGCCTAATCCCTCTTTGACTTGATGTGCAGAGGAGGGGGGCAGTTGTTTCGGGGGGGAGGCTAACACCCAGAGAGGGACTTCCTCTTATCAAAAAAAAGAGAAGGTGAATTGGGGGGGGTCTTTGCATGAGCTGGTACTGGGAGGAAAGGAAGGGCTGATATTGCATTGTAAAGTGAATAAATAAATTGTTAAAACAATATATATATATATGTATATTATTTTGTGTGTGCATGTGCACGTGTGTGTGTGTGTGTGTGTGTGTGTGTGTGTGTGCACAACTTTAATAACCCTCACCAAGACCCTCCTATCATAAATCAATTCTAAAGGCTTTCTTTGCCACACACTATCCTCAGCATAGAGAGATCATTGTTTATATGTGTTTATCTTGATTTGATCTGCTTGTATTTTTGTTGTTTTAGTTATTTTGTCCTTTGGATAAATTGGCATTTGCAACTTTGCCATTATTTTAGGTTTTTCTTTGTTTTGTTTTGCTTTGAATCTTTTTTCCTTTTTAGTGAAAATAGATTTTTGTTCCCCACATAATGGATCCTGATGTATTTTCCCCTCCACCTACTCCTCCTTGGTCCTTCCCACTTCTCCTTTCATCTGGATTCACTCTCTCTTATTAGAAAATAAACAGGCTTCTAAGTGATAATAATAAAATGAAATCTTATATATCAAACTTAGACAAAACAAACAAACAGAATATAAAGAGCCCAAAAGAACACAAAAGAAACAGATACCCACTGATTTCCATTAAAAAAAAAACACCAAACTGGAAGCCATTATACACGGGGGGGCGGGGGGGGGAACCTGGTGCGAACCTGTGCAGGACCTGTACATGCTGTCCCAGTCTCTGTAAGTTCGTGTATATGTAGATCATGTTGATTTAGAAAGCCTTGTTTTCTTGGTGTCCACCATCCCCTCTGGGGGATGCCTTCTCTTCTAAAAGGTTCTCTGAACCTTGAAGGCAAAGATTTGATGGAGGCCTCCCATTTGAACCTTAATGTTTTAAGGTATTTACCTCTCTGCATAATGTCTGCCTGTGGTCCTGTGTATTTGTTCTCACCTGCTGTAGGAGGATGCTTCTCTGATGATGATATATGAATATAGAACAATGTCAGTGGGAGTCATTTATTGCTACATTCTTTTAGTAGAAAAGTAATACTTGGGTTTATCTTATGTCCCTGAGCTATCCGGTCTCTGGTTCTATATCACCCAAGCAGTGTTGCATATGGGTTTCATTGGATGTACTGGGCCTTCAGTCGAATTAGATATGGCTTGTTTATTCCCACAAGCTTTGTACCACCATTACCATAGCACATACTGCAGAGAGAACACCATTGTAGACCAAAGAGTTTGAGGCTGAGTTGGTTTTTCCTTTGCTAGAGTACAGAATATCTTCCTGTTACAAAGATGTTTGCATGTACATCTGAAGGCTCTATGTAGGCACCAGCTTGACTCTTCCATGCCCCATGGGTTATGCAGGCGGTGTCTTCAGAAATAGATCCTTGCCATCAGTTTATGGAGAACAATCTATAGTCTTGGCAATAACCTGGATTGTTTGAGGAATCCCATGGAAGTCCACTGGCCAACAACTCAATTAGCTGTAACCAGATCCCCATACTGCAAGCTTCATTTTATGACAGGAGATAAAAAGTAGAGGCTCTAGCCCAACTCATTATTTGGCAATTTCATTTAGATTGCTTTCATATATGTATATATTTCAGTAAGTTTCTACATATTAGGTTTCCATAGCACTCCTCAAATGGCCCTTAATTTTAGCTGTCTTTCCCATATTCCATCACTCTTCTCCTTCTTTCCTCCCCATCCCCATTTATCCTCCTGTCTCAGTGCTCACCATCCGTTTATAACTATCGATTTGATTTTATTTTCCTAACAGGATCTGTACATCCTACCAGTCCCTTGCTCTAGACCTTGACTCTCCCATTTCATGTGCCCCCAAAACCATCCGCCATGCTTGCCCTATGATCTGAGTTGAAATCGCTGTCTCTCTTATTTTCTGGGAGATTTTATTATAATACCAGTGATATTTTGTTTATATAATATTTGAGTTACTTAAATAGCTAAATATTTAAATATTTGGAATAATACATGGTGGAACCACCTGTGCATGTCTTTTTCTCTGTGGGAGACTTTATAATTAGAGATTAAAATTCTAAGTGATTTTAAGACTATATTTTACATTTCTTATATTAGTTTTAGCTATAGTTTCTTGAGAATATTTTTATTTTATCTAAATCTCTAACTTACTAGTATAACATTGTTAAATATTCCATCACAATTGCCAAGTAGTTATGATGTTATTTGTATATGTGTGTTCATACATACATATACAATATTACTAGACCTTCACTAAGTACCTTCTATCCCAAGGCAATTATGAGTGGAGGCTTTCTGCTCCCATGCACTTTACCTTCCATTTAGAGAGATAATTGCTTATCTGTGTTTGGCTCAATTTTATCTGCTTATAATTTTTGTGTTGTTATTTTGTACTTATATAAACATGAAAAAAAGTGGAACCCTTTCCTAAATTCCGAGAAAATATCACTTGTATCACACTGACTAGAATCATACACATGTTGATCTAAGAACAAATTATGGTGGCCATGGGATGCTGTGTGCCAACAACTAAATGGAAATATACTCCTAAGTTCATATGTATTCATCAGGATTCACCAAGAAAACAAAGGTAATAGGAAATAGGTATACATAAACATACATATATGTAATATGTATAATATTATAAAAGAAACATATGCAAGTGTGGTTTAATATATAGAAATTTATGTAAGAAATATAAATTTTATATTTTTAAAGATTAACTTTATTTTTAATTATATTTATGTGTGTTTGTGTGGGGTTATGTATACTTGAGTGTGTACAAGAGTGTAGGTGCCCATGGAGGCCAAAAGAGGGTGTAAGACCACCTGAGACTGATGTTACAAATGATTGTGAGCTGCCATGTGGGTGCTGGAAACCAAACTCAGATCCTCTGCAAGAATAATTGCTCTTAACCACTGAGCCATCTCTCTAATACCTACAAAATATAGCTCTCTCCCTCCCACCCCCACCCCCATGTATAAAGAGAAAGAGAGAGGAGAGAGACTGGAAAGAGAGAAGGGGGATGGAGAGAAGGAGAGAATACTGGGCTGGGGGGATTCACTTCAAGGTATTTGCTCACATAGTTATGAGGTCTGTCATGTGGGAAATCTGTATAGCAGCCAGCTAGGTAGTCTAGGGTAGGAAATACTGTTGCAACCTTGAGGCAGAATTACTTCATCCCTGGGAAACATGATTCTTTAGAAGTACTTGCTGAAAGGAGCTTGATATAGCTGTCTCCCAAAAGGCTCTGCCAGAGCCTGACTAATACAGAGGTAGATGCTTCCAGCCAACCATAGGACTGAGCACAGGGCCCCTAATGGAGGAATTAGAGAAAGGACTGACGGAGCTAAAGGGGTTTGCAACCCCATAGGAAGAACAACAATATCAACCAACCAGATCCCACAGAGCTTCCAGGGACTAAACCACCAACCAAGAAGTACACATGGAGGGACCCATGGCTCTAGCTGCATTTGTAGCAGAAGATGGCCTTGTCAGGCATCAATGGGAGGAGAGGCTCTTGGTCCTGTGAAGGCTCAATGGATGCCCTAGTGTAGGGGATTCTAGGGTAGGGCGGGTGGATGGGGGAAAACCCTCATAGAGGCAGGGGGAGGGGGGATGGAATAGGGAGTTTCAGGGGTAGGGGACGGTGGAAGGGCATAAGATTTGAACTGTAAAGAAAGAAAATATCCAATAAAGAAAAAAAAAAAAAGGAAAAAAGTTCTTGTAGCTGATTGGATCAGACACACTTCCATTCATAACATTAATGTTCTTTAGTTAAAAGCCACTCATTGAAAGTACCTTTATAGCAGCACCCTAACTACTGTTTAAATAGGCAAATTGTCATATAAATCATCAAACACATGGTAGGTTTTTTTTTTAATTTATTTTTGATACTTTATTTACATTTCCAATGTTTCCCGTTTTCTGGGTCTCCTCTTTGGAAACCCCCTATCACCTCCCCCTCCCCGCCTCTGTGAGGGAATTCCTCCTCCCACCTACCTACCCACCCATTCCCATATTCCCACCTTGACATTCCCCTTTACTGGGGCCTCTAGCACCCTCAGGCCCAAAGTCCTCTCCTTTCTCCCTGATGGCCATCGAGGTGATTCCTCTGCCACATATGTAGTCCAAACCATGGGTCAATAGATGTGTATACTTTGGTTGGTGGTCTGAACTCCCGGACAACCAGGGGGAGGGTCAGGCCCATTGACACTCTTGCTCCCTCCATGAGGCTACCAATTCCCTCCGCTCCTTCAGACCTTTCTCCAACCCCTCCATCTGGTACCTCACTCTCAGTCCAGCGGTTACTTTTAAGTGAAACTTGGACATTCTGAACTTTTGGGCTAATATCCACTTATCAGTGAGTACATACCATGTTCCTTCTTTTGTGACTGAGTTACCTCGCTC
>CM052701.1:64282166-64323260 GCA_028551405.1 Uromys caudimaculatus
TGTGGGGACTTGTCCTTGTTTTCTTTCTCAAGTATGTAGCTATATAACACCCTTATGCTAAGAAGAGGATAAGTGCACTGCAGAAAACTAAATGGCATGAACATATTGAACTTGTCTTTTTATTTTAGTTCTTTTCATTTAATTAGATTCATTTTTAACAGGTACATAAAAACTGTACATGTAAATTGATGTGATGTGGAATACATGTGTACACTATGAAATGTTTTAATCGGGGTACTATAGCACATTGACTATCCTCCTCTTCTCTTAATTTAGTATCCATTGATCAGACTTCTCAGTTTTCTTCTTTTCCCAAATCTTTCCTCGTCACTGCAAGATACCACATTACCCTCGAATTTGAGACCATTTTATTCATTTTCACAGATGAGTGGATTGTGCAGTGCTTGTTCTCCTGTGCATTCTTTTTTTTTTTTTTAAAGATTTATTTATTTATTATATATGTAAGTACACTGTAGCTGTCTTCAGACAGCCCAGAAGAGGGCATCAGATCTCATTACGGATGGTTGTGAGCCACCATGTGGTTGCTGGGATTTGAACTCAGGACCTTTGGAATAGCAGTCAGCGCTCTTAACCACTGAGCCATCTCTCCAGCCCCCTCCTGTGCATTCTTAATTCACTTGGTATAGTGATCTCCAGTTCCATCTTCACTGTTGCATATACAACTGGATTTTGTTCCTTTTATATCACAAAGTAGCATTCATGATATGTATGCACATATTATTGCTATTATTTTTGTTTTTATGCCTACTGTATTTGAATTGCCTTGGATGTTAAAGAAATCTTTTGAAAGAATGTCATGTACTACTTTTTTTTTTACTCATAAATTTAAGAAGTTTTTAGAAAAAAAGAGAATGAAACACCTAGTCTGACAAAAGAATATTGCCAATTTGTAAATATACTGTTCTCAAAAGTATAATGCTAAGCAAGTACTTGCCACTTAGTGTCCTTATTTTGGGTGTATCATCTGATGATAGGATGTGCTCACTCCCACTGCTCAGAGGCTTGGGGAAAGACTAATCCAAGTGCCTTTATCTCTTGGATTTATTCACAGGACACAGATCCAAGCTATGCTGGGCCAGTTCAGCGAGGCAGAGGCTTTGCTAATGAAAGCTGGAGTGCAGCCGGGGACTCTTGATGGGGTCCTCTTGGATCTGGGCTGTTCCTCCATGCAGCTTGATGCTCCAGAACGAGGTTTCTCCCTTCGGAAAGATGGCCCCTTGGACATGAGGATGGATGGAGACAGGTTAGCATTGAAAACGCATTGCCTCTGACCACAAGAACATCAATTTCTCAAATATTCTGAATGTAATTTCCTTGAAGACTGAAAAGTTCCCAGCACTCCACACTCCCACCTCCAAAACTGTCCATGCACAGTAAATCAGCTGTGTTTGGTATTCATTATAGTCTTCAGTATTACTTTAGCTTTGAAATTCTAAAAGGGAAATATTTAATGTCTTTACAGAAAATAGTGAGGTGTTCAGAATGTGGGAAACCCACTTTTAGAGGATTTTTTTTTCACTAATTACAACATGGCTTTTCTGCAGTAATCTAGAAAAAGATAGATCGTGAAACAATAGCTTCATTTTTGTGCTTGTATGCACATGTCTCTGTGAAAACAGGAGTTCTATTTAATTGATATTATTTTATAATGCTGCAAAAAAAATTGTGTAGGATCTCAGTGATTGGCAATTATATTTCTATCCTATTTCTTTGGCAGTCACCCTAGTAGAACCTGTTTCAAAAGATCTGCAATATATGGCCCTACATCATACATCATTACATACCGGACATACCTGTACAGAAATATCACCTATGACTCCTCTCCATTCCTCATCACTATAGAAATACTAATGTGCGTTCGCCATTATTCAATTCAAATGGACACACAACCCACTATGGCATTGTGGTGCACTGTAGGAGAAAATCGAAAACTTTTCTTTTTCTACGTTGATTTTAAAAGCTTATATTAGTACTGACATCTAGACCTACCAGGAGTGTGAAGCCAGAAGTTTAACCCTGCTTTTCTTCTGCACATTGTGTCATGCCACAAATATCATGAGGTAAATACTCTTCATATAAAATCTCTTCCCTTGTTACATGACATAACTGGTTAACTTGCCTTGTGACATTTATGAGAATCCTATCATTTCTGAATCCTATGTCCTCTTCTGTTTGAATTATTGGCATTCATAGAACAAATAATATGATCATATAATAAAATTCTTTAACAACAAGTGTCTAATAGTGAAGATCAAATATTCTTAATTTTAGAGATTAACATAGTTTTTTAGAAATAAAATGTTGAATAAATTTATATACTTCCTGTGTCTTGATATGGAATATGCTTTCTGTAAACAATTGACCAAAGCTTCTAATTAATAGAAGTAAATTGCCATATTCTTAATGTAAAAACTTCTTGGGAAAATTTTAATTTGTAAATCTATATCCAGAAATTTCCCCTCAAGAACTTTACAATGAGATTGTTTCTCAGAATTAAGCCCTTAAGTCAGTACCTTAAGTTTGAATTTAGAGTTGTAATATATTTATATGTAATATACAGTGGAGCGTGTGTCCTTGTTATATGTTGGAGAATCTTTTGGGTATATGCCCAGGTGATACTATGTACAATTTTTTAAGAAACTTCCAGACTGATTTCCAGAGTGGTTGTATCAGCTTGCAATCCCACTAACAATGGAGGAGTGCTCCTCTTTCTCCACATCCTCGCCAGCATCTGCTGTCACCTGAGTTTTTAATCTTAGCCATTCTGACTGGTGTGAGGTGGAATCTCAGGGTTGTTTTGATTTACATTTCCCTGATGACTAAGGATGTTGAACATTTCTTTAGGTGCTCCTCAGCCATTTGATATTCCTCAGTTGAAAATTCTTTGTTTAGCTCTGTTCCCCATTTTTTAATAGGGTTATGTTATTCTCTAGAGTCTAACTTCTTAAGTTCTTTGTATATTTTGGATATTAGCCCTCTATGGGATATAGGATTGGTAAAGATCTTTTCGCAATCTGTTGGTTTATGTTTTGTCCTATTGACAGTGTCCTTACAGAAGCTTTGCAATTTTATGAGGTCCCATTTGTTGATTCTTGAACTTAGAGCATAAGCCATGGTATTCTGTTCAGGAAAATTTCCCCTGTGCCTATGTGTTTGAGGCTCTTCCCCACTTTCTCCTCTATTAGTTTCAGTGTATCTGGTTTTATGTGGAGGTCCTTGATCCACTTGGACTTGAGCTTTGTACAAGGAGATACGAATGGATCGATTTGCATTCTTCTACATGCTGACTGCCAGTTAAATCAGCACCATTTGTTAAAAATGCTGTCTTTTTTCCTCTGGATGGTTTTAGCTCCTTTGTCAAATATCAAGTGACCATAGGTGTGTGCGTTCATTTCTGGGTCTTCAGTTCTATTCCATTGATCTACTGCCTGTCTCTGTACCAATACAGGTTAATGTCTCTATTATCTACCTAGATAATACATATACATACATGAAGATCTTCCAGGTAGATGATGTGGACTATAAACTATATGACATATTCAGAACAGGGAAATTGATTCACTTGAATATATAGGAAAATGAAACTCAGGCATGCAAATATATACAGTGAAAATACACGTAGAAGCATAGGTTATGGCAAAAAAACAACATATCTATATGCATACACAAACACAAAAAAAAACACATATGCGGTCTGTCAGCCCCCAGAGAGTGATATATCCCTGTGACAAAGACACACAAGAAACATTTAACACTGGAGTCTTAATTCTATGTTGACCCCAGTTTCAACAACCACTGCTTTTAGATTATATTATCTTCTCATGTAATAGAGAGGAATTCCAAGCCCCAAGGACTTGAAAGGCTAACTCTGTTCACAGATACAGTCTTTGTTGGGAGATAATAAATTGACACTCAGGTTAAGATTCTCTCTTGGGAGTTAAGTCACAGTAAGTCAGTGAAGTATAGACTAACACAGGGGAACTTTGTGTTGTGAGAGAAGCAGTTCTTGTTCATATTAATGCCTTTTCTAAAGTCGGTTTGTGGCCTGCTAAGCCCCAGAGTCATGATCTTTTTGTCTTCTAGCATTATGGAAACTTCTACACACCTATTTTGGTTTTTTAAAATTTTTATTGGTTATTTTATTTATTTACATTTCAAATATTATCCCCCTTCCCAGTTTCCCCTCTGCAAATCCCCATCCCACCCCAGTAAAATGAGATTTTACCTGGTGTCAATGAATGCCACTTGATCAAAATGCTACTTTAATCTTCTTGTTTAAAATAGAAAGTTATCATGAAAACTAAATCTATCCATACTATCTTATAATTGTTTTAATAGAGCTAAGGGTCTAAATTTACAAGCAAGGATTTTGCCTTTTATGCTCAAATAACGACTGTCAAATATGTGAATGGGAAAGGTCTGAAAGACATGAACATTTATTGCCTAGTCAATATATTATCTGTATTTATTCATATAAACCTCCTCTCTGAAAAATTCTGATAATTGAGATAAGCATTGCTATATTCATTCTCCAGATTAAAACTGAGAGGCTAATGCATTTAAAACTCTATCCAATGCAACAAGGTTGCAATTCATATATATATATATATATATATATATATATATATATATATATACACACACACACACACACACACACACACACACACACACACACACACACACACCAATACAACCTTTAAAAAAAAAAGGGGTGTTTAATTTGTAAGCCAAAAAGGGAACCCACTGAGATGAAAGTTAGGGCTACGGTATAAAACATTCATTGGTACAGAGATATCAAAAGAAAAAGAGGCTGTCCGTTTGAGGGGAATGGGAGGAGATAGAGGTAAGAAAGGTGGGGTGGTAGAATTCAATTTCTATTTAAAACACACATAAATAGATGCAAGTAAGCAAAACCAGAAAGAAACCATCATCTGTAGAACAGGATCTTTTTCTACTCCCTAAAACAATCAGAGAGAGTAAGAGTTTCAGAAACAGGCTGAAGGATAGTTAGACACATGCAAAATGGAGTACACAGCAAGGTCCAAAAATTCTCCTGAATGCACAAGCATGTTGACAAGGTAATAATTTTCAAAGAGAGCTTTAGATGTTTCACAACCTCACTCTGGTTAAACCTCAGGTTTTAATGCTCCCATATTTTTGGAAATCATAACTAGTCACAGTATGCAGCTAATAACTCAACATATTTATGTGGGAGTAGTAAGTGTACTACTAGCAGATGTTCCTAATAAGTCAAGTCATGGCTAGCTCATCAGTTAGAATGCTTTGATCCACTTCTGTAAATGGAAATAAACAGTGAGCACTGTTTTCTGCTGCATAATTTAGTCTATGTGGTCAGAACTTGGGCTTTCTTTCTGTCCCCTGACTGAAAGTAATATTTAGGCTTGATCAATCAATACTGTTTATTTTTAGGACTTAATTCATGGTGATCTTTGCCCCAGATAACTGAGTTTATATCAAATACCCAAAACATGCATGGTTAACAGTAGGTCTTTTTAGTTATTGTAAGGGAGACGAACCAGTGTCTTGTGTAGACTTTCTAGGTTAGATTTTTTTTTTTTTTTTGGTCCTTCTCATAGGTTCTTTGCTGCTGTACATTATTAATTTCCTCCTCGGCCTTTAGGCCTGATCAGCTCTCATCTGTCAGTATCATATCTCTCATTCTAAATAAAAGAGTAATAATAATTAAATTAGTAACTTATATATTGAACAAGTTATATCAAACATTCTCCTATTGCTTTATTTTATGAGAAGCCTACAGGATCAATATTATCTTTCTAATGAATGAAATTTAAAAGTTAGCAAAATACTTTAATTTCCCTTTCCTTTGACTTTTTTTTTTTTAATAAAATGAAGTTTATTTGGGGTATGAGAAGGGGGGTTGAGAAGGGAGTAGAGGCAGATAAAGATAGGGAATAGAGAAGGACAGAGGGGGAGGAGAGAGAGAGAGAGAGAGAGAGAGAGAGAGAGAGAGAGAGCCTTTCCCTTGACTTTATCGAATGTTTCAGGTTCCTCTTGCCATAATGATGACAGTGTAAACTGGAATCTTCTTTCATGTATATGATATTTAGTCTGTTTTAGACTTTTGTCTAGGCAGTGTGTTGTGACTGCCCGAGTTCATACTCCCAGTGCTCTGAAATATCAACTCTTATCAACAAAAATGGTGTCAGTAAACTGATTGGCTCTTCTTGTGCACAGGTGCCCTGCCATGCCCACTGCGGCTGATGTTGTGAATGCTTTAGACCAACACGCACTTGCATCCATCCTAAGAGCATATGGAGAGGAGAAACATGCCAGAAAAATTGCTTCTGCGATTATTCAAGCACGCAGCACATACCCTATCTCTAGAACCCAGCAGCTTGCCAGCATTGTTGCAGGTACCCTTGCTAATTCTCTGTCCTATCTAATAGTAACAAGTTAAATTAATATGTGCTGCATATATATGGATATATATTTTATTGCATATATAATGTACTGCCTCCCTGCTAACTCCCAGAGGGATTCATTTGTATATGAAATCATTCAGAACAGAGTCTTTCATATCCTTCTCAAATGTCAGGATTCTTTTTCTTTTTTTCTTTTTTCAAACTTTCTCACTCCAGCAACTCTCACACTACACACAGTATTTTAAAGTATTCTTCATAGGTGTCTGATTAATATAATTGAAATTTTGTGTTTTTTTTTTTTCATTTGTTCTGACCAAGGTGAAACATGGAACGACAAGGTTTAAAAAATGTCTTGTCCCATCACAGTGGTTGATAAGCATCCTGTGTGAGATTTGATATTACCTCTCATAGTTTCATATTTCTACAATTTAATATTTTGGGCAAAAGGAGAATTGTATTGCCCGACTGCTAAAATAAACCTCAGTGACTCACACATCTATTCTAAACTGTCAGCCAACAAAGGGTGTGTGATGTATAGGTTATTCTGCTTTGTGGATGCTAACTAAATCAGCCTAAGGGACTTATTGAAACATTTCATCTTCTCTGCTGTTCACCACCATAAACCTCTTGAACCTGATTCTAGCTGGGAGGTGCTTTATTGCATCCTTTCCATTTGAAGCCAAAGCTGTTTCACAGCTATGCTGTGATGAAAGTTTCTCAAAGCAAAAATGCCACTCTTGCAGTTATTTAACAGAATTACAGTGGTAAATTTTTCATCCTGTTGGACCAGCATTTTCATTTTTATATATGAAAAATATATTAAGATTGTTTTCAATGTTTCTTATTAAATTATATAAGTAATAAATAAGTAAAAGGCATATTTGTATAGTAGTTTAAAAGGAGCCAGTATTAACTAAGGCTATGATTAATACTAGATGGAGTTTAAGGAATAAAACTTAATTATGAGGCCCCCAACACATATACAGCAGAGGACTGCCAGGTCTGGATTCAGTCACAGAAGATACACCTAACCCTCGAGTCTAGAGGGCCCAGGGAGCTTAGATGTCTGGTAGGGTGGGGGGTGAGGGTAGGGCATCCTCATGGAGACAGGGGGACAGGGAGGAGGTATTGGATGTGGAACAGTCAGAGGGTGGACTGGGCGGGGAACAAAATCTGGAGTGTAAAAAAAAGAAAAAAAGAAAAGAAAAAAGAAAAAGAAAATAAATAATAATAAAAAAACAAAAAAGCAAAAAAAAAAACCCAAAACCTTAATTATGAATTCACTCAATTCATTAGGCTTTCTTATAACAATTGTTTTATTGCATAATTAAATATAATTAAAAATATGGTATTCTATTTAACATATAAACATATAAACACAAAATATAAAGAATTAACTAAGTTCTTAAGTTTTTAAGTGGCATTGATCAGGTTCTTTCGAACTTAATATCTTTTATTCAGGTTGAAAGCGAATTCATGTGAGTTTGTAAACATACTGTATTTTGTGATTCCCTCCCCTAAAAAGAGTTCACGCTGGTGTGTTAGCAGGTAATAGACTGAGCTTCTCCTTATACACTTTGACCTTCTCATTCCTTACTCAGCAGGCAACAGTACTTGTCCTTGCTGTCTTTAAGGAGCACCGCATGCTGTTTCCTGTGAGAAATCACATTATTTATTCATAAGAAAACACAATTTTGTCTGGTAGTGATATGAAGGCTTGTAGCTAACGAGAACCCTTGAGATTGTTCTGTTAAAAACCTTTATCTAGTAACTTGTGAAAATAATTCTAAAGAGGACCAGTGGTTTGCTCAAGACTACAGCCTAATTAAGGACAGTTAGTACTAATCAAAATTTAGGAGACCATGCATTTAAGACATAATTGGGAATATATCTTTAAGAAATTAAATTAGCTGTTTTGTTTCTGAATCTGAATCTGTGAACTTGGGGAAACACCAATCTGGTATTCGATAAACTGATGGGAACATATACCACAGGAACAAGGTAAGCATCCCTTGGAATGCTGTGATGGTAAGAACGCATTCGTGCCATATCAACAATGAAAGAAAAGGGAGAATATTCACATATGGGTAAGGAAAAAAATTGTGAATGGCATTAACACACTGAGTTCTCTGAGTCTGTTTTCATGTCTTCAATATCAGTCATTAGAAATACAACTTTATTGATGGTAAGATGAGATTTTGAAAAAGAGAAAGACTATGACCTACCAGAATTGAACCAAGTGATTGGGACACTTAATAGATCTATACCAAACAATGAGATTGGAGTTTTCCAGTTAAACCAGATCAAGTCCATGTGTTTTCTCTGCTGAATTCTATGAAACTTTTGAAGGACTAACCAACTCACCACAAAACACTCTGTAAAATGGAGAGTGAAAGAGTGACACCAAGCTCATTTTATGAATCCATTGTTACCCAGATATGGGAGCTGACTGAGGGCAAGACAGGAATGAAAATCATGGGCCACTCTCCCTCATGTCGGGGAATGCCACACTTTCTTTCTTAATTTCTATTTTTTGAGATTTATTATATCCTTCTCCAAACCCGCTCTTATATCCCTTCTTGATCTCTTTCAAACTCAAGGCCTCTTTTTATATTAATTGCTGTTGCATACATATACACATACACATCCATATAATATGTGTATATATATGTATATACGTGTATATGCACATATATACATATATATTTCTAAATATGCAACTACAATTTGCTTAATATGTATACTGTTACTTGCATATATGTTTTAAGGGCTAATCATTTGGTATTATATACCTAATTTGTGTTTTTTTCCTGGCGACAACTATTTTTACCCAAGATTCCTTAGTTGCCTCTAATATTTTGCATAAGACTGAAGCATCCTTTCTCCCTTCATATTAGCATGTACATTCTTGTTTTCTTTGTTCAGATCATGTGTAGGCAGTCATGTAAGTGAGATTATACTATATGGGAATAACTTCTGTTATTACTAGGAGACACAATCTCACAGCAAAACAGTGTTCCTCTGGCTCTTCAAATCACTGAGCTTCCTCTTCCACAAGGATCCCTGAGCCTTACACGAGGGAGCTGTATCGCAGCTATATCCAGTCAGGCTGGGTTTCACAGTTCTACATTTTGATTAGTTTGTGTTTTTCTGTTTTGGTCTCTGTCTGTTGAAAGGAGAATTTTTCTTGATGAGGGGTAAGGGTAGCACTTTTCTGTGAGGATAAGTACAAATGTTTTGAATGTAGTTGGGGATTATGCTGATTTAGCAAAGTAGTGGTTGTAAGTTCTCATATCCAGTACTTCACTAGACCTGGATAGTTCCAATAAAGTACTTGCAACCAGAACTCAATGACACATTCAACTTTGTAGTGTTAACATAAAGTCTTGCTTCAATGAAAATTGCTTGTGTTCATAGCATCTACTACTGTCATTAGGCAACTGAATGAAACATTACATAAAATGATGAAATATTGACTATGAGAGAAAAGACATACACAGAGGAGGCTGTTTCTTTGCAGGAGTGTTTCCATGGCTGTGAGAAGCCTTTTAATTCATATAATCCAATTTATTAATTCTTCACATTATCTCTGAGCATAGCTGGATCTTTTTCTGAAAGTCAGTTCTTCCCATGACCAAATGGGCCTCATTTGAAGGTTGTAAAGGTTACTCAACAAACACAAATCAATAGATACAGAAAAAAAAAGGTCTTTGATGAAAACTAACATTCCCTTTGGATACATGTCTTGAAGAGAATAATAATAGAAGGAGCCTTCCTCCACATAATAAGAGTGTATTTGCCACATCTGGAGCCAGCAGTATAATCAGTGGAGAAAACCTGCCAACATTTTCACCACAATGAGGAAAAATATGGGTATCCTTTCTCCACTCATCCATATTGTCACTGAACTCTTAACTAGATTCATATTACAAAAGAAAGAAATTAAAGGTACAGGAAAGGAAGAAGCAACTTATTCTTATTGAAGATGACATGATCTTATACATAAAATACCTGAAGATTCTACATGAACACCCTATGAACTGATTAACAAAGTAACAATATATAGTATTAACACATAAATAAATAGCTTTCCTATGTGCTGATAACAAATCACCTGAGAAGAAAGTGAAGAAAATGATCACTTTGATAATAACTACAAAAAAATAAATAAAATAGGGTTAGGGAGCCAGATTATTTGGTAAAGTGCTTGCTGCTCAGCATGACAACATATTTGATCACAGAACTCACATTAAAATGATGAAAATGGTGGACATGTGTGTTATCCCCACATGGGAAGGTGGAGCCAAGTAGCCAGGATTCAGACCTCATCTCAAAAAAGCAGAGGTCAGGGGCTGAAAAGATAGCTCATTGGTTGAGGATACTTAAGACTTTTACAGAAGACCCAGGTTTACATCTAGGCACCCACATGGTAGACACAGACTTCCAGAGTCTCAAAAACAGACATACACGTTTTTAAAAAATCACTGTTTAAAACACAACAGGTGGCCAGCACCTGGGGAATGGTACCTTATGTTGACCTCTAGCATCTCACATTCATGGACTGGCAAAATAAATACCGTGTAAATTGCTGTGTTTCTAAAAGTCATGTTATGTTGCAAATTCTTACAAGTTGAAACAATCCCTTCTAGAAGAAGAATGGAAAGTCATAAGAGTAAAAATTAGAAAGTCATAAGACAGATGCTTCAAAACTCATGAGATTCAGGAAACTTACAAAACTTACCAGACTTAGGAAACTCAGAGAGTTACTAGATTTCCAGGGCCTTCTGCCTATTGTAAAAGCAATGACCAACAATTGAACAGAAAAGACTATGCATGGAGCCTCCTACAGGTTAGTTAGAGAGCTGGACTTTTACAGTTTTCATGAATTCTCACCAGTAGATTTTATGATGATGATTCTACCTTTGAATACTCTTGTATTCTCTAATAACTTGTAGACTCTAATAAACTCATTTCATCGAGCTACATTTAGGTGGAATTGTATATTTAGTCTTTTCTGGTTACTACCTCAAGTGAGTAGATGTGTTTTCATGTGTTGTCAGGAGTATCATATAACACTGATCAATAAATTCAATGCAATGCCAATGAAACTTCCAGTGACATTTTTCACCCCACTTGAAAAACCAACCCTAAAATCCACATAGAAATACAAAATATCCCAGATAAGGAAAATAATCCTGAGCAAAAAGAATAACACTGCAGCTAAGACAATGTCTGATTTCAAATTATAGAATCATAATAAAAACCTCATGGTGATGTCACAAAAATGGTCATGAAAACCAATGGAATAGGATAGGATAATTAAAGATATACACCATCTCTCTAGTCTAACTGATTTAATACAGATACTGAAGATAATTTTTATAGAAGAAATATCCTTTTTAGTAATAGTGCTATGGAATGATATGTGGGAGAATGAGATTAGACGTGGCTCTCACTTGGCTTGAAATTCAATTCGAATGGATCAGTCTAAGACTCAAAGCTAAGATGGTTAGAGTAAATAGAGGGAAAGCCCTTGAAGATAGAGGGGTAAGAAGTGACTTTCTGAAGAACAGTCAGCTATGCTCAGAAATAATGTCAAAAATTGATAAACTGGATTACAAGACTACACAGCCAAGGAAGCAATCCTGCAAAGAAACAGAACCCTCTATATGTCTTTTCTCTCATAGTCAATATTTCATCTTTTATGTAATGTTTCAGCTTCCTAATGACAGTAGTAAATGCTATGAATACAGATCTCTATAGACTGAAGCAAGACTTTATGGTAACATTATAAAGTAAAATGCTACTTTCAAACAATTTCTTGAACAGACAAAAGGGCCTACTTATCAACTGACAAATCAAATGTGTTATGAGAGCTTACTCCTGAAGGAAACAGGAAACAGCTACAGGAAGACATCTCTGTCAGTTCCTATAGGTCTTCTCCCAGGTTCAAGACATGAACTGAAATGGAGATCCCAACAGGCCCCTGGCCAAGATTTTTCCTTAGTTGTTCCTAGACCTGACTGGTCTCTCAGCAGTCATTGATGTTCTGTAGCTTGTAGATGTCTATGTCTCCAAGTCTACAGTCACTTGACATTGTTCCTCTGCCTCTGTTTTTTTTCTGAATTCCCTTCTTATAAGAAACCATTGAGCAAGGCAGTGGTGGCGCACGCCTTTAATCCCAGTACTTGGGAGGCAGACGCGGGTGGATTTCTGAGTTCAAGGCCAGCCTGGTCTACAGAGTGAGTTCCAGGACAGCCAGGGCTACACAGAGAAACCCTGTCTCGAAAAACAAAAAAAAAAAAAAAGAAAAGAAAAAATAAATAAAAGAAACCATTGATTTGGGATTTAGGAGGCATCTGAATCTAATATGTGCTTGTTTCTAGGACAGAACACAAATCACAGGTTCTGAGTAGATGCAAATGATAGAGGGCAGATACTCCTCCAAACAGTGTAATTCCTAAGCAATTGTTTTGTTTAAGAAGCAAGTATTTTTGTAAATCTGAATATAAAAGGCAATATTTAAATGTCTTTCTACTTCTAATAAATTCACATTAACGTGTTTAATCCTATTCAGGACTCCAGGATATCTTCCAGACCTCCAGGATATATCCTATTCAGTTCTTGACACATCTTAAAAGCCATGATTTTATGGAAATATATAAATCACTTCCTTTTCCTTTCAAAAGATCATAATCTAAGACAACAGGGAACACCAAGAGCCACACCTGGAGTCATATTATTGTCAGGAAAAGTCCTCAGTGTATCAGCTCAATGTTGCAGTAATGTATGAACCTAAAGCCTGGTGCTTTTTGCTAGCACTAAGAATATCAGCGAGGTTCCCAAAGGCAAAAGCCAAGCTCTGAGTTGGAAGTCTACTTTTCACCAGTGTTACATATTTTATAATTGTAACAGTTACAATTTATAATTCTTTCTAATTCCCAAATTGCCTCTGGAACTTGATTGTTCATGTTTCTATACATATTCAAACATACAATATTTAGAAAAAAATAGCCAGGAGTTTTAATATATTTAACACTCACACATACTATTTTATACAGTTATATATAGTACTTCTCCAAAAGTAATTTATAAATAGCAATTTACATTTTAAGCATAACTTTTACTCTAATATGATTATAAATGAAGAAGTAAAGTCATAAAGTTTAAGAATTAAAAACAACTATAAGTCATTTACTAAACATCAGTCTAGCAGTAGAGTGTTGATCGCCTCTGCTGTCATGGTCTGGCTGCAGCCTTTTCCACTCTGACTGCTGTATTCCAGGTGTGCTGACATTCTAGCTTTTCAGATGTATCATTGTCACCTTCCCACAGCTCTTCCATTTACTTGTCTGCCAAATTGTAGCCTTCCTGCTTCTTCTCTCATGTCCATTTCCTCTGACTAATCCTGGCTCATCCTTTTGGGAGTCTTGGAAATAGTAAGATGTTTGTATATGTGCCTCTGTTGTACTGAATGAATAAAAGGTCATGGCATAGAATACAATGCACGGAGTTCTTTGAAATGTCTGCTGCATTTGAATTGTTCAATACAGTTGTCAGTAGTTACATTTGCTCATGGTGCTTGATATTTGTCTATTCCAAAACAAGTATATGTTCATATATGTGCATGTATACACTTACACACACACACACACACACACACACACACACACACACACACACACACACATAATAAAAATTAAAGAAAAACAGGCCATGAATTTGAGAGAACATGAGGGTACAAGGAGGGGCTTAAGGAAGGAAATGGGGAGGGTCATTGATATAATTATGTTTTAATTTCAAAAATTAAAAATTATAAAATCAGTGCCATAAATGTAAACTATATGCCACATTTAATACTGTTTAAATATAAAATAATTTCCTCCTAAATATTTGTTGAAATGGCATACTTAATGCTATCTGTATTAGATATGGTTTTAAAATTAACTTTCCCTTTTGAGTATTTTTAAATGTGGCTATGTAAAAATCTTTTACTTAAAGTGTATCTTACATTTTATTTTTATTGAACGTGATGCGTGAGCTTGTAAGAACCATGAGACAACAGCATTGTTATATAATGGTGTTTGAACCTTGGGTGACATTTTACAATGTTAATGCATGAAATTATCAAAATGCATATTAAATCAGGAGATACTGACTTTAAAATAACATCAAATAATAAAACAATAATTCCCCATTTTATACTTCATGAGGATGTCAATCATAGGAATGTAAATGCTATAACCACATTGAAATAACATGCTGCCAAGCTAAGAAACCACGAGGCTTCTTGGTGCTTTGATTTGTCTGTTTTTAGGATAAGATTATGTATATGCTTATCTTATTATTCAATAACATGCTAAAAAACAATTTTCAGACAAATATTTTCTCGATTATAGAATCTTTGAAATGACTATCAACATATGCAAACACACTCTTGATGGGAAAATACACTTGATTTGGAAAGAAGTAGCTGTAGCTAGACTTTTTCAGAATGCATGCAATTTTAAGTACTCTTGAAAACCAAGTAGATTGTACATCTTCCTCTATTTGAAAAATTCAAGTCCATGTGTTTTCAAGAGGGTGACTGCCTGCGTTTTGTATAGAGTGCTTCCAAATTCTAGTGCCCTTTTTCTTCTTTGGCTACAGCAGGTGATCACTACTTAAATGCTAATCTTGTGAAAGAAAAGACATAGTTCAAACCCCTAGTCCTCCAGCTTGCTTCCTCCAGAAAGAGCTCTGGACTATCTTTCTTCTTGAAAAAGAAGTGAGCAATAGCTATGATGATAGTTGGCAATATTTTTGTTAAGCAGACATAATAATCATACTAATTATATTTTGCTTAAACCAACATAAGTATGCATTTATAATCTTAAAGCTTACAGTAACTTCAAAGGATATCTAAAGAACTTTACATTGATAAGTTAGACAGTTGATCCATCCATAGTTAACAGTTGGTAGGTGATTCATGATACTATTTGAATAGAAAAAATAAAGCACTGAAGCTTCATTGGTATTTGTGATTCATGTTGATTACATGTATATGTTTATTTCCTGACTAGAATTTTATGTAACCTTTATTCTGACTCATAAACTAGATGCAAAGGCAGGGTTTAATGTATGCTTGTTGGACAAATAAATCGATGAAATGATGTGTGCAATTATATAGCAAAAGTAAAATGAAAATTCAGGGGCACATTATAAATTCCTAGTGGTAACTAGGCATCAGTTGTAAGGCGCTGTAGAATATGGAAGGGATCAAGAAGTTTGAGGAAAGGTAAGGACAGAGGACATGAGTAACAACCTCCTAAAAGCAGATTGTGGGGACACTTCATTCTGAGCACAGTGCCACACAGGCTGAGCATCTGAATCTGATCCCATGCCCAGATGGTGGCTTGCAATTGTAATTGCTGTGCTGCATTTCCAGGTGGAAGCAGGAGGATGCTTGTCATTCTCTGGCTAGTCAGTCTAGCCTAATTGGTGAGCTGCAGACTAGTGTGAGACTTTATTTCAAAACAAACTAAAACCAAACCAAACAACCAAACAAAAACCAATAAAGTGGATTACACCTGAGTAATACCTGAAGATGATCGTAAGCCTCTGTACACATTCATATAGACTACACATTCATATAGACATGTACACACACACACACACACACACACACACACACACACACGCACACATGGACACAGACACAAACCCTCAAATCTATGCTTGTCCATATTTGCTCTGTGAACTTGAGTGAGTGATTAATCTTGTCCAACCCACTTTGCCTATTTTTGTGAATGAAAACAATTTCTATGAGCAGCCGATGAGATGGTCTCTAAGAATATTGTCTGTGAGATTTAAGGTCCAAGTGCACTTATACACGTTTGCTCCCCTTTCTATCCAGATCCAGGGTGAGTCAGAGAGTAAATGAGCACAGCATACTGCACAGAAGTCCTGTGTGGCCTTTTGCTAGCCTGTGCTTTGTCAAGCAGTATCATCTGTGATAGGCTGATCACTTCATTTCAACCTTTCTTCCCACAGGGATGACATGACTTTTAGGAAAAAGAAAACTAATCATCTTTTCCTGCATTGGGATATGTAAAGCATATCTTTCCAGAGAAATAAATTTACTGTTGAAATGTCAATTGATACTTTAAGGAATAAGAAAAGTTATGTAGTAATACAGTGCTTATTAGATTGAACTTAAAAAGTAAAATGATTTACATCTAAATGTTGGTTTTTTTCCTCAGATAAAGGGACGGAATGAGAGCCAATGAGAGCTGTACTCAGCTGTAGGAATACATGGCTTGGGTTGAGCCCAGAGCATTTTTTTCCCTCTATTCTACCTAGCCCAAGGCCTAGGTCTGGAAGCTTCTAGCCTCCATACAATCTAATCTTCCAAGCTGACTGATTCAGCCTTCTCTGGGCTTCTCAATGAACTGCTCTGCTTGGCTTCAAACCAACACTCTGGCAACTTATTCTAATCTTCTCACTCTTTCTTATTCTGTGCCTTCAGCTGCCTTTGTTGACCTGAACTCACTAAGGAACTCAACCCCACTGCAATGCACTCACTGCCTGAACTCCACTGACTCTGCCTATGCTGCTCTTAAATAGATTCTTTTTCCTGTGCTGTTCTCATGAGAATTGGGCATATCCTATCTCTGACTAATTCTATCAAATCTTTCTCTAGTTCATCACTTTGCCTGTCCCTCAATTAGACGTCACTTTCAAACATGCCTACTTCCTTCTACAAACCAATTTTACCTTAGAAGTATATACTGAGGGTTTGTCCTTATTCCAGCCAAAGGGATTAAAGGTATGTGGCATGTCTGCATTACAGCTGGATTACACAGACCTAGGACTTTGGGTGAGATCTCTTCCAGAGCAGCATGTGACTGGATTAAAATTCTTGTACATTTACATTAATGGCTTATGTTTCTGAAATTAAAAAGGGAGATTTTTCAGAAATAAGTAAAACATTTATCAAGAAATAATTGTTGCTGCCAAATGTTAGTTCAAACGTTTTTTTCCTAAAGTGGTTAGTCAAGGTAGTTTTCTATCACTATATTGTAGTGTGCTTCCCCCTGTCTTTAAAAAAAAAAAAAAAAAAACCAACTTAAATTCTTTATACTAGCATTGAACAAGAAATAAAGTATTAGGTTGTTTCATTATCATGTGAATTAAAAAATAGTATAGGTAAACCCACAATCCAATTTTGATGTCATGTCAGCATATCGTGGCTGTTGCTCAGACCAGTGATTATATATTGTTATTCTGACATTTTAAAGTTGTTGAATTTAAACTATTATAGACCATATTTGTTAATATTGTAATGTGTTTAAAACTGCATTATCAAATAGCATTTATGAGTAAACTTAGATGTCTTTCAAGAAGTCCAGCTTAGAAGGAAATAAAATCTGGACCAGGACAGGTGGGAAGAAAACCTAAAAGTCTTCTTAAGAAGAAAATGTTGTTCAGGGCTGGAGAGAGACAGACATCTCAGTAGTTAAGACCTCTTGCTGCTCTTGCAGAGGACCCAACTTCAGCTCCCAGCACCTACGTGGGGAAGATCACAATTTGAGCACCAAGTGATCTAACAGTCTTCGACCTCTGTAGCTACCTCCATGCATGGCATACACTTACACAGACATATACACACATATGGAATAACATTACCTAGCCTTAATCAGTAGTACTAAGTAGAAAGGAGGGATGTTCCAATACCAGCTGACCCAGACTGAGCACTAATTAAATGATGATAGTAATAGTGATAAGTAAAACTAATGTTTAATGAACAAATTTGAGGTTCTATTTATGTTTATAGATAATATATATGATATATATATAACATACATACATACACACACACACACACACACACACACACATATATATATATATGTATGTATGCCCTGTGTGTTGTTCCCATTTGAAGACCTCAGGTACCAATAGTGAGATGATAGTGTTGTCATCAGAATTAACCTGGTTGGAGTTAGAGATTAGATGAGACTTTGAAGAAGTTTAAAAGAACCTCACTGAGTAAAGCCAATTTTACCCAGAATCATTCTGTTTCACAGATTTTAATTAACAGTTTGAAATTTGTAATATTCCTTGAGTTTCAGACTGGCGAAAATTGAACACAGTATTAAAGGATCCCAGGCGAAAGGACACGAGTTGCGTCACAGAGACTTATTAAATGTGATTGAAACTCAACAGATGAATGCTGGCAAACAGGTGCAAGAGCTCAATTAATTTTTAAACCCTATGACTCAGGAGGATCGCAATGCATCGTGTTGACAGCCTCAGCACATTGCTAATTTCATCCACAAGCCTAAAAATCTCAATACACTTGAGCATGTAAATGTATTACATTTTTAAAAGTGTAAGTAGTACTATTGTATCCTAAAACTAAAAATGTTAATTTCTCTGTAGGACCCAAAATCACTTATCTAGTAAAAAGATGGCATTTTTTATTACTGAAATCAAATTGCTTTCACATGCAAATAGAGTTCTATTATTATATGTAATGTAGACTGTTGCTACTAAGCACAATTCTTTCCTTTAATGTGGAATCCTTTGTGAGTCGGAAGAAAATGTCAGTTCACCAACAGTTTCCAGCTTTTAGGTGACCTATGAAGGAAGTTTGGAACCTATGCAGTGCTGGTGTATGAAGTGGTGAGGGAATGCTGAGGCCTTGGGATGGCATGATTTAAAGTGGTAAATTAGGAAGTAAAAGTTGAGCTTCCATAGTTTGCTTTCATTGGAATTCACCTTATTTGGGGTTTCAGGACCATTTGAAAATGTGATGGAGACAGGGATGTATCACCACATAATAAACAGTCTTAAGAAGAGATGAGATCCAGAAGTGACACCATTTCCTGTTTATCGCTACCTCTGACTGGTATGGGAAAGATATCGCCTATCCAGTGGGTTTTCCACTTTGTCATCTGTCACTCACAAGTCTCTATACCTGGGATTGGGAAATAAGAATTAGAAGATTGTAAATAAGAATTTAAATTTAGTATGAGCTGAAACATGTGGTGCTCAATACTAAGTTAAAATATGTGTTGAAAAAACAAGGCTATTTGGTGAGTACTAAGGATAAGTAGATGGAAACTTCAAGAAGAAAGAAACGGCCTCCTAGTCAGTGCAGAGGGTATGCAGAGGCTGAAGGAGAAAGCCAGCCATGCCGTACCGTCAAAACCATGTGCTTCTGATAAACGTTTAGCAACAAATGTTTGGGAAATATTTTACTTCCTCTGTCAAGATTTCTGAAGAAGCTTTAAAGAAAATAAAAGAAAAAGGACTTAATTACTCAAGATTTTTGCCAGAAAAAATATCCTGTACTACATTTGAATATAAGTTTACTTCTCCCTATGTTTGCCTAGCTGGAGCATAGTCAGCAAAAACATAAATACAACTGTAGAGCACATCCTTCCAAACGGATAAATTGAATGCATCTTGATTCTTAATCAAATACATGTAATCTGCACCTACTCCAAAGTCTAGATAATGGCACCAGTCACAACTGTTGCTTTTATAAACTTCCCACTATCAAGGAAGCAAATGAAAAGGGGAGACAAATGCACAGTCTAATAACCTGAGCTAACAATAAGTTATTTTCAATAGAATGAGAAAGACAAAAGCCAACAGTATTCATTTCCATTCCCAGGTTATGAGACCAGGGTGGTTGCTGCTTTCACCAGATGTACAGTCTTTAAGGTAGACAATGCACATCTCCCCCAGGGACATGCAGAGAGAAAGCCAAACTCTTGCAACTTGATGCAAAGAGATTTGGCGTCCATTAAAACATCTCTCAGTAACAAGCTATTCAGGTGTAAGGATTCTATACTTGTTTTCTCCCAGAAAATGAGATTGTTGCATAGAACACCTGGCATGGAATAAGAGCCCACATAAAAGGACTCCGAGCCTAGTGCTATCGTTTTAGCTTCCTTTCTTCCTAGTCAGGAAAAAGGAGATTTGCTGAACAGACCATCTTAAAATTCTCTTATTTTGAGCACATTCAAGCCCAAAATTCTCCTAAGGACACTGAATTATGTGCAAACAGATATGATTAAGTTTAACAACAGCAACATATAGTGCTGATCTGGATATCCTTTGGTAAATGTCCAATACTGCTCAGAAATCTTCATTTTCTTCTGGAGTGGTTACATACACAATGTATTACCCAAAAGACAGATAACTGGTGTTTTAAAGAGCCTGAGTTTCATCCACATACAGTACCTACAAATTTAGAAGCAGTTGTTGACATTTTGGGTTTTTGTTTTTGCTTTTGTTTTTTGTTTTGTTAGTTTAATTGCATATAAGGTTGTCTGCTTCCTACCTTTCATAATTTGGGTAGGGATTTATTGACATAATTAAAGTACATAAACATAATTAACAGAAAGTTTGTTTTCAGCATTCATCCAAGTGTGCTACCTGTAAAATAAATTATATGCAGTTATTGGTGTTGGAAATAAAAATAATGGGAGAGATAGCTTAGTGGATTAAGTGCTTGCCATGCAAACGAAGGTCTGGAGTTTGGATCCCCAGCATCCACATAGAGCCAGGTGCATGTGACCTGGAGGCAGAGACAGAGAATCTAGGCCAAGATGTCTAGCTAAGTTAGCCTGAATTGCTAAGCTTCACGTTTATCAAGAGACCTTAATTTATAAAGTGGAAAGCCAATGATGAAAATACTGAAGGCTAGCTCCTCTATTTAATGCGCTCTCACTCGCTCTCTCTCTCTCTCTCTCTCTCTCTCTCTCTCTCTCACACACACACACACACACACACACACACACACACACACACACACACACACGTGTGCTCTCCCACACATGTAAACATGTATCTACACCATATACATAACCAAACAATACTTGAGAAACACTGACTAAAGAACTTAAATAGTTAGATTTAAGACTTCACCATGGACGTTGTAGGTTTGCAGAGGGGGAGTATAGCATGCTACATACTTACTTGACATAAACATTCTATTGCTTGGTTGGGATTTTAGGGTGTTATGTTTCACTAAGCCAGTTTCCTGGAAACATAAAGTTAGAAAATGTATTGTAGACAATCAAGTGTCTTCTTTCTCTTTTTGCTACTATGTTACTGTGCACTGTATCTTTGATAGGAGTTACCATAACATCTGCTTGTCATTTTTATTAAAGGTTTTAATTGAGGTCAATGGTAACATACCTTCAAATGTTTTTATCCCAGTATATAGACTATTAAAGGTGCTAAATATTGGCTAAATGAATGAGTGGTGTATTGTTAAGCACAGGCATCTCTTGGGTTTTGTAGATTATTTCATGTGACATTATGGACTGTAATTATTTTAGGCTAGAGACTTTCTACTGGTAACTTTAGAAGCACTTCAGCTAATAGGCAAACTAAATACATGGACCAGCAGAGCAAGACCATGAAAACAAAGGAGTAGATTAAAATGACTCACAATATATTTTATTGTTGTGGAGCTTTGCTTAAGAAAGAAGATACCCCTGTAGAAAGGTACCCTACGAAAGCTAGAACAAAAACCACAAAAAGGCAACAGAAAAAGAAAACTAGTAAAAACCAAAACAAAATTTTGTACTCTTAAAATGACAGGATACAAATTGTATAAATTGTATTGCAAGAGAAATCTAGAAGTTAATTTTGGAAAATAATCTCCTGTCCAGATGGTTGAAACCTGACCTGGATGGTTTACATCAATGAAGCTCAGGTACTTACTCGTAGCACCGGTTATTGAATAGTCAACATCAAATGAAAACTAATAATTCTAAATCCTCATCCTTTTAATATATAAGCACTACTTTGTAAATTTGGCCCTGTACCATTAATTTGCACGTTAAAAATATTTGTACTTTCTTTTGTATTCTGACCTACTACTCTCCTATTAGTCCAAAATAAATGTTTGTCCTTAATGTTTAACGTAGCCTTTCTCTACCTATTCTGTTTTACAGCTTAGAATAGGAGAGAAGTGTATGTGTGAATGGTATCCACCTGGAACAGCTGGGGATATACATTAAATACTCTTGAGTGCTTTGAATATTTTGTTTGTTTTACAATAATCCCATGCTTCAGAGTTATAAATATGACATCTTGCAACTGGAAGACAAACTCAGAAGTTAAGTGTGTTATTTCACACCTACAACCACAAAGACAAAGGCGCTTGCTTCTGCGGTTCAGCCCTGTTTCGTACCCAGCGCTGTCTTGATATAAGCATGACCATCCCTATGCTTTTCCCTAGAGATGATTATGATGAGTTTGTGTAAATGATGCGCTTCCCGATGCTTGAACATCACTTGGATGACAACAGCTATTAAATTACGGCTACAACATGTAAAATGTGAGCAGAAATAATATATTCTTTAGATTGATTAGTTTACTATTATGACAATGTTAATTATTATTCAAATTCTTCTAGAAATTTACTGCGGTTCTAATCATACTACCACCCCTTTTACATGCTTCATTAAGTATTTATTTAATTTTGAATGATAAATGCAAGATAAATATCCAACACAACTTTGAAAAGGAGATCAATTATGGACTGGAATGTTTACCAAGAGGTTATCTCAAATGACAAAACCTAGCATAAGGAAACAATGGCCAATAATTAAAATACTCTTGAATTGGTAGAAAAATAGAGAAGTACATTAACAAATGAGAATTGAAAATGTTAGAACACTTTTATTTGTATCTGGAAATGTGATGTACCATCAGAATGGTGTTGTAAATCAATGAGAAAATGTGTTAGTGCTCATAGTATAATAAATGTTATTTTTCATGTGAATCAAATACTTAAGCATATAAACAAAACAGAAATATCCCAAAAATAAAGCTGATAATGTTGGAGAGGCACAGGCTTTCCTCATTGAGATATACCTTAAATACATTAATTAATAAATGAGGGGCAGAAGATTCGAGGAAATGACTTGGTTGCTGAGAGTGCATGCAATGCAAGCATGAGACTCTGAATGGAATTCCCAGCAACCATGTACAGTCAGGCCTGGCTAAGCCCCAAGGACTGTGGAGTAGAGACAGGCATATCATAGGAGTTCTCTGGCAGCCAGCCTAGCCCAAAAGTGTGCTTCTGGTTCCAAGACATTGTCTGGAGGCATATAAGGAAGAGAGCAAAAGAGGAAGATATCCTGTGACCTCCTTTGGCCTTCCCATGAGCATGCGCAGGCACACATACCTGCACACACATATACAGATACACACACAATTTGTCACATACAGAATTTTTTTTTCTTGGTTGAGGTTCAGTCCTCACACCACAAAATCCGTAATTTATGTATAGCAGAAAATCTACAAAATTGAGGTCAAAGTCTGAAAAAATAATTTATATATGAGAGACCAAGGGTTGATATTATTATTTTATAAATAAGCTTTCCAAATCAATAAAGGAAAAAGCAATATCACATTAGGAACATGAGTATAAGATTTATTCAAGCAATTTACAGCCGGAATCAAATGGCTATTAGATTTGAAAAGATGCCCAAACTGACTAATTGCCAAAGAATGCAAATTAAAACAGCAGAACACTATCATTTGCCTACTATTAGACGAGTCAGGGCTGAAGAGTGATCACCCCTCGTACTGGCGAGGATGTGGGGAGATTGACTCTATAATATACTATTGATGGAAGTAAATTGGTGCAATCTACTTACAGGGTAAATTTAGAAGTATTGATCCAAATTTAAATGGGCATAAATACCCTTTGACCTAACCAATTCCAATTGTTTGTATGGACATACAGGGTTCTCATACAGGGCTAAACACTTTGCTCAGATTCTGAGTAACATACTTTATAGAGCGTATGTGTCATATAAAAACATAAACTGTGCAATATATATGCTTATTAGAGATTCTTTGTGATAACAAAATAGAAAATATCTTACATGTTGCTATTATGGTGGCAGCATGAATTTCACCTATGTAAATGCACCTATATTTTATTTATGATTGTATTCTAAGCTATCTTATATTTGTATGTCAGTATAAATACTTGATTAATGAACAAACAAAATTAATTATAAGACATCTATACAGCTGAAGTTGTTTTTCAAAGTAAGGTATGTAAGCAAAGCATGTGACAGACCGTTTGCAGATTGTTCTCTTATATAGTATATGTGCAGAGGTTTATGTAGGAGTGAATACATGGGTAACAGGACACAGGAAGCATGCCTTTTGATTGCTGCTTGAGAAAAATTCTTAAAGTAGTAACATTAACATTTACTTCATGGACAACAGCATTTCTTTTAGCTTTTGAATTTTTTAAAAATACCTATATTTATGCAGTTTAAATTGTTTAAGATTTTAATGACTTTTAAATGTAACTTTACAATTTTACTTTTATTTTGCAAAAGAAATATGTAAAGATTATGTTCAACTTGCATGTTGACAATGGATCCTATAGGAAAGGTTTGCAAGTTTGCATTTTCTGAAGTGAAAATTATCTGCAGGTGCTCCCTTAGATGTGCAAATGCCTGAAGAGTTAAGGCCACACCCAGGCATTAGCCCATATAATTAAATCCATGCAATTGTGTTTGTTGAGACAATGAAATTGCTTAGCAAATTTGAGGGCTTAGTTGCCCCATTAACATCGTAATTTAGTCCCCACAATCACATTTGACACAGTGGTCTGGACCGCTATCATGATTTTGTTTGTAATGACTGTCATGTTTTCAGTAGCTAATGATGTTTTTGCTTTTCATGTAGTCACTCATTCATATGAAAGTCATGCCCTTTATAATGCCCTAAACGATGGGAAAAAAACGTTGCATTAATAGTCCTGGAATGTTATTCATTCATTCTTCCTTTCTTCACATCTATTATGTATTCATTATCTAGTCAATATACATTCATTTAATAAATACTTGGCTGCATGCCAAACATCTCTGGCATGAACTTGCAGGCACCATGGCAACACACACAGAACCTGCTCAGGTTCAAGCCAGATGGGGTCTTAGCACTGAGAGGGGGAGGTGCACATGGAGTCCAGGAGAAGACATTTGTAATTGATACCCACTGGCAAAGAGCAAATCTGTTTTCTCCGCTGGAGTGTTGACTATCAGGCACACTCCAGGGTAGGCCCAGGCATGTGAGTAATTGACTAACGTAAAATGAACTCTATGTCTTTTTGTGGACTTTTTGTTTCATTTCATTTTGAGCAATTTTTGTCCTATTTGTTTTGATTTTCATTTTTATAAATTTTTGTCTAGTTGGTTTAGAGGGAGAGAGGAAGGAAGGGAGGGAGGGAGGGAGGGGGAGAGAGAGAGAGAACATGAAGTTGGTGAGTAGGAAACTGGAAGGGTCTGGGAGTAGTTGGGGGAGAGGAAAATCAAGATCAAAATGTTGTATGGAAAAACTTAAGTTAGAAAATAGCATTTTCCCTTGACCTGAAGGAAATAAAAAGCTTCTATAAAGTACTGTCATCTAGGCAATGAACCCTAGAAGCTGATTTACTAGATCAAGAGAAGAGCCAGCAATCTCCGTTTTGTCAGAAGTACTACAACAAGCCAGTATGTGCCAAAGGGTAAGAACTGAAGGCTTATCTGTCACATGCTAGGGCCGGAGGAGAAAACAGGAAGCATCTCTTTTTGTCAAGATCATCAGAGACAATTAATGAATTGGGTAAATAGGGGATAATTGTAAAGAGTTTATTGCAATGAGTTCTACTTGGAGAAAGCATGCTTTTTCCCACATAGAACTAATATACATTGTCCTATGGCAGCCAAGTCTGGTAATGGAATTTAAAACATAAAAAAGGAGAATTTTCTCCCTTTACAAAACCAAATCACTCAAATTGTGGTTGAGACCATATTTTCTATCTTAGCTATTCTATTCCATAATTGAATAAATTGGGTATACTAGACTCTTATGATTAAACTCTGGAAATGGAAAAGCAGACAGATAAATTCTATTTCTGATCGAAAGTTTCTGGGAGGTTAGATAGGGGTGAAGGGTTGCAAAGCTGCACTCCTCAAAGGCATGGGGCATGTCTTAATTTCATTAATACTTTCTTCTGTATAGCCTAATCCGGCAAGAAGCCACCAAATAGTTTTGAATCTTTTTGCCTAGTGATTTGTAAGTAGGTGACTCTACCTAACCTTTGATGATCTTAAGAACTCTGCCCTAGCCCTCTGACAATGACTGCAATCAATAAGAAACCCATTTGAGGACTTTCATATGTGCTTCTCTCTCATGTTAATATTTTTTTTAAAGAAAGCCTTAACTAATCCTTCATATCACCTTAGGCAGGCATTTTCTTTTCCTTTTTTTTTTTTTTTTTTTTTTTTTGTATTATTGCTAGGTGATGCTTTGTTCATACTGCTTTGAGCTCGTTCTTTTATGCTTACCTTATTTGTGTGTGTGCGCTCATATGTAGAATCTAGAGATCTATGCTGCCGCTTTCCTCAATTGTTCTTGCTTTTGGAGATGGGGTCTCTCAGTGAACCTGAAGCACATCAGTTTGGCTAAGTTGACTGGCCAGTGAACCCCTGGGATCCAACTATCTCTAGTCCCAAATTGCTGGGGCAACAGACATGCACCACTGTGCCAGGCTTTTACTGGACACTAGGTATCTGAACTCAAGTCTCATGTTTGCACATCAGGCACTCCAATGATTGAACCAGCTTCCCAATCCCCCCTTTTTATTCTCTTTTAATTTTATTTTATATAATCTAAATTAACTAGCTTTCTTCTCTCCTATAAGCTACAAAAACAAAACACAAATACTAATAAAAAGGAGTCATGGAAATTACTTTACCCAAAATAGAGGAGGATGTGTTACAGACACTCTGAGCAATAGCAAAGTGCATCCCAAAGCCGCGGTCCCTGTTCTCTAAAGATAAGATGGGAGAGTTACGGGTCCACATCTAAAAGTCCTGGCTTCTCCTGTAGCCAGCAGGACTCCTACTAGAGGGAAAAGGATAGTAACCTACCCACCAAACCTTCATCCCAAATGTGTCCTGCCTACAAGATGTTCGGGGACAAGGATAGAACAGTGATGGACGCAATGGCCAACCAATGACTGACCTTAATTGAGACGCGTCTTATGGGCAAAAACCAATCTCTAAAAGTATTAATGATATTCTGTTATGCTTGCAGAAAGAAGTGTAGCATAACGTTCCTCCTAGAGGATCCACTCAACAGCCAATGAAAGATATGCAAAGATCCACAGCCAAACATGAAACAGAACTCAGGGAGTCATGTGGAAGAGTTAGGGGAAGGATTAAGGAAACTGAAGTGGATAGGGATTCCACAGGAAGACCAACAGAGTCAGCTAACCTGGGCACTTGTTGACTTCCAGAAACTCAACCATCAACAGGCTGGATCCAGCCTTCCTGCACAGATATAGCAGACGTGCAGCGAGGTCTTAGTGCAGGTTCCCCAACCACTGCAGCAGGGACTGTCCCTATATCTACTGCCTGTGAATTGGAGTCCCCTAACTGGGCGGCCTTGTCTGGCCTCAGTGGGAGAGGATGTGCCTAGTCCTGCAGTGACTTTATGTGTGTGTTGAGGGGGAGGTTGGTGATGGGGAAGAGGGAGCTCTGCCTTCTCAAAACAGGAGAGAAAGGAATGGGCGAGGTTCTGCATGAAGGGATGCTGGGAGGAGAGGGGGTGGCTGATGTTGGGATGTAAGGTGAATAAATAAATAGATTTAAAACTATAAAAAATATATTAAAAATGAAAAAAATCCTCTCTAGGAAATCCACTAAATGTAGTGCACATCAGAATTCCACAAACAGTAGTCACAGAGCCCCAGAATGAAACCTTAATAGTTTAATAATACCTTGTTATCATTAAGACTGAAAGATAATTGAAAGATTTTGTGTTTATTTTCTGTGACTGCGTGGCATTGCAAAGGTCAAATTGGACCTTATTGACAACAAGGTCGTTTGATTACAAGCATGTTGATTCATCAGCTACTGGTTTCCATGTACTATAGTTATAGCTAGTGTGAATTTGTTATATAGAACACTAACAAAATTTTCCTTTGTGTTACTACTTTGAAATCAAAGTAGATTTCTTCAGCTTAAAAAAATTGGTCAAGATCCTCATAGCTTTACAACTAGCTGACTCTCCGAATTATAAACTGTTTATTCTGAGGTCATAGGAAGATGCCATGTGTCTGGGAAAACAAAATGTCTTTCATACTTTGTAAACCAATAAAATTGTTTATATTAGAATTTCTATGATTACTACAGATACCAATTGGTTATTCTTATTATTTTGTTGTAAAACATTCTTTTATTATTTTCAAAAATATTTATTGACAGTAGCCTGTAAAAATACATTATGCTCTCTGCTTTTCTTTATTCTGTGAACTCATTTAACATAAAGCCATTTGTGAATAAATAAGTACTGTGTTTAATACTATATCCTGAAATGAATGTGTTTGAAATGAAAATTCTGTTTTAAAATATCAAGTTAAGTGATTACCATGTATAACCATGCTTTAAAGTTCTGCAAAATTTTAAATATAACAATAAGAAAACATATAAATCATTTAAAAGCACTCTGAAATATTTGTTAGTTCATTGGACATACAAATGTTTGCTTGTTTTATATAAAAATATATGTTCTTTAAAATGTATTTTACATGCCGTTTCTCTTTTGAACATTAGTGTTGAATTATGTAAACTTTGAAACAGCTAGGAAACCTGTCTTACTCAAGCTTCCTCCAAATCTAAGCCTCAAATAATGACTCATTGCATTTTGTTTAGATTCTTAGAATTCTTTTTCCTTTAAAATGAGAAGGATCAGTTAGCAGATTGAAAGAAATTGACCTGGCTCTTCTGTTTTGACAGTGGCATGCATGGTGGCATCTTGTTTCTGCTAGACACATCGGGTTAGAGTGTAACTGTCCCCAGTCTGACCTTCTGTAGCGTCCAGTTTTACAGGGACAGAGCGCACTCATCACCATGACTTCTCACTTAGATCCCAGGCTCTTCATGCTGCTCTACGTTACTTCTCTTCTCCTATGATTCAGTTAACAGAGAAAAGTAATATACAGTATTTGGCTGTGTTCTGAGCTAAGCATACATATCCTTACATGATTACATTTTTGCAAGAAGCATACTAAAGATGTTAAAATACTAGGATTCCAGTTATTCTCTAGATATTCATTCATAAGAAGCAGAATGGAAATGTAATTTTTATGGAATATTCACTAATGACCTGCTTCAACAGATAAAGTTCTTGTATAACTTCATTGAAATTTCTACAATCTATTAGCATCATATTTGCCAGTGTAAGCCTATGTAAAAGTCAGCATTTTTGCTCAGCCCAATCCTTGAGCTGCACGGAGCAAGTTTGGTCTTATGTGCTTGTTGCAGAATATTATGGAGACAGCATTTTCTATCTTTCTGCAGTTTGCTTCCTTAGTATGTTCTAGATTCAAATCTCATTAGACTTGAGATTTGGTATTTATTGCTTTCTGTGGATTGCTCCGTATCTTTTGAAGCCGAAGTTTTAATTTGTAGGCTCTGGGCTTATCACACTTTTTCTTTTCATCATTTGTGATTTGTATATTTTAAGCAATATTTTTATTTTTTGAGGATTTCATGACCACTCCAACTTCTCATTCTTGTTAGTTTGTTTTGTTTGTCTTTTTAAAACCTTTTATTGATTCGTTGTGAGTTTCACATCATGCACCCCAGTTCCCCTCATCTACCTGTCCCTTTGTATCTGCCTTTGCAAACCCCTCAAAATAAAATAAAAATAAATAAAGCAAAGAATTAAAACCGTTCCCCTGTAGAAGCTGGAGTATGTCACAATATGTCCCACAGTATACCCTTTTGTCCTCACATCTTTACTTGTAAATATTTATTGCTGCGAGTAAATTGGTCTGGTCCGAGGCCGCTGGCTTCTGCTACATCATCAATACTGAATTCTCACTAGGGCTTCTCAGTTATAGTGTTGTTGTCCTGTGTCATAGAGATCCTGTAGCTTTGGAACTGCAGAAGAAGCCCTTTCACACACTCCACCAGTTTATACATGATGTAGATTTTGTGGTGGGCCCACTCAAAAGCCCTGAATCTGAGCCTGGGTAGGAAGTAGCTTAGTTGGTCAGCCCACCAACTCTTCTCCACCCACACCACTAGTGCAAGCTCTCCAGCATTGCCCTGGCTAGCTCACCCAAGGGGCAGGGTTAGCTCTCCTGCACTCATGCCCTCACCCTTGGGGATAACTAGTTCACTGGTACTGCTGCCACCAGGGCCAGCTCTTCTGTGCTGCCCAGTTGAGGTCCAGGGTCTGCTCTAGCAAATGCTGTAGCCAGTGAGAGGCAGGGCCACCTCCCATTTTCATGATCCCCAGGGCCAACTCTCCCAACTACTGAAGGTGGTGAGGGGCCAATGGGGAGGGCATCATGCCTACATCCATGTCACCTGACATCAGACAAGTGGCAGAGCTAGCTATCATGCGCTCATACCCTTGAGTCCAGTTCATCCGCATCCCTGTCACCAAGGTCAGCTCTACTGTGCTGCTCAGGTGCGGTACAAACCCAGCTGTCCTGATCTCTTGATCCCAGAGCCAGCTCTCCCAACTGCTGCAAGTGGTGAGGGGTAAGGGGGCAGTGACTGCCCATTCTTTTCCACCAAACACTGAGCACTCTTTTGCCCCCACAGAAGTCCAGTTTCTATTGCCCAACAAGTCTTAGGAAGGAGATTGAGTTGTGATGAGTTATTATGCAGCTAGATGGGGCTTTATTTATATTAATTGCAGCACATGGTATTTCTTATTACTGTAAGTTAATGGTTTTTGAAACATTGTGAAATTTTATATTAATGTCTTCAAAATGTCTGCTCTTTCTATTTCCCTCTTTGCTCAATTACTGTTGTTGTTGAGTTATTATGACATTTGGTTTTGAACCATGAAGAAAACTTCAAATAAGAGGGAAGTGTGAATGAAATGTCACACTTTCTCAGAAAATTTAGTTCTTAAATATGCATAAATAAGTCACGCTCTAGAACATTTACCTAGCAAATGTTAATGTTACCTTTCTTCTTTATTCTTACAAAATATCTCTAGGTGCCTTTCCTCCCTCTGCTGTGTATGCAAGAAAAGACTTGCTACAAAGATCTACCCACATTGCTACCAAGACTTTCCAAGCTCTCCGCATCTTTGTAAACAATGAGCTCAATGAACTCTACACAGGACTGAAGACAGCGCAGAAGTTCCTGAAACCAGGCGGTCGCTTGGTTGCCCTCTCCTTCCATTCCTTAGAAGACCGTATTGTCAAACGCTTTTTGCTTGGGATAAGCATGACAGAAAGATTTAACCTGAGCATTAGACAAAAGGTGAAGCAAACTTCCCAGCTGGATTCAGATCATGAGACTGAGGAGAGAAGCTCTGTAAGAGCACCTCTGAAGTGGGAGCTGATACACAAGAAGGTACTTACTCCAGAAGATCAAGATGTCCAAGATAACCCCAGAGGGCGCTCAGCCAAGCTCAGAGCAGCCATCAAACTATGAGGATCGTATTATTTGATCCACAAGTTTTTACTCAATATTTCTAATTTTTTCTAATGTAAAACTGCCTTTCTGAATATAATATAAGATATGGGGCAGTCTGGACATTGTGGTATTTAGGTTTTTTTTTTTTTCCTCTAAAGAAAATGTAGGAAGTTTTAACATGATATAAACATTTTAACTCTGGGAGCAGAGTCTTAAGAATGGAAAACTATGTTAATGTTGATCTCTGAATTTTATTTTAATTATAAAATGTAATCCTTTTTTCAATGGAAAAACTATGACATTGTATTAATCTGAATTGATAAACTCAAGCTGCCAAAGAGAGTGATAACCATATATGTATGCCCTAAATTCCAAATTGAGATATTCACATTTACAGAGAACTTCCTATGGCTTATATAATTCATGATGATCATGGAATAAATTATAATTTCCCCTACCATAACTTTCTCAAATGTAAGCTTTTTATAAATTTTAAATTTTCAACATTATTTAAAATATGCCATACTGATGATCTTCACTAGTACAGTCATAGTTCATTTGAAAGCCACCCATATTTTCAATATGAACCATATTTCATACTTTACAAAGTAAGCATGTAGAACTGCCCTAACAACCCTCATAGAAAATTTGAGGTGCAGAACTTCTATTTGCTGTCAGTTGTATCTATTGCAGTATTGGTCAATTCCTTTAGTAAACAATGTAATCACTTGTTTCATCTTGTGTTTTTTGTTTCCTTAATTAATTTTTAAATATTATGCAAAGTAGTAAGTTTCACTATGGTATTTTCATAAAAATAAAGCATGATATTAGTTCTTATCCTCCCCACTGCTCTTCTCTCTCCCCTAATTCCATCCTCCTTCATTGGTCTCTCCCTTCTCTAAAATAGCCTTTTATTCTGCTTCATGTCACGGGCATCTGTCACCCTCCAGATCTCTCCCTTCACCCTTAACCCTCCTTTTACTTGTGTGTACATATAATATCCATGTATGCATTTAACATATATACACACATATAAGTTTAAATCTAGTTCCTTTAGCATATGAGAAGAAACATGCAGTATTTGTTCTTCTGAATCTGATTTTTGCTTGACATATCCAGTTTCATCATTTTATTGAAGATAAAGAATCAAGAATAAAATAATCTTATTATTTCTTTATGACTGAATAAAATTCCTCTGTTCATATGTGCTCTATTTTATGTCTGTTCATGTGTTTATGTGTGCAAATATGTGTGCAGGTGCCCATATATATTTTTTTATTTGTGTGTAGGTCAGAGGTCGATGGGAGATGTCTCCCTCAGTCATTCTTCATCTTATTTATTTGAGACAGAGTATCACAATTAGCATGAAGCTCACTGGTCAGCTACACTGAGTTGCCAGTTAGCTGCAGGGTCCTGCCTTTCACCACCTTCTGACACTAGAGTCACAGTTGCTGCCATTGTACCCTACTAGTTCAGGAAATAATGCCAAGAACTGACAATTGGATTATGAAAATCAGTAAAAAATATTAAAAGATGCTGCAAATATGATTCATCAATGTGCTAATAAACAGACAGTTCTTAAAAGATAAAGTACAAATGCACAATTAAATATAAATGGTTAACATCTTAATCTGTAGGGAAATAGAAATTGAAACTTCCCACGATAACTTGGTAAGAACAGATAAGACACCTAACCTTAGCCAAAGAAGAGGGATGTAAGATGGTATGAAGGAAGAAAGATGAGTGGTGGGACAGGAAGGATGAAGTGGAGTTATGAGAGTAGAGGGAGGGCTATAGAGAAAGAGAACTAACTATACTAAAGACCTTTGAGAAGGACGTGGAAACCTACTGCGGTAGAAGCTTCTTACCATGAATCTAAAAATTTCCTAAAATATATACATACATGAATTTCAATGGGATTATCCTATATGGTGCCGGGGGTGATACATCCCTGACACCATAAAAGCTATCAAATGAAAGACCCAGTGCCAGGCATGAGTTTCCTCCCTTTGGGTTGTTGGTTGGTGGAAATTCCTTGTTCCCCAAACAATCTAGGTTAATGCTATTGCTCGTGGTTGATCTCCAGAACTTGATGATAAGATCCTATTGCTGAAGATACAACATACCTAAGTTACAGGACATGAAGAAATCAAGCTGGTATTGGCATGGAGGCTTCATCACTATTGACTAGTTTTCATACTGGGGGGGTATTATGTAGGCTTCTGGTGAGAAGTGATCAGTATTTTATAGCTATGAACTATGTGAGCTATGATGACTGGCTTGGAAAAAAATAGGCTGGTGCAATAATGGTATGAAGACTCTGGGAGTATCAGGGCCCAACCACTTTCTTATTAGACTTAAGGCCTCCTCCACTAGATAGAAGCCATGCCTGCTCCTGTTTTTGGGCGAGGAACCTATGACTGCGCATGCCATAGTCCCTAGGGGAGAGCCTACGACTATTCTATTAAGTGGACACAGAATTCAACTGCCACCTAATACTTAACAACCACCAAGTTACTAAACCAGTATGTTCCACAGCTACATTCAAAACGTGTCCTTATGCTCACAGGGAAGTGTAGTCCTCACTCATCAAGCAAATGTCTCTTTGCAACAGAAGGAGACAACAACAACAAGAACAACAAATGCAATCAAAATGCAGAGTTGTAGAACTCAAGCCCAGTGAATACATCTACAGAACTTCTCTTATTTTGAACTCAGTTGCTGATAAGTTCATACAACAACCACGGGAAAAACTCTTTAACAAGAAACAAGAAAATATCGTGTATAATATGCATGAGAAAGATCCTTAAATAATTACATTTACTTTTAAAATTCTATTGTAAAAAACATATGTACCATATTCTGTTACTAGACTTTTGCAGGGCTTATAATAAAATACATGAATGTATTTTAAAAACATAAATCTAGAGAATGGTCTAGGAGAATTCAGACAATATGCAGAAAATGAAAACTAAGAACTACAGAGGCGGGTACTTACACAAAAATAACAACGAGTCTTTACAATGGACATTGCCAGCTTTGCCAGCAGAACACTTCTGAATTCGTTAGTGACTGCTTTCTTAGATTTGTTGAGCATAGCCTTAATTTAGTGTGACAAATGAAAATGAATTGAACGTTTGCAGTTTGTGACTTATATAATGATATTCAGTCACCATGCAACTTTTTGTGGATATCTATTTTGTTTCTATCTTTATAAATGATTCATTACATTCTTTCTGGAGCTGCAGGTTTTTAAATTTGTCTTTTGTATTTTATATAGCATTTGTATATAATTTGTGTTTAAGTTATATATATGCGTGTGTGTGTGTGTGTGTGTGTGTGTGTGTGTGTGTTATAGTATTTGCTATAGCCAGTATCTTATAAGTGAATACAGTATGCCAGTTAAGTTTTTGTAATTTATTTATAAAATCACTTGAAATATTACAAATGTTTACAAAACATATTTCCTTAATCTTTGCAGAATGTTCCATATTTTCAAAGGTTTTAAAAAATAAGATCACTATTTTGTTTTGAAATATTAAACAGATAATTATGAATCTGTACTACAAACGTTCAAGAATAATTCCGAATTTCTCCCCTGAAAATTAGGAGTATTCTTAATGAGATGTAAAGATAAAATACACACACACACACACACACACAAACACACTGCTTCTCATTCACTGAGCATGCAGAAAAACTAGCCATTTAGGGAAAACATCAAAACTTCCATTTTTTCTTTTTATACTCCACTGCTCCCGCAATCATATAAAGATAGTATATCAATTTTAAATTAACTCTGAAAATAAACATGAAGTGAAATTTTAAAACTAATTTATACAACTTTGTAAATCTGTTAGTCTTTTAACTCATTTTTTATGATTGCTACAATATTTTAGTAGATAATTTACGTATTCGGCATGCTACGGTTAAATGCAATAACCATTAAAATAACAAGGGAATTTTGTGAATGCTTGATAAATATAAATTGGTGACAGAAACCCTAATTCAGAGACATATTTTTCTCAGGTATACAATGCCATGTGTTTAATATCAAATGGAGCGGTATTTGCAAAAAATCTACAAATATCCTCAAAAGGCTCAGTTATAAAATCAAAATATTTTTATATTTTTGTCCAATTTTATCTATGGATAGACACTATTTTCAACTAATGTTTAACAACACAAGGTGATCTGACAGATTTCTAAGAGTGTGTAAATATATATTACTTTTTAAAGTCTCATTACACTATAAATCTTTAAAAATTAAAAATTTAATAAAATGACTTATGCAAAATAACCATGGATATAGTATGTAAAATGAATTATGTGATGATTTGATGAGATAGTGAATTGACCCATTGGTAATATTGTATCCTTTTATGCAGTATATTGTAATATCTGAACAGATCATCCAACATTAACAATTTCCCTGTTAGGTATCTGGTTACTACTCAAATGATTATATACAAAGCTAAAATCAAACAAGGGCATGAGATATTTCTGTTCCTTGAATAACTGTGCCCCTTGATCTTTATCTTTTATTTACTAATTATATATGTCTGTCTTACTCAGGTGAGGGCTTATTTTACTAAACAATCAACATGAGCCCCATCACTGTCATAAGAAAAAGTATTATCCAACCATCACTAGAACTAACATGAGGGACAGTGTAAATAAATAAGACTGTTGAGGATAGAGAAAATAAGAACATCAATTTTTATTTCAGGTCCATATGTGATTGCTAAATATATGAATTTAGGTATGCTATCTAATTTCTTGAATTCTTGTTTATTTTACTTTACAAGAATTATATTTAGACTTTGTAATGATGTTATTGTGAGTGAAACGGTAATATTTATGCATGAAATCCCAACTAAGAATGAAATGTAAGGAATGATTCTGGAAACATAGTGAAAGCTCAATGGTGACAAAGATGTAGAAAACTCTGCCCTATGTTGGTGCACAGCATAAGTAAGGCTTTGTGCTTTATCCTGGAAGCTGTAAAGTTAGCCCCTTCATCACTCACAGCATTTGACCAAGTTGCAGTTTATTTGGAAATTTTATTCCTACTTACTATTTATTTAAAGCCTTCAGTGCTTGCCAGACATTGAGAAGGTATTCAAAAGATAAAGCTGCTGCTCTTGTGGCTTTTCTGTTTATGAAAACCAAGATGGCACCCAAAGAATCAAGTGCTAAAGTTATTTGACATTTTTCAGATTGGATGAAGTATCCTCCTATCCCTACATACATATCAGTGTCTATGCAGTTAGAAACCTATGTAGGATGCTTCAAAGTATTCTATTAAGAAAAAAGGATTAAGCGATTTTGAGATATTAAAAGGAACATGTTCCAGGGCTATAAAACATAAGCACAGAAAGACAAGTGTGACACTTTTCTTTTCTCATATGCAGAAACTAGTGTTATTAAAAACAAAAGAATACCCTGAAAGCAATGAAGCAATTGCTAACAACAAAGGAATTAGGGGAAGAGGAGATAGCTAAGGAGTGAATATAATTAAAAATACATTAAACATGGAACCATAATGGTGAAACACATTGATACAATTTTAATAGACCTTTAAAATGTATATAAGTAAATGCCTAGTTCATAAAACCAGGATGAAGATGAAAAGAGCAGTTGAATATGTGTGTTGCAAAGGGGCAGACAGTAAATAATGAAAAGACCTTTGATACTTCGAATGAAATTATTCCTGTTTTTGTTCTCCACAGGCCAGACAGATGTTTTATTAGGATGGAATACCCATGAGTCCTGCCCCTCTGTGTGGATCTGTTTATAAATCTTGCCATTCCCTATTTTGTACCCCCACTCTCTATTTTGTACCTCCATATCTCAGAACACATAGAATGCTTGCTTCTCCTCCCACAGTTTACCTATTTTCCAAGAATCAGTTCAATCCGTGTTGCTTGTCTCCTCAGTCTCTAATCCCTTCAGAGTTAAAATGGCCATATGCCAAAACCAAACTGTAGTAACTAAATAGCTCCTAGATACAAGAAAATATACCAAATATTATATCATTGTTAAAAACGGAAGAAATGGAAGCTTTAATTGACTTAAGAAATATTTATGAAGTAGGAAATCACCTTTGATAATGACAATATAATACCTATCAAACATCTTACTGGGAACAGAAACCTCAATTTAAAACATATGTTATAAATATGAATGAAGTAACACAAAGTTACTTCCAAGAAAAGGAGAAAAGCCAACATTGATAACCACTAATTTTGTTTCTAGAGAACACTTCTGGGAAAGTAAGAGGAACTCCTTGGGAGCACATATGAACATGAAGTTAAATGGACTGTGAAGAAACTGATCTTAATTTCAGAGCATTTTTAGACCTTAAGATACAGTTAAATTGACCTGGTTGTTAGAGTCATCAACAAGAGTTCCTGCCAAAATATTTTACATCCCCTAGAGGGGAAAAATCACATTTCTAAAATAATTTGTGTAAGTTTGTATATATAGTATATATAACTTAGAAAACTGTGCAAAATGAAGAGATAACACATTTTTTTAAAAGGCAGAAGAAGGTGGACAATAATAAATCCCCATGGACGGTTTAAGTGCATGGCATAAAGGAAATAAAAAGACTTGAAAATGAAAAAGTATAAGCTGAAACATCTAGAATTGAACAGGACTCGGGTCCACAAACTTAAGAACTCGGTAGATCTGAGAACATTTCAGACATAATGTGGGGTGGGAGGGGTGTAGATTCTCCAAGGGAAGCATCTGAAAGGAAGCATTGAGTGACAAAAGAAAAGGTCTGAAAGACATATGAGTGTGTAAAAGACAAGACATGAGTGTGTAAAAGACATATGAGTGTGTAAAGACAAGACGTGAGTGTGTAAAAGACATAAGTGTGTAAAAGACATGAGTATGTAAAAGATAAGATATGAGTGTGTAAAACACAAGACATGAGTCAGAATCAGAATTCTGGCTCAAGTGGAATGAAATTTCAAATGGAAATAAAGAAGAAAGAGTATAGTTAGAAAAGCAAGAGTAAAATCACTGAAAATTAATTAAAATCTGTCAAGCTATAGATTCAAAAAGCGCCACAGTGTCCCAGGGAATAGCATATAAAACTACTAGAAGAATTAAAAACCAAAAAGAAGGGAGACACTGCAAGTGGAATGACAATGGACACTTTCAAGGAATTTGGCTCACAGATCAAGGAAATATTTGCTGATAAATTCTACTTATATTGCAGCACAAAAATTGTTGATAATAGTTTGATATGGGAACTATAGTACATGCCAGATCTGTAAGCATAGAATTACAATAAACAGACAGGAGTCTCAATTACAGGACATAATATAAATATATGTCTTAAAATGTGAAATTAGCAGAACTTGCAAAAATTGCAAAGTTTAGGAGTTACAGATGAAAGACATGTATATCAACTAATTTCTATATCTTACTGAGCAAAGAATCACTGTCAAACAAGAAATATGTGATTTCATTCTTTAAAGGTGTTGCACCTTTCCATACATTGTACTTTTTTGTAACATAAAGTGTAGAGGGAGCTTCATTATGTAGAAAAAGGATATAATTTTTACTATTTTTCTTTTATTGAAAATAGATATTTTCATACAATATATTCTGATTATAGCTTCCCCTCCCCCAGCCCTTTCACTATCCTCTCTGCCTCCCCTCCCATTCATATTGACATCTTTTCTGTATCTCATTAGGAAACAAACAGTAAACTAAAGAATAACAAAATAATATACTATACAGCAAATACAAAGAGTATAATGAGCCAAAGCAAAAGCACAATAAACACACATAGATGCGAAGATACATCCTAGCACATAGGAATCCATCAGAACATGGAACTGCAAGCCATAATATATACATGGAAGACATTTAAGTTTAAAATAAAATATCCTGACAAAACATTATGAGACAAACAACTTCTAAAGATGCCACTGAATTCAGTTTGTGTTGGGCATCAATTGCTGGGCATGGGACCTGCTCTTAAGAGTGGCTTGTATTCCCAGTTAGACTCTGTCAGAAAAAGCTAATTTTTCATTTACTAGTGGTGATCAATTGGAGCTAGCTTCTGAGTTAGGGATGGGGACCTGTGTCCTCTCCTCTCAGCATTGTGACCTCATCTAGCTTAGACTGGTGTAGGATACATGCATGCCGTCAGTCTGAGTTCATATGTGTGTTTAGTTCATATGTGGTCCTGCTGTGTTTAGAAGGCTTGTTTCCTCATATACTCTATCTCTTCTGGCTCTTACATTCTTTCCACCTGCTGTTCTGCAGGGTACCCTGAACCCTGAGGTGAGGAATTTGAAAGAAGTATCATATTTAGGATTGGGTATTTTAAGACCCCTCACTCTGCACATTTTCTAGCTATCTGTCTGTATTTTTTTCCTATCTGTTTCAGGAGGAAGCTTCTCTGATGATAACTGAGCAAGGCACTGATCTATTAGTATATCAGAATGTCATTAGGGTTCATATTACTGCTGAACTGTAGTATTTGTTATTCCCCCAGGTGCCTGGACTATTTGGTCTCAAGTTCTTGGCTATTCAAGCAGTGTCAAGGATGGATTCTATAACGTATTAAGTTCATCAACTGTTTATCCCAGTTTCTTTTCAATGAAATCTATGTTTAACCAGTTACTCTTGTATTAAAAACTAAACTACAAAGACCGATGCTCCATTTTTATAGTTTTTTGTCTTGTTCCACTTAACCTCTGTTATTAATAATATGTGAGTGATATCTTTGTTAATGATGTTTAATTTTATATAACAAGATTTAGATTCTTTCATTATTATTATTTGAAAATGTGTTAAGAATGTTTATAATTAGGAACTTTTCCCCTGTACCCAGGTGTTCCAGGCTTTCCCCCACTTTCTCTTCTATTAGACTCAGTATATCTGGTTTTATGTGCAGGTCCTTGATCCACTTGGACTTGAGCTTTGTACAAGGAGATAGGAATGGATCAATTCACATTTTTCTGCCTGTAGACCGCCAGTTGAACCAGCACCATTTGTTGAAAATGCTATCTTTTTTCCACTGGGTGGCTTTAGCTCCTTTGTCGAAAATCAAGTGAACGTAGGTGTGTGGGTTCATTTCTGGGTCTTCAATTCTATTCCATTGATCTACCTGCCTGTCACTGTACCAATACCATGCAGTTTTTATCACTAGTGCTCTGTAGTACAGCTTGAGA
>CM052701.1:64323760-64354323 GCA_028551405.1 Uromys caudimaculatus
AAAACGGCAACCAACAGGTTGGGAAAAGATCTTTACCAAATCCTAAGTCCGATAGAGGGCTAATATCCAACATATACAAAGAACTCAAGAAGTTAGACTCCAGAAAACCAAATAACCCTATCCAAAAATGGGGAAAAGAGCTAAACAGAGAATTCTCAACTGAGGAAATTCGCAGGGCTGAGAAGCACCTAAAGAAATGCCCATCATTCTTAGTAATCAGGGAAATGCAAATCAAAACAAATCTGAGATTCCACCTCACACCAGTCAGAATGGCTAAGATCAAAAACTCAGGTGACAGCAGATGCTGGTGAGGATGTGGAGAAAGAGGAACACTCCTCCATTGTTGGTGGGATTGCAAGCTGGTACAGCCACTCTGGAAATCAGTTTGGCAGACCCTCAGAAAAATGGACATAATACTACCTGAGGACCCAGTTATACCGCTCCTGGGCATATACTCAGAAGACGCTCCAACATGTAATAAGAACACATGTTCCACTATGTTCATAGCAGCCATATTTATAATAGCCAGAAGCTGGAAACAACCTAGATGTCCCTCATCAGAGGAATTGATTCAGAAAATGTGGTACATTTACACAATGGAGTATTACTCAGCTATTAAAAACAATTCACTTAATGAAATTTGCAGGCAAATGGATGGAACTTGAAAATATCATCCTAAGCGAGGTAACTCAGTCACAAAAGAACGAACATGGTATGTACTCACTGATAAGTGGATATTGGCCGAAAAGTTCAGAATACCCAAGTTTCACTTTACAGTAACCACTGGACTGAGAGTGAGGTCCCAGATGGAAGAGTTGGAGAAGGGACTGAAGGAGCTGAGGGAGTCTGCAGCCCCATGGAGGGAGCAACAGTGTCAACTGGCCCGACCCCCCAAGTCCTCCTGGAGGCTGGACCATCAACCAAAGAATACACATGGAGGGACCCATGGTTCGGACCACATATGTGGCAGAGGAGGGCCTTGTTGGCCATCAGGGGGAGGAGAGGCCCCAGTAAATGGGAAGGTCAAGGTGGGAATATGGGAGTGGGCGGGCGGGCGGGTGAGTGGGAGGTGGAATTCTCTCATAGACGTGGGGGAGCAGGAGGGAATAGGTGGTTTCCAAAGAGGAGACCTAGAAAGGGGGAAACATTGGAAATGTAAATAAAGTATAAAAATATTTTAAAAAGCATGTTTATAATCAGAACATATCCATTTTATAATAATATTTATTACCCATATCATCATCATTATTCTTTAAAGAGCATAGGTTTTGGAGTCCACCCTGTGTTGAAATCCTAGGTCAGACTCTAAATAACACATCTCTGCTCATTTCTAAATTGATGGTATTTGCAGTAGTCTTGCCATTGTGCTTTCTAACAATGGAGCTGACTCATTTCCATGGCATCTTTGATCTCTGCCATCTTATTCCATGGCCACCTCCTTGGTTTAGCAGTAGATTCTAAAGAAAAGCTAATCTTTACTGCAAAGGAAAAACTCAACTCAGGCATTCTTGATTTTACACAAGAGTTTAATGGGAAAAGGAGATCTTTGCAAGGTATAAAATTTTAAGTCTATGAATAACATCCTTACTAGTTAACAGTGACTAATTTGCAATGAGAACATTGTAAGTTGGTCAGGAGAGGACCTGATCTCACTTGTTCCTGTCTCTTCCTTTGATTTGACTTTAAAACCCATTTTTGATTTCTATTAGGTAATACATTCATTCTTACTTCCTCGTTATTGTTGGCCATTTTCCTTTGCAAATGACATCAATTCAGCCTGGATTCCCATTATTTTAAACCAAATCAATAATAAGTTTAAATAGATGGTTTTTAGAGACTATTTCATTTGACTTTATTTACTTAAAGAATATACCTTAACTTTGCTTACTGATTATATAAGTGGGAATTTTTATGATCTTAATAAACCTTTGTGAGTTGTTCCATATGTACAGTTGAACAGTTTACATTCAACTTCCTAACCAATAAAATATGCTCCTCAAACATTCTAGATAAGTTTAATGTATCTTTTTGTTTTTAGTCTCCATAACCTCATCTGACAGCATACATCTGAAAAAAAATCAGTATTTCAAAACTTGCACGTTATTGATGACCAACACCTTAAACTCCCACAGTGATAATTTTCCAAAGATAAAAAGGTAATGTTCTCTTCTTAGATGCATATGTATTCTTTATGCTGCCGTTTTCTTTTGAGTGAATTGTACCTACTACTGACTCTGTAGAATAATTGTTTGCTCACAGAAATCCAAAACCACAAAACCATTTTTAAAATCCGTCCAGATGGAGTCCCCATTTAACACACACACACACACACACACACACACACACACACACACACACAGAGTTTTCCTCATGAGAAGAGAAAGTGTCAGGGTTAAGATAAAAAGAACAAACCTCCAGTGAATAGTAAAATCACATAATTCTATAATTGATCATTGTTTCTTTGAAGAAAGTCAACAGCTGCCTTGAAACAAAGACTGAAGATCAACTGGTGGGGAAGGCTATTAAATTTCAAAATCCCTTTGAAATCATGTTGGATTAACCAGTTTAGATTTCGCTTCTTTAAAGTATCTAACATTTCCTAATCATCCCCAGATCTCTAATGCTTTATATTTCTCTTTAACTTTGAGAGTATTTCCTTCATTCTCAAATGATCAGTAGTGTAAAAGGTCCAACAGCATTTGGATGTGAGAGGAAGAATATCATAACTGAAGTATATGGATACTCACTTGATAGACTGTCTAATTATGAACACCACACAAGCCTCTCATGATAAATCTTCTTGCTTTGTCTAAGGTTCTATAGTGTTACCCTATTTTAGCTTTTCTTTAACTTTTAATACTTAAAGTTCTATGTGTTTGAAGCTTATCTTTTATTGGGTGATGTATATAAATCTATCATGAAACATTAATTTATTACTGTACTCACCAGTAACTATTGAGGATGTTTTTGCTAGGTAGTGATGGTGAAAGAATGAAGAGTGTGTTTTTAGTTGTTGAAGAAGCACATTATAGTACAGAATGAGATAAGTAAACTTTGAAATGTTAGAACATAATAGAGTAAACTCTGTAGCCGAGTTTAAAGTACTATGGGACTTTCAAGGAGTTTTCCTACAAGCATAATTGAATTTACACCAGCTGTTTATGATAAGAGCTACAAGAAATTTGTACTAAAGCATCAATAGCTTGGTCTCTTGAGATATAATCAACAGTCACTAACAGGTAGACTTCTCTATAACACCATCCGGAGTCTTCTTCTTTTGATACTAATTACTTATTCTTCTTACTTATATCCATGTGCTTTGTCTGCCAAACTTTTCCTTCCAGAACTGTATCCAAATAATAACTAGTCAATGCCTCTCAAGTTCTATAGTTTAAGCACATAATCACATTATAAAGAATACTAATGCTTATGGAATAGATTACCATTTAGCAATAATTGTGAAATTATAAAATTGTCAGAATTTCTTCCTAGAATTGAGATTTTTGCTATTTTTCAAAACAAAATCTCCTTTGAAAAATCTAATTAAAATTACAGCTTCTTTAAAGAAAAAAAATCACATGCACACTGTTTTTGTTTTGTTTTGTTTTTTTGTTTTTTATGTAATATCATGGCTTTTGTGGAGACACCTAAGGTCTGTCATAGCCCCAATGATGTCTACACTATAGAAATACCTCTCTCATCAAGTTGCCTTCCTCTGACATGACACTATGATATGTCAAAAGATAAGGCTAAGCATTTCTCTCTGGTGAGATTTTTGTATGATAAAAACTTCAAATCTTTGAAAAAAGAGATTGAAGATCTCAGAAGATGCAAAGATCTTTCATGCTCATGGATCGGTAGGGATAGCATAGTAAAAGGGCATCTTACCAAAAGCAATTTACAGATTCAATGCAATTCCCATCAAAATTTCAAACAATTTTTTTACAGACCTCAAAAGAACATTATTCAACTCCATATGGAAAACTAAAAAGCCCAGGTTAGCTAAAACAATCGTATATAACAAAAGAACTCTCAGAGGCATTACCATCTCTGATTTCAAGTTGTACTTCAGAGACATAGAAATAAAAACCTCATGGTATTTGCATTAAAACAGGTTGATCCATGGAATTGAATCAAAGACCCACTGATTTTTGATAAAGAAGCCAGAAAGATACAACGGAAAAAAAGAAAGCATCAACAAATGTTACTAGTCTAACTGGATTTCTGAATGTAGAAGAATGCACAAAGATCCATATCTATCACCCTGCACAAAACTCAAGTCCAAGTGAATCAAAGACCTCAACATAAAACAATTAACAGTGAATCTGACAGAAGAGAAAAGGGAATAGCTTTGAATACATTGGCACAGGAAACAAGTTCCTGAACAGAACACTGATAGCATAGGCACTAAGGCCAACAATTAGTTGGCCTGTAAAGCAAAGGTCAACAGCAATTGGAAGTGTAAGCTGAATAAACCCTTTCCTCCCCAACTTGCTTCTTGGTCATGTTGTTAGTACAGGAATAGAAACCCTGACTAAGACAGGGAAAGCGTGAGGGGGAAATACAGTTGGAATTGGAGAGCATTTGGAGATGGTGTGAAAACTTGGAGCAGTGGAAACTTCCTAGAAAGTATGAAGGTTATATCTGAGTCAGGTGGAACATGGAATCCAACTAGCTATCCCTTGTAATCAAGAGAGGCTTCCAGTAGTGAGAGAGAGAGGCTTCCAGTAGTGGCATGTGTTGCATTCAGTTGAGTTGTTAAACAAGAGGGCGCTATGGAAATCCCTTGAACAATCCAGGTCTTTGCTAGGACAAAAGGTTGCTCTCCACAAACTGACAACTGGACCCCACTGCAGAGGCCAATACTCACAGAGCATGAAACACATATATAATGAAACATTTCGCATTTTTTCACTCACGTCATAAAAATCTGCCATATAGTTTACTATTCAATCTTATCTCAGTTTTATCTAGCTTCACATAAGGATCACAGTTACTGTGGGCATGTTTAGTTTTGTATAACATCATTGTGTTTGTTTTAATTTTAGTATTGGAGATTGAGCTCAGGGGGCTTATACATACTACACAAGAGCCCTACCACAAAATCGTATACCTAGCACTTTTAAATTTTAATTTCATTTTTCTGATGGGGTCTTGCTGAATTAGTCTGGCCTTAAACTCACTCTATAACCCTTGAACTAGCAATCCCCTGCTTCAGCCTCTGAGTACTTGTGATTATAGGTCTGTATAACCAGCCCCACTAGCTGTGATTACATTTTCCCTGACTTTAAAATCCACTTCCCTACAACACCTCAAGGACACCATATATAATTCTAGGAAATAAAAGTTTGACTTAAAGAAAAAGATGTATAGTATTTTTGTTATATCATACACGTTGGGGAAAATAGAATCTATGTGCCCTGAAAGGCAATGCACTCAACTCAGCTCACAGCCTTTCACTCTCCCAAGGGCCAAAGGACCCTTAAAGAAGACAGAAAAGAAAACAGCAACAAACAAACATATCTTTAGCCATATTCAATATCAGACAAGGTCGTATTTACACCCCTGTTAAATATGACCAACCAGAGCTTGGTTTCAGATAAGATTAAAAGATAAGTGTATGCTGTGGTTAATTTAGCATCATAACTAGAACATGACTACAGGGTGTGTGAAGCAGGAATGACATTTAGAATGAAAGGAATTTACGTGTGTGTGTGTGTGTGTGTGTGTGTGTGTGTGTGTGTGTGTGTGTGTGTGTGTGTGTGTGTGTGTGTACCTGTGCATGAAAGCACAGCAGTGAGTTAGAATTCTCCTGCTCTATCACTAGGCTTTATGCCCTTAAGACAGGCTCTCTCACTAAACCTGGAACTCACCATTTTTCCCTAGACTGACTGTCCAGCAAGCCCCAACACTCCTACTGTATCTGTTCCAAGCTTCCTGCAACACTTGGGTGGCAGGAATGTTTGCATACACACTTGGCTTTAACAAGGGTTCTGGAGATCCAATCTCAAAGTCTTGTGATTGTACAAGAAGGGTGACTGCCTACTAAGCCATGTTTCCTGTCCTGTTTTGTTTCAATGCTTCATTTCTCCCCAACCATAATCTCTCTCTCGCTCTCGCTCTCTCTCTCTTTCTCTCTCTCTCTCAGTTCCTCCCTCCCTCTCTTTTTCCCATATATAGTGTATATACATAAATACATGTATATGTATAGTGTTTGTGTAAGTGTATACTATTCAGATGTTGTAGTGGGTTTAATGAGATAATCTTAAAGAACAAATGCCAAGACTGTAGCTCATTTGGAGTATCTAATACCTGTTTTAAAAGCACATCTTCAGCATGACTGTTCAGTTTTCCTACCCCTTATATACATTTCAATTTTTGAATAACAACTTTTTTGTCCATTGTGAAAAGATGATCCCCCCCCCCCAAATCCTTTGAGTCACCGATTTTTTAATGGAATAAGCTCTGCTCTGTTGTGGTTTTAAGTTGCATCTTTTGGAACAGACACATCATCCTTTGAGGAAAAAAAGGCACATTGTTAAGCTTTGTAAAAGCTGTACTGGGAATCTTGAATATTTTGCTCCGATTTTTTTTAACTCAACGTTAGATGTTAATAATATTTTTAATAGTGACTACAGTATCACAGTGTTCATTGCATTGCTCATTGAAAAATGCAATGACTCAATTTTATAGTCATTTCTTATGCAACTTAGAGAACTACTTAGAGACTTGATAACAAAGAGGATTCCAAATCTGAATAATTGAATCTAGCATGACCATTTCATTTCTCTAATAGGATTTAGAATTATTGTAATTAAGAACAGACTAACGCCAACTCCAAAATATATTATGAATTGCAGTCTTTCCAAGCTCAATAGGATCTACCAATACCACCTTTTCCCAAACTTTACAAAATTGAGAATGCATCTGTTCCTTACTACCGACTTCTGTCTTCAACCTTAACCCAGCATTTGAAGGACACTTAGCAGATTTCAAAGTAGAAACAAAATGTATTTCACTATCTTATTAAAAGCTTCCGCTTGTTCAGTACATAACAACTTGTGTTCCCTCATGAATCAATTACCTGTGTAGATATGGTGATTATGGTGTCCCAACAACCAAAGGGAAGGACTTAACCAATGGAGAAAGATGGTTCAAATTTGAATGCTCTTTTGGCTTTTGTTTATATTTTAATGAACTTTAAATTGACAAATGTGTTCACAGATCAGCTGGCAAATGCCTTTGTAACTCAAACAAAAATTGTTTTAGAAACACAAAGCTAACTGAAGGTGAGATCATCTGGTTTTTCTTTATCATTAAGTCTGAGCTATACAGTTTTGCTCAATACATTGCATTATTCTTAGTAAATTCTGTCAGATTATACATGATGTCTATTTTCCTAATTGTGATTATATTAATTCTAGCTACTTGATTATATCCCAATAGATAACTCTGGTTTGTGATCTCTATTAATGAAATACTTTGTGAATCAGTGCTTTGAAAGTAGACTTCTTTTGCTTCACCTTATTTATTGTATATTGGCATTTCATACATGGTTTATTATGTTATAAGTCATTATCCAGTGATTTTTCTTATTTTCACTGTATGTATGCACGCACACATATGCACCTACATGTGCTTGTGTGTGTACATTTGTGTATGTGTGTGTGTGTGTGTGTGTGTGTGTGTGTGTGTGTGTAGACCAGAGGACAATGCCAGGCCTCATCTTAACCTCATTATCATCTTTGAAGACAGTCCATTTTTTGACCCAAGCTCACCAATTAGGCTAGAATGGCTTGCTAGTAAGTACCAGAATCTTCCTGTCTCCACCTAGCTAGCACTGGGATTACAAGCATGCCACCATGATACTATTCTTAAATGGACATTGGGAATCAAACTCAAGTTTCTGTGCTTCAGAGCAAACCACTTTGCTTACTGAGCTATCTCTCTTGTTCAAATAGTGACTTCTACAAAGAGTATTTCTTTGGCATTTAGTTTAACCATGAAAAAGCACTTTTTATATATGATCAATTTCTATTCTTCTACAGTAATATCCTTAGTTTCTATTATGAAAGGTATGTTGGCTCTTTGTATTCTTTTACAGTACCAACCATAGAGTAAATATTTCTTCTAGAAATCTTGCTCTATTATGATATATGATACCATGATACCAATATTAGCTTCTGAATACCCCTTAGGTATAACTGCTCCTGGTCGTAGCATAGAGGTAGGAAGCACACACATTTACTTCTGTGCTTACATTACTTTCTTTATCTATAACGAAAACTCTTCATTCACTCATGTATCTTTAGTATCCAGTGTTGACTTAGTTTCATCAAATATTATTTTTAACACCAGAAACGGTCTTTCTAATAATGAGAGACATGACTGTTGTGTTTTTCTTAATATTATTTAGTGAGTGCATGCAAGTGTAGTCAATTTCCAAATACTGTTGGGCCAACAGCCCCTTTGCAAATACACTGTCTCTTTTCTTTTTCATAGATCTGCCTTTCATTCCTGGGAAGCCCACATCACCTGGTTAGATGCATGGCTATATAAGAGGATGTTGGTCAGTGTTTTGTAGTAGAACATTTGGTAACCCCTCTACCAGAGAGGCTGAAACCCAGTGGCTGTTTGTATGCCTCTAGAGTCCCAGTCTGGTGCTGAAGGCCTGGAGGAATCCTGGAGAGCCAGTGATCTTAGTCTGGCTGCATGGCTAAAGAAACTGAATTTCTCTCTCAGTGGAAGATGGCAACAGTCTGGCAGCAGTAGCAACTAAGTCACCGGCAAGGTGTTAAAGGAAGTAGGCAAAAAGCAAAGCCAGTTCCCTCAGATCTCCTTCTATATAGGACACTACTTGCCACATATCCTGTCTAGATTTCCAAAGTTGAGCCAAAGATGAAATAGGGTGACTTTATTAAATTTATTCTTAGACAGTGGAGTGGTAGTAGTAGGTCTGCTTCACCACTAGGTCTAGTAGAATTTGAGATGAACCACTCAAATTCAAATCCCTTTATTATTATAGATATAGCATATAGACTCGGAATCTTCTTCCTAGATCCATGCCCTGGGCTTCTACAGCATTGTCCTCTTCACTGGCAAGTTAATGAATTACTGCATGATTGAGGGTATTGTAAACCTGATAAAACATCTAAGTATAAAGTTGTATACAAACCCCTCTAAAACTGAACAGTTGAGTGCTCAAGTCATATGACACACGTTTGCTGCTTAAATGTGACAGCATTATTCACTCATCATATTCAGTGATTTGTTGAGGTATGATGGGAAATCTACAATTGAGCACAGCTGGTGTAATTGTATTAAGACATCATAAATGAGGACAGCTACCAGTTAGGAAGACTCTACAGCCAGTACCGAAAAGCAATTGTCTGAGCCTTGGAAGACGTCCTGGCTCACTTTGTCTGGATCCAAGATGTTCTTTCTCCATTAATCTTCCTTACAAGAGTGCCATAGCTACAAAGCTGAAAACTGGTTCTGCAGAAGAAACTGTAAGGCAGTGGACAAGGCCTAGACATTATAAATTGCTGGCATGTAGTAATTTATTAATCTGTCTATATTAAATATACTTTTTACTATGCAAGACGAACATAATAGTTGCATTCTTCAGGAACTTTATCAGGGCCTAACCCTCACCTTTTCTTAGGATGGGTGATAAAATACATGACCTAACTGCCAGGATAAAGGAATGTTTAGGCAGATATAGCCCATGACTTCTTGACTGTGTCCATCGAACAACTCGAAGCATGTTTACTTCACACATGATAACGTTGGAATCTACCCAGCCTGAAAGATCCTTCAATGAGGCTCTTCTCTCATGCTTTACACAGCTCTCTCACTCTAACAGCTGTGACAGGATAAAGTATACTACCCTCTCAGTAAATATTTGTGGACTTGGAAAAGAAGTGAGTACCCTCCACTAAAGAGACTTTAATATCCACTAAGCTTCACTAAGCTTCATTTATTACTGAAACACTAAAACTTAATGTGTCCAGTTTTTTCATACTTGGATCAAGGATTAAACATTTTCAACAAGTAAGTGACTTACACGTTGTCCACCCTATTCCTGCCCCTGACTTTCATGCTATCTCCACTCTTTATGCTTTCAGATCTCTTTCCTCACATAGCTTGGTATTATTTCTTACAACTCAGTATGTGCTCCCACATCTCAATCCTTACTCTGTCCCTAAGTGTCATGTATGCTATGGATCAAGATTAGGAGAAACTCAAGGGGAAGGGAAGGACATCTGTGTATCATTTTAACAACAAAACTGACAGCTCAATAATTTGAGTTTTACATCAAAGTACCTCTGAATCAGAATGGTCACAATACATACTCACAGGAAAGTAGCCTAGTTTATTGTGTCATGTGTCTGGTGTGAGAAAATAGGAGTAAGGGAGAGTGTAGTCACATCTAAGGTTCTAGAAACTTCTGAGCAATGAAGAAAGTATATTACATAAATGCAGAATTTAAGCAAGATCTGACATGCAACCATGAAAAGCCATCTTCTGGGATGATGGTTACAGGGTTTCTGCAGTTTTTCTCAAGCACTATAGGCACAAAACAAAGTGAAGTATAGGCGATAAGAGATATCTACATAAAGACAGATTTTAGGGTAGCACTAAATTAAGAAGTATGTCACCAGATTTTAATCAATGTGTAAATGTATTCTGCTCTAATACAGGTTCACAATGACTATGTTTGTTGAATGAAGTAAAAAAAAAAAATAGAGAGATTCTTCTTAGACCATTTACTGTTCATGTTTATTAAAATATATTATTATAGAGTGGGCAACTTATAAGGGGAAAAAGATTATCTTGGCTCACATTTCTTGCCCAAGGTTGAGAGCTTGGCAGTGGCACTCTTGCTGGCAGAGTCCCAAAGTGGTGAAGTTCACAGGGAACAGGGAAGATTTGTGTGTCTTGTGGTCTCCTGATTATTCTCCAATTTTAACCATGGGCATTTTACTATGTAGGCCTTGCTAGTTGCAGTTACCTTGCAAAGGCACCCACCTCCGTGTACCACAGTTCATTTACATTTCTATACTCAACAACACTTTACAATAGGAATTAAATTCCAATATGAATTTTGGAAGGAGCAAATCATGTTCAAAGCATAGCACTTTCTCATGTTATAGGAATAAATGACTATTGAACTATGGTAAGACAATATCAAAGGTATATTGACTATGTAAACAAGATGGGATACTTACAGAGATGTAAAGGAACTTTGTCTTATCAATATGTAAATGTACTAGAATAAAATGACAAATGAGACTTTGGGTGGTTGGCTTGGTTGGTTGGTTGGTTTTTGTTGCTTTTTTTTTTTTTTTTTTTTTTTTCAGGGTCTCAGTATGTAGCTCTGACTGGTTGAAATTGCTTGAAGACCTAACTGGCCTCAAACTCACAAAGATCTACCTGCCTCTGCCTTCATCTTCAGTGTTGGGATTAAAAGTATGAATAATTATGGCCAGGACTAAACACCTCCATGTTTTTAAGAAATGTGTTGGACATATGAACAAAAATGTTGAAAGATAACAGTGGACCTATACTACAAGGCCTATACTACATACACTAGATTGAGCAGAAGTTGAGATGAAAACTGAGTGAAGTGTGTGTCTGAGACCTGGAAGATGCTCAACAGGAAACCTTTGAAGAAACCTGGAAGCAGCTCTCAAGAACAGTGTCTACAGAGTTCATCTATACCAGCAACAACAAAACGTCAGTGAATGGAATATTGCTACCCTGAGACTCTTCATCCTCCCCTGTTGCAACCTAATATTACTAATAGAGGGAGCAAAGAAAGTGGGGAATGTTACGCTGGAGAAGTCAAGCAGGCATTGGCATTGTCTCAGTGTTAATCTGTGATATTCTGAAGTCACATCACACGGAGGAAGAGCAAGGCCAAAAGAGGATGGGAGACTGGATGTTATTTTAGATTTATTTTTCATAATGGAAGGTGACACTAGTCTATTATTACCCAGAAATGGGTAAAAAAGCTAGAGACTTTGTTTTGAGAGGACAGAGAAGAGAGAGTTGGTAGAATGGCTGGAGGGCAGTGGAAAAAAAACCAAAAACCTGACCTTATTGTATTCTTCTTGGCTCAGCTCATTCAACAAATAGACACAAGAAAGGTCAGGGCAATAAATATTTTGCTCATACACTGGCATAAAACTGAAGAGAAATATGTGAGTGGTGCAATAATTGGGCAATTTTCTTTTCCAATTTTACAGAGTTTATTTTAAAATCAGAGTTGAACTTCTACTATCTTCATATATTCTCCAGGAATGTAAAACTCTGCTGTTGAAAAAAAAGATTTTAAGAACCCCTGTAGGAGCAGAGACTAGGGAACTGAAATTTTCAGGGGCTGAGCACCTTTCAGTTATCAGCATAGAAGAGAATGAGATGACTTTAGTACCTGGCCCACACTATAGTATCTGCCTGCCACTCCACAGAGACAAGACTCCACACCGTCATCTTGATTCACCTTACTTGTAGAAAGTATTCCCAGGACTAAGTAGCCATATAAATGCAACCCCAGTTCACTGTCAGAACATGGTTCATTTGAAAGAATTTGCCCAAATTCTCCCTTTTTAACAATAATACTTTCTTGGCTCCAGGGATCGTAGTACTTGAAAGGGAACTTTTGTTTACAGAATGTCATCTGTGTGCTGATTGGAAACTATTTTCTGATCTTGGTCTCTCCTCCCCCCTTTCTAGAAAAGATACTTTTAACAGGTTTGTGGGAAAATAAAATAAAAGAGTAAATATCATTACCTAAAGACTCTGGTGATTTCTATAGTTCAGTCATACTTTTCCCTCACATGTGCCCTGTTGTTTCTTCCTCCGCGCAACTGCTCCTCCAGACACATGCAATATTATGTGTCCAGTTCTTTTCCTATTATTATCTTTCATATGTCAGCTCAAATATTACCAAATGCAAAATGCATTTCCTTACCTAATGATGCTTCCATTGTGTATTTTGATAGCATAATCTTGCTTCTGTCTCTGGTAGCATTTATTACAACCTAAGTATTTTGTCCATTTATTTTCCACCTTCTCCAAGGGGTTGATATTTGAGAGCATATTTTGTCAATCTTATGGACTGCAGTATTCAAAGTAGGACAGTTATGGCATGCTATAGTAGATACTGAGTAAATATGTCTTGATTGAATGGCATGAGCCCTCTACAAATGAAAGTCTCCAAGAATCTTGATTGAAAATTCTGAAAGGAGAAAGCAGATAAGAAATACAGCAGAACTGTTCCACTCTAGTTCTGTGAAGGCACCATGAAAAAGCTCTATGCCAGAGAGAACCCATGTATATAAGAGGGTGCATGTTTATAAACAAAGGGACCCAAAAGCTAAAGTTGGTCAAACAGCAGTCTGTTGTTCTCTGACACCAGACATGGCCTCTGTGAAAGCATCTAATGAATTGTCATCTGCCAGAGCATTTTCAGACCAGATAAACCATGCCAAGCAAAGTCCTGGGCACAAAACTAGTATTTGAATACTGTCATTTTCAGTAAAAGCTGTAATGATCTTACAGGCTAAGTACCAGTGTTTCCTGGTATTTACAACTAATCTGCAGTTAATATTTTTTTGCATTTAAATTAAACCAGAGACCTAGATAACAGTGTAATTGAGCCATAATGTGCTCTTGGGATAAAAAAAGGCATTCTTTGGAGTGTCTGTGGCTGACAGAGACCTGTGCACAGTAGACTTGGGGCTCATTTCTTAAGGATATTAGGTACATTTAGTATGACACTTGGGTCTAAGTCTGTAAGCATGACCCAAGATTTCACAGTTGCTAATAGCAATTCTCCTTTAGTACACTCAGAGTGATTTTTCTAATTTCACTCCCTGCTTCTAGCAGGTAAAATACTGCCCTTTTGCTTTTGGAAGTATCTATCACCTGTTGGGATGATATGGCATCCTGGAAGAAATATAGGTTTTGGATTTACATTTGATTCCTTATTTTTAACACTTCCAAATTAAGTTGCAAAAAAATATTTAATCTGAGTATCAGTATCCTGATTGGTAAATGGAGAATAAAAGCTCTTCCTCTTGAAGTTAAAGAGGCACCCTGGTATTGATTGTCTCTTTGTGTAATAAAGAGATGTAGTGGTTTAGAGAAATGGTTCAGCAGTTAAGAACACTGTTTCCCAGAGGGCAAGGGTTCAATTCCCACCAACCACCCACCCACATGCTGGCTCCTAACCATCTGTAACTACAGTTCCAGGAGATACAGTGCCCTTTTCTAGCTCCCTAGGCACCAGGAACACATAGGGTACATATGTGGAGTACATCCTTAGTATTGTTTACAGTCAGGCTGCCTCTGATTCCTAGCCATCAAGGGAGGTGGAGGGATTGCATAGAAAGCAAGAATCTTGTTAATATGTGTCTCAGAGGATGTTGCAATGGTGGAGGAGGGGAATACTTTGAAAGGGTTTATCATTACATGGATAATAGATGTAGCACTGGAAGCTCTCTAATGGCTGTAGATGAGCATGACCTGAGTAATGTATGCTCCGGTATCCAGCAGATAAGGTACTGTATACAAACTAGGATATTTCTGAGGATTTGGTGAGTTAATGCATATGAATGTGTTTGATACATAAATAGCTCTTTGAATTTTCTATTTCTTCTTTTCTATTTCTACCCAGACATGATGGCTTGAATGAGACTCTCTCCCATAGGCTCATATGTCTGAAGACCTGGTCACCAGCTAATAGAACTGTTTGTAAAGGGTTAGCAGGTATGTCACTGAGGGCAAGTTTAATATTAAAGGACTCCTGCCATTCCCAGTGTTCTCCCTGCTTCCCGATTGTGAATCAGGATGTGACTCTTACTTGCTGCACTAACATCATGTCTCCCTAGCTGCCATCACACTCTCTACTATGATGGTGATGGACGCCTGTCCCTCCAGAACTGCAAGTCCCAAATAAACCCTTCCTTTTATAAGTTGCTATGGTCATGGTATTTTATCTCAGCAGTGGAAAAGTAACTAAGACAATTGATTACATATAAAAGAATTCCTTTATGATTATGAGAAGAAGTAACTTTTATTAATCACCAGATACTGGCTTCCAATCACATACCCTGGAGTTCACTTATAAAGGTTCCTTCTCACAGTTTACAGGTATGGGCAAGGTATTTAAAGTGCCTGTATCTTAATTCTTTCAGCTGTCAAATAATTCTACTTGTTATGAGTATTTACTGTGGCAATCACATGAGTTTAAAGACGTGATTTTGTGTGGTAAGAATTCATAGATGTCAACCAGCCATCTTTACAGATGACCTTTAGCAGTGGAAGAAGGTTGCAATTATAATAAAATATAACTTAGAAGTAAATGGAATTGTTTTTCTGATGTGGTGCAAAAAAATATTTAGAATCTAAATTTGGGTTTAATATATCCTCTTTCCAGGGCCTTGGCCATTTTGTCATGAATCAAAAAAACAAATCAAAACTGAAAAAGAACAGTATGTACATGGTAGAAGCTATAGACATGATTTTGTATCCCATGGCCTTTTATTTCTCTGATATCACACCAAGACTGTGTTAGGTTACATGGGAAAAGAGAGCTCCAGGATTTAATTAAGATCAATAAACAGCAAATATCACCAGAAAGAAATCATGTGATCCCTTTAAAACACAAGGAGAAATCCTAGATAGTAAAACCACATAAAATATGTGTTGCTATTAGTTTGAATATGGAGACTACATGTAAAGGATGTTGACACATCAGTACTAATACGACATGGTGTAAGGGTCCATGATTTGCTAAAGAATGATACCCTGGAATCTAATAGTATGCAAAACCAAACAGCATTTTATTGTGTAGAAGTCCAGCATGCTGGGGTCTTCCATTTACCAAGATGGAATGCCTAAGTGAGCTCTCAGACCCAATTTAAAGCACCTTAGGGGGGTTTCAGGGAGGGGTGGGTGACCCTTATCTTAATTGATTGGCTTTATATCTAGGGACATTCCAAAACCATTGCTGGGGGTAGATGTGGGAGGGGTTAGAAACTGTTGCTGGAGATGCCCTTGCCTCAGGCCAGGTGGTGGGTAGGCTACTGATGGCAGGACAGTTTCTGATTGGCTGCCTGAGGCCTAGGGTTTTTCAAGGTACTAACTTGCCTGGACTTGTGCAGTTCTTGGAAACAGAGATCTAGGCCTAATCTCCTGAAATTCCAATTTGAAGCCTTCCATGGAGACAGCCTGTCTCAGTCCTCTCAAAGGAACTAAATTTTGCCAGCAACTAATATAGCTGAAGGGATACAAGGCCTCCAGAAGCTGAGAACTACAATGCTAGTTTTGTAAGGACATGCCTTACGTGAGAGGAGTTCTGAGAAAGAGTATCTGAGAGCAGTGAAACAAATGACTTGTAGTCATATCAGGGGTTCAAGTTGGCAGCCTGTGTTTTGTGGAGACAGCTTTATCTGGAGATCTCTAGAGAGTTTTCTCTCTATGTTCTCCTTGAGACAGTTCTCCAAGGATTTTTCACTTGCTATTTTTCTAAAAATTTTTTTGATACTTTATTTACATTTCAAAAGTCTCCCCTTTGGAAACCCCCTAACCCCTCCCCTCCCCCTGCCTCTATGGGGGTATTCCCCCACCTACCCACCCACTCCCTTCTTCCCTCCTTGGCATTCCCCTATACTGGGGCACCTAACACCCTCAGGGTCAAGGGCCTCTCCTCCCCCTGATGGCTAACAAGACACTCCTTTGCCACATATGTGGCCCGAACCATGGGTCCCTCCATGTGTATTCTTTGGATGATGGTCCAGTCTCTGGGAGAACAGGGAGGTCAGGCCAGTTAACACTGTTGTTCCCTCCATGGGGCTGCAGACTCCCTCAGCTCCTTCAGTCCCTTCTCCAACTCCTCCATCTGGGACCTCACACACAACCCAATGGTTTCTGTGAAGTGAATCTTGGATATTCTAAACTTTTTGGCTAATATCCACTTATCAGTGAGTACATACCATGTTCGTTCTTTTGTGACTGAGTTACTTCACTCAGGATGATATTTTCAAGTTCCATCCATTTGCCTGCAAATTTCATGAAGTCATTGTTTTTAATAGCTAGTAGTATTCCATTATGTAAATGTACCACATTTTCTGTATCCAGTCCTCTGTTGAGGGACATGTGGGTTGTTTCCAGCTTCTGGCTGTTATAAATATGGCTACTGTGAACATAGTGGAGCATGTGTCTTTATTACATGTTGGAGCATCTTTTGGGTATATGCCCAGGAGTGGTATAGCTGGGTCCTCAGGTAGTATTATGTCCATTTTTCTGAGGGTCCGCCAAACTGATTTCCAGAGTGGTTCTACCAGCTTGCAATCCCACCAGCAATGGAGGAGTGTTCCTCTTTCTCCACATCCTTGCCAGCATCTGCTGTCATCTGAGTTTTTGATCTTAGCCATTCTGACTGGTGTGAGGTGGAATCTCAGGGTTGTTTTGATTTGCATGTCCCTGATGACTAAAGATGTTGAACATTTCTTTAGGTGCTTCTCAGTCTTACAAATTTCCTCACTTGAGAAATCTCTGTTTAACTCTGTTCTCCATTTTTTGATAGGGTTATTTGGTTCTCTGGAGTCTAACTTCTTGAGCTGTTTGTATATATTGGATATTAGCCTTCTATCAGACATAGGATTGGTAAAGATCTTTTTCCAATCTGTTGGTTGCTATTTTGTCTTACTGACAGTGTCCTTTGCCTTACAGAAGCTTTGCAATTTCATGAGGTCCCATTTGTCGATTCTTGATCGACAAATTCTTGTTGATTCTTGTTGATTCTTAGAGCATAAGCCAGTTCTGTTCAGTAACTTTTCTCCTGTGCCCATGTGTTCAAGACTTTTCCCCACTTTCTCTTCTATCATATTCAGTGTATCTGGTTTTATGTGGAGGTCCTTGATCCACTTGGACTTGAGCTTTATACAAGGAGATAGGAATGGATCAATTCGCATTCTTCTACATGTAGATCACCAGTTGAACTAGCACAATTTATTGAAAATGTTGTCTTTTTTCTACTGGGTGGTTTTAGCTCCTTTGTCAAAGATCAAGTGACCATAAGTGTGTGGGTTCATTTCTCGGTCCTCAATTCTATTCCATTGATCTACCTGCCTGTCACTGTACCAGTACCATGCAGTTTTTATCACTACTGCTCTGTAGTACAGCTCGAAGTCAGGGATGCTGATTCCCCCAGAAGTTCTTTTGTTGTTGAGAATAGTTTTTGCTATCCTGGGTTTTCTGTTATTCCAAATGAATTTGAGAATTGCTCTTTCTAAGTCTATGAGGAATTGAGTTGGAATTTTGATGGGGATTGCATTGAATCTGTAGATTGCTTTTGGCAGGATGGCCGTTTTTACTATATTAATCCTGCCAGTCCATAAGCATGGGAGATCTTTCCATCTTCTGAGGTCTTCTTAGATTTCTTTCTTCAGAGACTTGAAGTTCTTGTCATGTAGATCTTTCACTTGTTTGGTTAGAGTCACACCAAGATACTTTATATTATTTTGACAACTGTGAAGGGTGTCATTTCCCTAATTTCTTTCTCACCCTGTTTTTCATGTGCTATTCTGAGAAATTCTCTGGATAGTTCATCTCTTGCAGATCATAAGCAGAGCCTTTTATTTTACATATCAATCCAGTCATTTACTCCAGGTTTTCTTTTGGTTATCCTACAAATCAGTATCCTGTGACTCTAGCCCCTTAATTCTTAGGAGACAACAAACAGATATTTCCTTTTAACACTGTAAAATAATTCAGAGATCTGCCTGCCTCTGTTAAACATAGACAATAAGCTGGCTGAAATTACCATTTCTACCACACCTGTGTCTGTGTCCCAGGCTGATCTTGACCTCAGGAATCTATCTGTCTTTGCATGTTTTTGACAAGTTGGCTCATTAATTCAGCTGTCTTTGTTTCTTTACATTTGAAAAGACTCTCATAATTCATATTACATCCTTATTTTTTGAGAAATTATACATTTTTGAACCCATGTTCTTAGAGTTCTTTTCCACAGCCTTAAGGGTTGTCCTGAATGTTCCAGTATTTGCCATTTTGCTGAGACATTAGCCACACCTTCACCTCCCAGACTTGTTCTGTCTCTAATTATTATTGGGTCATTATCATTAAGAGGGAGAACATTTCTTGAAGGAGGAACATGAAATATATACATTATTATACAAAATAAGCCTTAAATCCCTGGCAGCCACTAGCACTTGTGGAGGCCCACATCTGCTGGCCCTGTCCCAGGGACAGGAACCATGTCATTCTGTGCCCACCAAGACCATGCCAGACTGTCATTTACCCCTCTTTGAAAAGCTGGCACCTTGATTTTAATTTTCATCCACTTTGTGTAAGACCTCTGGCCTACCTATTGCAAAATATGAGATAATAATGTTGTTTTAAGTCTTTGAATTCCTAGACTGAAACCAGAAAGATCGTTGTGGATGATGGATGATCAATGTGTTCTTGAGTTTGATTTCCAAGAATTTCATAGAGAAATTTTGCCTATATTGTATCAGATAAATTATTCTAAAGATTTTCTTTTTATTGTTGTTGTTGGTGTTGTACTATTATTAATTTTTGTGTTATAGTAATGGTAGCATCATAGAATGAGTTTGGCCTTGTTATTTCCCTTGTTTTTTAGGTATTAATTTGAGGAATTCTGATGTTAACTCTTCATCAAAGGCTTTGTTGAACAGGTTTTTTTTTTTGTGTGTGTGTGTGTATGTGTGTGAACAATTAAAGAAAAGGACGCCATGGATTTGAAAGAAGGCAGGTTAGGGGTTGGTGGGTACACGAAAGGGTTTGGAAGGAGGAAAGAAAAAATGGAAACTAATTATAATCTAAACAAATTACTAAAAGTAGAATTTGGCAATGAATTTACTGCAAACCTAGGCTTTTATTGTTAGGAAATTTTTCATATTGCTTTAATTTTGTTTCTTGTTATTGAACAATGATCTCGATATAATTTTGGTAGGCTGTATATGTCTAGGAATGTATCAATTTTCTTTTAGATCCTTTGGAATGCAAGTTTACAAATTAGTCTTCAATGTCCTTTAAATTTTACTAGAATCTGTTATAGCCTCTCACTTTTCATATCTTATTTTTTCAATTTAGGTCTTCCTTGCTTTGGATAGACTGGCTAGGACTTTGTCAGACTTATCTAGTTTTTAAAGAACCAGTGCTTCATTTGGTGAATTGTTCTTTGAGTCTCGTATTTATTATTTTCTTCTACTACTTTGAGATTTGGCTTGTCTTGTTTTTCTAATGCTCAGATACATAATTCAGTTATTTATTTGAGATTTTTACCTTTACTTCTAAGTGTAAGTACCTATAGTTATAAACTTTCCTCATAAACAACCTTACATGTGTTCCAAAGTCTCTGATAAATCATGTTTTCATTTTCATTGACTTCTCAAAATCTTTTAATTTCTTCCAAAATTTCTTCAATGACTCCTTGGTCATTCATTCATGAATTTATTTCATATTATTGTGTAAATTCTACAGTTTTTATTGCTACTGATTTCTAGTTTTATTTTATAATAATATAATAAACTAACAGAAATGAATCCAACTCTCTTGTATTTTTAAGACTTTCTTCATGATCCAGAATGTAACTATTTTTCAAAAGGTCCCATGAGCTGCTGAGAATAATGTATATTCTGTAGTTCTTTGCTGTAATATTATGTTGATACCTATAAATTCCATTTGCAATCTGTAAAATTTCTTTGTTAATATTTAGTTTGCAAGACTTACCTGAATATGGGAATGAGCTACTGAGATAACCCATTACCAAGGTGCCATGAACCATTGTCTCTAAGTGTTTCATGATATTGGCAGCCTCATTATTTAGTCTACCGTACAGAGAATGGATATTTCTTCTTAATGACGTGTTCCTTTTTAAACATATAGTGATTTTTAAAAATCTCTTCTGAATAAATTTGAAGTCTACTAAATTCCAGAATAGCTATGCTAGCTTGTTTAATTTTCCTCTTCTTGATAGACTCACTTTCATTTTTTGACTCATAGACTGTATGTCTTTTTTACCAGTAAAGTTTGTCTTCTTTGGAGACAAGAAGAACTAAGATCTTATCTGATAATCCAATTAGCTACTGTGTCTGTTTATTGGCAACTTGAGCCTATTTATAAGATTGTTATTGAGAAGTATTTGCTAATTTCATAGTTTTGCTTCTTTTTTTGTTGTTGTTGTTGGTTGGGCTCTTACTTTTCCTTTTATTTCTCCCCTATTCATGTTAGAGAAGTGCTGATTTATTGTAATGAACATGAGAGATTTCTTACCAGAATACCTTAGTTCATCTATTCCTCTAGGGAAATTTATTCTTTCCTGTGCTCATATTCTTTTTATTTCTGTAGTACTAGCTCATAGTCATGAACTGCCTCAACTTGTGTTTGTTTTGAACTATACTTATTTGTCTATAAAAATTTAATGGTATCTTTGCTAGATATTGCAATCTTAATTGTCATTTATTTACTTTGAGAGCTTGAAATATATTGTTCCATGTTTTCTGGATTTGGGGAATTTTTTCCTATCATTCTTATTGAAAACATTATTCTTTTAATGTGTGTTAATGATGTTTTTATTTTCTCATATGATGGGATAACATGAGAGCCTTTCCCAAGCTGCATTAATATACAGCTTAGTTCAGAGTTTCCTTCTTTATTCTAACTATTCCTAGGCTTCAGCCTGAAAGCCTCTAGCCTCCACACAATCTTCTAAGCTGAATGATTCAATCTGGCTTCTCTTGGCTTCTGACTGAATTGTTCTGTTTGGCTTATCCTAACTTTGGAAATATTTTCTAATCTTCCAGCTCATTCTCATTCTCTGGCTCATCTGTGTCTAGCTTGTTTTCTCTGTAACCTGTTCCTATAAAACTGTCCTGGTAAAACTTCCATACATATACACCACCACCACCACCTGTGTCTACACTGTTTTCTCTCCTTGCACTGCTCTTAAGTAGCCTCTCTTTCATCTGCTGTTCTTGTTAGAGTTGGGCATAGCCTATCTCTGACTCATCCTGCCAAATGTTCTCTGATGCATCACTTTGTCTGCCCCTCAATAAGACATCACATTCAAACATGGCTGCTTCCTTCCACAAACTAATCTTACCTTCATTGTTAGAAACTAAAGGTATGTCTGTATTCCAATCAGATCATACTGTAATCCAGGGCATGTCTGCATTCTGAGTAGATCATATAGACCATATATAATGTCTTTGGATATGATCCCTGCCAGAGAAGACAAGTTGCTGGATTAAAATTCCTCTACAATCATTCAATTCTCCTTGTATGCCCATAACTCATGCATTTCTGCCTTATTGTAATATCCTAATGATATTTTATGTTCTTTTCATGGGCTTTTAAAAATTAATCATTGACATTAAGTTATGAGCTTTTCTACCTTGTCATCAAGCCATAAAAATCTATTCACCACATGGTCCATTCTATTGGCTAGGCTTTCTATCATATTATGGTAAGTAACTAACTAAACTCAGTTGTCCTCACACAAAAAGAAGACCTTAAAGCAGGATAGGGACCTATTAAGAAGAAAATTGTCAGTTAGAGTATACGTGAATGGAGGAGGGGAATGGGGATGATTAAACTTTATTATATAAATGTATGAGACTGTCAAGTTATGAAAATTAGAAAAATAAAGGAGAAACACTTTAATAGATATTTCTCTACAGATCACCTACAAGGGACCAATAACCTATTAATAATCTTCAACATTATTAATTATTAGGAAATGCAAATCAAAGCACAATGAGATAAATACACTTTATAACCACTGCAGTGGACACTATGGATATAAACAAACAAAACCCCCACCATAAAACAAATTAGGAAACAATGCGAATTGGCAAAGATGTGAAGAAAATTAAAGACTTGTGTATATCTTAGATTGAAATATAAAGTGGCACAGCCACTGTAAATCACAGTATAAATGTTCCTTAGACAATTGAAAATAGAGTTTCCATGTGAACTATCAATCCTATTTGTGAATAAATATAAAAAATAATTTGAGTATTTCACATCAATACTGTTTTTAGCATTATTCAAAAAAGTTCTTAAGAGGTAGAATAATCTATTAATTACTGGAGAAATGAATAAATAAAATGTGGTATCCAAGTCAAAATGCAAACTGGGCTTTGAAACAAGGGAAAGTGCATTAAAAAATATCACCAGCATCAGTAGTAAAAAGCAATAATTAATGACCTGTTCAGATGTCTGTGAATCAGGAATTTTCAAGTGGCTCAGTTGGATAGTTCTAACTTAAAGTCTTTCAACACTAGGCATTAAGTACCAGGTGGGGTCACTTAACTAAGCTGGTCGATATTTAAAAGGGTTCAGTGTCATGACTCCCAAATCAATGAAAACTGTTTTCAAGAAACCTGTCCACTTTGAATCTCTCCTCTGGATTTCTAAGAGTTTTCATAATATAGGAACTGTTTTTTTTGGAACAGGTAATCCCAAAGTCCAAGGCAGAAGCTTTCATTGATTTCATGCTGTAGACAGTGCAAATACACAGCATTACTACTACCATACTCAGGTCTGCCCTCCCTCACTGTGGGAAGAGACCACACAAAGATGTGTAAACTCAGAGTGGGAGGCTTCTAGAAGTTTGGCTACTACCACATTATCCTTTGCCTTATAGATAGAATCTTTTGAGAATTCTGTCTTGAATTTCTCTCCCAAATCATGTGGCTGTTTTCCATCCATACTTTTGTTACCTATATGTGTATATCTATGCATTTATATGTAGGTATACATTTAGTTCATTGATTTATTATCTTATTGTTGTGATGAAATGCTTAATAAAATCAAATAATGGAAGGAAGAGCTTGTTTTGGTGGGTGATTTGAAAGTGCCATCCACCGTCATGGGGAAGGCATGTTGGTGAGAGCAGCTCTACCTGTGACAGTGAGAGTGTGAAGTGACAGCTCTCACTCTATTAACAGTCAGGAAGCACAGACAGATACAGTCCTTGGGCTTTGCTTACTTTTTCCATTTTTAAATCAGTTTGGAACCCCAGCCCATGGAATGGTGCTACATACATTCACAGAAATTCTTCCCACTGCATGTAATTCTCTCTCAAGTGCCCTCACAGTTATGTTCAGAGATATGGTGATTATAAATCCCATTAATCTGACAAGTCAAGATTATCCATCATGTTCGATATTAAATATGTAGGGTATTAGAGTCACCTGTTTCCATGCATGATGTTTACATTAGGCTGAGCACATTATGAGCAGTGTGCATTCCTTGTTTACAAATGTACTGCTTTTGCCAAAATTAATGAAGGTTGGGGGAAGGGCAAGGCAATAATGGAAAGAAGGAACACTCTTGATTAATTAGACGAAGTTGTCACAATGCTGCGTGACACATTAGAGTTCTAATTCTATTAATTAGCAGATGATTAACAAAGAAAATGTCTTCAGAGTGGCAGTTGAGAATGAGGAGTCAGCAAAGCCTTCATTTACAGCTTGAATGTTAAGGAATGTGTGCACACTTTGGCAGCATCAATTTGCACTGCTCTAACAAGCATGTTTAGTCATATTTGTGTCTAATTTTCTTTTGTGTTCTCTTTTAAAGAATATTTTGCTCACATATCCTGGCACACAAAGAGGACGAAGGGAAGTTATAAAGTGAACTGTGGTCTTGCAAATGACAGAGAAAGAAGGTTGTCAATGCTGAGAACTTCCTAAAATCTTTTGTTTCTCTCAGTTATAAGCAGCCCCTGCTGAGAGGGCCACAGTTGCTGAAAACAATTGCATTCTTTTCCTATGACAATATTCCCTACTAAAAGAGAATTATACATATAAATATCTTGCTGATGCTTCATCTTTTTAAATTATACAACTGTAATTCTATCCTGGAAATTGCTCCTATGGCTTTCCAACGAAATTCTTATCTTGTTTTTTCGTAATTGTTAGTTCATGCTGGTCTCTTCACTGGACTGTGAATAAAATTATATGTTACTTATGTTTATAATTGTGCCTGGCATATAATAGACACATATTATAGTTTATACTAAATGAATTAGACTAAGTACTCAAAAAACCATAATGATGATTGTATATTGACTTACTTCTACCACGTACAACACTGATCTTGATCAATGAAAACAGTTAGCTGATTGCAACACAATTTAGTTACATTTTAGGAACATTCCTTCTTTACTACACACAGACTTTTCTGACATCATCTAGCAACTTTTTTTTCTGGATTCCTTTTACTGATTCTGATGGAGCTTGACTCTGTCTTCAGAATTTGGAGATCCAGGATTTCTTGTGCTCTGACCTTGTGGAGGGGGGATTTGACATTTGTCTATGGGGGTGGGGTGCCACTCAACAAACTCTCACTTGGTACTTTGATGTCAAACTTTGAGCTAAGATGGAAAGTTGGCAGGGCTAATAATGTTTGTCTGCTTTATGAGATAGGGAGAGTGGGTTCATGTATAGTCTCAGAAACAGAGTCACTGAGTTGGATGGGCTAGCATATTGCTCAATTTTCCCAACCTACCAAATTCAGGATTAAATGCACCCAGCTGTTGAAGGCAGTTGACTAAACAGTTTGTAGTGAGACCTCTTGGAAAGCTAGATGACCTCATCTTGAAATCTGGTGTCTCATCCAAAGTAATGTTCCTGTTACTTGGATAACCTATATTCAGTGACTGGTAAATATGGAATTATAAAATTTCAACCTCAGTCAGACCATTTGCAAGGCTATTTCTAAAGCAGAGCTCCTGGGAGGATAACTGCACCCTTATTTTGAATTCTTCAACATCTACTTCTCCCTCTGCTCCATTCATTTTACATCACCCACTCCAGAGGGATTGAACAGGAGTGGATCTAGAGGAATCTTTTTTGTTTGTTTGTTTGTTTGTTTGTTTGTTTGTTTTGGAGATGGTTTCTCTGTGTAGCCCTGGCTTTCCTGGAACTGGCTCTACAGAGCTGAAACTCGGAGGCACCTGCCTTTGCCTCCTGAGTATTGGGATTAAAGGCATGCACCGTAACTATTTGGTAGCCCCAGTAATCTTATTGTTTGCTTCCTGGAAAACATTACCTCTAGTGAGTCATTGTAGTTAGGTTCTCTGATGTGTGGGAGACTCATAAAAATACATATTAACTTTGTTTTTTGTGATATATATATATATATATATATATATATATATATATATATATATCACAAAGAATCCCCCTAATTCAGACAAAAATTTTGAGTTTACATTGATAAAGCATAATCTAGCCATACAGAGAAATATAATTCACTTGTTCAGTACCAGAATGTAGCATGAGAACTTAACACTGAAAGTCCCAGATTAGAACTCAGTACTTAGGAGTATAAATTATTTCCAATGTGTTAAAGGTAATGGATCTTATTATTTTACAAACTGCAAGTACTATAACTATGCCAATAGTTTCTCAGGCTTATGCTTCTTTTATACAACTGGTTTCATATTATGTTAAAATTACATAATTTTCAAGTATGTTTACTTACTTTGTTTCATACATTTTTTGATTAAGAATTCAGTATATTAAACCATTAACATTATCCCAATTAAACATCAAAATGAATCTATTTCTTGATAATTAAATGGTATGGATTTTAAATTACATATAATATTCATAAACACAGGGATATAGAAAACCATGGTGCTTATAAGCTATTCTGAAAGGTCTTTACTAAGTGTTTCTGGGTTTAATATGATCACAAAAAATGTCAGATTGCTATGTTTCTCAAACTACTTGGCAAGAGGGTGCCTAAAGTTCTAAGCTAAATATTTGGGTAATACAACATAGAGAGTAAAAGTTGCTTGAGCTTTTAAGATGGGACATAAAACCAAGGAAATTCCTGCAGTTAAATATTTTTGCCTCATCTTAAATCATCCTTTCTTCTTCCTCTGCTCAGCATTTTCCTTCTGTAGAAGAAAAAAAGAGAAAGAAACATTACCACTCAGGTTTGGCTTGCATGAAGGGGATCACAATGTCTTACGGCTTCTTTGGCATCATCTAGTAACAAGTTCTGTTTGTAGATTGCATAAATCAAGATTCATTCCTCTTCTCTAGCAGGGATGCACCAAACAACTTCATTAACCCAGCCCCCACTTAAAGTCTACTAATGGTTTTTAGATTCATGCTCACATGACGACCCTCAAAATCATCAACATGGAGGAAAGAGAGTTCTTAGCCTCAATGTCCCACTTAACCAGGAGCTGTGGAAGTACTCATATAAACAGCAAGTTGGCTTCATTCAATTGTGAATTCATATATGTGCTTTCAGGGAAATTAAAGGATATCTGATGTTGATAATGTGAGAGAGTTTAAACTATTTAAATCTACCACTTGGTTTGAGTTATATTCTTTTCCCTTCTCAGGCTCAGGGCTTGCATATTTTCCTAACATTTCTTTCTTCAGCTTTAGTGTTCAGTAGACTTTGTAGAAGCAGGGGGTTTTATATTAACCAGATGAGTGAGTATGGATAAAATCAAAGTTTTATCTTCTCTTGTGGGTGGGCTTGGTAAAGGGAATGAAAATGTTTGTTAAATTTAGAGGGCTCTTCTAATGCTTACTAACCACAACAATGTGTTTTTCAGAACACTAAAACTGGGAGACAAACATATTGCCCCTAAGCAGCTTTGCTCAAGATTGAACTGAATGGAATTGAAAACACTTGAAAGCAGTGACTTGCTTGAAGTCCTGTTAACTGCAAGATTTCATTTGGTCCAAGGGCATAAAATCTATGTAAAGAATAAAAATTAATGTATGTGAACAGTTGTCAAGAGGAAATCACTGCCAATAAAGGTTTTAAAAATAGCTACAAGTTTTCATTAGAGCATAGATTTTTTTACTTGGCATCTATTTTCTCAAATAAATGGCATGGCCAGTGTGCATGTTTTCATTTTAATGTTAACAAAAAGTCTACTGATTTTGGTGAGACAGCCACATTTGAGGATTCAGTGTAATGAATTGTCCAAGTTAAGGAATTGATTATCTTTCCTAGAATGGCTATTTTCCAAGATTGACAATCAGCTGACTAATATTATATCTATAAAAATAAGCCTTGGATATTCTTTTATGGCCCCTAAAGGTCATTTTAGCCACTAAAGACCCTTAAAGGATCGTCTCCGGTTTCATTATTTGAGTGAGAAGGCACCTTCCTTGTCCCTCACTGGCTGGATTTATGTGTTTATTTTTCTTTTTGTCGACCATGCTATCTTCATCTTTGCCATATTACTGAGCAATTGTTCTGAAAAGTTCAGTCTTGTGTACTTAGTTTATTTTTCTTATCATTGTTTTTTAATAAAGATTGGAAGCAGCCAGTACCAGTGAAATTTGTATAAGGCAGATTATTATACCACATACCGAGATAAATAGCTGAATGCTGTCAGAATGTTCTACAAGCTTACACTTGACCTTTCCTGAACCCAAAGGGAAGCTTTTTTCTATTATGGTTTCAATGGAAAGTATACCCCAAAGCACTCATGTGTTTGAGTGCTTGCTCCCCAGCTGGTGGCAGTTTCAAAAAGTTATGGGATTTGTAGGAGGTGAAATATTGTTATTGTAAGAAGTAGATCCCTGGGTGGCAGAGGTTATGTTGAGGTATTAGAACTCTCCTAATTCCCCTTGCTATTAACGTTCTGATCCCTGAGTGTGGCTGCTATGTGACCAGACAGCCTCCGGCTCCTGCTATCAGGTCTTCCCCACCAGGGTCCATGGCTTCTTCCAGCCATGGAGCTGGAAGCCTATATAAACTCTTTCTCCTTTTAGTTGCTTATTCCTGAAAATAAAAGGGAGTTATAGCAATAGAGAAAGAAGATAAGACATTTGTGTTTCACACAGACAATAATGCTCATCTCACCTGCCTAAGAGATATGAGAAAAATTCCTGATTCTTTGTAACTCATACACTGTTGAGGTTCAGTTACTCCTGTAGAAGATACTTTAAGATTGCTTAGAGAACTCACTGTTGCAACACTTTATCTTAATTCTTGTGTTATTCAAGGTCTTCATGGGAAATAAAATGTAATTTAAAATTATAAAGTTTTTTGTCATCTGATCTACTTTTTTCCCTTGATGGTGAACATGAGATAAACATACATGACTCTTGCCAGGAAACATCTAATTCATCTGCACGAAGCTTTCCCAAGTGTACCAAAAACATATTGGTAGTTTCCAGAACTCTTAAAATTATTCTTTAAAAAGTTGTGTATAGATCTTATTCTTTGCCTTGTTTTAAGGAACATCACCACTATATACTAGCTAACCAAGCCATAACTTAGAATGTCATCTTGATTCATTTCTTTCTCTCAATAGCAGCAACAAGTTACATTAAACTCTGGAGTCTGTCTCTGAATTATGCTGATTCCTCCTTTCTCTTAACCTAGATTGCTCTTGTTCATCCCTTATTGTAGTAATCTAGCCACCAATCCCCATCCCAACTTTTAGACCCCAGTATTCTTTAACTTTTCCAAGATCTTTAGTACTGATTCATTAACTTTCCATGTCACCTCTCTGAACCCTTCCCATCTTGAGCTTTCATGACACTCAATTATTTGATATTTTTTGGAAAGTAGGCATTTGCTTCTATCACTTGCCCTGCCTGGAATGTTTTTATGCTTATTATCTGTCCTTTTTCTTTTCATCATTAAAGATTTGATTTGAATGATATATAAAGATAGGAACAAACCACAGTATTTCTTCCTACTCCCCACTCTTATACAGTCACTCAACACTAACAACTAAAGATTGGTTGGGCTTTCTTTTCTAAAAAAAAAAAAAATTGATTTTTCAGTGGACACAAGCTTGATGACCACCATTTCCATTCTGTCATGACATTGCCTTCTGCTTTCACAGTTTGAAGGATCATGTCCCCCTCCTCCGCAATTTCTCCCTACTCCAGAGGTCAGTTAAAAGCAAGATAAAACCAAAGGTTCCCATAGCATCTTTTTTTGAATATGATATTTTGCAACAGCAACCCAGAGAACTTGGAGGTACCAATGTTTACTAATTTGTTCTGAAAGTTATAATGAGAGACAGAGATGGACAGTCATGCAAAAAGCCACACACAACAAGGTTTGAGAATGTTCTGAATATAGAAACTCCAGTCCCTGTGGAAAGGGGTTGCTATGCTCCTGGCAAGCACAAACACCAAATCCCTCCAAATCCACTCCTTTTTGTATTTTATTGAACCTTCATTATAGAGCCAAAACTGGTTAAACCTCCAGTGGGTGGTCAACTTGACCTTCAGCTGCTTTTCTCTCTCCTAAGGCTGCAAGTGGAGAGAGTCTGAATGTCCGAAGTTATCAACACACAGTCCAAGCTGACTATATTCTCCCTAACATAAAGCAGCGTATGAGATAGCTTAGATGATCAAAGTGCTTGCTTCCTAAATTCGAAGACTTGAGTTTAGTTTGGACTTCCACGGCGAAAGCAAAGAACCAATTCCTGTAAGTTGTCCTCTGACCTCCACATGGTCATATACAGGATAACACACACACACACACACACACACACA
>CM052701.1:64364338-64387081 GCA_028551405.1 Uromys caudimaculatus
TGGGTTGTTTCCAGCTTCTGGCTATTATAAATATGGCTGCTATGAACATAGTGGAGCCTATGTCTTTATTACATGTTGGAGCATCTTCTGGGTATATGCCCAGGAGTGGCATAGTTGGGTCCTCAGGTAGTGTTATGTCCATTTTTCTGAGGGTCCACTTTTCAAAGCTGTCGATTGTCAGTGATAGGATGTTTCATGCCCTGAGCCCCTTGGTTGTTAACGTATATGTGATGTGAGGGAAGTGACCTCTGCCAACTTCAGTTGTGCTTGTGCAGGGCCAAGAGAGAAGTGTTTGGCCACACATGGATGAGAAGACGTGCCTCATTTCCATTCTTGCCCTGACAGATGTGGAAGATATGATTTATTACATGAGACTAAGACATTTTGTCTGGCTGTAATTACCTAAGACATCTCAAAGAGCTTCATGCACCTTCTCTTCTGTGGTGAGCTGCAACCTACGGCACTTCCGCCACAATTGGAGAGAGCTGAAAACATGTGTTTACAGTTACTATAGAGGCAGTGCAGGCCTATATAGTCTCATAAGCCTTGCTGGGATGAGGGCATGAGAGGCCATGCAGAGCATGAAAGGAAACCACCGTAAAATGAAAACCAGTCATCATTGCCATGTGATCAGCTTGTTGGCAGACTTGCCCTCTGGGGCCACCTTCTGGAGTACAGACCATAGCAGAAGATGGAGGGCAGAGGAGTTGCCAGAAAATTAACTCTAGGAAAGCCAACAGTTTGCTTCATTTGCACAGTCTATCCCTATATATCTCCATCTCTTTGCCCATTCTTCTACCCCTCCCCCTTTCTTTCTATGTAGAAGCCAGAATAATCCTCCAAGTCTGCACACGTGGTCATATTACTCACGTCTTTAAGTCCTTTCCTGTATGTGTCCTTGCAGGCCTGCATAATCGTAACCAGATGTCTTCCTATTTCTCCAGTGACATGTCCAGTCTCTTCCTCCTAGCTTTCATACATTCTTTACACTTTTGTCACAAGAGCCAGAGAATTGTAATATGTATACATTTTGCTTTTATGGCTTTGAGTAGGTTGAACTTTTCCTTTTCTCTAGGCTGGCTCTTCAAGGGCTTCTGTCCTAAGCCTCTTCTCCCAGGAAACCTCACCTTTATGGGTTACTTGCCCCCCCCCCCCCCGCTAAAGACACCTCACTATTACCCTTCCTACACTCTGATCAATGTTTCATGTATCTATGATCTTGTTCCTCTGGGATCATGATACTCTTCTTATGTTGACCACCTGTTGATATAACTTTTATCTGAAAAATGGGTGGCCATGATCTGTTGCACCTCACTGCTAAGATTGTAATCTACCATGTCCAGATAGCTCCTCTGAGCTTTGTGCAAAACAGAGGGCTCTCTTTTCTTAGTCAGACTTCCTCTTCTCTACCTGGTCTGGGGAGCCTGACCCCCAAACTTCTACCTGAGGAATGTCACATAGTCCTTGGCAAACCTACAAGTTGAACTCCCTCTTTCCCAATATGAACCTTCCCAGCAAGTACCTGGGATTTTTGGACTGCTTCTCCATACAAATGAGCCATTCTTGGTACTTTAAGTTCCAGCCAATAATTTCATTCACCCTGAAAACTCCTTCCCATTCTGTAAGGTCATATATAGTCCTTGTCTACCACGAATAAATACCAGCTGTTTTCTTCCATCTCCCAGACACTTTCATTCTTCCAGTCTGGTGTGCAGCCATGCCTGGACACCCCAAGGGAGAAAGCCCACACCCAGAACGACAGTTGGTTCCTAATACCACATACACGAAACCACAGTGATCTACTTGCTTAACAATTAAAGTGCCTGGTGGCACCTTATGATTGCAGAATGCAATCTCCCCTTTCTGGTTTCTAAGTCTTCTGATCTTTATGGAATATATGTTGGTCTACTTCCTGCTGCTTGAACTATCAATTAGCCCTTCAAGGTGACACTCTCTTCTCCATGCTATCTTACCATTATCACAAGCCCTCTTTAGCTCATCCTGACTTTTCAGAAACTACTGTGTCTTAGAGAAGACAATACTGTCCTTAAATGATCATTAAGATCATTTTAATTGGGGGTATGCATGTATACTTCTGTGTGGACATGAGCATGTGAGTGAAGGTACCTGTGCAGGACAGAAGTGCTGGACCTCACTGCTAGAGAAGGAATTATACTCAGTTGTGAGCTGCTTGATGGTAGGCACTTGGACTCAAACTCAAGTTCTCTGAAAGAGCATTCACAATTCTCAATCACTGAACCATCTCTCCAACTCTTAAATGACCAATTAAAAGATTGAAGGAAGTGACTCAGAACATTGATAGAAGTTCTTACAAGACTAAAAAGTAAACAAAAGAGAATACTGATAGACAGTGACATTCTATGACAGAATTAGACAAAAAGATTTGTATGCATAAGTAAGCTGAGTCTCCAAAGGCTATAGGCTCATAGGTTCTTGACTCTTTCCTAGTCCCTTTTAGAATGGAGTAGGACTCCAATAGAGACAAGAGTCTATAAATTTAGGTAGAGTAAGGACTCCATCTTTCTACTTCAAAAGTCTCCCTGTGACATGGGGTCTTCCCAGTGGAGAATGCTATTACATGATTCAAGGAATTATGGCAGGAACAATCACATAATTAGGTAAGCAGAATACATGATTTAGATACTAGGTAAGGGTGGAAAAATAAAAACACTGATCTGGGGAAATAAAAATGGTTACTACTGTTTTGTTACTCTCTCATATTATTGCACAATGTAGTGGTTTGATAAAATTTGGCATAATTAAGTACAAGTACCAATAGCTACTTTAATAAGAATTTACCTCATCTGGTCTGTCAACATGGCTGCAATGACCTTTCATTTGTATTACAATTTTGTCACCTTGAAAATGTGTTGGAGGAAAATAAACTCTCCTCTTCATCACAGAAGGAAAGGACCAATATTTTCAGTCAGTAGCCTGGACTCCCTATCTGATACAGGGAAATGGGAAAGGCTTTTAGTGTTAGATTATTCTGAGCTATCTAAATCTCTTACAGTAGGATAATTGTTTCCTCACAAAACTTTGTACACTGCAAGGGATAATATAGATGTCAGAGCATTGCGATGTGGAGCTAATTATGAAATCTAAGTGGAGAAACTGCCAAAGATAAGGAAGGGCAACAAGATCAGTAAATTTTAGATGTTCTTACAAGTTTGGGTCACTGAAGGTGGAAGCTTGTTTACTGGAAGAATGTGTGCTTTCCAGCAAGTGTATGTTTGAACACAGCTGGCAAACATCCATTTCCAGAAACATCCTTTCAAAGCATTCACATATTGATGACATCCATCTCCTTGTTTTTGTCTTATGACTCTAGATATATAAAAAACATTCCCACCTAAATAAGCAACCAACATGCCTTTATGTGGAAATTAATTTCCATATAATTTCCTCCACACATTTCATCTTGCTGCTTTATTCTTGAACATCATAGAGGGATTATTATTATCTTACTAGCATAACAAAACTCTAACGTTTTCTTACCTTCTGCTGTCATTTGCTCTGCCATGGATGCTATATTTTTATTCATTTGTTCATTCATTTTTTCCTTTTATTCATTGATTTTTTTATCACTCTTCCATTCCTTCAGTTAATAAGTGTTCTACATTCTATCAACTGTGATAATATGAACTGGTATTCATTAGCTAATGAACAACCCATGAAGAGAGGAGTATTTGGGTAATGTTTAAAAATAATTGCTTTGAATCCAAATTTGTGGGCACATCTGTAATCCCAGTACTTAGAAGGCCAAAGTAGAAAGACTGTCTTGAGTTGCAGATAGCCTAGGCTACTTGGTGAGTTTCAGGCCAATCTAAACTACAGGTAAGTCCCTGTCCCAAGAAAACAAACTAAATGAAAATGAGTGCTTTGAATTTAGAGATAAATTTCCACTTGAATCCTTAGTCAATTGTGCACCAGCTGACTGACCTGGACAAGCATAGCATCTCCAGGGCTATTGTCAGGAGTAAAAATGATAACAATGACACTCTTAATATGCTTCCTGACATGAAAATGAATACTCTGTATACATGACCTTGATGATGGTGGTGGTAGTTCTAATGATCTGATTCTTTATGTATCTTAGACTTTTGAAGGAGCATCATATAAATCACCATGGAGCTACTGAAAATATTTGAACAGATTAATGACTAGGTTTGGGCACTACTGATACTTCATTTTCATACCTTTCCACCTAAAATCTTATCCTATGACTACTTTGCTTATCTTCTATGTGTCTTATAGATTACTCATGTTATTATTAATCCTAATACTCCTCTCTATTCATTTAAAGTGTACTTTTATAGAAATTTTATATAATTATGAAAGGTCATTAAATGGTCCCTTCCAAAGTAGCAAATAATCTCCATGGGCATCCGTTTGCAGTGTAGAGTCAGAGTTAGTTTGCAACAGAATAGTCACATCTCTGACCAATACTGATTAATTCTAATGTTGGTATTAGAAACCTTGTTATTATTTTTAAATCTATTTTTTAATTTATTGATGTTTCTCTAGCTGATATTTTACAAATATCATTAAAAAGATCGAATCAGTTAACTAAGGAATAGTCTGTACATTTGCTTCATTAATCTTATTTAAAGGAACTGCTAGTATTCCGTGCAGCAAGATTCTACTTCACATGCTATTTTATCAGTTAATTCTTTCTGGATAACATACTACCTTATACTTAGTGTCCTTTATTTCTTTTTTTCCTGTAGAATGGTTGAATGGTTTACTGCTCTAAGGTAAGCACAACCCATTTTTCCTGGGCTTCTTTAGCTATCTTCAGTTAGCTATCAAGTCGCTTGTGATACCTTGGTCCACTACAGATTCCTCCAGAACAACATTTCTTTTCTAATTACCTTCAGTAGAGTAGCACAGGTGTCCCTTCATGGGAGTATAAGGGAATAACAGAAATGCATGAGTATTTTTGTTAAAATCTGGTTGCCTTCAACTTTTTGTGATTGATTGAAACACATCTAGATATTTATAGGATATACTATATCTATATACTTAGGACCACAGTTACAGTGGTAAATTACTACCAAGAGTCAGGCACACATCACTTATGACAACTTTATTCCATGAATTCAACACTATGATAGCTTGCTTTCTGGGCACGAATGATAACTTGATGTTACTGGTAAAATGTTTTAACTGTCATCTAGGGCACTTTCAATTTTCTTCAAAGCAAGGCATCATGTTTGTATATAGTTTAAGGTATTGGGACTAAAATCAGATCCATAGAGGGTTCCTCTTGATTCAGAGTTATAGAGCAGGGGGAAAACTACTTGCCATAAACATGCCTGCATTATAAAGAAGGAATGGAACAGAAACACCTAAATGAATATTCCTATTAGTAGAATGGAAGCATGAAAGTCCCTAGTAATCAATCACTCAAAGTGACTTAACACTCCTTGCTGAATGCTGCTTGTTGTCCCTGCTCCCAGATGGCTTTAATGAGTCCAGTTCTTTATGCTTTTCATGGTTGTTGGTTTTTCACAGAAGCACGATTTTACTATCCAGATATCCTTTGCAATTTCCAAAGAACACATGGACCAAGCTACATCACTCTGGCATATGTCCTAAGGACTGGGCATTTTATATCACAACTACTTGCCCAGACATGTTCATTGCTGCTTTATTCACAATGTCTAGGAAATGAAAATGACTTACATATACAAATGGATAATGAAAATCTGTAATACTCATCTGTAAAGAAAATGTAATCATAAACTTTACAAGTAAGCGAATGGAACTAGAAAAGATTGTACTGAGTGAAGTAATCCATACCCAGAAAGACAAATTTTGCATGTTTTCTCTCATCAAAGGTTTCTAGCTCTACATCCTAAGATATGAAGAGATTTCCTATAGTAACTGCAGAAGCAAAGAAAATCAAAAGGGATCATGGTCAGGGTGGGAGATGGGGGAGTAATAGAAATAGTAATAGCAGGCTCCAAGTAGTCTTGTCAGGGAAATGGGAGGAATGGGAGGGGGAGTCTCTCATTGGGCAGGAGATGAATACAGAGGAAGGAAAGAGGGATGAAATGACAATAGATATTTCTGAAAAAGTCACAAGGAATCATATTATCAACTATCTGGTGGTCATTATATATATATATATATATATATATATATATATATATATATATATATATATGCATGAATGAATATTTCTCATCTGAGCTGACAATATCCTCTGCAAGAGCCAAAGACTATCCAACAAAAGACTCAATACTACATGAAAAGTTCTCTTTCAAGTTGTTGGTCAGGATTGTCATAGACACTCCTAAAAATGACAGGTTATTGATGGTTATTGATCTTGGTTGCCTCCTAGACCTGGAAGATATGTCCCTATTGACAATGATATCATGCACTTCAGACTCAGGTCCTAGAGACCCTTGGGCTACAACTGACCTGAAATCTTCCTCTAGGACAAGCTTGTATAGTTGTATAGTACAACAATGGCCAGAATAGCACAATAACACTAAGGGTGTATTAGTGGCATGTATACCTTGTTGGTAACGAACAACACTCTAATTGGACTCAAGACTTTCTTAAGAAGCATCCTTCCTTTGGCAGTCATTATTTAGCTTCTTTGGGTCTGTGGATTGTAGCATGGTTACCATGTACTTTATACCTAATGTCCACTTATAAATGAGTACATACCATGCATGTCCGTTTGAGTCTGGATTACCTCACTTAGGATGATATTTTCTAGTTGGAACCATTTGTCTGCAAATTTCATGATGTCCTTAATATTCCATTGTGTAAATGTACCACATTTTCCTTATCTATTTTTCAGTTTAGGGACAACTGGATTATTCACAGTTTCTGGCTATTATGAATAAAGCTGCTATGAACATAGTTGAGCAAATGTCGATGGGTATGGTAGAACATCTTTTGGGTATGTACCCAGGGGTGGTATAACTGGATCTTGCATTAGAACTATTCTTACTTTTCTGAGAAACTGCCAAATTGGTTTCCAGAGTGGTCCCATAAGTTTGCACTCCCACCATCAATGGAGGAATGTTCTCCTGGCTCCATATCCTTGCCAGTATGTGTTGTTGCTTGAGTTTTTGATCTTAGCCATACTGATGTGTATAAGGTAGAATTTCAGAGTCATTTTGATTTACATTTCCCTGATGACTAAGGATGCTGAACATTCTTTAAGTGTTTCTGGACATGGAAGGAGGGAGGCAACTGAGTGGGAGTGGGGATGGGGAAGGGAATGAGGGAGGGATCAGCTGTAGGGATAACAGGAGAGAAAAGGCCTGGAGAGAATTTGTCCTGCCTGCAAGACATGCAGGGAAAGAGATGGAGCAGAGCCAGAGGAAATGGCCAATCAAAGACTGGCCCAACTTGAGACTCTTCTCCTGGGTAAGAACTAATCCTTGACACTATTAATGATACTCCGTAATGCTTGCAGACAAGACCGTAGCATAACTGTCCTCTGAGAGGCTTGGCCTGGCAGCCAATGGAAAGTGATGCAGAGATCCACAACCAAACATTAGACAGAAACCAGGTAGTCTTTTGGAAGAGTTAGAAGAAGGATTGAGGGACCCAACGGGAATAAGAGGGGATACAAACTACACAAGAAGACCAACATAATCAATTAACCTCGATCCTCAGTGGCTTCCAGAGACTGAACCATCAACCAAAGTAATACGTGGGTTGGACCTAGCCCCCCAACCCCCACCCATATAAAGAGATGAGCAGCTTGTTCTTCATGTAGGGCTCCCAACAACTCTAGTGGGGGTTGTCCCTCACTCTGTCGTCTGCCTGTGGATCTTATTCCCCTAACTGAACTGCTTTGTCTGGCTCAGTGGGAGAGGATGTGCCTAGTCATGCAGTGACTTGATGTGCCAGGGTAGCGTGGTATAGGGGGGTACATCTCTCTTCTCAGAGGTAAAGGGGAGAGGGGGAAGAGGCAGGGGCAGTGTGAGGGGTGAATATGAGAAGAGGGATATAAAGTGAATAAGTAAATAAATTAATGGGGAAAATACTTGTTTAATAAAAGGGAAATCATGACTGGTACTGGAAACCTAGCCAACTACTGAGGCTAGTGAGGTCATAGGTCTAGAAGGAGAACCTACAAAGACCCCTTTAGTAAACAAACATAATCTCTAACAGCTTCCTAAGTATTTGTCTTTACACCACAGAGCAGTATAGTCCTCATGCCTCATCAAGGAAACTTCTCCTTGCATCAGATAGAGACCACAGCAGAAAAGCACAATCAACCAAAATGCACACTTGTGGAGCTCAGTAAGTGGATACATATACAATAGAACTTCCTCATGCAGGGAACACTGGGAAGTGAGATCAGGGAAAAGATTGTAAGAGCCACAGGACCAGAGAGTTTGCCGGGAGACTGTATCTCCTAATAAAGCCAGAAGCTACACCCACAAAGTCTTGTCAGCATGAAGCCTAAATTTGATATGAGCAAAGATAAAACCAATTGACATACTCAAGTGGAAGGTGGAAAGGCCAAGAGACCTGAATTCTGTACAAAGAACTAAAGACATTTAAAGAATGCTAAGAGTATTATAAGTAATCTTGCCCAGGGAATAGCATAACAACTGGTTATTCACATGGTCAGCCTTGAAAACATACATACCAAATAACATACAGAGTGTGTTGTATTTATGTATTTATGAATATATATGTACATACATACATATACATAATCTATGTAAGAAAAACTAATGAAAAATAGACTATGCATTTGAAAGAGAGAAAGGAGTGGCTTATGGATGATTTGGAGGGAGGAAGAATTTCGGTGATAATGATGTAATCTTGTTATAATTTCAAAAATAAAAAGAATAATTCTAAAAAGAGCATATTGAGAAATATTCCTATATCATACCTACAGAAATCTGGGAGTACAAACGTCTTTTTGCTAGTTGTATTTTTTCTTCAGTTTCAGATACCTTTTTAGTGCAAATTAGCATAACATTGCCAATCCAGATGAAATAAAATGTTTCTAGTCCTTTGAATAGGACTCCATTCCTGTCCTTGAGTTAAAAACCATACATCTCATATCTCTGTAAGTCCTTTTATGCAAGAAAGATGTTCTTCTAGGCTCTTCCTTAATTCTTTCACAAACTTTATAGCTGTCTTATAGCTACACCTGTAATTTGATCTTTGTTCCTTAGCAATATTTTCTGAGAGATACCTTTGTTCCCCTAAGGGACTATGGATGAAAACAGTTTTATGTTTCCTTCCAGAAAACAATGAATCCTTTCTTTCTTTCTATGTTCTATCAGTAAACTAGATAGCAATTATTCTCTAAACAATCATTTTATAACAATTAATTAAATATAGATAATGAGAGGGAGTCAGCACTTCAATTTTGTTGCTTATATTCATAGTTCATTAATGTGTTTTGATATCTATAATCACATCAGGTAACAGTGGCTCTACATGGTATAAAATGGACCAGTATTTTTTCTAACAATCTCTTCATCATAGTTCTAGTTTCTCCTGGAGGCTTTAACCAAAATTCAATGCTTTGTGATCTGGGTTTTATATGATTGAATACAATTTCCTTGCAATTTTTATTCATTTTCTATTGTGTACCACAAAGCATTCTAGAACTTAGTGGCTTAACATAACAAGTATATATTGTTTTTAATGAGTCTATGGTTAACTGAAGAATGAGGAGAGCTAAGCCTACATCAGTGCTCATTCACCTGTTGTCTGCTGGAAGCTCAGCAAGGAGCTGGAGCTGGCAAATTCACGGTGGCCACAGTTGCCAAATCCCAGACTCCCATATATTTCTCAATATAACATATCTGACCTTTTGTAAACATCTTTATGTAATGTTATGCTTTAAAACATCCAGAGAACATTAAAGTATGCTGTGTTAAAGATTTTAGGCATAGTGAGGGGGATAAAAGGGCTGGCTTGTCTAAATAGTCAAGATTTCTCTCTTATTGTCTGACATCCATAAAGTTATATATACATATGTCTCTGTGTGAAAAAGCAGCATTCTTCTGTGGCTTCTGCTTTAGTATATATATATATATATATATATATATATATATATATATATATTTATATATATATATATATTTTTATATGTACATGTATACAGATATACATGCATATATATATACACACATACATATATATATACACATACATATATATACATACATATATATAGCTTGTTATCACACCTGATAACCATTAGATGATCAAGAAATATTTCATATTAGTTATTGAATGAATAAATGAAAGAACATGCATACATAGTAATGTAATATTGCCCAAATATTTAGCTAGATAACGTACAATGTGTTCCAGTGCTTTCCCTTGTATGACGTATATATCCAATTACAATTCCTCAAATAAGTTGGGCATATTTAATATTGATCGAGATATTTCATCAATTTGTATGTAAATGCCAAAATTTGCCTCAATTTACAGCCTTAGTGCCTCCTTCATTAGGTAACGTCAGTTTAAAGTGATCTTATTCTGTTCTGCTGAAGAGTAGAATAAATCTTGATATTAGACTTTTGGCTATATTGAAACTACTTGTATGCATATACCAGTTATGTTTTGTTGTTGTTGTTGTTTGTTTGTTTGTTTTTTGCTTTTTGTTTTATTGTCAATGTTAGACATGCTAGAGTCATGTGAAAAGAAAGAACCTTAACTGAAGTTTCCCTACATCAAATTGCTTATAGGCAAGTATGGGGGAATTTTCTTGAATAATGATTGATGTGAGAAGGCGTAGCATACTGTGGGTGGTACCACCAGAGGACAGTGTTTCTAAGCTGTATAAAAGAGCAATCAGAGTGCAAACCCATAAGCACTATTCTGTGGCTTCTGCTTTAGTGCCTGTATCCTGCTTCTGGCCCGCTTGAGTTCCTGTCTTGGCTTTCCTTAATGATGAATTATGATGAGGACATATAATCAAATGTAACATTTACTCTCCAAGTTTCTTTTTGTTAATGTTTTTATTACTACAACAGAAAGCAATTGGGACAATACATGGTATCTGAAATACTTTTCAAAATATTATTTACAGTTCTCAGCCTAGTTTTTTCCAAATACCATGGCTACTAAATATGTTGGATAAATGAATGCATGAACTAAATTTACACCCTACAATGAGAAGGCAGAGATTTGTCTGTCTCTTTATTGCTAGTTGTCAGTTTCTTGTAAGTAAGCAGTGCTCAGGTTTTATGGATGGGAGATGAACAACAGAATAAGTCAACAAATTAGTAAATAAACTGAAACAAACATAATTCAGACTCAAAATTTCTATTTTAAGAAGTTCCATTCCATACTGTATTAGATATTATTTTATGATTAGAGTTAATCTTAAGTCCTTAGGACAGTCTAGGAAGTCAAGTCTATTATTGTCTTGGTTTTCATTCTTATTCAGAGATCATTTCCTAAGAGAGAAAAAGAAATTACATACTATGTTCACCAAGAATTTATAAAGTAAAATATTTCCGAGTTTCTACCAGGACAAATGCAGCATTGACATCTTCTGAGCTATTCCTTGTAGGCAGAATCAACTAGTACCTGTGTTCTGGAGACACCAAAGATGGTTTTCTTTAGCTGCAATGTCCTGTCGTTTACTGAGATATAGTTCCTGATGGTAAGAGATTTAGTTTTCTTTGTAGTTAGTAGTTGTTGGAAATATCTAATTCTACTTCCACCTCCAGAGATTTTCTAATTGTATTATGGCATGGTCTCAGGAAAGTATGCCCATCCAACCTCTTCATTCTATTGCTATTATATTCTCTCTCTCTCTCTCTCTCTCTCTCTCTCTCTCTCTCTCTCTCTCTCTCTCTCTCTCTCCCCCTCCCTCCCTCCCTCCCTTTCTTCCTCCCTCTTTGTGTTACATCTACGTGTTTGCCTGGGTCTGTGCATGTGTGCATGTGTGCAGAGGCCACAAGTTTTCATTGGCTGTCTTCTTAGATCCTCTTTCTACCAAATTCCTTAAGACAGAGTCTTTCACAGAAACCAGATTCATCCTTTTGGCTAGGCTGGCTGACCAGCAATTTTGAGTGGATCTGCTTGTCTCTACTGTTCCCTTTCCCCCACCATAGGTTTTATAGATATGCACCACCAGTCTGACTTTTTAAATGAATCCTGTAGATCCAAACTCAAGATTTCAATCTTGGTCAGCAGGTACTTTACTGACTGAACCATCTCCCATTTCCAACTTTTCTAATTTTTCTGATACTGTTAGTTCATAGATTCTAATCATGTGGTCTATATGCTAACTATGTGTGTGTGTTCACATGTGTGCATCTGTGTATGTATAATAATATGTAAAATGTTATAGAGACTTTTAATGTTATGGATATCTATGTAGGGCCACACTGAAGTAGAAGAAAAACTTTGTCGCTTTTTCCTAGAAGCCTATGGAGCTTTGCTTAGAGTATTGGTCTTATAATTATTTTCCTTATTGCAATAAATAGTATTATTTTTAGGATTCAAAATGAGTATATATAGTTTTCAAAGGGACTAAGGCATACATGAAGATCAACCCTTTTGTTAAGGATATTTCTTTCCTAGAATATGCCGAGGTAGCCATCATGTGTTACACATTTTTGAGAATCTTCTGACTGACTTTGATATTTGTATAAGGATAATGAAAATTCTCTGCACTGGGTGTACAGTCAGTAGTAGATGGCAAGGTTGAAGGCATTGCATGGGACAGATGTGTTCCATCAGGACCCAGGAAAAGTCACGTCTCCAGTTACCAGTGAATGCAATTTATAATAACTGTATTTTCCCTGTTAGTTTATATGCCTACACTTAAACTTGATGGTGCATCTTTTTACTAACAGGTCTTATTTGCCTTCTTCCATTATCCCTGTAGGTGGGAACAATGGGGGGCAGGTAGAGGAGATAAGGTGTTCTGTGTATACTCAATAATCCTGCTAACATCACATTGCCTCGGAGAAATGGATATGTGTTTTATAAACCTTGTTAAGTTTGATCTCATTTACTCTTACTGCAATTATCACTTGGAATTTTATAGGACAATGAGCATACCTAGAGGAGGATTTAATCATTAAATACTTTCAGCCTAATTGGTTCTCATTTGGAGGAGATGCCTTGGGTTTGGAAACAAGCTACAAGTTAGCAGAGCATGCTGGTTCATTGCTCAACTGTGGAGTTGACGGATACAAGGGAAGATTCTGACTTGGCATTCATTTAGCATCTAGTTGACATATATGTCTTCAGGGCTGCCCCCAGGGCTCTTTGTTTGTTAGTTGTGTCTCTGCTGGGCAGACACTGAGGACAAGTCACTTAGTTTTCAAAATTACTTAATTGTTGAATAATTTTGAAAAAGAATCTGCTCACTCTGAAGCTATTTTCAATGTATATAATTGAGTATTATTAATACTAATGATCCCATAGAGTTATTCCTATTATTTAACAAATATATCTGAAATGCTTAGTAAATGCCTGGCACATAAAGAAACTTATAAATACTCCTATACATGCATTCACACACATTTTCAGACATACAGACACATCTTTCTATGCTTTCTTCTATTTTTGTCTTTATTATAAAATTTTCCTCCTCTGTCAATAATTCTAAGTAATGAGGTTAGGAGTCATGCCATCTAGAACTTCACTCATTTTTACCATAGGTAAAAGGCTACCATAGTATGGAGGGGAGACACCAAGTACTTTTAATGAGGCTAGCCCATGTTGAGAGTAGCTATGTCCAAATAAAGTTCACATTGTATTTGAAAGCTGTAGAAAACTGGTTTTGAAAAAGCAGAGAAAATGATGTTAACTATTTTAATAATTTTAATGCTGTCTTGTATAGAGAGAATATTTTGTGTATTATATGGATGCCTTATTTGTCAATGAAAAAGCCTATGATTTATGGCTTAGGCAGGAAATGGGAGGTGGGACATCTGGGAGTCAAAACAATTCTGGGAGAGAGCCAGGCAGGAGATTCACCAGGAAAATGTGACCAGATAGAGGAATGGTGCCTGAGCACTTGTACCCATTCACAGAGCAGAATGTAGTTTAAAATAAATGGGTTAGCTTAAGTTCTGAGTCTAGTCAGAGAAGAACCTAGCTATATGGCCAAGGTATTTATAAATATATTTTAAGTCTGAATTTTATTTTTATGATCCTGGGGCTAAGAGGAAAAACCAGGGCTTAACTTCAACACTCTTGTGATAAAATATTTCTGATGTACAGGTTGTTAAGTTTATAAACTCCCTGCAATAATTTGGCAAAGGTCAATGGAAGACCTTCTATAGAAACACTGAAGTTATCCTTCTCATAGTAACTGTACTTGAAGTGACTCGTGTTTCTCTTGCTCCTCAGTCATGCACTTTTTAGTTGTAATTACCTGGCATTTCTCCTATTTTAAAGATTTTTATATTTATTTTAATAATGTGCATACATGTGTGTCTTATATGGGTATGTACACATGAGTACATGTGCCTACTGAGACCAAAGAGGGAATCTAAACATCTGGAGCTGGAGTACAGAAATAGTAAGCCACCCCATATGAGTGCTCAAAATTAAAATAACGTCCTTTGGAAGAGCAGTGGGTGCTCTTAACCACCACACGATCTTTCTAGCCCCTGTCTGAAATTTCTATATGGACCATACTGTCAGCTTAAATGTACTGTTTCCTAAACTGTAATTTTATTTTCTTCACAGCTATATCCTATTTCTGATTTTCCTATTTTTCTTCTAGTCTTACTGCTTCTAGGACCTCACCACTACTTGCTTGAACCCCATACGTAGTGGTAGACTGCTTCTATCACTTGGTCTCTATTCAATCTATTCTGCAAATACAATCCAAACTCATCTGTCTAAAATATAATTTTAAAAATATATATATGATTGTTTTTAAATGCTTTCAATAGCACCCATTTTTTTCATGAGATAAAAATTTACATCCTTGAAGTCAGCATTTAAACCTTTCCTACAATCTTAAAATGCTGGTCCAGTCTCTGTCTTGTTTCACCTTCTGAACCTAGGAAAAAATCAATACTTATCATATTTTGTAGAAGCACAGCTTCTGGAGAGGTACTATATGTTCAAGAAAAGCAAGTCATCTTTGACTGTTGCATTGAGAGGAAGACACTGCATTTTTAAAAAATATCTGTAAGCTTATATGCCTTCCAGATAAGTTGTAATTTTCTTCTCAACTAACTTAACTGAAGAAGACAAGTGTTCTTGGTCTGATGGGAACTGAGAGGGGGAAAGGCACAATGAGGTGAGATTGGAGTCCCGAGAATCATTTTACAATGTCTTAAAAGCTTCTGATTATATTACTGAATGCAAGGACCATACAAGTCACTACAGCCATGACACTACAGGTTCCCAGTTATTTGAATTTTACTCTGGGCTTTTTTTTTTTCCAGAAAGAAGGAAATTTTGATGTGTACCTTCAGGGGATAAAGTTTCTGGAGAGTGATGAACACAAACAGAACTGCTCAAGACTTATAGTTGTATGATTTCTGAAGCCTTGAACTTACGGAGTCCATTACGACTTTCTAAACCTTCTTGGTCATTAAATCATGAAGCAGTCTCAAAACTAAATGGCAGAGAGTTTTATAGACACTTTATAGAAAACCCGGACAAGGAATTTAACTGACTTTTCAAGGAAACAAGGTTAGACTTTCAACACTGTGGCTGTGTTCATGTATTCCTTTGCTTTGGTAAATGCAAAAATCAGTCATCAACCCAACTGTATATTCTTGACCTGTAAAGTAGATGTTTCTTGCTCTATTTATAAAAAATTGATTTTTTTTTTACTTACAAAGATAAGTTTCCCAGGGAAATCCATGGCAAAGTTTTCATTATGAAATCATATTTACATTGGTTTTCTTTGAGGAAAACATAATATTCTGCTAATTCTTACCTTTACAATTCAAAGAAGGTTGACATATACAGTAATCCAACCTTCATTTCTAAATGTTTATTTTTTATTATAACAGCAGTGTCTGCTCATTACAGTAATGTTGGAAAGTGCAAAAATAAAAAAATTAGAATTTATTTTAATTTGCATACTCTTGAATGCAATAAATTCAGAGCTCCTCAATTCTGTTTGGCGAGTTTTGTAAAGTATTCACATACTTGTGTACCCGTACCCAAGCCATGATGCAGAACCTTTCTCATACCCTGATGTTTCTTTACTGTGTACATTATTCCATCTTTATCTTACATATAGAAACACTATGCCGATTTGTATCAAGAGGATAGAATTAAAAATAAAAAGTAATCAAATCCCACCATCAGCCCCATGTCCTGGCACACTCCTGAAGTCCCAGAACTCAGATGGTGGAGGAAGGAGGGTAATGAATTTGAGGTCAGCCTGGACCCCTATGACTGACAATCACTGCTTAACTCTTTAGCATCTTTTGACATCACCTATTCTCTCTAAAGTATGATGGCTTGAGTTGGCTTTTGAAGCACAATGTTTCTTTCTTTTTCTTCTTTTTCCATTATTTCTTTCTGGTTTGCTTTCTCCATTGTCCATGTCTCAGTTCACTAAGATCAAAATGAATGAATCAACATCTGTTCCTCTTCTATTCTCTATCTACATAATCTTTCTAGCCATGTGATCGAGTCCTGCGGCCTAAATTTGATGCCTAAGCATGTAGCTCTCATTTTTATGTCTACAACCCTGAATGCTCCTACAAAGTTCAATCCTATCTCCAATTCATGTGGTAACATCTAAGGAAATATACTCAGTTTCTAAGTCTTGGTCATGTATTCAAAAATATTCCTTCTATAATACCCATAAAAGAAAATGGAATTTTCCATTTTTTAGGCCAAATGACTAAAAGAGTATTCTTTTTGTTTTATTTAAAAAGGTTTAAATTAAGTTTTATAAAATTAGAGAGAGAATGGGAGAGAGAGAGAGAGAGAGAGAGAGAGAGAGAGAGAGAGAGAGAGAATGTGCGCATGCTATGACACTTGTGGAAGACTTTAGGTGTTGGATCTCTCCTTGCACTATGTGGCTTGAGCTTAGGTTTTTAGGCTTGTTGGTATGTGCCTTTACCTGTAACAACATCTCACTAGCCATCAATAATATTACTGACTCTACTATTTCTTACTGTGGGAACCCCAACCATGAAATCTTATCAATACCATTTATGAGTATACATGGTAATTTTAAAGATTTTTTGCTATCTTCTGTATTAATGTCTGATTCCAATTCTTTTGCTCTCCTCTGGGAATGATGTCGTAATGTTACAAATAGCTGGTTCACTACTCTGTAATCTGTTTTCAACATAGAAGATTGGTGTGATCTAAAATATTAATGTATTCTTTCAAGATGCAGTAATCCTGCATTAATTGATTTTATATTTTTTATTTACACAATTTTATGATATAGCATTTTTAGGCCATTACAAATTCTTTATAAACATAATTTTAAATGATTAAATGGTTGTTACATGTTCAGAGAAACTGATTTTTCTTATCTCCACATTTTTATTGGACATTTGACTAATAATTCTAACTATTGTTAAGGAGAACCTTGGTACAAAAAGCTATCTACCCATTCTATTTACAACACTGGGTAGCTATCCAGGGACTTCAGGGTTAAACAGCATACATATTTTGAGGCTATAAAACTGTCTTATTTAGGATTTCTGTTGCTGTGATAAAACACCATGGCCAAAAGCAAGTTGTGGAGGAAAGATGTTATTTGGCTTATACTTTCACATTATAGTCCGTTATTGAAGGAATTTGGGACAGAACTCAAATAGGACAGAAATCAGAAGGCAGGAGCTGATGTAGATACCATAGAGAGTGCTGACTATAAGCTTGCTCCCCATGGCTTGCTCAGCCTGCTTTCTTGTGGAATCTAGTACCACTAGCTCAGGGGTAGCATCACCCATAATGGGCTGGAACCTTCACAATCAATCACAAATTAAGAAAATGCCTTACATAAGGAGGCATCTCAGATGAGGTTCTCTCCTTGCAGATGACTCTAGGTTGTGTGAAATTGACATAAAACTAGCCAGGACAAGTTCCATTAATTTTGCCAAGTAATTTTCCAAGGGAATGTATCAGAATACACTCCTACACGTAATGTCAACAATATAATAATCCAGAAAATTTTGTCTAGACAAGCTGAGTTTTATTAATAGCTTCACAAGATATATAAATAATAGATTAACCCAAAGTGGTTTATATTTTCAGAGTTTAACAAGGTGAATAGATTAGACTTTACTTGTTATTGCTAATCATGTTGGAGCAGAAGTGTATACAGAATTCAGGGTCATGGAGTGAAGTGGTTTAGAAAATGAGCTTTGGAAAGAGACACACAGGTTTGTATATTGGATTGATGGCTTGATTGCTTAGTAACCATAGATTTGAGCAAGTCACTTACATTTAGAGCCTCATCTATGAAACTGGGATAATAAAGTCTATCATGCAGAACTGTTGTAAAGATTAAATGAAAATGATGATATACATAAATTATTTAGGATGAGGTTGGCACTCATAAATGTTATTTCTTATCTGCACTTCCAAAGTAATTTCTTCTTCTAGGTTAATAGTTCCACCATAACATCCTCAGAAATACATGGTAAGCAGGCCATTTCTCCCGTGGCTTACTGAACTCTTGTGAGTACAAGAGAGGGTTTTAAATTCTGCTTTGCTCAGGGCAAGTTAGCCAGCTGTCATGTCAGAATGTGAGCAGCACCAGACAGAAGTGTCATATGGGGGTTGGGGCTCAACAACTGGCTGGAGTCCTGGTTCTGGAAGGTTGAAGTTAAGATGTTAAGGAAAGTACAAGAGAGGCAAGCTAAGGGACATACCCTGACAGTCCTAATAATCAAAACAGAGTGGGAAGTCAGTGTACAAGATTTGTGATGAGAGATGTAATTTCTTATCTTCAGGAACAGTCAAGAAGGGGAATTCTGAGAATGATAACTAAAGTCATGGTACAAACATTAAACTATAATGCTTATAATTCTTTTCACCAGTTCTGAATATTTTTTATCATCAGTGACCCATTATTTGTGTGTGTTATATTATTTTTACAGCATTTATTTTACTTCATGGCTCAGACCATGATATTGTATTGCATTGAAGTTTTCAGCCCTCAAGCCTCATTTAATGTGAAATGTGTCTTAGTCTTACTTTATTTTATAAAGTGTTACTATTTTTTAAATGAAAATAAAGTTATTTTACAACATGCCCTACAACTTGGGCTTTGCAAAACTAATATTTTGAGATACATACTCTTACAACCAGTATCTATTGGATACCTTCTGTAGATGTGTGCTGTGGAAGGATTCTAGCAGAGCTGGGGGGTGAGCATCTGTAGCCTGTAGAGACAAGCATCCAGTAGATACAGGCTAAGGCCCTAGGGTAGGATGGGGATCTGGAGGATGAACCAGGGTTATAAGTCCACATCCCTAGCTGGAAGGGACCTTGAGGGGTCACTCAGTCCATCTGCTCTGCCCTCAGCTGAAATGCTTTTCTACTCTCCCAGACATGCTTGCCTATTTTTAAAGTCCTCCAGGGAAAGTAATTCTCTGTGTGGCTTCCACACTAGTGCTCTTGTGCTTACTGCACGGCCCTCCCTGTGGCTTACACAACTTCTCTAAAGGACAGGACTTATGTTTTTTGTTCATCTTGTTTTTATGGATGACTTATAGGAGTGCAGCACTTCATTCTCTATGGATGATTGTGTAAATATATTCATGCCTAAGGATTCTTTTCTTTAACTTAATCTAACTTTTAAAAAGGACCCTAGTGTGTACAAATAAGAGTATTGTTACAATATCAATAATGGCAAGCAATAAAACAACATGTGATTACTATATATGCATTGTACATTATTGCATTAATAATATATTTTGAATTAAATTTATTTTCCATAGACCCTATTGCCATGCAAATTTAGATAATTTTTTTCAGTCTTTTGCATTTCTTTTCACATTATAAAATATTAAACATGTAGTGTAGAACACCAATTCAAGCATTATTGCAGAGTTAAAGAAGGAAAACATCTCTTCCTTTCCCATTAAAGTCCTCAAACATAGTTTGTGTTTATAATTTTGATTGTGCAGAGCTCACTATTTTTTGAGTCTTCTGGCCCCAAGGATCCACCTACTTGCCTTCCAGTGTTCTGGGAGGACAGATATGTGCTATATCTCACAGAGTTTTACATGGGTCCTGGAGATCTGAACTCAGATCTTCCTGCCTGTGTGTCAAGTACTTGACTAACTGAGCTATGCCCTCGGCCCCTAACTCCTCCTTTTAAACACTCTTATCTTTCTTGATGGCATCAGAACATCTCAGCCTGGTAATATTTTTCTTCTAAGTGTGTTACTAACTGAATATAGCTCTTCTATCTATGTAAAAAACAAAAAGGAAAGGAAAAAAGAAAACGAAAGAAAGAAGTGGACGAAGAACATAGTCTTGGGAAGAAGAGCAGACTGGCAGGACCAGGGAACTGGGCATGTAAAATATTTCTGGAGGAAACAGATGTCCTGTTGTGAAAATAGCATCTTACCAACCAAGTGGTAATAAACAGGGCTTGTTATGAGGTCAAAGGACAGTGTTTTCCCTGTGAGACACCAAAATTCTCTGCTCACCACTAACGCATCAGCTTAGATGTGCTGGTGGTAGTGCATTAAATATCCAAAGTATGCAGCAGGAGTCCTTCTCTTTTCTTTCTAGGCAGCATTCAGTGATGATGTCTGTTCATGCATCTGACACAAAAACTATTAAACTAAAAAAAAATTATTCACTGCCTGCTTGGCTCGGGCTCAGAAAATTGCCCAGAATTTGTTGGTAGTTATGGTACTTTTTACTGTCCACTGTTTTGTCATGTTAGAGAGTCTGCTGCCCAAAAAGATCCCCAATGCTTAGCCTCCTGAGTTTCTTTAGGCCAAACTTTCATAACCTTCATTTATTACAAATGAACACATATTTTTTGCACCTTCTATCTCAGGGTCATTGTGTCAGTGACAATGGTGACTAGACAGACGTAGTCCTTGCCTCCTCGTTAGTACAGTTTACACTCTCCTATGAAGAGGACCCAATTATTGCATCCCACCAGGTACTTTTCTTCTTCTATCCTCTCTTATGGTCACATTGCAGCCCACACCAATGTCATAATTTTTATTATCTTTTCTGCTCTTGTATTCTAACATTTCTGCTTTTCCATATGCTTTCTTTCTAAATCTACCTTAGTTAGAGGCAAAAAATTACATTTATAATGTAATTTATTTCCCAGTGTATTCAGCCCTAACTAAAAAGTTCTGTGGATCACCAGACATCCACTGCAGTTTTTTCATCTGACAAGTCTAACCCATTCCTTGTTTCGATTACTTAATGGATAAGAAAAGCCCTGGGTCAATGGAGGAAAGCATAGACATAAATGCTTTATGACAAGTAAAAATGAACACCATGACATAATGAGAAAAATAATCATGTTGTCTGTGGAAATAATTTGAACTTTAAGAATGATGGTACCTGAACAGATATAAACTTCTGTTAAACATGGAGAGTCTAGAAATTAGTGTTAAGAGTAAATTTTGGCTCTTTTTGGAATTGTCCAGGATGTCCTGTGTTTGTTTGTGCTATTTGTATTCCCTTTCTTCTATGCTGTTTCTGGGATCATCGTGCTATTTTAGTTCTTACTTAACCATACTCCCTGTTGAGATGCTAAAATATCTTGAAAGTGGCAGTGCTGAGTTTTTACATGCCCAGGAGGTGGAAAGTGCAGGGTTGATTTGTAATGACACTTTCCTGTAGAGTAAATTTTTAGCTGTAATGATATTTTGGGCTGCTTGATCCCACTAGATTTGGAGAAGTTTGAATTACCTTAAATAACTTGAACACAAACACTCCTCTGTTACCCCTGAGACATACTCACTGAAGCACGGAAATTAATTCAAATAAGCATCTAAGCTTCATTGAATTTTTTTGATACTTTATTTACATTTCAAATGTTTCCCCCTTTCCAGATCTGCCCTTTGGAACTCCCCATCCACTGCCCCCTCCCCCTGCCTCTATGACGGTATTCCCCCACCCAACCCCCCACCCACCATTCTCATCTTCCCTCCTTGGCATTCCCCTATAATGAGGCATCTAACACTCTCAGGCCCAAGGGCCTATCCTCTCTCTGATGGCTAACAAGACCCTCCTCTGCCACATATGTGGCCAGCACCATGGGTCCCTCCATGTGAATTCTTTGGTTGGTGATCCAGTCTCCGGGAGCATGCAGAGATCAGGCCAATTGACACTGTTGCTCCCTCCATGGGCCTGCAAACTCTCTCAGTTCCTTCAGTCCCTTCTCCAACTCTTCCATCTAGAACCTCATGCTCAGCCCAATGGTTGCTGTGAAGTGAATCTTGGGTATTCTGAACTTTTGGGCTAATAATCACTTATCAGTGAGTACATACCGTGTTCATTCTTTTGTGACTGAGTTACCTCGCTCAGGATGATATTTTCAAGTTCCATCCATTTGCCTGCAAATTTCATGAAGTCATTGTTTTTAATAGCTGAGTAGTAGTCCATTGTGTAAATGTACCACATTTTCTGTATCCATTCCTCTGCTGAGGGACATCTGGGTTGTTTCCAGCTCCTGGCTATTATAAATATGGCTGCTATGAACATAGTGGAACATGTGTCTTTATTACATGTTGGAACATCTTCTGGGTATATGCCCAGGAGTGGAATAGCTGAGTCCTCAGGTAGTATTATGTCCATTTTTCTGAGGGTCCACCA
>CM052701.1:64387581-64414237 GCA_028551405.1 Uromys caudimaculatus
AAGAAAGAAAACTTCAGACCAATTTCCCTTATGAATATCAATGTAAAAATACTCAATAAAATTCTCGCAAACCTAATCTAAGAAGACATCAAAATGATCATTCATCATGATCAAGTAGGCTTCATCCCAGGGATGCAGGGATGGTTCAATACCCGGAAATCCATCAATGTAATCCACTACATAAACAAACTCAAAGAAAAAAAACCACATGGTCATTTCATTAGATGCTGAAAAAGCATTTGAGAAAATTCACCATCCCTTCATGATAAAAGTCTTGGAAAGATTAGGAATTCAAGGCCCATACCTAAACATAGTAAAAGCAATATACAGCAAACCAGTAGCCAACATCAAACTAAATGTAGAGAGACTCGAAGCCATCTCACTAACATCAGGGACTAGACAAGGCTGTCCTCTCTCTCCCTAACTATTCAATATAGTAATTGAAGTTCTAGCTAGAGCTATTAGACAACAAAAGGAGGTCAAAGGGATACAAATTGGAAAGGAAAAAAATCAACATATCACTATTTGCAGATAATATGATGGTATACTTAAGTGACCCGAAAAACTTTACCAAAGAACTGCTGCAGCTGATAAACAACTTCAGCAACGTGGCTGGATATAAAATTAACTCAAACCAATCAATAGCCTTCCTATACTCAAAGGATAAACAGGCTGAGAAAGAAATTAGGGAAATGACACCCTTCACAATTGTCACAAACAATATAAAGTATCTTGGTGTGACTCTAACCAAGCAAGTGAAAGATCTGTATGACAAGAACTTCAAGTCTCTGAAGAAAGAAATCGAAGAAGACCTCAGAAGGTGCAAAGATCTTCCATGCTCATGGATTGGGAGGATTAATATAGTAAAAATGGCCATCCTGCCAAAAGCAATCTACAGATGCAATGCAATCCCCAACAAAATTCCAACTCAATTCTTCATAGACTTAGAAAGAGCAATTCTCAAATTCATTTGGAACAACAAAAACCCCAGGATAGCAAAAGCTATTCTCAACAACAAAAGAACTTCTGGGGGAATCAGCATCCCTGACCTCAAGCTGTACTATAGAGCAGTAGTAATCAAAACTGCATGGTATTGGTACAGTGGCAGACAGGTAGATCAATGGAATAGAATTGAAGACCCAGAAATGAACCCACTCACTTATGGTCACTTGATTTTCGACAAAGGAGTGAAAACCACCTAGTGGAAAAAAGACAGCATTTTCAACCAATGGTGCTGGTACAACTGGTGGTCAACATGTAGAAGAATGCGAATTGATCCATTCCTATCTCCCTGTACAAAGTTCAAGTCCAAGTGGATCAAGGACCTCCACATAAAACCAGATGCACTGAATCTAATAGAAGTGAAAGTGGGGAAAAGTCTTGAACACCTGGGTACAGGGGAAATGTTCCTGAACAGAATACCAATGGCTTCTGCTCTAAGATCAAGAATTGACAAATGGGACCTCATGAAATTGCAAAGCTTCTGTAAGGCAAAGGATAATGTCAATAGCACAAAATGGCAACCAAATGATTTGGAAAAGATCTTAACCAATCCTACATCCGATAGAGGGCTAATATCCAATATATACAAAGTATTAAAGAAGTTAGATTCCAGAAACTCAAATATCCCTATCAAAAAAATGGGGAACAGAGCTAAACAGAGAATTCTCAACTGAGGAAACTCATATGGCTGAGAAGCACCTAAAGAAATGTTCAACATCCTTAGTCTTCAAGGAAATGCAAATCAAAACAAGTCTGAGATTCCACCTCACACCAGTCAGAATGCTAAGATCAAAAACTAAGGTGACAGTAGATGCAGGCAAGGATGTGGAGAAAGAGGAACACTCCTCCATTGTTGGTGGGATTGCAAGCTGGTACAACCACTCTGGAAATCAGTTTGGCAGACCCTGAGAAAAATGGACATAATACTACCTGAGGACCCAGCTATACCTCTCCTGGGCATATACCCAGAAGATACTCCAACATGTAGTAAAGACACATGCTCCACTATGTTCATAGCAGCCATATTTATAATAGCCAGGAGCTGGAAACAACCCAGATGTCCCTCAGCAGAGGAATGGATACAGAAAATGTGGTACATTTACACAATGGAGTACTACTCAGCTATTAAAAACAATGATTTCATGAAATTTGCAGGCAAATGGATTGAATTGAAAATATCCTGAGCGAGGTAACTCAAGTCACAAAAGAACGAACATGTTATGTATTCACTGATAAGTGGATATTAGCCCAAAAGTTCGGAAGACCCAAGTTTCACTTTACAGTAACCGCTGGACTGAGAGTGAGGTTCCCAGATGGAGGAGTTGGAGAAGGGATTGAAGGAGCTGAGGGAGTTTGCAGTCTTATGGAGGGAGCAACAATGTCAACTGGCCTGACTCCCCTCGTCCTCTGGAGGCTGGACCACCAACCAAAGATTACACATGGAGGGACCCATGGCTTGGGCCACATATGTGGCAGAGGAGGGCGTTGTTGGCCATCAGGGGGAGGAGAGGCCCTTGGGCCTGAGGGTGTTAGAGGCTCCAGTAAAGGAGAATGTCAAGGTGGGAATACGGGAGTGGGTGGGCGGGTGGGTGGATGTTGGAATACCCTCATAGAGGCGAGGGAGGAGGAGGGAATAGGGTGTTTCCAAAGAGGAGACCTGGAAATGGGGAAACATTAGAAATGTAAAAAGTATCAAAAAATAAATAAATAATTAAAAAAAATAAAGTAAAACTGATGAACTTGGGGGAAAAAAAAAAGAAAAAGAAAACCATCCATTTCACCTGGATTTTCCAGTTTTGTTGAGTATGGGCTATTGTAGTAGGATCTAATCATTTTTTGAATTTCCTCCATTTCTGTTGTTATGTCTCCCTTTTCATTTCTGATCTTGTTAATTTGGATATTGACTCTGGGCCCTTTACTTACTTTGGCTAGGGGTTTTTCTATCTTGCTGATTCTCTTAATGAACCCGCTTCTTGGTTTTGTTGATCCTTTGTATTGTTCTCTGTGTTTCTATTTGGTTGATTACAGTCCTGAATTTGACTATTTGCTGCTATTCACTTCTCTTGGGTGAGTTTGCATCTTTTTGTTCTAGAGCTCTGAGGTGTGCTGTTAAGTTGTTAGTGTAAGTTCTCTCCAGTTTCTTTACCAAGGCACTTAGTGCTATGACTTTCCCCCTTAGCACTGCTTTCATTGTATCCCATAACTTTAGGTATGATATGTTAATATTTTCACTAAATTCCAGAAAGTCTTTAATTTCCTTCTTATTTTTTCCCTGACAAGTTATCATTGAAAAGAAAGTTGTTCAGTTTCCACGTATATGTGGGCTTTCTGTTACTTTTTTGCTGATATTGAAGACCAGCCTTAGGCCATGGTGATTTGATAGGATGCACGGCATTATTTCAATCTTCTTGTATAGGTTGAGGCTTGTTTTGCGACCAATTATATGGTGGATTTTGGAGAAGGTACCATGAGGTGCTGAGAAGAAGGTGTATTCTTTTGTTTTAGGGTGAAATGTTCTGTAGATATCTGTTAAATCCATTTGGTTCACAACTTCTATTAGCTTCACTGTGTCTCTGTTTAGTTTCTGTTTCAATGATGTGTCCATTGATGAGAGTAGGGTGTTGAAGTCCCTCACCATTATTGTGTGGGGTTCAATGTATATTTTGAGCTTTAGTAAAGTTTCTTTTATGAATGTGTGTGCCCTTGCATTTGGGGCATAGATGTTCAGAATTGAGACTTTCTCTTGGTGGATTTTCCCTTTGATGAATATGAAGTGTCCTTCCTCATCACACTTGATAACTTTGGGTTGAAAGTCTATTTTATTGTATATTAGGATAGCAACTCCAGCTTGTTTCTTGGGACCATTTGCTTGGAAGAAGTTTTTCCATCCTTTTACTCTGAGATATTTTCTGCCTTTGTTATTGAGGTGTGTTTCTTGCATGCAACAAAATGTTGAATCTTGTTTGCGAATCCAGTCTGTTAGCTTATATCTTTTTATGTTTGTTGAGTCCATTAATATTGAGAGATATCAAAGACAGATGACCGTTGGTTCCTGTTATATTTGTTTTTGTAGATGGCTTTATGTGCTTGTGGTTCTTTCCTTTTGGCTTTGTTGTGAGATGCTTAAAATCTTTTTTTTTTTTTTTTTGGTTTTTCGAGACAGGGTTTCTCTGTATAGTCCTGGCTATCCTGGAACTCGCTTTGTAGACCAGGCTGGCCTCGAACTCAGAAATCCGCCTGTCTCTGCCTCCCAAGTGCTGGGATTAAAGGCTTGCGCCACCACTGCCCGGAGATGTTTAAAATCTTATCTTTTCTTTGGTGTAGGTACCTTTCTTGTGTTGCAGTTTTCCTTCTAGGATCCTCTGTAGGGCTGGATTGATAGATAGATACTGTTTGAATTTGGTTTTGTCCTGGAGTATTTTGGTTTCTCCATCTATATTGATTGAGAGTTCTGCTGGTTATAGTGCTGGCATTTGTGTTCTCTAAGAGTCTGCATGACCTCTGACCAGGCTCTTCTGGCTTCCATAGTGTCTGTTGAGAAGTCTGGTATAATTTTGATAGGTCTACCTTTGTATTTACTTGGCCCTTTTCCCTTGCAACTTTTAATATTCTTTCTTTGTTCTGTGCAGTTCGTTTTGATTATTATTTGATGAAAGGATTTTCTTTTCTGGTCCCATTTATTTGGTATTCTATAGCTTTCTTTTACCTTTATGGCCATCTATTTCTTTAGGTTGGGAAAGTTTTCTTCTATGATTTTGTTGAAGATGGTTTTAGGTCCTTTGGACTGGGAATCTTCCTTCTCTATTCCAATCACTCTTAAATTTGGTCTTTTCATTGTGTCCTCAATTTCCTGGATGCTTTGGGTTAGGAGATTTTTATGTTTTGAATTTTCTTTTACAGTTGTGTCAATCTCTGCTATGGTATCTATACACCTGAGATTCTCTCTTCTATCTCTTGTATTCTGTTGGTGATACTTATATCTGTAATTTCTGACCTCTTTCCTAGGTTTTCCATCTTTAGGTTTTCCTCCATTTGTGTTTTCTTTATTGGTTCTACTTCTACTTTTATGTCTTTGACTGCTTTATGCAATTCCTTCACCTTTTTGATTGTGTTTTCCTGTATTTCTTTAAGAGATTTATTTGTTTACTCTTTAAGGGCTTCTACCTGTTTATCTGTATTTTCCTATATTTCTTTCAGTGAGTTATTTTTTTAAATTGTATTGTATATTTTCTTTATTTAAATTTTAAATATTTCCTCTTTTCAGGTCTCCCCTTTGGAAAACCCCTATCCCATCCCCCTCCCCTGCCTCTATGAGGGTACTCTCCCACCCACCCACTCCCATCTTCCTGCACTGGCATTCCCCTACATTGAAGCATTGAACACCCTCAGGCCCAAGGCCTCTCCTCCCACTAATGTCCAACAAGGCCTTCTTCTGCCACATATGTCGGTGAGTTATTTATATCCTCCTTAAAGGACTTTGTTATCTTCATGAGATAGAATTTTAGGTCAGCTTCCTGATTTTCAGGTGTGTTGGTGTATTCAGTGCTTGCTGCGGTGAGAGAACTGGGTTCTGATGATGCCCATGTATATTGGCTTCTGTTGCTTATGGTCTTGCACTTGCCTCTCACCATCTGGTTATCCCTAGTGTTTTCTGGTCTGGGTGACTCTGTCTGGAGTCTGCTTCTTTTGTCCCTGGGTTGCTTCAGGTCTCCTGGTAGGTCCAAGGCCCTGGCTGTAGCAGACCTCCTGTGAGGCCTTCCAAGGGGGAGATCTTCAGAAGGCCAGAGAAGCTGCTGATCTGTTGCCCTGGCTGCAGTAGATCTCCTAGGAAGCCTTTAGACTGTTGTGTCTTCAGAGGAACAGTCAAGCTGTTGTCCTGTGTGAAGTTGTTCTTTGGGGGGGGGGGGAGGAGTGGCTATGGACTGTGGTTTCTGTTTCCCTGTGCAACAGAACTCCAGGGAGGCTTTCAGTCTGTTGCCCTGCATGCCATTATCATCTCTAGTTTCAGAGGGTCTGATGTTCTCTTCTGATCTCCATAGGCACTGCATACACATGGTAGATATACATACACACAAGCAAAACACTTATACCCAAAAATACATGAATAAATCTAATATATATGTAATAAAAATAGATGGATACACAGCTAGCATATAATCCTGGTTTCTACTTTAGATTATAAGAATTACCTGTTATTTATGATAACTGTCCACGGTATATGCTCATTTTTTTCTTTAGATAGAAATTCAGTTGATTTTTTGATATAAAACAAGATCCCTTCATTCCTGTGGGTTGAAACTTTTGATGGGTACAGTTTTGATATAACAGTTATGACTTATAACATTACATTAAACAAAAGGATGTAGATTAAGAGGGCTCCCTTTTCTCTCACCAAATGCCCACTTGCCCTCATTAGGTAAAAAGAAGCAGGTCAATGACTTTAGTCAACCTTGTAAGGCTGTGATCCAATTAATGGTTCATAAACATGATGAAGAATCTAGAATGATTATTTAGCAATCTCAGCTTCTATATAAGTGGAAATATTTGAAGGAATTCCAGTAGAATAATTTCATCCTTTGTAACACAAATTTTATGCAGGTATGGGCTAATGTTAAGTAAGGAAGAAAACAAATATTCTGCAAGTGAGATATTCAAAAGAACACAAAGAGATATACTTTGTACTACTGGGTTTTCAATCTATCTTTGGTGAGAGAGAGAAATATTTCAGTCATTGTTCTAATAGCATTAACTGTTTTCTTCAGGGTAGTGTCCCTTCCTCATGAGGGGAGTCCATTCAACTGATGTTCTAACTGGTCTACAATAGCCTATTCTTCAATTTTACAAGACTAATTATATTTAGAAGATGCAATGTATAACAGGAACAGTGAAAATCCAGGGCAAGAGAAGACTAGTTCATATATAAACAATTATTTCTTTGATCAGAAACAATATTGTATTAGATAGCAAAACAGTATACGAAGTATTAAATAAGACCTCATATGGTTATTTGAATGAAAATGTCCCTTATAGATTTATATGTCTGAATCCGTGGTTTCCTGCAAATGGAACTGTTTGTGAAGGATTAGGAGATATAGACTTATTTGAGTGGATGTGGTCATGTGTGTGTGATTGGGAGTGTGTTTTGAGGTTTAAACTACCCATGCCAAGACCCCCCCTCTCTACCTAATGCATGAAGATCAGCATGTAAGCTCTTAGTTACTGATCCAATACTATACCTGCTTGCTGTCTTTCTCCCCTCTATGGTGGTTATGGTCTACTTTTCTGAAACTGTAAGCAAGTCCCCAGTTACTTTGTTCTAAATTTGCCTTGGTCATGGTGTATTATCAAAGCAATAGTAATCCCAACAAGATGTGTATGATGGTAGGTTTATAAACAGACAATAGGTAGGGACAGAGATTCTAAATCTAGAAGCCCTCCCTATTTCAGAAAGAAAAAAATTACATCATCTTTATGAAATGCAGTGATGTAACATTTAGGGTTATGATGCTATATCAGGGATACAGGTTCTGTTTCTGCTGCTGCATCCAGACAAGCCTTGCTGAGGGAAAGTTCCTAAGGTTGAGCTTATGTGTAAACTCCATCACTGCCTTTTTGAGAACCATTTTAGTGAGCTTCATACATATGAAGTCTTTGAGAGAGCAGGATAATTGGTTTTACATGTCATTTGTCTTATTCTTTCACTTTTCAAAGTCATATTTCTTAAGAGTGAAAATTTTATTGCATGCTCATATAAATCCAAAATATTATTCTAGTAGCCTGTTCTAAAATGTCCATCTACATAGCTGCTTGTTGAAGCACCCTCATATGAGTATTCTAAACTCAGCCTTAGAAATGTGTTCTATCTGGCCATACCACTGCCCGTGGTTCTAATATAGATTGGATCTTTACATCATACCTCTCTTTACCAGAGTAAATTTGATTTTGAAGTTTCATTTCTGCATATGATAGAAAACACAGAATACTTAATTTATCTGTATCTGGATCATTCTGTCAACCATAATGCCCTCGGTTTCATTTGTCTTCTTGTCGAAGACTTGATTTCATTCTTTTTGATTGAATAGTACCACATTATAGATATATGCTGAACTTTCTTTACCACTCTGTTAGTAGGCACTCAGATTGCTTCTATATATTGGCTATTATGTATAGTACTGCAATGACTATGGGTATTCAACCACCTTTTCTGAATGAGATAAATAGATATAGTTTGTTTTTAGGGTTTTGTTGTTGTTGTTGTTGTTTTGTTTGTTTTTGCTTTTGAGTAACCTCACATGGTTGTTTATTCCCATCCAGGACATAGTTATAACTTCCCATAACAGATTTATATTGGATATCAGTTTTAACTGCATAAACAAGACCTTGGGAAGTAACCAGATAGTTTGGGGGTCTCTGTGTTTATGATGGAAGACACTTTCTGTCAAAATTCCACCACTATCCTGACCCAATTGTTTTCTACTCTGTGTAAGCACTGCAGTGGAGACTGGGACCTAAATATTACATTGGTGTTAATCCAATGTTAATGATTCCTGATACTCTAGCGTTGTCTTTTCCTTTCCTCATTCTACACTCTAATTGTCACAAGTCTCTTGAGAGACATAGCAAGAGGACTCACACTTTGGTACATGCCTGTGATCTCATCTCCTTATTCTGTGGGTTTTGAAGAGTAAACTGATAATTGGACAATACATCTTATGCTCTTAAAGTGATTCAAGTTGATCCTCTAATCGGTTGACTTAATTTTGTCTATGCCAGTCAAGTAGAACCTATTTCTACTGTAGTCGGAGCTCCCAATGAATTCATGGGGTCAACGATACCAGAAGGCATAAATTCTTCACATGAATGCTCAACTCTCTATAATGGAGGCCATATAACTACCTATGGTTTTTGAAAGTTACTTAACATCTACCATCTTTAGAATGTTGGAAGTAAGAAGCTCACTTCTACTGACATGTTTCCCAATGACATCTTTGGATTATAGAAAACAGCTGTCAAATTGCTTTCAACTGTACTGGTGTGCTGATCATTGTATTTTGTACATTCTTGTTAACAGAAGATTTTGTTTGTTTTGGTTTTTTGATTGATTGTTTGTTTTGGAGATCTTTTGTAAAACATGTTTTGTGTTTGTATATGAGTCATACTGAAAAAAATCAGTATAGTATTTCAGTTTCTTAAGTCTTTTAATTATTTCTTCACATTAAGGCAGCAATGTAAGGAATTAAAATTTCATTGAACATGGGCCATTTTGAGTCTCTAAATTTCAGTATCCTCACTACAGCAGTAATTATATCCTTAGGTAGTTACTGGAGTTAGCACAGTTAAACCAGATCATTGGTAAATGCATTGACATTGAGCAGGAATGATGCTATACTTCCTCTGGCATAGAGTCCCAGAGTCTTTGTTTAATTCATTAGTTAAGTATCAAAATAATCTTGATGTATCCGCTTTACCTCTTGGTTTGATTTCATTCTTTCTTTCACTTGAGCATATTGACATGTGGTTGTAATTAAAGGCTTGATATCACAGAGGTTGTGAACAGAAGGGAGCATAAGAAAGAAACAGTACCTGTTTCAAGACAGCTTCATCAAGTGGCTTATTTTATTATTATTATTATTTTTATTTTTATTATTATTATTATTATTATTATTATTATCATTGTGGTTGTTGTTGTTGTTAGTGGTGGTGGTGGTGGTGGTGGTGGTGGTGATGGTGGTGGTGGTGATGGTGGTGGTGGTGGTAGTGTGTGCCTGTGGGCATACACATTTATTTCTGGGTGTGCCGATGTATGTGTTTACAAAAGTACATGTGCTGATCAGAGCACAACCTATGATGTCATTCCTCAGTCACTATCCACTTTATTTTTGTAAACAGGATCTTTGATTGGCCTGAAGCTCAATGAATGGTCCATATTGATGGAGCAGGAGCCCAGGGATCTATTTTTGCCACCACAGAAGTGATATTAAAAGTACATGCCAGCATGCCATGTAGGGGTTCACTATTAACCTTAGGTCCTCTTCATGGTAGTCAGGAAAGCACATGGCCAATGACATAAAGTCTCTTTAATGATTTTAAACAAAAAAGAAATTGATTTAAAAAGGTATGTAGATAGAAAGTGACCATTCAGCATGAATAGCAAAAGTGCCTGTTAAATCCTCTACATTCTCACATAGATAGATATCCATCTCAGTTTTAGCATTGTGCTCCTTCCCATTTAGTTCTCTGCCTCATACAAATGGCTTAGCTAAATGAAAAATGTATTTGACTAACTACATGTAATTCATTGACCAAAAGAATCAACTTGTTATATCCCTTAAGAAAACAAAACAGAGAAGATTGTTCTAACTCATGGTAGTAATTCCTGCTCCATCAAACCACTGTTAAACATTTATACCGTTCATAGTGGTCTAGGAAGGTAGCAATTAGGTAAATTCTTCTTTCAACTAATAATTTACTTCATGTAACATTTTTACCAAAACATGGGAGAAAAAAAGTTCTTGGCATGAGGTGAATGGTGTACTAGATATACTTTCTGTACTAAACTGCCTCATAATGTGTGGGTGTTTCATTTTGGTGAGGCATACGCATATGAGGAAGGATTTTTAAAAAAATTATAAATACAACAGGACCTCTAGTATGAGAAGCGTGGGCACTTGATACTGGGCACATGAATAATGTGTTAAATATCCTACGCTATTATGCTGTATGAACTATATGAATACAAGTTTCAAGGTAGACATGAATAGAAATATAGCCAAGATCAAGACATGTGAGACATAAGAATTTCCTATGTAACCCTAATGACTGATTTGTTTTGAAGAAAATAATGTGATAGGGATTTTCTTGGGCCAAAATCTTGAATCTTTGAAAATAAATTTCTGATATAAGCACATTATGTAAATGTTTAATGGGTTGTTTAGAGAGAGTTCAGATAAATAAAAATATATACTCACTTGTACTTAATTTCTCTTCTGTCACTTCTATATGTATAGAGTACTTATGATATACCTTATACATTGCATATATATATGTATGTATGTGTGTGTGTGTGTGTGTGTGTGTATATATATATATATATGTATATATATATATATATATATATATATATATATATATATATTACTATGGGGCATATTTGTAAACACGTAAGAAGACAGTGACAATGTCACTTATTACTGAGGTCACAAGGCTCTCACTAGACCTGTCATACTTTGCCCTTCCCAGGCACTGTGAGGATATCATTGTCACCCTTCCTTACCACCTGAGCATTGCTGCTTAACTGTTAAGAGACTGGCAAGTGTCATGACCAATCATTAAAAAGTAATCTGAAATGAGGTGGGTTTCTGGCATGATATAAATTTGTATTCACCTGGTTGTCAGTTTCAGGTGACAGTTTTTGTGAATATGTATGTCAATTATGCTAGAGTTACATAGTGATGTTGTTGGGGACATCATTTAGGGTCTTCCACAACTGGCAGGACCTCACCATGAATGAGCAAAAGCATACCATCATACCTGAACACATCTCCCATGAAGAAAATAGGTAACTTTCACAAATACACCTAGTGGAATTTCTCCTGTACATCATTCTCTGGGAGCCTTTTAAAGGAAACACTCATTGGCCTTACTTATGTAACTGATGTTAGGAAAGATTCATTCTTTGGATTACTTATTTTTGTAATGTCCCTTTTTCAGCTTCTTATAGGATTCCTTTTTGTGCTAATTACAGATATGGATCAATGGTCATGTTTATTTTAATTTTTTTTATATGAAATGACAGCTACTATTTTTCTCCTACACACTTACAATAGCTTTAATTTTCACAAAACTTTATGAAGTTGAAATTTTAACTACTAGTTTTATTTTTTAAAGGTGAAATGTTATCCAGTGGAATTAGATCTCTTACTTTTAGGGGAAAAACTACAATGACAACTCATGCTGTTCTAGAACCCATGGATTTTCCACAGTCTATCATTAATGGCCAGTAAAATAACAAGGAGCAATTCCTCACTTATTATTTTGCCATCATTGTTAAAGTGTTATCTCTTTTTGGAATCAGGTTGCTCTGTGAAGCTGGATGTGGTGGCTCATGCCTGGGAAACCAAGGTAGAAACATTGTCATGAGTTAGAGACTAGCCTGTACAACATAGTGGGCACCAGGGCAGCCAGGTGGAATCTGTCTCAGAAAACAAAAACACCATTAAAAGTTACTCTAATGATCCATTTTAGGAATTAGAAAATTGCATAAGTTGAAGAATCCCTTAAACTAATTTTACCACCTAAAGGGAAAAGCCCATTAAAATAGTTGGAACCAGGGCTGAAAACATAACAAAACAAAGGAACAATTTCTATCTATGTTCATGTCAGAAAGGCTTACCTTACAGCCTTTTGAGTGAAAGCATTGACCTCATTTTTCTTCCTGCCTTAAACAGAACCAGTCGGATACAAGGATGTTTTCCTTGGTCATTTATTCTGATGTCCAGAATGGCATTATGGAATAGCTGTTTCTATGCCTGTATGTGTGCATAGAAGATTCCTGAGGCTTCTGTGGTGCTAATTTCTACACACAGTGTTTGCCAACCATCATGATAAAGACCAATGAAATTCTCTCTGTCTCTGTGGGACCATTTACATATGTGTTATTGAGTGTTTCAGCAATGGAACTTATTTGTGCCATAGTAAGAAAGGTTTGAATATGCAATATAACTCCATTGTTACTGTGTGATGTGTGCCTTTTGGAGGCTGTTCCTCACTAGACCTTGAACACTCAGGGGTGAGCTTGCATCTCTGTTTCTGTAGAGACCCTGCCTGGGCCACTGTTATATTTGGTCTTCACTTTAACATTATAAATAGGAAGCAAAGTCTTACTGGACTTCACTTGCTTCACCTTTTGTGGCTTTGTTTTGAGAAAGCTGTAGTCATTAATCCATCCAATGCCTACTGGTATGTCTACTGCATGTTGAAAACTGTGATATATATTTTTTCCTCACTTTCAAGGAATTCCAAGTCTAGTAGGATACAACAATGAATTACACATAACCTGATAGTGTGCTTATACCTCTGTGGAGGCCCAGGTTAAAGAGGGACTATGTGTTTGAAATTAATCAATACAAAAAAAAAAAAAAAAAAAAAAAAAGAGGATATTCTGGTAGAATTTTCTGTCAAGGACTATGGCAGATTTGAAAGTATTAAGACCAAAGAGCATTTGGAAAGCCTGGAAAAGCTCGCAGTATCAAATAGCCCCAGGATTAAGATGAGAGAGAAGGCAGGAAAGGGAGTAGACTGGCACCACATAGAATCAGAGTTGGCCTTATGTGTTAAGACAGGAATTTGGATTCAACTCTACAGGCAAAAAGGAAGCAAAACTAAAGGAGCCAAGACATCAAATGAAAAAAATCACTTTTATTTTCACTTTAAGATTAGGTACAAATAATGCCAAAAAAAATTTCCTCACTTTGTGGATGATGAATACAGGCAGTGAGTGGGACATCATTAAGCTGTACAAAGAGAAAGCCAGGTCTTCTTCTTTTCTTCATCATGATTAACATTTTATTTCCCCTATGAAAACTGATTCATTTGATTGGTTGCAATATGGGACTTTGAATCAATCTTGTCAGGAAGTTAGATAGGAATGCTAGCTTTCTCTTGTTGTTCGTTTGTTTCTGAAATTTTTGATGTTAAATAATTTACTAGTAATTTACCAGAAATAGTCAAACTGCATCCATTTTCAGAGTTTTCTGAGGGAATGCATGCTTGTCCTTCATTCATATCAGCATTCTTATTAAGGATCAGATTTTTTTTCCTTCCTTCAGATGGTCTCAAGAGAGGAGGGAAATCTTATCTGTTATACAAGGTAGCTCATTGCATAATGGGTCATTGCATATTATTGCAAAGATAGAGGCCATGGGAGCTTGGAAGGAAGAAAAAATGGTATCAAAATGTGATGTGTCAGTGGAAAACAGGGAGGTAGAGAACCCTGGAAGAAGTGGGGCAACTATTTTTGCTTTCTACTTCTTAACAGTTATTAAGTCTTAACTCTATAAAATGTTAATGGGGATTCAATTTTAAAAAAAAAATAGGATTGCAAAATTTGAAATGTAGAAAGCACAAAGCAAAATGCATCTTTTGAACAGAACCTTTTTTCTCCAGATGTGAGTCAGTTCATTCATTTTGTCAAACACTTGGATTTGTTGAACTTTGCTAGCATGTCCTTGAACACTCAGCATTTCCTGGAAGAGTTGTACATGTGAATCACTGGCCATGGTACCATGTGGTTAAAAAAATGTATCCAGTGCATAAGGACAATGTTACATATTTCCTTGTGTTAGGACCCAGGAAGAGTTTGAAATACAAATACCTCCATGATTGAGGTAGGGAGTAGTGATGAACTACAATTTTCCGTGAGTGAAGCAAGAGTATCAGGAAACTAGGAAACAGAATGGACAAATAGTTGAAGAATTGTGGTATTTAGTAGGCTATAGGAGTGATTTTTACTTCGCATGGGTCTAGAGTCTAGGAATCCCAGAATATGCCTGAGCAAGGATGGTGTTGGAGCAATCAGATATTTTCTGATGTTTTGCATGACAAAAACAAATGGAAGACTCGGTGTACACACACACACACACACACACACACACACACACAGAGAGAGAGAGAGAGAGAGAGACAGAGAGAGAGAGAGAGAGAGACAGAGAGAGAGAGAGAGAGGGGGAGAAAGAGAGTCATAAGGACATGTACAATTTATTGGAAGCTTAGGAAATATAGTCTATATTCAGAATCTGGTAATACAGAAGAGCATGAATTTTAGAAAATGAAGTACTTGAGCACCAGAAACTTTTGTTGGACTATTCAGGCATGCTCATTAAGTAAGCGATGTTAATGCATATTCCTAAATCTCAACATTCAAGTCAGTCTCTTATTGATCCAACCTGAACTTTTGCTGCCTAGAAAAGAACAGAGTCCCTTAATAGGCAATATCATGTTAAACTGAACTGAAGGAGGGAAGCTGAAAGATTACAAATCAAATCTGTTTACCAACTACACAGGACAGGTAACAAATTTCTCTTCTGAGTAAGGAGTACAGTGTTTTCTTTTGTAGTCTATGTCTTTGAGAAGTATTTTAGATAATAGAATCACCAAGGCTTCACAGTGCACAGTCTCTTAAGAGGACAATGAAAACGGAGTTGAAGATAGCTAAGTTTTACCTTAGATGAGTACATGCAAAGTAAGTCTTATGAATGAGATAGAGGCAGAAGTGAGTGACAGGTCTATTTTGGAAAGTCTGACAAATATGTATGGTGAAAATGTGCCAAGGATATGACTAAATCTCTCTCTCTCTCTCTCTCTCTCTCTCTCTCTCTCTCTCTCTCTCTCCCTCTCCCTCCCTCTCTCTCTCTCTCTCTCTCTGTGTGTGTGTGTGTGTGTGTGTGTGTGTAACCTACCTACAAATAACCTTAAAATCATATAGAAAATCCCTAGTCAGACTTAGCAAACATGATAGGTTATACTACCTTATCTGAAAACTTCTAGTCAGTTCCTTCTCCGATTTAAAATGCCTCACAAAATAATAAGAAAAAACCCACAAGTGCTTGAAATGGAAGTCAGGAAGAACCAGTGCTACTTAAATATTTTAGACACAAATAATTTTCCAAGGCTTCTCTTATTTTTATTTCAAAAAATATCAATTATAATCGCAAGTGTCAGCATTCATGACTTGTAAAAAATATTAGAGTCAAATTACTATGAATGTGAACCTTGAGCCACTGAGAACTGTTTACAAGAGTAATGTGATATTGAAGAATGGGAGAAGATACAACGTTTCAAAGACTGCAGATCTACAGAGGCAGATGGCACTGCTTAAAAGTAGAACACTGCCTGGCTTGTGGAAGGTCCTGGGTATGAAGGACTTAGAAAACTGAAGAAACAAAACAACAAAAAAAACCTAAACAGAAAACAAATTTCATAGCCCTAAAATATGAAATTTTCATTGTACAGCACTGAAGAAAACATTTTTATGCAGATAAACACTCCATAATGTTATACTGTTGGTTATAATGGGATTTAAAGAACCAAGAAAAAACTTCATGGACTCAATACAACATAGACTATTTCTTTTACAAAGACTACTAAACTTAGTTGCTTTCTATGGCTATTGACCTGGAATGAACCTGTTAGCCTATTATATGTTGGACAATTTTAAGGTTATCTATTTGTTTGTCCATCTATTATCTATCTATCTCTTTCTATCTATCATCTATCATCTATCATTATACACACACATATGTATGTATGTAGATATACACATATATGTTTATACATGTGTATGTGTGTATACCTGATATTTCGAAGCTGACAGTTTCATCATTGAATGTCATGCAAGGATATCTTATCCTTGTAGAATCTTATTCTCAATTGAGTGGTTTATCTTAAGGAGGCACATACACATCTACAACTGGGTTGAACTGGACATCTACTCCTATTAAGCTTATTCTGGTTTGTGCCAGAATCACAGTGAACCCAGATATGTGAGACCTTCTCAAAAGATATTTCTGTACTGTAAGCTAGTGTGATAATTAAAGTTTACTGCAACTGGCATCATCTCAGCAAGGCCAAATCATGTTAGTGTTTTACTTTCAAAGGAAAGAAAGACTGTCTCACACTTACAGTATTTATTCATTTTATGGCAGAGAAAAATCTTAGTTCATGAGATGCTATCATTTTTTCACACAACCTTCCAATGAATTTACAATTACTATGAATAAGAGTAAAAATTAAAAGGAGTTTCCTATATGAACAAAAAGCTTTCTATTACTGAAAACAGAGTTGGAAACTTGTTCTGAAAAGAGTTACAGAGCAAATATTCTGAGTCTCTGTGTCAATTGTTCAGATGATACCAGAGCACGACAGCATAGTTGTAGGCGCGATGTGTGCACTGACATAAACAGCTGGCACTCATCACTTACTGTCCCTCAATCTCACCATCTAGATTTCATCGTTGGTAAGATCACTCTAGGTTTTCCCAAGAATCCCTTAAAAAAGAAAAACAAACAAATAAAACCAAACCAAAACAACAACAACCCCCCCCCAAAAAAAAACCTCTATGGAGTAGATGGTGCCTCATCTTTTTTTAAATCTACCTTTCTCTTCTTCATGCTTCTATGAATGGTGGCTTTGTCTCCATTCTTCTCCCTCCCAGGAATGTTCTCACATTTTTTTAAGTTCTGTTCATATTTAGTGACCACATAAGTCTCTACTTCCTCTGCACAGTTAGGCTAAAATCTCCAATAACCATCACCGTTTCTTCTTAACTTGGGTGTTATTTTGCCTGACTTTTCTTTGTTGCTTGGAGTTCTTGTTCCCACTGGATTTTAAATTCCTCAAGGGCAATAATAGTGTATCAGATTCAGTGCTGTGACCTAACACACTATCTGTCCCCTTTACCCCATTAATGCAATGTATGTTTGGTCTGCTCTTACTCTCACACACACTTCCTGGATGATAGGGCCACAGTCTCTCTTTCTGTGCTCCCTATTGCTCATCTCTTTACTCATATCTATGTCTCATCTTTATTGTTAGGATTACGTCCAATGACCTTTTTCTTTTCAATGTGCCATTAGTACTTTCCTGCCAGAAACTGCCCATTTGCTGTTTTTGTATTGGTATCTTCCAGCAACACTGACAGTAATGACTGCTTGCTCCTTTTAGAAGCACCCTCTTCTTTTTACACTCTTGGTACCCCAGTCTTATTTTTTCCACATCCATTCTTTCTAAAGTTCACTTCCTGTTTTTAAGTATTCACATTCTTCAGGGGTCTTGTAGCATCTTCAGTTTATATTGTGGGCATTCATCCTGATCACTATTATCTCTACATTTTCAATTAACTCTCAGTTCCTACCCCTAAATCTTTTTTTCTTGGAATTTAACTCTAAAAGCCATACCTATAAATAAATGCTAATGAGACATTTCTATCTCTAAGGAGAAACCTCGATAGTCTTCTCACAATACTGTTCTTTATCTGATATTTTGCATTTAGAACATGGAGTCACTATCTGCTGGTGGCTAAGCCTGAAACCTGGCAGGTATCCTATTTGCCTCTGTATGTGTCCAGATGACTCTACACGTATTTTGCTTCTCTCTTCTCCTGATCCCTGTTTCTTTCCTGGTTCACTTTTTATTATAGCACGATTTCTACACCAGCATATTTTCTTCCTGTGTGGCCATTGTAATTAAATATCCATCATCTAAAATGCAAATTTAATCTACAAAGTATCATGTGCCCATAACTGCTTCTGGATGACTTTGTGGAGCTGGTTTCACATCTGTATTTTAGGTCTGGCAACCTTGCCAAACAGCCACTAATCTCTTGCCATCTCCCTCTTTGACCCTTTCTAACTCCTTTTCTCAATGATCCTCCTGGTATCACACACCCCACTCTTTACTAGGTAAATTCTTGTCTCCTATATGTTTTCCAAACCCTATTTATGAGAAAATGTTCTCACTGTTTCACGACGGTCATGGATATTGGCAAATATTATGCATGTGATTTCATCAGGTGAAAACCATAATGCCTTTCTAAACCCCAAATAACTTAGCACTTATACAACTGAGTTGTATACACACTGAAGTGCTAACTTTTGCTTTTGGAAGTAGGAGGGCAAAATCGCACTGTATTTCCTTCTCATTTTTAGCAATTTAGTGCATAGGTTTCTTCTGTTATAGATATCTGCAAATCCTGAATGTGATTCCTATTCTTGGCAAGTGAAAAATATCCCCTGTTCACTTAAAATGATTTACAGCTTTTCCTTGGCGTATTCTACTCGTCCATTTGATTTCTCTTGGAGCATAGAGCCATTTCTCGGCAAAAGAAGGCTTATTGAGAACTACGGAGAGAGCTCAATTGTTTAAGTGTTTTCCTCAAAAGCAGGAGAACTTGAGTTTAGTCTCTCAAACTGATGTATAAATATCAGATGTGGTGACACATTCTTGTATTCCAACCCAGAGGATCTGTGGAGAGGATCTGGGGTTCACTGGCTAGCATGTGTATTCTAATTGGTGTGCCCCAGGTCAATGAGAATCCCTGTCTTGAAGCAGATGCAGAGTCTTCCTGATGATGACATATAAGGCTGTCTTCTGGCTTCTACATGCATTCACACATACATGCAAGTGTACTTGTACACAAGTATGCACCTGCAGATACACAAACATGTACACACAAACACAGACCCACCTATTTTTCTCAAATTTATTTGAATACAATGTCTTTTTTTTTTTTCTTTTGGTTTTTCGAGACAGGGTTTCTCTGTGTAGCCCTGGCTGTCCTGGAACTCATTCTGTAGACCAGGCTGGCCTCAAACTCAGAAATCCATCTGCCTCTGCCTCCCAAGTGCTGGGATTAAAGGCATGGGCCACCACTGCTGGACATACAATGTCTTTTCTTGTGAAACATTTTATCTAATGTCTGAAACAAGACCATGTAACTAATAGGCAGGTAACATATATAGGGTGGATACAATGGGCAAAGTCTGATTCATGTTCTGATAAGGCGAAACAAAAATGTCCCAAATTTCATCATGCTATAGGAAGGGTGAGGCATACTAAACATTTGAACTGTTTACTTAAGGGATTTTTTTTCTTCAATGGTCTTAGACCAGAGTTGACTGTGGATACTTGTAACTGCCAAACATAAAGCTACAGAGAATGTGAGATGGGTGAATATCCTGAATCCAGTCCTTCTGGTCCTAGAACAATGGGTTAGGTAGCTATCAGCCTTACTAGGCCTCTTACAATATACTTCTTAGATATACTGAAGTATGTGGTTACATGACTTACCTTCACCAATGAAACATAACCAGATATGGTATGTATCATATCCATTCAGGAGCTTTAAGAGCCAATATGTGATAACCTCTCTGAAGGGAAACACCCTAATTCAATGGTTGAAAGCTTTCTTGGTCTGGGGAACTGACTGAGGAGATTTGTATCACAATGTAGGGGATACATGTAGTGGAGGGCACATTAGATGTGATGAACCATGTGTTCAATGTATAATCTAATCACTTTTTATTAAAACACAGAATTCTTCTCTTACCATGTCTTAGTTTACAGGTACACATGTAAAACGAACTATATCTAAAATTTGAATTGTAATCTTTTCCAAGAATAGCAACATGCTGCACAAGTCTGTCCTGTAATGCAAAGCAGTAAACTGCTTCTCCTAGCGAGGCACAAAGTCTTCAGGAAGAAAAACTGATAGGCTTCAGTATGCTATGATGCCAGAAGCTTTGTGTACTGGTATTTAATTACTGACATAGACACTCAACATTTTATTATAAAATTGGCTTTGTATTAGATTTCTTTGCCAACTATTATTTTTGAATGTTCTAAGCTGGTTTAAGGTAGTCTAGTCTAAGTGATTTTGGGTAGGGTAGTTGTATTTTATATATGCTTAGCTTAACAATACTTTCAGTTTACCATTGTTTTCAAGGGAAGTGATCCCACCACAAGAGAGACATCTGTGCAGTGCTCTTTCTTGTGCGGTGTAATAGCACTCTGCCCTTGCCTGCTTGCTGCACCTGGGTATTTCTCAGTCAACAGAGATTCTTCCTTCATTAACCACCTTCCATCTACAGCTTCTAGCAAATGCCTGACACTGAAGAACAATGAAAATAATAAGAATCATGTCTTCAGTGATTGCTTAATTCTAATGCTGTACTATCATTTTCCCAGGGGAAAGATCCAGTTATCATCTCTATTTTGCAGATGAGGGAATGCAGTCCAGGAAAGTTAAAAATCTTGCTCAATGGGATCAAACAGCTGAGACACAAAAACCAAGACAAGAATCCAGGCATAGCTAGATTCATTGTGTATTTTCAACCACCATGCTATGCTTTCTTTCTTAGTTAAATATTAATTGTATGAATTAATGCCAAATGAAAGAATACATTAATGGACAGTTGGTAAACTTCTTGATTTCTTATAAATTGCACATATTATTTTTACTTGTTCTTTGTTTAGTTCAAAGGTACCCTGCGCCATTGCACTCAGCTAGGCTGTTAGATCAATCAGGGTCATGCACAGTTCTGCTGAATTGCGTAGTTCATCCTGCACACCTTCAGTATTGCACATCTGCAACACTGAGCTGTAATTGTTGGTTGGTTTGTCTTTCTCCTTTTAGACTTGGAACGAGTTACTGACTAGGTTGTGTTTTTCCATCCTACCTAGCTATTAATATAGCTATTAACATAGCTAGGCTGTTATAAATGCATAGGACATTATAAATGACTCAGAAACATTGGCTGAATATATTTTAAATGTATAAATTAGTGACATTTTTCAGAAACATGATTTCTCAACAGTGTTCTATTGACAATTTAAGCTGGATTTTAAAAATTATTATTATGGGGGTTGTTCTGAACACTGTTGGCTATGTAGCAACAAGTCAGATCTATATCACCTACTACTTTCCATATTATAACAATGACAAAATTTCTCTGAAAATTGCCAAATATCTTCTGAATTATTTAAATGCCACTTTAGGCATCTTTTCTTTAAATGGCTATATGTGTTAATTTCTTTCTCTCCTGCACTTGTATATTATTTAGAACTATATGTTGAGTAGGATATAAACCCATCCTGAGTTAGTCAAACCCAAACAGTAGCAACTTATGGAAAACATTGTGTTACTTTTGTTGGGGCAACAATGACAAGTCAAAGTAATATTGTCAATGGTATCAGCTTGGTGAATCAACAAGTTCAATGGACTTACTTATATGAGCGTGGATCCCAAACATTAAAAGGTCCCACTCTGTGTGGGTAGTAACCTCATTGAAGCTATGTCATAGAGTCCTGTCTTAAAATGATCTACATGTTGTGTACTCCATCTAGTATTTCCCCAGGTCATGTTCAAGTGGGGAGTAGAGATGGTTAATGACTGAGAGTCTTATACACTTCACTGCTACTAGGGAATAAAAGCTCCATTTCCATTACTACAGACACAGATATCACTGTATTATTCTTATTTCAATACTACGACCATGGGGCCAAAGACATCTCTCCTGAACAATGATTGATGAGCATCTCAGGCCTAGGAAGAAAAGGCTGGGCAATAACAAGGCTGGACTTTAGGACAAGTGGGGCCAACAACCCTGGCTTAGTTTGAATCAAGTATCTGTATCTCAATTCATCAATCAGGGCTGGCTTTAGCTGATGTTCTCAAGCATCAAAACTCTTCCAAGAATCATATGGATAGATTAGGGAATCAGGAAACTGGGGAATTGTTTGCAAAAACAGAAAGAAAGAAAGAAAGAAAGAAAGAAAGAAAGAAAGAAAGAAAGAAAGAAAGGAAGGAAGGAAGGAAGGAAGGAAGGAAGGAAGGAAGGAAGGAAGAAAGAAAGAAAGAAAGAAAGAAAGAAAGAAAGAAAGAAAGAAAGAAAGAAAGAAAGAAAGAAAGAAAGAAAAGGTACCTACAGGAATTCAGTAAAATTTCACCAAAGCCTCTTCTAGGATAATCTTATTGAACAAAAAAAGCATCTGGAGACAGAATAGATTTTTCTGATGAGGCAAAACTTCACTTAATTTCAACATCAGTCACTGGATACGGGTAAGAAAAGCACAATGATTGTAGCCACAGTGTAGCTCAGCTTGCTTCCATAGCATGTGGGGTATGTTAGTGTAATTCTCCCAATAGGCAAGGAAAGCCTTCTCTAGGAACTGTGAAATTTTGCATTCTAAATCTGGTCTGGATCACAGCTCCATTTTTTTCCCTGGCTCCATGCTGTGGCTCTCCTCATATACTGCATAGCATTGGGTTGTTTATCTCTTTGCAGCAACTGTAGAGTCTTACTTGCCCTCAGCCTTTTTACCTCTCTGCTCTGCCACAGGTTTAGTTTATCCATTTGGGAAAGCTGGCATAGAGAATGCTTTCAGTTGGAAATGGTAAAACAAATTTGTCAGTCCCCCACCCTCTGGTTTAGATACTTAACAGAACTTTGGTTTATGATTAGGCAGTATATATGCAGTCTTTCATCTGCTGGCAGAGAGAGGAGCACAGAAACCTACCACAGCAAACATCCTTATATCTAGGAAGATTTTGAAATCCTGAAATCTTTTGGGAAAAACCTATGTGATTTTTTTTTCTGGTGCCTGGACTAACGTTTCTTTTCCTGATTCTGGTATGTTGTTCTTAAGAATCTCTCTAGAGATATTTTCTAATCCTGACAACACCAGCTAGTTGTCACAGTTACTATGGAGAAGCACCATAGAGAAGTCAAAATACAACTGAGTTCACAGTGGCCAACTACACTTCTTCATCTAGCAACTTCTAGTAGCTTCTGAGGTTTTGACAAAGGGTGAGGTGAGAGAGGAGGAGGGCATCCATAGGGTGCAATAAAAAGTTTTAAGAAAAGTGTTGGGTTTTGCAGAGACATTTAAAAATCGTAGTCTAAGCAAAGATTGAGTTGCATACAACCTCCATGGACAGACTTGGCTTGCCAGCCTCTAGCATCAAATGTTATTGCCTGTAATCTGCATGTGCAATACTCTCGCAGAGTGTGGCTCTTGTTTTAACACCTTCTCTCAGATGCTCATATCCCGTTAGATCTTTGTCCTGTGTCTGAAATTCCTGCATAGTCTTCACAGTCTATCCTGTAACCGCCTTGCCCTCTTCTCCTTTTTGTAGTGGGAAATTGGCTGCAAACACTCAGTTACACAGCATCTTTTCTGATAGACAAATAGTGATAAAGACACATTAGAAAATGGATTGCTTTGCTTTTGGGAACCAGAGAAGAAGGATAGACAAGTAAATACATTTCTGGGTACAGTATGATGGGGAAAGTAAAGATGGTGATGGAGTTATGGAAACATCTTAGTGGCAGGACCTAAGGTTGTTAAGAAGGGTAACAGTTTAGCTGTGACTTGAAGGAGGAATAGGGCCAGTGATATGAATTTCTCCTTCAAAATGTAGACACCAGTTAGTAGTGTTTCGCCATTCTGAGTTAATAAAAAGCCACTAAGAGGTTATTCTGCACTGCGGCTCTGTAGATGAGACCACTTGATGTACAAGCACGAGGACCTGATTTCCATCCTCAGCACATGAATCCAAAGCTGTGTGTATTTATGTCCTATTCTTTAAACCCAACGCTGGGGAAGAAGGGAGGAGACAAGTACATCCATAGGGCTTGATGGACAGCCATTCTAAATGAGATGATAAATTCTAAACTTGGTGAGAGACCTGTCTCAAGGAGATACATCAGAGAGCAATAGAGTCTGAGACACTCAACATTCTCTGCTGACATCTCATATACACCCTCACACACACATACACCTACATCCCCCAACTCACCAACAAAACAGACAAAAAATCTTGGATGAACCTTAGTCATTTTGTCCTAATATTTTGAAACATCATTAAACTGTTGTGCCTCAAATGGTTTGCTTTTTGTCCTTCGCTTGAATCTCACAGACACTGGAAATTTCAGACTAACTGATAATTTTCCTTCATCTTAATTATTTTTCTTCAACGAATAGCTTTATTGAGTTCAGGTGAAAACTATCCATTAGATTTAGCAAAAACAAAACAAAAACAAAGAGAACAACCAAACAAAAAAACCCAGAGCAACAACAAAAAACCTGTTATTGATCTTTGAACTAGATCTCAGCTTATTGTGAAAGAATTTTCCTTCATCTAGTTGTCTGAGGTTAGAATATAATCTGTTAAACATAAAATACTTAATTTTTTTTTTGCTTAATGCATTCTAATGGTAATTATATCCCTGTTGACAAATTGATAACTTTTTACTGATTGATACTCTCTAGCCAAAGGTTAGTAAACTCTCAGATGTCTTTGTGAGTACAGAGTATCAATGGGAAGAGTTGAAGTTATGAATAAGGTTGGTAAGCTTATCTATTATTTTTTAAATTGTGCATAAAATTTTATCTAGTAAACTTATTTCTAGGAATTTATGTTGACAGAAATATATATGTACTGTGGGATATCTATCACAGTATTATATATAATGGTGAATTATGAGAAATATGTCAAAGTTAAATACAGAAGTAATATGTTATGAAATTACTTGTAGACATTTCTATAATAATTAAAATGCTATTTTCTAGGCTAAAACTTTAGAAGACAATATTATCATTGTCTATGATTAAAATAAATCAATTCACTTTGTAAAAACATTATGCAATTGGAAATTATTTCTGACAGATTAACTCTTACAGTTTTATAGGCCATTCATTTTTTTTTCTCCTTTGAAATGACAAAGGAAAGTCAAAATAGCACACAATCTAATCTCATAAATCACATGTTTAATGTTACTTGTTTTCAGTAGGTTTTGAAAGCCTTACTACTGTCACATTCAACTAGAAATAAGTTGACAACTCCTGACTAAATTCAGAGAAAATAAATATTAGTCTTTTAAAATATACAGGACTCACCTCCCTAATGTGACCATAAAATTCAAATACCTCCAATGTTTTCTCTTGAAGATATGTTAGCTTCACTCTGAGCAAAGAGCAACATTCCTTTGTATTTCTCAAGGCCATTACACTGAGATTCATCAGACACCTATAACACTTGCTGAAGTTACCCCTTAAATATTTCTATTTGACCAGCACGAAGTGTCCTTCCTTATCTTTTTTGATAACTTTTGGTTGAAAGTTGACTTTATTCGATATTAGAATGGCTACTCCAGTTTGTTTGAGACCATTTGCTTGGAAAATTGTTTTCCAACCTTTTACTCTGAGGTAGTGTCTGTCTTTGTAACTGAGGTGCGTTTCCTGTATGCAGCAAAATTCTGGGTCCTGTTTACATATCCAGTCTCTTAGACTATGGATTTTTATTGGGGAAGAGATATTAAGGAAAAGTTATTGCTGCTTCCTGTTATTTTTGATGTGATTTTTATGTTTGTATGGCTATCTTCTTTTGGGTTTGTTGAAAGAAAATTACTTTCTTGCTTTTTATAGGGTGTTGTTTCCCTCCTTGTGTTGGTGTTATCCTTTGTAGGGCTGGATTTGTGGAAAGATATTGTGTAAATTTGGTTTTGTCATAGAATATCTTGGTTTCTCCATCTATGCTAATTGAGAGTTTTGCTAGGTATAGTAGTCTGGGCTGGCATTTGTGTTCTCTTAGGGTCTGTATGACATCTACCCAGAATATTCTAGCTTTCAAGGTCTCTGGTGAGAAGATTGGTGTAATTCTGATAGGTCTGCCTTTATATGTTACTTGTCCTCTTTCCCTTACTGCTTTTAATATTCTTTCTTTGTTTTGTGCATTTGGTGTTTTGATTATTATGTGATGGGAGGAATTTCTTTTTTTGGTCCAGTCTCTTTGGAGTTCAGTAGGCTTCTGTGTGTTCATGGGCATCTCTTTAGGTTAGGAAAGTTTTCTTCTATAATTTTGTTGAAGATATTTACTGGCCCTTTAAGTTGGGAATCTTCATTCTCTTCTATACCTATTATCCTTAGGTTTGGTCTTCTCATTGTGTCCTGGATTTCCTGGATGTTTTGGGTTAGGAGCTTTTTGCATTTTGCATTTTCTTTGACTGTTGTGTCAATGTTTTCTATGGTATCTTCTGCACCTGAGATTCTCTCTTCTATCTCTTGTATTCTGTTGGTGATGCTTGCATCTATGACTCCT
>CM052701.1:64414737-64425969 GCA_028551405.1 Uromys caudimaculatus
ATTCTCTTCTATACCTATTATCCTTAGGTTTGGTCTTCTCATTGTGTCCTGGATTTCCTGGATGTTTTGGGTTAGGAGCTTTTTGCATTTTGCATTTTCTTTGACTGTTGTGTCAATGTTTTCTATGGTATCTTCTGCACCTGAGATTCTCTCTTCTATCTCTTGTATTCTGTTGGTGATGCTTGCATCTATGACTCCTAATCTCTTTCCTAGGTTTTCAATCCCCTGGGTTGTCTCCCTTTGTGATTTCTTTATTGTTTCTGTTTCCATTTTTAGATCCTGGATGGTTTTGCTCAATTCCTTCACCTATTTGGTTGTGTTTTCCTGTAATTCTTTCAGGGATTTTTGTGTTTCCTCTTTAAGGGCTTCTAACTGTTTACCTGTGTTCTCCTGTATTTCCTTAATGGAGTTATTTATGACCTTTTAAAAGTCCTCTATCACCATCATGAGAAGTGATTTTAGATCTGAATCTTGCTTTCCCAGTGTGATGGTTTATCCAGGATTTGCTATGGTGGGAGAACTGAGTTCTAATGATGCCAGGTAACCTTGGTTTCTGTTGCTTATGACCTTGCACCTGCCTCTTGCCATCTGGTATCTCTAGTGCTATCTGCCCTCCCTTTATCTGACTGGAGCCTGTCCTCTATGTGTTCCTGGTTTTGTCAGAACTCCTCAGAGACCAGCTGTCTCTGGGATCCCATGATTCTGTGATCCTGAGATCCTGGGTGTGACAGAGCTCCTGGGAGTCAAGCTGCCTCTGTGACCTTGAGATCCTGGTTTGACCAAGTTCCTGGGATCCTGTGATCTTGAGTGTGTTCGAGCACCTGGGATTGAGCTTCCTCTGGGTGTTGTGGGACTGGCTGAGGAGTTTGTGCCCAAGGTTTGCTCAGGGCACTGGCCCAGACCAGAAGGACACTATGTTATTGGTCCTGAAGAATTTCTGGGTCCCTGGATCCCGATGGTCCCAGTTACTTCTGGTATTGGGATAGTTGTTGAGTCCTTCTCACCTCTGGTCCTATGATCCTGGGCATGTTAGAGCACCTAGGAGTGAAGCTTCCTCTGGGAATTGTGGGACTGACTGAGGAGTTCGTGCCCAAGGTCTTCTCAGGGCACTGGCCCAGACTGGAAGGAACCCATCTTAATGTTTTAATCCACAAGATAAAGACAGTAACACAGAACTTGAAGGAATTGAACTGTAATTAATCTTGAACATCCTTCCTGAGAACTGCCTCTCATAGTATCTGAAAGTGTTATTGAAGTTACAGAGAGAGAAAGGCAATCAACAGACCTACCCAGCTGTGACTTCTATGGGTTACAACAAGGACCAGTCAGCCAAGATATCACAAATAGTGCAATAGTAGCTCTTATAACTTGGGAATAACCAACAGCTATGTAGTTGGACTTAGGCCAGCTTAATAGGAGGGGATTTATACTTGGTATTGTAAACCTAGCCAACTACCCATGGCTAGTGAGGTTATTATTGACTCTAGAGAATAACCTACTACTGTTATTTTCTTAACCCAGAATAATTTCTACATCTACTCTCAATAATTATACCATTATAACCTTATACCCATAGATAAGTGTAGATATTATCCCTTGTTAGTGGGCTTCTTAATACAGTGGACTGAGACAATGACAGAAAACTATAACTGGTCAAAATGCAAATAACAACAGAACACAGGGCACCCAGTCCCAATCAATATACAACTGCACTGCAACCCCTACACCTAAAGTTCAGGCAAATCACAGAAGAGATAGGCAGAAAGAATGTTAGAGGCAAAAGAGCAGGGAACCTGCTGCTAGATAGTCTCATCTGTACATGACAGGGAAGTTGGTGCTATCCAATATCTCTGTTGTTGGACTTAAGGCCAGCTCAGTAGGAAAGTATTCATAGATGTTACTGTAAAGAAGTTCTAAGCTTAGTAAGAAACCTGTCTCAAAGAAATAAAGCATGGTACTTTATTTAATTAGTAAACCATCTCAATGATAACATTGCCTAAATAAGACCTGCATAACCACATCACCAGTTGGCATGCTAACTTGGGTAGGCAATATCTCACAAGAATAACTTTAAAAGTCACAATTTTGAGAACTGGAGGAGGAACAGAAAGCATTGGAGAGGAAAGAGGGAAGGGTAGATATTATGTGAGTGCAATGTACATGTAAGAAATTCTCAAAAAGTAGAAAAAACTTTCATAAAATGATAAGGATATTAACTTACATGTTTCCTTAGGATTTTCTTTTCAGTCACATTAAACTATTCCCTGATGTAGTGAGAGTAACACCTGAGGAAGAGTAACCTGAATGAAGACACGTTGAGGGAAGAAACACAGCAGCATTACCCTCAAAAGATCAAACGATGCAGTCTTCTAGTGTAGTCTCAGGCATACCATATTTGGAATAGTAATGCATATCAGGGCCTCTTAATTTTAGCAAGTTTATGAAGTAAATTTTAGTACAATATTGTCTTAATTTATAGTAGATCTTCTTAAGAGAGTAGGGGATTATTCATATGCCAATAAAGAAATTCTCTTTTGATTCAAAATGATGTTATTTAATAATATACGCAGACATAATTTGACAAAGCACTCAAATTTCTCTATGTGCCTCTGGAGTGGGTTCCCAGGTACAAGGGAGGCTTATTTTGGTTCTTTACAAATATCTCTGGGTATCCTAACATTTGCAAAGGGAGTATAATTCTAGGAGTGTGCATACAAGCGTCAGTGTTAGCATGTAATTTGCACACCTTTCCAGGGCTTTGATTCAGTGTTTATTTTTACATTTTGAAATTCCTTGTAATATAAATTTTATCACTCAAAATTTGAAATTTAGTGAACAAAACCCCATAGCATTAGAAGAACCCTTCTTCAACTCTTAAACCCTTCTTTCACTTATGAGCAAATATATCTTATTCAACAAATAACTATCTCAAGGGTACTGAAGGCAAATTTTCTTCATCATCTGACTTGTTCCAAATGCTTATACAAATGTGAAAAACACATACTTGATCACTTTATGGCTAAATTTTGTGAAATAATGCTTAAAACTGGAAAAGGATGTTTGCATTTTCTTTATTGAACCACTCATCTGTAATAACTATTAATGCAAACTAGACGTGATGTCCTAAATTAAGTGACTTCAAAACCTACACTATTTAATAATGAATAAAAAATTCGAAAGAAGGAGAGATGTCTTTGAACATAAAATACAAATACAATAAGAAATTAGAAGTAGTATATCATATTCTAGTATCATTTAAATTATAATTATTAATGTATGTTAATTCTTCATGTTAGTGGGTTTTACTGAAGGTGTATATATCATGTTTTGATACTATCACACACTGGATTTCCTATCTTCCCTTTCCTTGTCCTGTGTGTACTTACACATATTGTTGAAATAGCATTCAGTACTAAGTATTTAGTTTAAGAAAAATAAATCTACCACTTTGGATTTGGCCATATCTTCTAGAAAACATTTAAAGTGTTTGTTTCCTAGGGGTGATTTTTACAGTCCATATGTTTGATTTTTATTTTAGAAAAATGAAAAAAAAATTTCCAAATAAATTTCTTGTAGCACATATATTTGAAGATCTCTAACACTGACCAAATCTTATTTTGAAAATATTTATATAAGGTGCTATGTAGGTTGCTGGCAGAGAGGGGAGTTGTCAATAGTCTTATCTGAACACTGTAAACTATGATAATGACCAGAACAGTCCATGAATGCAAGAGCATTTCCAACATTAAGAGGGAAATCAACTGCTCTCTGATTAGACTTAGGGCTATCTACAGGGGGAAACACATACCTGGCACTGTAAATCTAGCCAAGAATCCATTGTTGCAGAGGTCACAGCCCCACGGAGAGAATTTATTACTATTATTCTGCCAAATGGACATAGGACAAAATTGCCCTCTAAATTTGTATCTCTCTATACATGTATTAGTGCATTCTTCAGACATTACTAGAGAAGGTTGTCCAATGGATGTTTAAAACAGAAACTCACAGCTGGTCTAAAGGCAGAGAATAAATGTCAATGAACAGTCAGCCACAAATCATGCATCTATGTCACCTACCTGCTTCCAAGGCTTAGGGAACATCATGAAAGAGAGGGCAGAAAGATTTTAAGAACTAGATGTTGGGGAGGATCAGATAGAAACACTGTTTTCTGAACAATGCAGGTCCACTACACTCATGAATTCACTAAAGCTGTGGTTGACTGCTTAAGATCTGTGCAAGATAAAGCCAGTCAACCCTGTAGCATGGAGGGAGAAGGAGTTCACAAGCCGCCACTCCTAACTAAGGAGCCATGGATAATTGATGGCTTCTGAGGGAGATATAGTTGGTTGTCTTTAAGGGTAGATTGAGTGTACTCAGTGGATGGCCTCACACCTGTGAATATTTGGGCAGCAAAGAGTAAACTAAACGGGTTGTTATAAAAATAAGAGGACACAAAGTTGGGGAGACAGGGAGTTTGAGGTAGATCAGGGAGGAGTTGGGGGTGTTGAGTGAGTATTGTTAAAATACTTTGTATGACATTGTCAAAAATTAATTAAATATTAAAATATTTATATAACATTATTTTATCAGATACCAACTTATTATTATTAATTTTTATTAATCATTCCATTAATATATATCTTAAATGATATCCCCCTTCCAGGTTACCCCTCCACAAACCCTCCATCCAATCTGCCCCTTTCCCCCCTCTCCTTTGCTCTATGAGGGTTCCCCCCTACCCACTCCTGCCCCACCTCTCCAGCATACCTTATGCTGGGGCATCAAACAGGACCAAGGGTCTCCCCTCTCATTGTTGTCAGATAAGGCCATCCTTTGCTACATATGTATCTGGAGCCATGGATCCCTGTCTATACACTTCTTGGTTGGTGGTCTAGTTCCTGGGAGCACTGAGTGGTCTGGCCAGCCTACATTTCTATGGGGTTGCAATACTCCTCCTTTCCTTCAGTCCTTCCACCAGCTCCCCACCAAGGTCCCCGAGCTCAGTCTGATGGTTGCCTGTGGACATCTATATCTTCATTGGTCAGGTGCTGGCAGAACCTCCCAGGAAACAGCCACACCAGGTTCCTGTCAGCAAGTGCCTCTTGGTAATAGCACCAGTTCTTTTGGGTTTGGTGTCTGCAGACAGGATGGGTCCCCAGGTGGGGCAGTTCCTGGATAGCCCTTTCTTCAGTCTCTGCTCCATTATTTGTTCCTGTCTTTTCTTTTAACAGGAACACTTCTGGGTGATCTTTGACAGAGAAGCTAAAGCCACCCAGTGGAAAAAAGACAGCATTTTCAACAAATGGTACTGGTTCAACTGCGGTCAGCATGTAGAAGAACGTAAATTGATCCATTCCTATCTCCTTGTACAAAGCTCAAGTCCAAGTGGATCAAAGACCTCCATATAAAGTCAGATACACTGAATCTAATAGAAGAGAAAGTGGGGAAGAACCCCAAACACATTGGCACGGGGAAAATTTTCCTGAACAGAACACCAATGGCTCATGCTCTAAGATCAACAATCAACAAATGGGACCTCATAAAATTGAAATACTTCTATAAGGCAAAGAACACTCTCAATAGGACAAAACAGCAACCAACAGATTGGGAGAAGATCTTTACCAATCCTAGATAGAGGTCTAATATCCAATATATACAAAGAACTCCAGAAGTTAGACTCTAGAGAACCAAATAACCCTACTAAAAAAATGAGGTGCACAGCTAAACAGAGAATTCATAACTGAGGAATCTCAAATGGCTGAGAAGCACTTAAAGAAATGTTCAACATCCTTAGTCATCAGGAAAATGCAAATCAAAATGACCCAGAAATTCCACCACACACCAGTCAGAATGGCTAAGATCAAAAACTCAGGTGACAGCAGATGCTGGCGAGGATGTGGAGAAGGAGGAACACTCCTCCATTGCTGGTGGGATTGCAAGCTGTACAACCACTCTGGAAATCAGTCTGGTGATTCCTCAGAAAATTGGAAATAGTTCTACCTGAAGACCCAGCTATACCACTTGTGGGCATATACCCAAAAGATGTTCCACCATACCACAGGGACACATGCTCTACTATGTTCATAGCAGCCTTATTTTTAATAGCCAGAAGCTGGAAACAACCCAGATGTCCCTCAAGAGAAGAATGGATACAGAAAATGTGGTATATTTACACAATGGAGTAATACTCAGCTATTTAAAACAATGACTTCATAAAATTTGCAGGCAAATGGATAGAGCTAGAAAATATCATCCTGAGTGAAGTAAACCAGACAAAAAGAACACACATGGTATGTACTCACTGATAAGAGGATATTAGCCCAAAAGCTCACAATGCCCACGATATAACCCATGAACTATAGGGAGCTTAGGAGGAAAGAAGACCAGGGTGTGGATGCTTCAGTCCTTCATAGAGGGGGGGAACAGGACCATCGCAGGAGGTGGATGGAGGAGGAATCTGGGAGGGAGTAGGGAGAGGGAAAAAGAGTGGTAAGAGCAGGTACTTGAGGGGATGGGAGAGAGGTACAAAGGGTCAAGAAATCAAATACAAATGTGTAGCAGTGGGGGATGAGGAACTGGGGGTAGCCACTGGAGAGTCCTAGATGCCAGGGAAGCAAGAGACTCCCAGGACCCAATGGGGATGACTTTAGCCGAAATGAGCCGCAAAGGGGAGCTAGAGCCATAGAGACTACCTCTAGTAGATAGGCAGGGCCCTCAGGGCCCTCAGGCGCCACCCACCCATCTCAAAGATTTTAACCCAGATACCAACTTTTTCAAAACATTTAAAAACAATCTAGGGACTATTTCATTATAATTATTTAATAATTATTTTAGTAACAGCAAAAATTAAAATATTAGATTTATATCTGTCAATAAGAATAGTTATAAGAACATTTCACTCAGAAGTCATATTGCAGAGTGCTATAAACAATAACAGAAATGAGAAAGGAGCAAGATCAACACAATTTTTTCCTTGAGTGGAATTCTTTTTAGTGATTTGTAAGTGCATATTAGCTGGGCTGGAGAGATGGGACGTTAGTTAATAGTAGTCGATATTCTTCTGGAGGATTTGAGTCCCAGAACTCCCATAGTGGCTCACAGCTATTTTGCAACTTCAGGCCCAGGGAATCTGATGCTGTCTTTGGTCTTCTAAAGCCAACACACACATACACACACACACACACACACACACACACACACACACACACACACACACACACACACACACGGTATCCAGGCATACATAGACACTCATACACTTTTTAGAAATTAAAAGCATATAAAACATTCATAGTCAGTGTGCTTTGGATTCAGAAACTGCCTTTGCATCCATTGATAATGTGGCTATGTGGAAGCCATTTCACTTCTTGATCCTTCAAATGTTTTGCCTTTATAACAGGGACAATGAAATAGCACTTTTTGGTTACCAAGGATATTAAAAAGGTGGTATTTTTAGGACTCTTACATGAGTGCTGGCACATCAAATTCCCGTGTTTTTTGTCCTAACTACTTTTGTTAGCGAAAGTTTTCGTACTGTTGATTGATGCACACTGATTCAGTGAGTTAGATTCAGGAACAAAACGGGGACAACACAGGCAAGTTTCAGCATAGTATGTATTCTTTCTTTTGGTTTTGCGTTTTGGCAATTGTTTCCCAGGCTTGTTTCAAAATCTTGGTTCAAGTCATGCTCCTGTCTACCTGAGGTCATATTGTATTCTCTCATTCAAAAAAAAAAAAAAAAAAAGGAAAGGCCCTCGGCCCCTATTAAGACATAATAACATTAGCAAATGTTATTATTCAATTGCCAGGATCAAAATATCTATATTTTCTGATTTTCAATTTAGAAATTCATGCATGTGTTAAGAAACAATAGAAATATGAAAGGAAGGAGCTAGTGACCGTGCAGATAGTCTTATGTAGAAAGGTAGGTTCATTTGTATCAGCATTGCCACAGCTAAGAATTCTTGAGTGAAACACAATTCTGTGTTATTGAAAACTTCTAGAATAACTAGTAGTGGATAACTTTCCCCAAACCAACCAGCCCCTTCCTTCTTGCCTAATAAAAGAGAATTTTTAAGATTGTTAATTATCTCCCAGAAATCTTACAAAATAACAGAAATTTCCATAGAGCTGGAGACCATTGATAACAATGGTTTACCTGACTCTCTTGAAGGTTGATGTGCTCAAGTAACTCAAGTGAGAGCATACGTTGTACGTATGGCATTTATATTTTTATCTAATGGGAAGGGACACATTCCCTTTACTCATATTTTTCTTTTTCTATATGACAGGACTTGCCTCTTGTAGATGGAGCTATAGCAGCTCTTTTGAGCCCAGAGATGAGACTTATGGATTAAAAATGGCACAACAGTGAGTACATTAGTCACGCATCTCTGAAGCTTTCAAAGAAGAGAGATGCTACTTTGCTTAGGTTTACGTGTAAGGGAGAGATGAGCTTATGTGTAACTCATTTCAGAGTGAAACTGAAGTGAAATTCTAGCTAATGCAAGCATAGATTGCTATGCCTTGAATACGTAGTGTTTCTCAAGGCTCATAGGTTAAACACTTAGTCCTTAGCTCACGTACAATTTGGGGAGATGGTGGAAGCTTTAGGAGATGGAACCTAGCCAGAGGAAGACTGTTCTAAGCAATGTACTTTGATCACGCTTTACCTGGTCCACGATCCCATTTTCTTCCCTCTACTTCATGCCACCTTTGCTTGTCCATGCTCTTTTCTGCCCTGATGCTCAATCCTGTCACAGCCCAGAAACCAAGAACTGATGATCATGGACAGACACCTATGAATTGTTAAGTCAGAACAAATATTTTCTTTCTTTAGTTGTTCTCATTAGAGTATTTTGTCACAGTCACTGGGGCTTGCCATTTTTCAAGCAGACTGGCAGTCAGTGAGCCTTATCTCCTACCCAAGTTTTAGATGTGTGCTGCTGTTCTCTCTCTCTCTCTCTCTCTCTCTCTCTCTCTCTCTCTCTCTCTCTCTCTCTCTGCTATGGTTCCAAATTCTAGTCCTACCCAGCAAGCAAGTTACCTACTGAGCCTCAGGCCTGGTAATAATTTTCCCATTTTCACATGAGACCTTGCCTTCTGAGGCTACTTCCTTCAGTGTAAACATTAGCAACAGGGTGTCAGATTGCTTCTCGCCCAACTTCAGGCTAGGCAGTGTCTCATGGACTGTATCACACTGGTTTCACTCAAGTCAAGATTTGAAAGGTGCTCAAAAAAGCACAGATAAAGGAAGCTGGATATAACTGTAGTCACCTCAAAAGACAGCCGCTGGAAGGAAACGTCCTCTGGTTTCCTCCCCAGGAAAAGTCCAGCTCTCCGTTGATCTGTTCCTCTAGAAGAATGGATTTTTATTCTGGATTGTGAAGCAAGGTTTGGACATAGCAGTTCAAAGAATTGTGATTTGTATTCTTTCGCTTGTAGGCCTCTCTTCACCTGAGGGTGATGGCTTTCCAGCCCTCCAATCATGCAAGGTTTCCTTTCTGTAAAATCTTTTGTCATCTCCAGGACAGAACAGAACACACAGGGGAACCAAGGTCTGGATATAACGCAAGCTTTTCTGAGGAAGCACTAGGTGTTTCTTTATAACCTCCACCCCTGTAGACTTTCAACATTGTTGTTTTGAGAGAAAAATTTCCAGCTGGTAAATTCTGAACCTCCAGATACAGGTAGAAAATAAAACTGTCCTTGATCATAGAAAAAGAACTAGCTGGATTCTATGCTAATCAGAGCAGACCTCATTCTTTGTGAGGGGGAAAAATTCACTGTTGGTGAAGCACTTTGAAGTGAAAGCTATTTGAATGATTTTTCTGAATGACGCAAGACTGAGCTTGGGAGAAGCAGATCAAGTTAAAAACACTGAATATCCTGCTGGTCATAGGCTTAGGATAGAAACTTCCAGAAAAAACAATCTTCTTGAAATAAAAGTTCTCTAAGGAAAGTAAACAGTTTATATTGAGAGAATCAATGACAGAGATGGTCCTTATAATTAACATACAAAGATATTGGGAACAGGTTAGCCACAGAATTGTAGTAAGGTTTTGTTTCCGCGAGTCTAGAGGGACTTTCACCTGTCAGGCCAGGCATGCATGGAAACTCACTGTTGCTAAATAGCCACAGTTGCTTGGAGGGGATTTAACAAAGCTGTCACCAATTTTTTTTATAAAGTTTTGTACGATTACACACAGACACACAAACAGAAACTATGTGTAACAAAGGTTCTGTTATTCCTTAATCCCTACATAGACTATGTTTACTTCCACTGTTTTCTCTGGTAGCCAGCCATCTCAGTCTTCTGAGAAAGATGTGATTTATTCAGTTTTTGAAGCCTCTTTCTGTAGAGATAGAAGCAGACCTTACCACTGTCAGATTTCAGGGGAAATTTTGGTTGCGGCTTTCACTCAAACTGGGCCTAAAGCTAGAGAAGTCACTTAGGGCTTCATCTAATACAGATTCCATCCCAGAAATAACAGAAAAAAAGCATAGTTCAAGAAGGTTAAGGACAGGAAGGCATGTGTGGGTTGGACTTGATATCTGTCTGTATTGTGCCTCTACTAATACAAAGCAAATAGACAGAGGCTCTGAGAAGCCTAGCTGGGAGAAAATCTCAAGGAGATAGTAGATGTCACTTTCAAACCTAGGAAGCAAAGAACATATTCCAGAAATAAGAAGAAAGAAAACAAAACTCTACCAATATGATGAAGTTAGTTCTCCTGTGGCTGAAAGAAAAAGAAACTGCTGCAAACATGGGCTTTAGAGTAACATGGAAAAGCAGTTTTCAGTGTGAAATGTAATTTCTGTTTCTAATTCTAGTTCTCCCTTCAGAGTCTGAGCTCTAAGAGGGTTAGGTCTGGATTCACTTACTTAGATGATCACAGAGCGTGACACATGTAAGGGAAGGTGATTGGCAGGGTAAAAAGATGCTCTGGTATCTAAATTAGGAAGAATTCCACACCCTTAACCCCCAACCCCAGGAAAATCATAGATTGCAAATGACTGAGAGTGATATGATTGTCGGACAACAGCTGAGAGAGCTCTTTAGCACTCAGGCCTAAATGGCCATAGATACTGCTGTTCAATACATAGGTTACCCAGATTCTCTTCTCTTCTCTTCTCTTCTCTTCTCTTCTCTTCTCTTCTCTTCTCTTCTCTTCTCTTCTCTTCTCTTCTCTTCTCTTCTCTTCTCTTCTCTTCTCTTCTCTTCTCTTCTCT
>CM052701.1:64436174-64467937 GCA_028551405.1 Uromys caudimaculatus
TGTCTTTGGCCCTCTGCTGGGTCTTGTGATCTCCGGCGAGGGATCTTTGTCCCGGCGCTGATTAGCTGTGGGGCCCTGTGGCCCAAGCTGAGGTTTCCGGCCGTCGCCGGAAGCTGCTGGCGGTCAGTCTCTGTCAGGGCTTTACTTCTCAAAGAAGTATAGGCCTTGCTTACTGATGTCAAGAAAACCTTTAAAACTCAGAGACTATTTACTCAAATAGCCATGGTGTGCTTTAGAAGTACAATCTATATCATTAACATTTTCTTCATTTCATTCCTGTCTATTTATTAAACAAACCAACAGTCATACCCTGATTTGTAGCCTTTGCCTATGTGTGGTTTAAATACCCCCATGATGGCTGAATTAAGCTGCTGGCATGTACAGAATGCTGACTGGGAAATTATGTATGGCAGTTTTAGCCCTTTTGGCTTGGAGATACAAGAGGATGGATGATATTCAGTGTGTGAAACCATTAGCAGTAAAGGGTCTTCTTTATTGATTGTCTACTTTTAGTATGACTTATTTAACTTTAAGTTTATACATTGAAAACTTTAACAATGGCTGTATATAACAACTAACTTACCAAATTTCTATCTATTTCATGATAGCTTTTGCAAGTAGTATAAATTCCAACACACCAGTCTGGGTAGTGTTTTTATTTTAGCAGAGTCTTCTGGGTCTCTTTTATTCTTTTCTTTTCTTATTCTTTCATTTTTTAAACACAAAGTCTCATGAAGTCCAAGCTGGTTTGTAACTCACTTCTGATCCAGTGCTCTTACCTTCTTTCTTGAGTGCTAGTATTGTGGATTTACATGGAACCCAGTGGAGGCTTAGATTTTTCAAACCCTATTTTAATAAGGGTTCTCAAACTGTTCAACCTCCCCTTCTAGCCTACTGTAAAAAGATAGAGGTGAAAAGATGGTATATAGGACAAGGGGATGTGGACCTCTTCATTAGTAGTTCTTTGGGGTGATTTCAATCTCTGTTTGTCAGAATACCAGCAGTCCAGTTCAGTAGTGTCAGAATAGCAACAGTCCAGTTCAAAAGTGTCACCAAACACAATTCAGCAATGGTAGCGCAATCCAGCAGAAACTGCCAGGCCTCAGCCAAATCTGCATGAGTCAGCAAGATCAACCAAAATCAGCTGGAATGCAAGTTCTCTGCCACACCTCCCCCAATGAAGTGAAGATTAGTGAAGACTTGAGACCATCGAAGATGAGAGACCAAGGAAGCATTGCAAGGCTTGCTGTGCAAGTGTGGAGTCACTGTCAATTGAGTCCTACTTATACTCTCTCCAAACATCATGTGTCCTCCCTTGACTCTTGCCTCAGCAAGACACCATGTGAGTCAACATCACTTGACACAACCAGAAACTTCCACTTCAACCACATGCCTCATATGTGCGAGGCAGGCATTCTGTCACCTGAGTGACACCACTCCATTTTCTAGCTTAACACCCCAGTGCAGAATGAATGAGAGAGAGGATTTCAGTTAGGCAAAGATTTTGCTTTCACATATGGTTATTTCATATCTTCATCCCTGTGAGATATTGATGCTTCAAAATGCTAACTTGTAAGCAGCAAACAGCTAGAAGTTGACAGTTATGCAGATTTTGCATATGTTATCTTTGTGGAAGCCTTTGACGTTGCTACAATTTCAGAAAGAGGGAAAAGACTCCAGGTCACATAGGTATCTATAAAGCTCTGTTCATTTTGTGAGACATTTCAGAAGCTGTACTGTGCAATGACAGTATGTTTACACAGGTATGGAGGAGAAACTAAGGCAGAAAGACCCAATGTGAGGATGATATTGTTTTTTTAGCACTAGCATACTTTCATAAACTCAAGGCATTTGAATATAAATAGTACCCAGGTGAACAAATAGTTTTGGGTATGAGTATATAGTATTGTTCTGATTAACCTGGGTTAGGTTACCCACTGTCCTAATCAATGTTCTCTAGAGGAACAAAAGTAATATGTTAAAATATGATTTATAAGGTTGGCTTACTTGATATGGGTTGCGGAGTCCAATAATGGCTGGATAGGTAGAGGACACAGTAGAGCTCATGCTCAGCTCATGAATCTTAGCAATCTTAGGCTGGAGCTGAAGGTGTGAAGGATTTCTGGAGAGCTCCTGGTCTTTATTCCATGCTGGAAGCACATACACCAATAGTTCTCACCCTTTCTAATACTGTGACCGTTTAATATAGTTCCTAATGTTGAGGTGACCCTCAACCATAAACTTACTTTTGTTGCTACTTTATAACTGTAATTTTGCTACTTTTACGAATTGTAGTGTAAACATCTGATATTTCTGATGGTCATATGTGACTGCTTTGAAAGGGTCACTTTACCTCCAAAAGGGGTTTTGACCTACAAGCTAAGAACCACTGCCATAGGAGCTGGGATTTCACACAGGGACATACAAGCAGACTAGGACAGCAGCCTTCCGATTTTCTTCTGTGGCCGGAGACCTCAGTCTGTGCCCAGAGCTCCATAGCCAAATAGTGCCGGGAGAAAGCTAGCATCCCAGGAGTGTGGACAAGCCCGTGAGTGGAGATAAGATAGCACCACTGCTCAGCAAGACTCACTCCCACCCCCGGAATCCGTAGGGACCGAGGAAAAGCCTGAGACTGGAGCCTTCCAGTTTATGCCTGTGGTCTGTGCCACAGGGCTCCATTCCCAAATAGTGCAGGGAAAGAGCTACCCTCCCAGGAGTGTGGACATGTCTGTGTGGGGGTGGGGGTGGGGGTGGGGTAAGGCCAGCACCTCTTCTCAGAGGGACCTGCCCAGAACCCTCAGGACACAGGGACTGAACAGTGGCCTTCTGGTTTCCTTCTGCAGCCAGGGAGCTGATCCTATGACATAGGGCTCCATACTCAGTGCCAGAAGAGAGCTGGTCTCCCAGGAGTGCTAACACAGCTTAGAGCACAGGAAGACCACCACTTCTGTTCAAATTCCTCATTCAAGAGGGACTCTCACAGAGCCATCAGGACACAGGAACCAAGGAACAGCTAGGGACAGGATCCTTCTAGTTTCTGTCCGCACCCCAGAGCTGACTATGTACCACAGCTCTCAAAACCCAAATTCCTCTCAGAGAGAGCTGGTCTCCAAGGAGTACTGACTCAAAGGCTTGCAGGAGGGACAAGCCACAGTCAGAGAGAGCAAGACCAGCTAACACCAGAGAAAACCAGATGGCAAAAGGCAAGGGCAAGAACATAAGGAACAGAAACCAAGGCAACTTAGCATCATTAGAACCCAGTTCTCCCACCACAGCGAGCCCTGGATACTCCAGCACACCAGAAAAACAAGACTCAGATTTAAAATCACTTCTCATGATGATGATAGAAGACTTTAAGAAAGAAATAAATAACTCCCTTAAAGAAATACAAGAGAACACAGGTAAGCAGCTAGAAGCCCTTAAAGAGTAAATAAAAGAACAAACAATCAAACAGGCGAAGGAAATGAACAAAACCATCCAAGATCTAAAAATGGAAATAGAAACAATAAAGAAATCACAAAGGGAGACAACCCTGGAGATAGAAATCCTAGGAAATAGATCAGGAGTCATAGATGCAAGCATCACCAACAGAATACAAAGATAGGAAAGAGAATCTCAGGTGCAGAAGATACCATAAAAAACATTGACACAACAGTCAAAGAAAATGCAAAATGCAAAAAGCTCCTAACCCAAAACACCCAGGAAATTCAGGACACAATGAGAAGACCAAACCTAAGGATAATAGGTATAGAAGAGAGTGAAGATTCTCAACTTAAAAGACCAGTAAATATCTTCAACAAAATTATAGAAGAAAACTTCCCTAACTTAAAGAAAGAGATGAACATAAATATTCAAGAAGCCTACAGAACTCCAAAGAGATTGGACCAGAAAAGAAATTCATCCCGTCACATTATAGTGAAAACACCAAATGCACAAAACAAAGAAAGAATATTAAAAGCAGTAAGGGAAAAAGGTCAAGTCACATATAAAGGAAGACCTATCAGAATTACACCAGACTTCTCACCAGAGACTATGAACGTTAGAAGATCCTGGACAGATTTCATACAGACCCTAAGAGAACACAAGTGCCAGACCAGGATGCTATACCCAGCAAAACCTAATTACCATAGATGGTGAAACCTAGATATTCCATGACAAAACCAAATTTGCACAATATCTTTCCACAATCCCAGCCCTACAAAGGATAATAGATGGAAAATGCCAAAACAAGGAGTTTTCCAAAACTGCACCCTAGTAAAGGCAAGAAAGTAATCTTTCAACAAACCCAAAAGAAGATAGCCATACAAACTTAAAAATAACATCGAAAATAACAGGAAGCAATAATCACTATTCCTTAATATCTCTTAACATCAATGAACTCAATTCCCCAATAAAAGGACACAGACTGACAGACTGGATACATAAACAGGACCCAGCATTTTGATGCATCTAGGAAATGCACCTCCGTGTTAAAGTCAAACACTACCTCAGAGTAAAGGACTGGAAAAGAATTTTCCAGACAAATGGTCCCAAGAAACAGGCAAGAGTAGCCATTCTAATATTGGATAAAAATCGACTTTCAAGCAAAAGTCATCAAAAAAGATAAGGAAGGAAACTTTATCCTCATCAAAGGAAAAATCTACCAAGAACTCAATTCTGAACATCTATGCTACAAATGCAAGGGCACCCACATTCATAAAAGAAACTTTACTAAAGCTCAAAGCACACATTGCACCTCACACAATAATAGTGGGAGACTTCAACACCCCACTCTCATCAATGGACAGATCTTGGAAACATAAACTAAACAGAATTATAGTGAAACTAACAGAAGTTATGGACTAAATGGATTTAACAGATATCTATAGAATATTTCATCCTAAATCAAAAGAATATACTTTCTTCTCAGCACCTCATGGTGCTTTCTAAAAAATTGACCATGTAGTTGGTCACAAAACAAATCTCAACAGATATAAGAAGATTGAAATAAACCCATGCCTCCTATCAGATCACTACGGATTAAAGCTGGTCTTCAATGGCAACAAAAACAACAGAAAGTCTACATACACATGGAAGCTGAACAAAGCTATACTCAATGATAACTTGGTCAAGGAAGAAATAAAGAAAGAAATTAAAGACTTCCTTGAATTTAATGAAAATGAAAGTACAACATACCCAAACTTATAGGAAACAAAGAAAGCAGTGTTAAGAGGAAAACTCATAGCTCTGAGTACCTCCAAAAAGAAACTGGAAAAAAAAAAAAAAAAAAAAAAAAAAAAAGCCGGGCAGTAGTGGCAAACGCCTTTATTCCCAGCACTTGGGAGGCAGAGGCAGGTAGATTTCTGAGTTTGAGGCCAGCCTGATAACAGAGTGAGTTCCTGGAAGTCAGGTCTACACAGAAAAACCCTGTCTCAAAAAACCAAAAAAAAAAAAAAAAAAAAAGAAAGAAAAAGAAAAGAAAAAGAAACTGGAGAGAGTATAGACTAGCAGCTTAACAGCACACCTGAAAGCTCTAGAACAAAAAGAAGCTAATACACCCAAGAAGAGTAGTAGAAGGCAAGAAATAATCAAATTAAGGGCTGAAATCAACCAAGTAGAAACAAAAAGAACTATACAAAAAATCAACAAAACCAGGAGCTGGTTCTTCGAGAAAATCAACAAGATAGATAAACCCTTAGCCAGACTAACCAGAGGGCACAGCAACAGTATCCAAATTAACAAAATCAGAATGAAAAGGGAGATACAACAAAAGAATCTGAGGAAATTCAAAAAGTTATCAGGTCCTACTACAAAAGCCTATAATCAACAAAATTGGAAAATCTGGATGATATGAACAATTTTCTAGACAGATACCAAATACCAAAGTTAAGTCAGGATCAGATAAACCATCTGAACAGTCCCATAACCTCTAAAGAAATAGTAGCAGGCATTAAAAGTCTCCCAACCAAAAAAAGCCCAGGACCAGATGGGTTTAATGCAGAATTCTATCGAACTTTCAAAGAAGACCTAATACCAATTACCTTCAAACTATTCCACAAAATAGAAACCAAAGTAACACTACACAATTCATTCTATGAGGCCATAGTTACACTGATACCAAGACCTCACAAAGAACCAACAAAGAAAGAAAATTTCAGACCATTTTACCTTATGAATATCAATGTAAAAATACTCAATAAAATTCTCTCAAACCAAATCCAAGAACACATCAAAGTGATGATTCATCACGATTAAGTAGGCTTCATCCCAGGGATGAAGGGATGGTTCAATAACCGGAAATCCATCAATGCAATCCACTACATAAACAAAGTCAAAGAAAAAAAACACATGGTCATTTCATTAGATGCTGAAAAAGCATTTGACAAAATTCAGCCTCCCTTCATGATAAAAGTCTTGGAAAGATCAGGAATTCAAGGCCCATAGCTAAACATAGTAAAAGCAATATACAGCAAACCAGTAGTCAACATCAAACTAAATGGAGAGAAACTCGAAGCATTTCCACTAAAATCGGGGACTAGACAAGGCTGTCCACTCTCTCCTTATCTATTCAATATAGTACTTAAAGTTCTGGCTAGAGCAATTAGACAACAAAAGGAGGTCAAAGAGATACAAATTGGAATGGAAGAAATCAAAATATCACTATTTGTACATGATATGATGTATACTTAAGTGACCCGAAGAACTCCACCAGAGAACTCCTGCAGCTGATAACTTCAGCAAAGTGGCCGGATATAAAATTAACTCAAACAAATCAGTAGCCTTCCTATACTTGAAGGATAAACAGGCTGAGAAAGAAATTAGGGAAATGACACCCTTCACAATAGTCACAAACAATATAAAGTATCTTGGTGTGACTCTAACCAAAGAAGTGAAAGATCTGTATGACAAGAACTTCAAGTCTCTGAAGAAAGAAATCGAAGAAGACCTCAGAAGATGAGAAGATCTCCCATGCTCATGGATTGGCACGATTGACATAGTAAAAATGGCCATCCTGCCAAAAGCAATCTACAGATTCAATGCAATCCCCATCAAAATTCCAACTCAATTCTTCATAGACTTAGAAAGAGCAATTCTCAAATTCATTCAGAATAACAGAAAACCCAAGATAGCAAAAACTATTCTCAACAATAAAAGGACTTCTGGGGGAATCAGCATCCCTGACCTCAAGCTGTACTACAGAGCAGTAGTGATTAAAAACTGCATGGTATTGGTGCAGTGACAGGCAGGTAGATTAATGGAATAGAATTGAAGACCCAGAAATGAACCCACACACTTACGGTCACTTTATCTTTGACAAAGGAGCTCAAACCATCCAGTGGAAAACAGACAGCATTTTCAGCAAATGGTGCTTGCTCAATTGGAGGTCAACATGTAGAAGAATGCAAATTGATCCATTCCTATCTCCCTGTGCAAAGCTCAAGTCCAAGTGGATCAAGGATCTCCACATAAAACCAAATACACTGAATCTAATAGAAGGGAAAGTGGGGAAAAGTCTCGAACACATGGACACAGGGGAAAAGTTCCTGAACAGAACACCAATGGCTTATGCTCTAAGATCAAGAATCAACAAATGGGACTTCATAAAATTGCAAAACTTCTGTAAGGCAAAGGACACTGTCAATAGGACAAAAGGGCAACCAACAGATTGGGAAAAGATCTTTACCAATCCTACATCCGATAGAGGGCTAATATCCAAAATATACAAAGATCTTAAGAAGTTAAACTCCAGAGAACCTATCAAAAAATGGGGAACAGAGCTAAACAGAGAATTCTCAACTGAGGAAACTTGAAGGGCTGAGAAGCACCTAAAGAAATGTTCAACATCCTTAGTCATCAGGGAAATGCAAATTAAAACAACCTTGAGATTCCACCTCACACCAGGCAGAATGGCTAAGATCAAAAAGTTATGTGACAGCAGATGCTGGCAAGGATGTGGAGAAAGAGGAACACTCCTACATTGCTGGTGGGATTGCAAGCTGGTACAACCACTCTGGAAATCATTTTGGGGGATCCTCAGAAAATTGGACATAATACTACCTGAGGACCCAGCTATACCACTCCTGGGTATATACCCAGAAGATGCTCCAACATGTAATAAGGACACATGCTCCGCTATGTTCATAGCAGCCACATTTATAATAGCCAGAAGCTGGAAACAACCCAGATGTCCCTCATCAGAGGAATGGATACAGAAAATGTGGTACATTTACACAGTGGAGTACTACTCAGCTATTAAAAACAATGACTTCACGAAATTTGCAGGCAAATGGATGGAACTTGAAAATATCATCTTGAGTGAGGTAACTCAGTCACAAAAGAACAATCATGGTATGTACTCACTGATAATCAGATATTAGTCCAAAAATTCGGAAAACCCATAATTCAATTCACAGCAACCGTTGGACTGAGTGTGGGGTTCCAGGCAGAGGAGTTGGAGAAGGGACTGAGGAGCTGAGGGAGTTCGCAGCCTCATGGGGAGGGAGCAACAGTGTCAACTGTTTAGGCCCTCAGTTGCTCCCAGAGACTGGACCTCCATCCAAAGAATGCATATGGAGGGAGCCATGATGCTGGCCACTTATGTTGCAGAGGAGATTCTTGTTAGTCATCAGTGTGAGGAGAGCCCCTTGGGTCTCAGAGTGTTAGATGCCCCAGTATAGTGGGATGCCAGAGAGGGAAGATGGGAGTGGGTGGTTGGGTAGGGGAATACCCTCATAGAGGCAGGAGGAAGTGGGATGGGATAGGGGGTTTCCAAGGGGGGGGCCTGGAAAGGGAAAAACATTTGAAATGTAAATAAAATATTAAAAAAAAGAGAAGAAGAAGAAGAAGAAGAAGAAGAAGAAGAAGAAGAAGAAGAAGAAGAAGAAGAAGAAGAAGAAGAAGAAGGAGAAGAATCCAACAACAGCTGGGATTTCCCATGAGTTAATATTGGCAGCGGAGTCAGTGTGGACTAGATGCACTCACCAACTATAGGTGAAGACAGGCAGTCAAGCAAGCACCACTGCTCTTTCATCCGACTTTCTTCTGTCTGGTCCGCCCACTTTTGAGTAAGGGTCTGGTCTTCTCATTCCACACTTCCCAGAAATTCCTTGATTCTATATCCAATGAAGTTAATAAACAAGATTAACTATTATAGTCACCACTAAGCTTCAGAGAGAAATGATTTGCTGCTCACTCCTAAATTTATATCCACATGTATAATCTCTCCTGAAGAAATAAACTTACTAGCAACTTGGTTTCAGGGTAGTGGATTCTTTTTTTTTTTCTTTTTCTTTTTTCCCTCTGACGTTGTGAACATACACTAAGCATGTTTTCTTGGGACACTGAGGTTGAGGTATACTGTTACAATCCAATAGGAAGTCTTCTTTTCCCTCTAGGAATTACATGCATAGGCAGAAGGGGATTGTTGATGGGACTGGTTCCCATTTGCTGCAAATGTTACAAGAGCACACTCTAGATTGAAGGAGGATCTCTCTCTCTCTCTCTCTCTCTCTCTCTCTCTCTCTCTCTCTCTCTCTCTCTCTCTTTCTCTCTCTCTTCCTTCTTCCCCTTTTCCCTCTCCCTCTCCCTCTTCTTTTCCTCCTTCTCCTCCTCCTCCCCCCTCTCTCCCTCTCTTTTTAGCTCTGTGGTTTCCCATACCAGTCTTTTCTTGACACCTTAGCATAACACCCCTTAAATCCCTGAAGCAACCAGAAGACTGGCTTTTCCTCCTGGCCCAAAGCAGCATCGCACAAGAGTGCTGCCTGCCAGTGGGGGTGTTTCCTCAAAGCTGCAGCTCAGGCAGCTTCATGGTGGTGCTTATGTGACAACTCCATTAGAAGGGTGTGTCACACAGCCATTATCCAGTCACATCTTAAGTGCAGCCCGCTGGGCTCAAATACCACTTTGGGAAGCAACAAATAATTTCGTGTTATTGGCATGGGTCGCTGCAAGCTTCCTCCTGCTTTAGCACTTGTTTCTACAGCCCATGGCTGTAACAGAAAGAAAACCCAGCATTAAACGTTTAATTCTGAAATATATTTTCTCAAGAGGTGTTCATTTGAGCTCCCTGGATTTCGAAAGCATTTTTCACCCTTGGCTGCAAGCTGTATCAGCCCCAGGCATCCAAACCGCAGGCCACTGAAGGATGAAGAAGGAAATGATTGCCCTGAAGAGTGGGTGATCATAGATCTCAAGTACTTCATCAGTAGCAGCTGAGGGCAAGTGGAGACGCTATCTCCACTCCTCTGATGGCTGGAGGCTGTGCTTGCTGCTTGTAATCAGGAAGTGTAGCATTTTTTCCTCAGTGTTCTAGATACTAGCAACCACTCAAGTGCAGTTAGTTGACTCAATATGCAGATTTGGTTGTTGAAAAACATATTTTGGCTCAAGTCTGTTCGGAACTGCAATTCTTTTGCTTCCTAGCTGTGGAAATCCTACAGGACATTTCTCATGTGACTTAGGGTGCTTGTCTTTTAAATGGTGATAATGTAGCCTTTATAAATTTCTTATACAATGCCATATAAAGTGCTCACAGCAGAACTTTCCACTGTTGATAAATATGTAAACAACTTCATCATGAAAGTCCCGTCTTTCATTGATCCCTAGCTCCTTCTGTCAAGTAAGGAAGGTTAAAACCCAGGCAGGTTCCGATATTTACTTATAGAGTAAGCATCCAATGAGTCACATTCAATGGGCTGCAGCCAGTTCTGTCCTAGGACTGTGCAGTAAGGCTCAGAATCTCCTGGGATCCTGTTAGGAATGCAGACACTGGGCATTTCCTATGCAGTTAACAGCTATGAGGATGGAGCTCAGGAACCTGTGCTTAAGTAAGATTTCCGGTGTTACTTAGCATACATAGGGGTAAGAGGCTCTATCTGAACTAATGTAACCCAAAGCTCTCTCCAATAAAGCATGTGCATCCTTCCCCAACTGCAGACTAAGCCTCCATCTTGGAAAACCTGGTGCATCTAATCAGTTTGGGAAACAACTTCTATTGATCTTTGCCCTCTTTTCCCCACTCCTTCCCAGGTTACTAAAGTAAAAGTAAAAAAAATGCTTACTAGCCCTAAGCAAGCAACTATGATGTTTGCAGGCTAAAAGGCACTAACAGGGATTTTGTTGCCCAATTTCACATTAGCTAAAAGGTCTATGACACTAGAACAGTGCACCACCTCAATGAGAAGTTCATGCCCTGCCTTCACTATATGCTGCCTGCAGCTTTACAAAATGACCCAGAACAAATGACTTATTTGGTGGGTGGTGATGCTGGAAAATAATATTGATTTCTAATATTGATATTAGGCAACCAAATGATGCTCCAGTTTCATCTGTCCATCAAATCAAGCCTCAGACACTACCTTTTGGACTCTGCATTAAGACTAACTACTTCAGAGATTTATACTAATTTACAGATTGAGTTTGAATCCGGGTACATTTAATTTTGGTCTTTGCTATGCAATTACATCCATGTGATAGGCTATCCAGGAATTATTTATGGCTCTTAATGTCATCATTTTTTTTTTATTAGGGAGAAAGGTCAAAACACACACACACACACACACACACACACACACACACACACACACACACACTTACATATACAAAAAGCAAAAATCCTATAATAATAATAATGATAATAAGAACACACATAGTATATATTTATTACATAGATATATGTAACAAATATATAGTATATATTTATATATTTATTATAAAGGTGGTAAATTCTTGCATCACCTTACTTAATTCTCAAAACTAGCCTTGTTAAGTTCTGTTTATTTCCTGCCCTTACTATTTTATAGAATTTTTGGGCTTTGAAACAGCATTTTGCTACATAGTATGAGTTGGCTCCAAACTTGCAATACTCCTGCCTCAGCTTTCTGAGAGCTAAGATTACAGACATTGCTCTTATGTACAGGTCTTTTGCCCTTTTATATCCAATCAAATCAAGACTTACAATAAATACTTTTCCTATGATAGCATAGTTCTAAGAGGCTGTCAGAGACAGGAACTAAGGCATTTGCCAGCGCTGCTTCCCTAATTCTGTGCAGAGTATGAAGAAGAAATACCCATTGAATGCCCATCCTAAGTAGCTTTCAACCCTGACCAACATCCAATGGTTTTGAGTTTCTCTCTCCTTTGCTGTCTCTCTGCCCTCTTCGCCACTGTAGTCTCTCTGTGGAACATCTACTTTGACATTTGTTTTGAGGATCTGCTTCTGCTTCTGCTTCTAGCTCTATTCCTTTGGATTCAAAGCATTCCAGCTTCTATTCCCACAAGGTCTTCAACCTCTTGGCTGGCTTCTGTCAACATACTTCTTTTTTACATGAGATCCCTCTTTTAGTACGTCAGTGATTCTGATCACAGAAAGGAGAAACACAAAGTGAGATTTGATCCCAAGAGATCAGATAGTTGGCAAGAAGTTTCCCAAAGAGTCCAGTTGTCCTATTCGTGGTTTAATGCCCTGACTTTTATTGCTGTTGTCCCAGGTATATCTTATGACTCCTCTGTCTCTTCTAAGCAAATATAGAACAAAACTAGAACCTGGACTGCTTTTGAATTCTTTTCAGAGTCTGCCTTGCCATGGTGCTAAATTCTTTGCAAACTTTTTAAAGTTTTAGTGGCTTGTGATATTCTACAGTCCCAAACAGATTCCTCCCGCTTAATCCATCACACACACACACACACACACACATAGCAAAAGGCAGTAGCTGGCTGGTATGGGATTTTTTTCTATCTGTTCATTTGTAGGACAGTAGGACTGACTATAGTAATTCTTACTGAATACTAGCAAAGCAGTTCTATTTTGTTGTCAGTATGTTGGGAAATAATAATGACATGATTATATTTCCAAGATTTGATATGTACCAGACAATGTTCTAGCATACTGGAAGATTTTATCTATGAAGAATATATTCATTATCAAGATCAAGTGTAACTCAACACTGAGAGTACTAAACCCAAATGGAGCATTCAGAAAGTTGTCCTGGGCATCAGAAAGAGGATAGAAACATCAATGTCAGGGGTGGAGGCAGAAAAGGCAGAGAAAATTTATATTGTAGGAAAGTCAAGTACATGGGGAAATATCTGGCTGATCAAATTTATGCAAATAAAAGGTCAGAGTCAAAGTAAAATTTTTTGCTGAATACTTAATTCATGGATTGACTGCCTATAGAACTGTACTTGGTTCTGCCACGATCATGCTTTCAGTCATTTTGGGCTTCCAAAACAAAATATCATAGACAAGGTAGCTGTCTTAGAGTTTCTATTGATATGAAAAGACACCATGATCATGGCAACTCTTGTATAGGAAAACATTTAATTGGGGTTTAATCCATTACCATCAGAGCAGAAACATGGAAGCACGTAGGCAGACATGGTACTGAAGATGTAAGTGAGCGCTCTATGTCTGAATCTGCAGGCAGCAGGAAGATACTGCCACACTGGACCTGGCTTCAGCATCTGAAACCTCAAGTTCACCCCCAGTAACACACTTCCTCCAATAAATCCACACCTCCTAGTAGTGCCATCCCCTATAGGGGCCATTTTTATTCAAACTATCATAGTGGCTTAAACAACAAGAAACAATTTAGTTTTCACATTTCTGAAGGTTGATAAGTTCATGATCAAATTTTTGACTGATCTGACTCCTGGAAGAAATTTTGCTTCTGACTTAGTTTTTCTCTATGTCCTCACACAGCTTCTGCTTAATGTAATGTGCACATAGAGAAAAACCTTTCTTCTTCTAAAGCCACAAGTCTTACTGCATTGAGAGCTTACTCTTACAGATTCATTCATGTTCTCTAATGCCCTATTTTGAAAATATAGTTACACTGAAGGTTAGGTACTCAACATTATGAATTTGAGGCAGTGCCACTTAATTCACAGTGGATCCTATGAACAAAGAGCATTATTAATTTCGTTTGAAGGATGAGAAAATTAATGCTTAGAAATAGCAATAATGTGCCCATGACATCACATATGAGATTTGGTAAGTGCAGATTAAAGCCAGAAGCTCTGACTCAAGCCTGGACTACCTACCACCCCTGCTGTCAAAGAGCCCTTTACCAATGGGATAAAGTTCAGGAAAGTTTCATTTGAGTTTCTGTTGACACAGAACCTAGCCTGGCCTCTTGGATCACATTGCTGTGAAAATCTTTACCTGCTGGGTATGGCTTCTCCATGACTTTGTTTTTGCCTCTGCAAATGTTTGGTTCCAGCAGGTGTTTGTCTTTCTAAAGAAATTGGCAGATCCTGGAAATTCAGAGTGGCCTTTTGTGATTCTTTCCTGCCTATGATAGCAAGAATAAGCCTTTCAACGTTTCATCTGGATGCCACCAGGGTGCTTAATGAAACCAGTACCCCCTCGTGGCATCTTTCCTTCAGGTAATCTTTCTAGTTGGCCAGCTATAACCTTTTGCTGTCTGTAGCAATAAATCCAACCAGGAGACTCTCCGAGAGACAACAACTCTTCCTTCTCAATGGTGTGACTGAAGAAAGCTTTCTTGGTTCTTTTGACCATTATTTTTCTGAGGGGACATAAACAAACATCTTTCCCCTGTTTTTAGATCACCAATGACAAACCAAAGTGTGATTCTACTGAAGTCCTCACAGAATCAGTGAGTTCAGTGGGTGTATTTCCAGAGCACAAGTGAGGGGTTATAGAGATATGAGTGACCCCAAAGTAGTTGTGACCAAGAAGTCTCACTTACCACTGGATAATGATTTCTATAGCACTGCATATATGGAATCCCCTCTTCTATTAACGGTCCACAGTATATATACTCTAGCACTTCTTGAGGTCACTAAGCCACGTTCAACTGTGGAAGAATTTTATATACTTGGATGAGTCATACATGGAAGAGCATCACGAATCTCTGATGAGTGTCAAATGACTCTTCCAATTCTTCCTTCTATGGGGGAACATCAATAGTCAGTGAAGTCAGCAAGCCTTGTAGAGAGGGGTTCTTGTCATCAAACTGCTTTGATGAAGATGAAGGATGTTATACTTGGAGGTTAGAATAGAACTCTACAACACTGCTATACCAGGGATATTGTAAGCAAGAGCTCATTTTTTAAAAGTCTGTTTAGCCTGGGAATATGTATATATAGGCACTGCTCACCTTGTCAGGAAGAAGCAGCTCTTGCTGAGGAGAAGTGAATAAATCACTTTCTAAGGTCAGTCATTGCTATATCCTTCAGTGATAGATGCAGACAAGAGGGCATAGAAACCAAGAATAAATATCCTTCATATAGATTCAGAAAAGTTATATATCAAATGAAAATCAAGAAAGAAGAAACTGTGTAAAAATATATATATATATATATATATATATATATATATATATATATATATATATATATATTTTAAAAACACTGAAATGTTCAGTTTTGGTGAGATTGCAGTAGAATGTTCTCTGAATTTATTTGTATAGCCTTTCCCAAGGGCAATATAGCATCATGATTCAAAAGCCTCAAAGGGCACCTGCCCTTTGGAAAAAATCCAGTCTACTTTAGAAGAGTATTAGAAAGAAATCATGTATCTGAACAAATATTTATTTTTTGAGTACAACATTTATAAGCATGAAAATTGCAGTAAAAAAGGCTAATAAGAGCAGAGCTAAGGAATATATGACACATTTCGGGTATGAAATACCTATACGCAAGAATCTCATCCATTATATTTCTACAACCTAGGAAGATACTTCCATAAATTAAATTTTAGATCAACATGTTACCAGTTGGTATTTGCAGCCTGACTTGGTGTATATATTAGATGTCTTTAACATCCAGAAATTTACAGATTTGAGTTCTTCAATAGTGGCTTCAGATTGCAGTTTTCTTTATTTTCTATTTATTTATTTAGGCGTCCATATATGTCTTCAGTTGTTTGAACTGGCATATATGTGCATATGTGTGGGGTTGTTAGAGATCAACGTTGTTAGGAGCCAGTTTGTTCATCTTACATTTTGAAATAGAATTTCTTACTGACCCTAGGGGGTTCAATACTTTTAGGCTAGATTGGTTAATCATTGATCTCTAGGGATCCTAGACTCTAGGGATCCTATAGTCTCTGCCACCCAAGTGCTGAGAATATAAACACATATGGTCATGCCTGGCTATCTATATGTGGATGCTGAAGGTACAACTTGGGCTCTCATGTTCCCAAGGCAAGAATGTTTATAGCTGAGATATATCCTGTCCCTGCCTTTCTCTGTATTTAACATATTTCTCTCCTCTCTCTCTCTCTCTCTCTCTCTCTCTCTCTCTCTCTCTCTCTCTCTCCTCTCCCTCTCTCACCTTTATAGTATAAAACAAATTTATATTAAGCTTGTAGGAAGAAACAGAACCACAGATATAAAGAAAGAATCTAAGCTGCCTCACCACCTCTTGGGTGAGGGAAGAACCATCAGAGAGGAACATCTCTGTTCTCCTGCCTCATTCCCTTCCACCTCTTCTTTCACACTCTGGACCCTGCTATTACCCGTCGGTGGCACTGCATCGTTATCTAACATTGATGTTTCTAATATTAGAGACATCTAACGTTATGTTTCTAATATTAGAAATGTATATGGTTTAGAAATGAAAACAAAAACACATTTACTAAAAATATGGAAATACAAGATAATGAAACATGATCTTTATGTTAGAAATAACCATCATTTTCACTCCTTTGTGTGCAACAGAGAACCATAGTGAACATCTGAGCTCTGGTTAATGTTCACACCATGAACAAGGTGAAGAAAATAGTGTAAATTATATTTATCTCTGACTAGTATTTGTGCATATTCTTTACATCATGATTTCAGCTCATCAGAGAAAATGTTGTCTAGATTACAGTAATATTAATATATTAATATAAATATATAATTATCATAGAATATACTATGTTTTATTGTTATATAACATTTATTATATTATTATAAAATATAAATAGTTTAAAATACATTGTATTTCCTTTTCAGGAACAAATCTGAAAATATTTTGAGATAATTTCAATTAAAACCAAATTACTTTATTTAAAACTTTTAGCTTTTAAATTGAAGGTTTGAAATTGAGCTTCCTGAGTTTACTTGTACCTGAACGTTAAATCCCAGAAATAAATGTAGAAAATTATTTGAGTTCTACTGCTAAAATTTCCTATCCTTGAATTATTTAAAATTATCTCTGTGTCCCTAAAGGGTGGCACAACTCAGTTTTGCAATAAGAGTGTTATTTTGTTTTTCTGTCACTTCTATTTTCTCATCTGGAATTAATTTAAATGAATATTAATATAGCTCACCACAGGATCTAATCTACTTATGCCCACTAAAGTTAACTAGACTAATTTCATTATATGGTCGTTGATGATTCTGTTCTTATCCTTGGGGAGGCTGGAGCTCTTTGTTCTAAGAAAGTCTCTGGGTTGTAACACTTTGGGATGAAGAGATTGGTCATGCTGATGGACTTTGTGTTTACACTGCTGTTTACACTGTTTCTGTTCCTTCGAATCAGCCAGTTGTTAGTTAAGTACTTTCAATTGATTCTAAATAACTCTGACCTCACCAAATAATTCTCATGGATTTCCCCAAACCTGTCATTCCTGCCTCTTTCTTTTCATACACTTTGCTTGTATGCAAACTCTCATCCTCTGGAGTTTTGGATTAACATTTGTATCTGTCAAGATTCAAATGCCAAGACTCTCACTAAAGGCTATCGGTATGAGTAAGCTTGCTATGTGGCATGGCTACATCCCCTCCCCCAACACGGACTGCTAGTAACCATGGACTTCTGTCTGCTGGGCCCAGGTGTGGTCTCTGGTCATTCTCAGTAAGGCTCTGCAAGCTACCACTACCAACTGTGTGGACAAGATAAGACAAAATCAACTTCACATTGCTGGACTGATCCTCTTGTCAATTTTTCTCTTTTAAACAATTGCTGGCACAAATTCTCCTTTGAATCTTTTTAGAGCCCAGAACCAGAACACAGACCAATTGGTAAGACCCCTAGTCTCTTTTCATATTGTGGGGAATCTTTGATTAATTGAACCTTTGATTCTAACTCGAAAGCTTTCAGATCACAGATCTTTGGCACTAAAGCTACCTCACCGCTTTAATGTGTGACTTGTTACATGAAATGGTTGGCTGCTGAATCGTACCTTCTTTCATTTCCAAATCCATACAGCTCTCATTTGTTAATGAATAGACATGTCAATTACATCATGTGCTGACACAATGGGAGACACAAATGAACAGCATACAGTTTGTCTGTAGAGCAAAAACAAAACAAAACAAAATCTATAAGGCAGGGTACAGAAATTACATCATTCAGCAAACCAATAAGGCCTTGGAGTCAGAATGGAAATTTTTACAAGTCAAGGAAAAAAAATGACCAAAAGTAGGAATGTTGGTCACAGGTGAGGGAGCAACCAAAATACACACTGAATCTTCGGGTTACCTGGTGTGTGACCTTAGACATGCTAATGTTCCTTTCTGAACCTCTGGTTGTTCAGTGAGAAATCCACAAATAATTGCAGTGAGAATTAGATAAAGATAAGAAAAATGAAGAGAAACCCCAGATCTACCTGTTAGTTGTGTGATTAACTTCAGTGTATACGTCATAAGAAGAGAGAAAGGTGACCTTTGAGATTAGTGCTTCCATGGTCTTGTCCAGTTCATAAACCTGGTAAAACCAATATAAGACCCGTGAGATATGTGAATAAGTGGGGTCCTAATGAGTAGTTGTATTTTCCCTCTCTATCATGTACCTAAGTCCCACACTGTCATTCAGATTCAGTAAGAGGCTCCTAAGGATCAAATACATAATAGTTGCTCAATAAACATTAAATGTTTAATTCAACAACATTAAAAAAAAAAAAAAGGCAAAGACAAGAAGCTGTGCCCTTGATTTTTTCTCTTGTCATCTATTACTGCTGTGTCCTCCCTCAGAAACATCAGCATTGAAGGAACTGAAGAAGATGAAGACTGGGACATTGGAAGAGCTGAAGAAGATGAAGATTGGGGGAAGGGAGAAAAGCAAGGGTTACAAGGAAGGCTACAATAGATAGAGAGCAAAGAAGGCTAAGTTTCTTGAGTCTGCAATCTGGTCCACACACTTTCTCATGTGGTGCTGCTTTTAGAAATTGACTCTACTTAGACCCCAGGAAGCAAGTCAGCAAACACTCAGACATTCTCAGCTATTAAGAAAATGAAGAGTTTACTGCAGCCTTAGGCCCTTAGTCTTCTCCACATTAATGTCTCTCCCTGAATCCATTTCTTCACAATACTCCAAGGCTGTGTGACCTCTTGCTGGCTTCACATATCTTTCAAGGACAATATGAAGATCTGATGCTATGGAAACAAGTTTGGTGACTGAACTCAGTATATCTCAGTTCTGGCAACCTGCCAATCAGATTCACTTAGAAGTCATTGCAAGTCAGGATTACATCTCTTAGGATTTTGATTTAATTTCTTTAGGCCAAGACCCAGGACTGGGTCATGACAAAGATTCCTCAGTAGATTTTTCATGTGCAGTTGGAGGTCCAGAATCATTAATTTGATTGAACTTGTTCTCAGAAGAAAAAGCCCAGCCATAATTTGCCCATTGATCTTGCATGTTAAAAATGTTGAAGAAAATTAAAGTAGAAAAATTGTTCCTTATTTGTTAGAGACATATAATTGCATTTTAAAATAGCAAAGCCAAAAGGTGACATTCATGTCCAAGATGAACCTAAATACATAATTTTTCCTTTTGTCAAAAGGTTTGACTAATGTGTGGCATCGTATAAAGATAGAGAAACTTGGAAGTTTTGAAACTGGGCCCTAGGATTAGAAATTTCAAAGGATTTGTGGAGAATCATGAAACAAAAACATTGTCTAAATTTAGCAAAAGTAATTTCCCAATGAGTTATTGCTCAATATTATCTTTACATATTAAATCTTGGCCTCCATAAAAGAGAAATAGAAGGGCTTTATGGATTTTTTCTAATATATAGGGCAGTCTCTGAATATACACAGAGGAAGAACAACCCAGACTTGCCTTAAAAGGAGAGGGAGATCATCTGTTTTCTAACAGCAAGGAAAGCAAAGGCTGGAGAAGGGAAGATGCTCTTAGTAAGGCAAAGCAGAGACTCGACTTTTTCCTCTCCGAATTATTTCTTTCTGTTGTTTACTTAAGCAATTGATATTTATTGAGTGACTATTTTGTACTTGGTTCTTTGGAGTAAGATTTAGCTAGGCATGTGAATGAACAGAGAAAATCCTGATAATGCATAGGGCCATCACTCATTCATATGTCCTGCGGATCATATTGATCCTATCAAATGCATGTCTGGGCAGAGGTCATGGAAAGGCTTAGTCATCTGCACTGTCGACTTTTTGTTAAAGACAGACTTGTTTTGAGCATAGAGGAGTACAGCCTGGCTGGTTATTTCTGTGTACAGAAGTGAGGCAACTCTAAATTTGAAAAATTAGTACATGTACTGGCTTGTTTTGTGTATCAACTTGACACAAGTTGGAGTTATCACAGAGAAAGGAGTTTCAGTTGAGAAAATGCCTCCATGAGATCCAATGGTAAGGCATTTTCTCAATTAGTGATCAAGGGGGGAGGGCCCCTTGTGAGTGTTACCATTCCTGGGCTGGTAGTCTTGGGTTCTATAAGAAAGCCAGCTGGCAAGCCAGGAGAAGCAAGCAAGCCAGGAAGCAGCATTCCTCCATGGCCTCTGCATCAACTCCTGCTCCTTGACCTGCTTGAGTTCCAGTCCTGACTTCCTTTGGTGATAAACATCAGCATGAAAGTGTAAGCTCAACAAATCCTTTCCTCCCCAACTTTCATCTTGGTCATGATGTTTGTGCAGGAATAGAAACCCTAACTAAGACAAATTGGTACCAGCATAGTGGGGTATTCCTGTAACAACTTGGCCATGTTTTGGGGAGGACTGTGGAAGGACTTTGGAACTTTGGGCTAGAAGATCCATTAAGTGTTAAGAGCTTTGTGGGATGTTGTATAGGAGCTTGGAAGATAATGTTGAGAAGATGGAGGCCTGGCTTGTGAAATTTCAGAGGGAAGATTAAAGACTCTTATCAGGGCCATTGTTATTTTGACTGTGAAGGTTCTGTGGTTTTGGTTAGCTGGGGCTGAAGGATCACCTGTGATTAACAAGATACCAGAACTACTAAAGCAAAACCATTGCATGACTGGGACTATTGATGCTGGTTAGTTGGAGCTGGGAAATTGGTGATGATTGGGAAAAGACTAGCACCAATGAGGTGAAATGTTCTGAGAAGTGTTGAGGTTGCGTTCCAGAGATAAAGGTTGCACCTTGTGTGGTAGCTGGACTTGGTAATGTGTAAGAGTCACCTAGGTGGTACTGGTTTTGAAGCATGAAGGAGTCATGAAGAGCAGCTGAGGCCTGGGCACTGTGAGAAAGTCGTTGGTGAAGGTGCAGCCTCAGTTGCAATTGACAGCCCAGGATTGAAGGGGTCATACAAAGGAGTTGAGGCTTGGCACCACCGTAAACCTAGTGAGAACAGAAGACAACAGTGTTTTTGAGATGCCAGTACCATGAGATGACCACCAAGAACAGCAGCAGCAGTGGAGTACAGGCATCTGGAGCCGTGTGTGCTACAAAGGGCGGAGCTGGAGAAGTGACTCAAGCCCTTGGAGGAATCCAGAAGATTGTGAGTGGTTCCCAGACATTGGACAGTTGGAGTTTGATTTTGCTTTTGATTATGACTGTGGCCTGATACTTTTTTCCTCCTAAAGGGAGGTATTTTAGTGGAGCCCACAGTTAAGAGACTTTGAATTTTTAAAAGACTTTGAATTTTAAGAGATTGGATGTTTAAAAGGGACTGAAACGTTAATATGTAAGAATTTGCAAAGACTGTGGGACTTTTAAAGTTATTTAGATCTTGGGGATGAATGAGGAAGCAAGGGTCAAGGCTTATTGGTGATGTTTGTGTGTCAAGTTGACAAGGGGTCAATTGTACTGGCTAGTTTTGTGTGTAAACTTGACACAAGCTGGAGTTATCACAGAGAAAGGAGTTTCAGTTGAGAAAATGCCTCCATGAGATCCAGCGGTAAGGCATTTTCTCAATTAGTGATCAAGAGGGAAGAGCCCCTTGAGAGTGGTACCATCTGTGGGCTGGTAGTCTTGAGCTCTATAAGAAAGCCAGCTGAGCTAGCCAGGAGAAGCAAGCAAGCCAGGAAGCAGCATTCCTCCATGGCCTCTGCATCAGCCCCTGCTCCTTGACCTGCTTGAGTTCCAGTCCTGACTTCCTTTGGTGATGAACAGCAGCATGGAAGTGTAAGCTCAATAAACCCTTTCCTCCCCAACTTGCATCTTGGTCATGATGTTTATGCAGGAATAGAAACTCTGACTAAGGCAGTACATTTTAAAGAAATTAAGTCTCTGAGTACATCACTTTTCCCCCAAATCAGACCTTGTCTGAGGACCATCTCATAGGAGAAGATTTCAGAAATGAAGGACAGTTCAGCTGTAATTTATATCACATCAAATATGTTTTAAAGTATAAGTATTTTTCATTTTGACCCAAAATATGTATGCATACACAAAACAAAGACAAACAATCCCTAATTGTAGTTGTCTTGAAATTTAAATATAACTAGACACATTCTTTCTCTTTCTTGCTAATTTTAAAAAATCCTATCAAGAACTTTCTTCCTCCTACAATCTGCCTGAGTTTCTTTCTTTCTGTGCTCACATAGGGCTTAGTACCATGTACTGTGACTAACCAGTACTATTCTTGCCCTTTTGCTCCACAAGGTACAGGGCTCAAGGAGTCTGGCACAAATAGGCTGTCAGAAAAGTTGATTGAGTGGATGACAAACATAAGAAATATATTGAGCACAAACTGTGGCTGATTCACATCTAGTGTTCCTGCACTGAGTGAAGCAATCCCACGTGAAGCTGACACTGGTCTCATATGAAAATATTTTAGGGGCTGGCCAGAGCTTTGTTCATGAGAACTTCCCTCTCCATTCTGGTCTTATAGGAGCACAATGAAGCAGCTTGTGTTACCTTCCTACCTCTGGTGGGTTTGGGCTGGGCTATTAAGCTGGCAGAGTTGAGAAGTGCACATTGTAGCAGGTCTCTCTCTCTCTGCTGTTGAGACATCCAAAGGCACTGCCTGCCTGCTGTACCTCAAAGCAGAAAGCCATTGAAATAGACCCTGTAGGGGGTGGTGAGGGCATAGGTTTCCTTTGACTTTGTGTTCTTGCTGTGTGTAAATGTCAGAAACTGATAAATTTTAGAAAAAGGAACTAGAGACAAAAAGAAAATTTAAGCCTGAATGCTGACTTATTTCCATTGTAGTGAGCAATACATGATTCACCTACACATTGACACCTCCTGGAAAGCATGTGTCATGTCTCCATTTGTGATTTTCAGAAACCAATTCTAGCTTTTCTCTTTATGAGAACAAGTACAGGATCCATGGAGTTGACTGGCATTGTCCAAGGGAAACGATAAAAATGGGAGAGCCATATGTGAGTGTAGAATTTAATGTATGTTGAATTCCAAGCAACCATGTCTGGCTTTAGGAAATGGCAGACAAAGACTAGGAAGAACTTACAGGTACTTCAGATACAGAGCGAACACTGTCTTCGTTTCTTTTCTTGTTGCTGTGATAACATAGGCTCACAAAGGAAGCATGCTGGTTAGATTTTAATGTCCTCTTGCTACAGCCTAAGACCACCTGGGAGTGGGAAAATTCAATGGAAGAATTTCCAAGATTAGTTTGGCCAGTGGGCATGTTAGTGAGAGATCATCTTCACTGATGATTGATGTGGGAGGACCTAGTGATTGGTATGGGGAGGCCCAACACTTTGAGGGCTGGGTGGCAGGTGAGTCTGGCCCTGGCTATTTAAAACAAAACACTAGATGATAAGATGCCAAAAGTCTATCTCCCTGGTGATTCTGGATTTCTTCAAGTTGGCAATACTATCACGGATACAAGGATCCTGAGTATACATGGTTGACAAAGTCAAGACTCAAATTCAGTCCTGCTAGTTTTTATTCCCCTAAACAGCAAGACTTCTTGAGTCTACTGATTCTGAAGTTTTCACTGTCAGTGAGAAGTCTTTGGAAAATATTCGTGGAAAATTTCAAGCATAGAGCTTCATGGGTATAATGTTGAGCACAGTGTAGTTCCAAGTCTTCTCTACTTCTTTGATCTGATAATAGTGCTCAAGCCTTCTTAGGATATTAATATAAGGACACCATTCAACAGTGAATTGCTTTTCTGGGAAGCTTAGAGTTTTATGGCAGCATCAAGAGTGGGCCTCCTTATGCTTAGTCGATCACAGAGCCTTTGACCCATCACATCTTAGCTGTTGGGTGTGAAGACGAAGAACAGAACATCAATAATTAAAGGTACAATCACAGCGGAAGCTTCCGTTAGTTATTTTTCTCCAACCGTGACATTTTATGAGTCAACAAAGCCAAAGCCATCAATATGAAGCAGATTATTTTTAGCAGTTTCTTAACCAGTGTGCTCTATCTTTAAATTAAACATTGACGTTGGTTATTATTAAAATTCCATGGGCAGAGAGGAGCCCATGTTAGTACAGTAAACACTGGGTTTTCATTACCTTGTTTTGAAAAGGCATCAACTCAGTTGCTGCTCCCACCAAACATAACTGCGTAAGACTAATAGATTGTGGATTTTCTATGGATTAGTTGCTCAAGGTCGGGACCTGGATGTGTGGGTGTAGTTTGCACCATTAAATATTACTGCAGACTTTAACCTTTTTAGATGTTCAGTGTCTTAGCCCTGACTTTATCTTATCATCATTTGATTCTATTAAATTTGTCCCATTCTTTGATTATCAACACTAAAGACATGGTATTAAACATATCAAAGTAAAATATGACCCTATCCTTGGGAATTTAGGGATGTAGTTTGCAAAGTGAAATAAGTAGGACAGTCTCTGTGTCATGACTCTATGGTTTGGGATGAGTTCCCTTGAAGTGATGTAGCAGAAACGATGCTGATCTTAGTACCAGAAGACTTGGTTTCTATTGGCTGCCAGCTGTGTGACATTGGACAAATGATTTGAGATATTTAACAGACCTAGAATATTTATCAAGTAATTTCAGATATTAGGCTTCTAATTTTTTATTTCAAGGGCCTTGGCTAGAACAGAAATGCTACACTTTAATCACACACTTGGGGCCATGAGTAAAGTGTCCACAGAGGATGGGGAGAGGGCTTTAGAAGAGTAAAATGTCCACAGAGGGTGGGGAGAGGGCTTTAGAAGGAAAGCTAAGTTTCCTACCCTAACCTGATGCCATATGTTTGGCGTCTTAGTCTCCTGCTAAGGTTTTGTTTTCCCAGAGATAAAAGTCCCACTGTCAAGAAAATTTAAATACCATAATGAAAACCACACGTGTATCAGTGTACCCTCCCATTTATGTGTGTCAGGAAATTTTGTTTCTTTAGATGTCAAGAAAATGTTCAAAATATTTCATCAGCATGCTTACCATCCAAATTACAATAAAACATCCTACATTTATCCCTGGGAAAAAATGCTGGATTTTGGGTGGGTGAGGTGGTTGAGTCCCATTATTCATTCAGAATAGTTTGGGAAGTAGAAATTTGGACTTCTGGTTCAAATGACCCAACTTCAAATCCTGCTTCAGAGCTTAAGCAAGTCACTTCATCTCTTTTACCTTCTTCATGGGCCCTAATTCATGGATCTTCTTTCAGAAGTGAGGAAGATAAGAAGACTTTGAAATGGGAAAGATAATGGTTTTCTTAATAGGATTTGATAGAGACGAAGTGAATTAATGTTCTAAAACACTTATTGTATCAGACACATAGTATGTGCTGAATAAATACCAATTCTTCTCATGAATGCATTCATTAGACTTTTACTGTGATTCTATCACATGTCAGTTATTGTTGCAATTTAAGTGTGTGTCCCAGATGTTCAAGTGTTGGAACTTGCTTCCAAACGTGATGATTTTAAGAGGCGGCAGGTCTGTTAAAATGCCAGGTCTAATCAAGGCCCTTAGGTCACTAGGACTATGTCCTTAGAAGGCATGGACACTCATCCGGAGTCCTCTCAGGACCCTATATTCAATCTGGTATCCTGTCATAACATAACGTACATTTCTGTTATTATGATACCAGGTGCAACAGGGTCATTTTCATGAAATAAGTTCAGTGCTGTGTCTTTTAACATCTCTCTATGAGCGAGAGAGAGAGAGAAAGCAAAAGAGAGAGAGAGAGAGAGAGAGAGAGAGAGAGAGAGAGAGAATATAACCTTTTTATTTAAAAGTTATCCAGTCTGAACCGTTTTATTATAGAAACAGAAAGTAAATAATAACATCCTAGTGCCAACATCTGTAGATTTAGAGTGATAAAATGGTTCCATCCTCACAAACATATACTGAGAGTATCCTCAGTAAAGCAGTGTGATTAACTGCATTAAAGCCTTGAGGGAAGCACGAGAAACTGATGTCAAAGATGAAATTCTAAATAACACTCAAAAATTGTGGGTATGTGTGTGTTAAAAGGTGATTACAGCACTGGAGAATGATCAAGGAGGGAAGCAGAGGAAGGAAAGAATTGATTAGGGTTGCCCTACAGAAAATGATGTTTGGTGAGGTCTCTCACTTAGGAGACATCTCTTAAAGTAGATTCTGAGCCTGCTGGTTACAGTGTGTCCACGACTGTCTCAGCCCCTTCCTCACTTCATTCTTGGCTTGTCTCATTCAATTGTGAACATTATAACACGTATCATCTGCCAAGTCGAGGTTTGAGAATTTACATTTGCTTGTATGTTCCAGTTATTCCTATAACTCAAGGATTTCAGACATTTAAAAGAAAACAAATCCCTTGGGAATAAAAAGAGATGTTGGAGAGAAGCTAAAATATCCATAGGCTTTTCTAACAACATTTAAACCCAAACAAGCTGTCTTTCTGAAAGCCAAGTGGGGCCCTCAAACCAGAATCTCTGCTGTTTCCAGTTAGAGGAAAAAGCAGGCATAATCCAAGCCAAAGGAAGAGACTACTCTGGAAAATTTACAGAAAAGAACAATAAATCTAGGGATAAATAAGTTCCTTTTGTAAAATGAGCTCCATACAACTACCCCCTCTTCACTGGACTCTTCTTTCCTTATATGGCTAGTTGAATTCTTCAGGCATTCTGAATGCTTGAGGAGATTTAGGCATTTTATCAATCCTATCTAGTCAAGTAGTATAATTCTTGATTCAGGCACAAACAGACTCCTAGCAATGTGAAAGACAGAGGTGAAGACACAGGGGACCAGACTGGAGGCTATTTGATCTACCTGGAAACCTTAAGGTTTAATAAAGACAGGGGTTGTGGCTTTTGCTGCCCTTCGTGGCCACCAGGGAGCTTTGTGGACACATGGTCAGTGCCCTGCTGGACCCTTGTGGTTCTTGATTCTTTTCTTCTTGGAATAGTTTCTGCAGTGAAATAGTATTAATGGGAAGCCAATATATTCTATGTGTCTGCATAAGTGACTGAATAAGATTTGAAACTGATGCCTAGATAGTTTTCTGATTCTTTAGACGACCTTGAATTTGGTTCTGAAATGTACATTCTATATCTCCAAAACTTAGATCTTTCAAGAATATGTGGCATATGATTAAAATTATATGACTTATATCAATGTTTCTCAATCACTTTCATGACTATTGTGTCTCTCCCATGAGTGAAAGTCTTTCTATGCAGCTGACAGTGGGATCACAGAAGCAACATCAGAATTAATTTTGTGTCCTGCATTTAGAAGGGCATAGAGGGTATGTGAGAAATGAGAGTCAGGCATATAGTTTTTTGTTCTTGGATATTTTAATGGAGTCTGAGGATAAAAGAAACAAAATTAACAACTAGGGAACAGTTTGCAGACAGTATGGTAAGGAGCTTCATCAGAGGTCAGAGAAAGGACAAATCAACGTAGAGTAAAATTTTATGTTTCTTTCATTTTGTACTTCATGGAAATGCCTTGGGGGCCTAGGATGTATATAAATATTAGTGTTTGTTCTCTATATTTTATCATATAACATGAATTCTCAACCCCTGTGGAAACTGTAATATAAGAATGTGTGCTGGGTAAAAGGAGCTTAATTTTTATCAGTGCTCTCCCTCCAAAAGAGGCAGAAGAACATTCTCCACACTTGAAATAACCTTTCTCATATCCCTTTTCAATGAAAAATAAATATAGATGCCATTTACAAGGCTATGTGTGTCCTCTGCTTTACACTCTTTCTAGATGCAGGGGCATTTTAGCTCATTTTCAGCTGTAACAGAATTCCACAGATAGAGTAATTTATAAATAGTAGAATTTCATATCTCATAGTTTAAGAGGCTGCGAAATTCAAGGATAAGATATGAGCAAGTGCAGTGTTAGTTAAGATACTGCTCTATCGCTAAGATGATGCCTTGCTTCTGTGTGAATACTAGGTCCTCATAGGGTGAAAGAGTAGAAAGGCAAGAGAGGCCAACTCACTTCAGAGTCTCACTTCTAAGGGCAGTAATCCATTCTGAACAGGATGGCACTCAACCACTTCCTGGAAAGCTCCACGGCCTAATCCTACCATCACCTTAGGACTGAATTTCAAGGCATTATTCCTGAGGGTCCTCAGACTATGGCAATAAACAGCCACTTACGCCTTGCTGTCCAAAATTTACTTTACTTATGCATTTATATTTTTGCTATTGTTTAAGATAAAGCCTTGCTATGAAGCTAAGGGTATGTATTTCCAGCCATCCTTGAACTTGGAATCCTCCTGTCCCAGCAGATGGAAGAGGGGATTGCAGGCATACATCGGTATTCCTGGCATCTGCTCCAAACCTCTATATTTAAATGTTGAATTGGGTTTTTTGAATTATCAGTATTATTTGTTAAATTATATGCACAAAAGTGAACAATTATCATTTTGGTTGTTTCCTTCTTGATGTTTGTCTCCTAGTATTAACTTTACTACAATTTCCCCATTAGTTAGGCATAGGCATATTTAGAGATTTATTCATTTCTATTACTACTACCCACTTCCCATGGTCCTTAGACTAAAAACAATGGCTCTTAGGCTAATGATCTATGAGATACCTGCCACTCAACTAGAGATGCAATTCAAACTGTTCATGATATGAAAATGTCCCTACAAGCATATAAATTATTAGTAGACACATACTGTTCAGTTTCTACAGTTGGATCTTATGTAGTCATTTTCTCAATGGAGGGTTCCTCCTTTCAGATGACTCTAGCTTATGACAAGCTGACTTAATACAAGCCAGAACACTCACCTATGTCTACCTTTTCCTTCTCTTAGCTTCATTCCTTCTACACCTGCTGGTCACATGTACACTTGTACCATGTTGCTCTGAACATTGAACCATTCCCAAATAGAGGTAAAGTTTTCCTTTCTTCAGGTAAAATGACAAGTTTTATATCTAAGTTCTGAAACAGTATTCGTCATTGGAAATTAACACAATTTCCCCCTGATTCCCTACAGTAGTAAGTCCCTTGTAAAAGTCACCGAAAATGGGTAGGTTTATTTTTAATTTAAAATTTTATTTTGTTTTTGAGAGAATTTTGTTTCTTAAGATTGAATACATGATTCGATTTTAAATCTGTAAAATATCCATATAAAACATTGTCTGTCTCAAATTTTTTTTTGATACTTTATTTAAATTTCAAATGATTTCCCCTTTCCAAATCTCCTCTTTGGAACTCCCCTATGCCCTCCCCCTCCTACTGCCTCTATGAGGGTATTTCCCCACCACCTACCCACCCACTCTCTTCCTCCCTCCTTGGCATTCCCCTATACTGGGGCATTTAACACCCTCAGGCCCAAGGGCCTCTCTTCCCCCTGATGGCTAACAAGACCCTCCTCTGCCACATAGGTGGACGGCACCATGGGTCCCTCCATGTGTATTCTTTGGTTGGTGGTCCAGTCTCCCGGAACATCGGAGGTCAGGCCAGTTGACACTGTTACTCCCTCCATGGGGCTGCAAACTCCCTCCGCTCCTTCAGTCCCTTCTCCAACTCGTCCATCTGGGACCTCATGCTTAGAACAATGGTTGCTGTGAAGTGAATCGTGGATATTCCGAACTTTTGGGCTAATAACCACTTATCAGTGAGTACATACTGTGTTCATTCTTTTGTGACTGAGTTACCTCGCTCAGGATGATATTTTCAAGTTCCATCCAGTTGCCTGCATTCATGAAGACATTGTTTTTAATAGCTGAGTAGTACTCCATTGTGAAAATGTACCACATTTTCTGTATCCATTCCTCTGTTGAAGGACATCTGGGTTGTTTCCAGCTTCTGGCTATTATAAATATGACTGCTACGAACATAGTGGAGAATGTGTCTTTATAACATGTTGGAACATCTTCTGGGTATATGCCCAGGACTGGAATAGCTGGGTCCTCAGGTAGTAGTATGTTTATTTTTCTGAGGGTCCGCCAAACTGATTTCCAGAGAGGTTGTATCAGCTTGCAATCCCACCAACAATGGAGGAGTGTTCCTCTTTCTCCATATCCCTGCCAGCATCTGCTATCACCTGAGTTTTTGATCTTAGCTATTCTGACTGGTGTGAGGTGGAACCTCAGACTTGTTTTGATTTGCATTTCCCTGATGACTAAGGATGTTGAACATTTCTTTAGGTGCTTCTCAGCCCTATGAGTTTCCTCAGTTGATAATTCTCTGTTAAACTCTGTTTTTTGATAGGGTTATTTGGATCACTGGAGTCTAACTTCTTGGGTTTTTTGTATATATTGGATATTAGCTCTTTATCTGATGTAGGATTGGTAAAGATCTTTTCCCAATCTGTTGGTAGCCATTTTGTCCTATTTACTGTGTCCTTTGCCTTACAGAAGGTTTGTAATTTCATTAGGTCCCATTTGTCGATTCTAGATCTTAGACCATAAGCCATTGGTGTTCTGTTCAGGAACTTTTCCCCTGTGTCCATGTGTTTGAGAGTTTTCCCCACTTTCTCTTCTATTAGATTCAGTGTGTCTGGTTTATGTGGAGGTCCTTGATCCACTTGGACTTGAGCTTTGTACGGGCAGATAAAAATGGATCAATTTGCATTCTTCTACATGTAGACTGCCAGTTGAACCAACGCCATATATTGAAAATGCTGTCTTTTTTTCACTGGATGGTTTTAGCTCCTTTGTCAAAGATGAAGTGACCATAAGTGTGTGGGTTCATTTCTGGGTCTTCAATTCTATTCCATTGATCTACCTTCCTGTTGCTGTACCAATAACATGCAGTTTTTAATCACTGCTTCTCTGTAGTACAGCTTGAGGTCAGGGATGCTGATTCCCCCAGAAGTCCTTTTATTGTTGAGAATAGTTTTTGCTATCCTGGGATTTTTGTTATTCCAAATGAATTTGAGAATTGCTCTTTCTAAGTCTATGAAGAATTGAGTTGGAATTTTGATGAGGATTGCATTGAATCTGTAGATTGCTTTCAGCAGGATGGCCATTTTTACTATATTAATCCTGCCAGTCCATGTGCATTGGAGATCTTTTCACCTTCTGATGTCTTCTTCGATTTCTTTCTTCAGAGACTTGAAGTTCTTGTCATATAGAACTTTCACTTGTTTGGTTAGAGTCACACCAAGATACTTTATATTGTTTGTGACAATTGTGAAGGGTGTCATTTCCCTAATTTCTTTCTCAGCCTGTTTATCCTTTGAGTATAGGAAGGCTACTGATTTGTTGAGTTAATTTTGTATCCGGCCACTTTGCTGAAGTTGTTTATCAGCTGCAGGAGTTCTCTGGTGGAGTTTTTCGGTCAGTTAAGT
>CM052701.1:64468437-64588900 GCA_028551405.1 Uromys caudimaculatus
CATGAAGGGATGCTGAATTTTGTCAAATGCTTTTTCAACATCTAATGAAATGACCATGTGGTTTTTTTCTTTGAGTTTGTTTATGTATTGGATTACATTGATGGATTTCCAGGTATTGAACCATCCATGCATCCCTGGGATGAAGCCTACTTGATCATGGTGAATGACCGTTTTGGTGTGTTCTTGGATTCTGTTTGCGAGAATTTTATTGAGTATTTTTGCATCGATATTCATAAGGGAAATTGGTCTGAAGTTTTCTTTTATTGTTGGGTCTTTGTGAGGTTTTGGTATCAGGGTAACTGTTGCCTCATAGAAGGAGTTGGGTAGTGTTCCTTCTGTTTCTATTTTGTGGAATAGATTGAAGAGTATTGGTATTAGGTCTTCTTTGAAAGTCTGATAGAATTCTGCAGTGAACCCATCTGGTTCTGGACTTTTTTTGGTTGGCAGACTTTTAATAACTGCTTCTATTTCTTTAGGGGTTATGGGACAGTTTAGATCATTTATCTGATCCTGAATTAACTTAGGTATTTAGTATCTATCTAGAAACTTGTTCATTTCATTCAGATTTTCCAATTTTGTTGAGTATAGGTTTTTGTAGTAGGATCTGATGATTTTTTGAATTTCCTCAGATTCTTTTGTTATATCTCCCTTTTCATTTCTAAGTTTGTTAATTTGGATTCTGTCTCTGTGCCCTCTGGTTAGTCTGGCTAAGGGTTTATCTATCTTGCTGATTTTCTCAAAGAACCAGCTCCTGGTTTTGTTGATTCTTTGTATACTTCCTTTAGTTTCTACTTGGTTGATTTCAGCCCTTAATTTGATTATTTATTGCCTTCTATTCCTTTGGGTGTATTAGTTTCTTTTTGTTCTAGAGCTTTCAGGTGTGCTGTTAAGCTGCTATTATATGCTCTCTCCACTTTCTTTTTGGAGGCACTCAGAGGTATGAGTTTTCCTCTTAACACTGCTTTCATTGTGTCCCATAAGTTTGGGTATGTTGTAACTTTCATTTTTATTAAATTCTAGGAAGTCTTTAATTTCTTTCTTATTTCTTCCTTGACCAAGTTATCATTGAGTAGAGTGTTGTTGAGCTTCCATGTGTATGTGGACTTTCTGTTGTTGTTGTTGCCATTGAAGACCAGCCTTAATCCATAGTGATCTGATAGGAGGCATGGAATTATTTTAATCTTGTTATATCTGTTGAGGTTGATTTTGTAACTGATTATATGGTCAGTTTTGGAGAAGGTACCATGAGGTGCTGAGAAGAAGGTATATTCTTTTGATTTAGGATGAAATGTTCTATAGATATCTGTTAAATCCATTTGGTTCATAACCTCTGTTAGTTTCACTGTGTCTCTGTTTAGTTTGTGTTTCCAAGATCTGTCCATTGCTGAGAGAGGGGTGATGAAGTCTCCCACTATTATTGTGTGAGGTGCATTGTGTGCTTTGAGCTTTAGTAAAATTTCTTTTATGAATGTGGGTGCCCTTGCATTTGGGGCATAGCTGTTATGAGCTGAGAGTTCTTCTTGGTAGATTTTTTGTTTGATGAGTATGAAGTGTCCTTCCTTATCTTTTTTGATGACATTTGGTTGAAAGTTGATTTTATCCGATATTAGAATGGCTACTCCAGCCTGTTACTTGGGACCATTTGCCTAGAAAATCGTTTTCCAGCTCTTTACTCTGAGGTAGTGTTTGTCTTTAACATGGAGGTGCGTTTCCCGTATGCACCAAAATCCTGGGTCCTGTTTATGTATCCAGTCTGTCAGTCTATGTCTTTTTATTGGGGAATTGAGTCCATTGATGTTAAGAGATATTAAGGAATAGTGATTGTTGGTTCCTGTTATTTTCAATGTTATTTTTATTTTTGTGTAGCTATCTTATTTTGAGTTTGTTAAAAGATTACTTTCTTGCTTTTTCTAGGGTATAGTTTCCCCCCTTGAGTTGGCGTTTTTCATCTATTATTCTTTGTATGGCTGTGTTTGTGGAAACATACTCTGCAAATTTGGTTTTTTCATAGAATATTTTGGTTTCACCATCTACGATAATTGAAAGTTTTGCTGGGTATAGCAGCCTGGGCTGGCAGTTGTGTTCTCTTAGGGTCTGTATGCGTTCTGCCCAGGATCTTCTAGCTTTCATAGTCTCTGGTGAGAAGTCTGGTGTAACTCTGATAGGTCTGCCTTTATATGTTACTTGATCTTTTTCCCTTACTGCTTTTAATATTCTTTCATTGTTCTGTGTATTTGGTGTTTTCACTATAATGAACGGGATGAATTTCTTTTCTGGTCCAATCTATTTGGAGCTCTGGAGGCTTCTTGTATATTTATGTTCATCTCTTTCTTTAGGTTAGGGAAGTTTTCTTCTATAATTTTGTTGAAGATATTTACTGGTCCTTTAAGTTGGGAATCTTCATTCTCTTCTATTCCTATTATCCTCAGGTTCTGTCTTCTCATTGTATCCTTGATATCCTGGATGTTTTGGGTTAGGAGCTTTTTGCATTTTGTTTTTTTTTTACTGTAGTGTCAATATTTTCTATGGAATCTTCAGCATCTGAGATTCTCTCTTCTATCTTTTGTATTCTGTTGGTGATGCTTGCATCTATGACTCCTGATGTCTTTCCTAGGTTTTCTAACTCCAGGGTTGTCTCCCTTTGTGATTTCTTTATTGTTTCTATTTCTATTTTTAGTTTCTGGATGGTTTTGTTCATTTCCTTCTTATGTTAGATTGTGTTTTCCTGTAATTCTTTAAGGGATTTTTGTGTTTAAGTGCTTCTAGTTGATTCCTGGTTTTCTCTTGTATTTCTTTAAGGGAGTTATTTATTTCCTTCTTAAAATCTTCTATCATCATCATGAGATGTGATTTTAAATCTGAGTCTTGGTTTTCTGGTGTGTTGGGGTATCAGGGCTTGCTGTGGTGGGAGAGGTGGGTTCTGGTGATGCCAAGTAGTCTTGGTTTCTGTTCCTTATGTTCTTGCCCTTGCCTTTCACCATCTGGTTATCTCTGGTGTTAGCTGGTCTTACTATCTCTGACTGTGGCTTGTCTTTCCTGCAAGCCTTGGTGTCAATACTCCTTGAAGACCAGTTCTCTCTCAGAGGAATTTGGGTTTGGAGAGCTGTGGTACAGGGTCAGCTCTAGGGTGCAGACAGAAACCAGAAGGATCTAGTCCCCAGCTGCCCCTTGGTTTCTTTGTATTGATGACTCTGCAAGGGTTCCTCTAGATCCAGTGAATTTGAACAGAATCGGTGGTCTTGTCTGTGCTTGAAGGTGTGTTGGCACTCCTGGGATACCAGCTCTCTCCTGGCAGTATTTGAGTATGGAGCCCTGTGTCATAGGATCTGTTCCTTAGCCACCGAAAGAAACCAGAAGACCACTCCTCAGTCCCTCTGTCCTGGGGTTTCCAGGTGGGTACCTGTGAGCAGACAGGCTTGCCCACACTCCTGGGAGTCTAGCTTTCTCCAGGAACTATTTGGCTATGGTGCCCTGGTGGCCCAGGCAGAGTTCTCCAGCCACAGATGGAAACCAGAAGGCTCCTTCCCGAGGCTGTTCCTCAGTCCCTGTGTCCCAAGGATTCAGGGCGAGTCCAGCTGAGAAGTGTTGCTCTTCTTACCCCCTCTCATGGGCTTTTCCACACTCCTCAGAGGCTAGCTTTCTTCCAGCGCTATTTGACTTTGGAGCCCTGGTGGCCCAGGCAGAGGTCTCAGGGTTTTAACATAAAGAAATCTTGGCAATATTTTCTTAAAAGCTATGGAACATGAAGATCATTCCTGTGCATATAAGATGAACCTGATCATGTCAATTCTCATTTGATAATCTGATGTAACCATATTGTCATCAGTCTTTCACTTTCCTCATATCTTAATCTTCATGAATATTTACCTTTAGTATCTCTTTTCAGTTTGCTAACACTAAAAAAAAAAATGTTCCTAAAGTGAGCATTGAGTAATTGAAAAGTTCTCTATCTGGATCACGTATAAGATTATCAGGTGATCACAAAGACTGGCACCACAGAGGATGGGAGCAGTACATACAGGGGCCATTTAAAGCATTCTGCCTTTGATTTTCTTATATGGCTCAAGACTTGGGACATGACTGAATGTTCACTAATCAAAGGCATAAAGAGAGGAGTGTTCAGTCTTATTTCTGAGAATTTGCCCACCTGGAGTCTGCTGATGCATGGGATAGTCCATGGAGAACAATTGTCCTTTTAGTGAAAAGTAATACAATGTTTTGTGTGTTTATTTAAAGGGCAGGTGGTTGAGATTGCTTTTTTTGCCTGTGACAAACCCACAATGTAAACCAATGTGGTCTAGGTAGAAAGCAATAAACAAATACAGGATGAGGTCCTGATCCTGAACAAACTCTGAGGACTGCTTTCAATGTGTGTCCATAGCAACAGAATGGTAGGCCAGTACTCAAGTCCAGGCTGAGACTCCAGACATTATTTGCCTACTACTATGCTACATTGCTGTTTTTGAAGATGTTTCTGTACCTAAGAGTCTTTAAGAGTGACTTCATTTTGCTTCCAATCAAAGCATTTTATTTTCAAGAAAGGGAGATTTAGGCTAAAACATTTCCTTTTGTGGGAATGGAACAAAAAAACAAAACAAAACAAACAAACAAAAAACAAAACAACACTCCCTCCCTTTCTGCAGTGTTTCATCCACACCTGGTAAGGCAGATCCAACAACTTGACCTGGGAGGATACCTGCAGGTGCTCTCTCTGCATTATTGGATAAGGTTTCCATGACTTTGTGGTTTTTGTGGGTACCCAGAGACTTAAAATAGATTTGATCCTGTGTTAGTCATTTAAAAGCAAGGGTTCAGCTAGTCCAATAATGGCTGTTTATCAATAGAAGAAAATTTACTAGAAAGTTTAGCTGAGTCCATGAGGCTGGGTACCTCAATTGGTCTTCAGTATATACTAGAATCCTGAAGAAGTAGGCTCTAATGCCAGTGAAGGAATAGATTCTCTAGTGAGAGTAAGAGGAAGAAGACAGTGGGAAATTAACCTTCCTTCCACGTCCTTTTTAGAGACTGCCAGGAGAAAGTGTGGCTCAGGTTAAAGGTGAATCTTCCCACCTTAAAAGAGCTGAATTGGGAATGGCTCTTCCAACTTCAAATGCTTTAATTAAGAAAAAAAATCCTTCACAGGGATGTGCAGCCATTTGAATTTTTAGTTAATTCTAGTTGTAGTCAAGTTGACAACCAAGAATAGCCCTCACAGATTTCATGTCCTGTCTGTGAACAACTCAGTGCTTCTGAAACCTTTATTGGGGTTTCTCAAGCCTGCAACAATTGTCTTTGAGTCTAGGATGTTTAAGAAAAAACAGCATGCTAAATTTTTTCACACACACACACACGCGTGTGCGCGCACACACACATACCCCTACGTGCTCCAATCTGCTCATTTATTAAGAAGCTGAGCTGGTGGTAGACTTGATTACAGAGGTGGTAATGGACATCCTGAACATACAGAATAAATTAGTGAAAATATTTATCTCCTAGGAAGACTGTGGGAGAATCCATATTCTGTCTGTGCAGCAATGTCCCTTGAAACAAAGTATCAGGGAGGCAGAAAATCAAAAAAGTTAAAAGAAAAACAGAGGACTGATAGTTTTTTTCCTTTAATCTTAGTTTTGCTTAGGGTCTAGGAGGCAACTTCCCTATGGTCCATCCTTACCACTTGAAATTTAGTATCATATTATGCTTAAGCAGAAGGAAAGTCCTAGCATAACCATTCTGACATACATTTATTTCCCATTAATAATTTACTATACATGTTTGAGAGCATATATAAGATGTATATGAGATTTTTGTCCATAAAGTTTTCCAGAAGGGATTTATGGCATAGAGAAACAGTGGTCCTATAGCTGAGTATTTTCTGTGATTGAAACTGGCTCTCAGTGGAGTCTGCAGTATCATCTATAGCCAAATTGTTAAGGAAAAACTATATCAAGACTAGAGAGAAAAAATCATATTATGAGTCCCAGCATCTCTGAACTTCAGCACAGAATGTTAGCCATACACTTAGAACAGGACTAAATTTGTGCTAATGCTCATCAGTTTTGTGCACAACTCATGTCCTCTGCCATACAGTAGATGTGTACATGGAACATAAGGTACCACAAACACTCTAGGCTCCTTTCCAACCCATTCACCTTTTACCATGGAGTCATGGTTACACAAATCATATACACTTTAAAGGGGAGTGGGTAACATATGTTTAGCTAGGTTTAGCACTGCATGCTCATAATCTAAGCATCTGGGAGGCAGAGGCCATGGTGTTGTGAGGTTTTGAGGCTGGCTGGACTTACATAGTAAGATTCTGTCACAAAGCATTTGCATGTACTTACACACACACACACACACACACACACACACACACACACACACACAATCAACAGTATTAAAGCAAAAACAAAATAAAAAATCCTATAAACAGCAAGAACACCAATAGGAAAAAAGGGTGACATTAAGGAGATGAGTTTAATGAAAGATGAATCTCAAAGAATTTTTTTTCAAAAAATAAAACTCCAATGCAGTGGCAGAGAAATTGCATTGCATGCATAAAGTTCTGGGATTAACCTCAGCAGTTCTACAGACACTCTTCCACATATACGTCTGTACACAGATCCAAGTAGCAAGTGTGAACTGTGTAAATCTTAGACTCATTCAACTCCATCCTTGGTGGATAAAATCAAGTATAAAATATGGAAATAAATGAGATGGAATAAAATTGTATTCATAAAAATGGTAGACTTTCAGGTTCTAGTTTGTTAATTTCTTGTTTACATCACTGAATCAGACTATATTTTGTTAATTCAACTAATGTTGATTTTTTTCTCCTTATAATACAAATCAGTGTTTTGGAAAAAAAGAAATTAAAAGTAGAAATAACTAGCATTTTTCTTCGTACATCTTTTAAAAGGTGAATAAAATTGTGGATCCTTGTACATCAGGCAAGAAGCAATGTTAGCTGAAGGAGGGATGGCTTCCTTTTCCTTTCTCAGAGCTTGTGATCACTGAGATATTGGGGACTTTGACATGTAGATACCAGCAAGAGATGCTCTGACTGATGATACATTCTGGAGGAAGGCTATCTAAGCTCAAAGAACAAAGCAGCAGGCATCCTGTCCTCTTGGGCTCTTCTGATCTCTTTACTATGAGCTTTGAAAATAAGCAGAAGTTTAACAATTGCAATAATTTTGAATAATAATAATTAAATGACAATAACTACAACAATAGTACTAGGATATCTTGTTAATTTTGCAGGGCTATTAAACTAAACTGAAATTTCAGTGGTTAGGCAGAAATGATTTATTCATTCTCTATGTCTACTGTAAGTCAGGAAAGGGTTCTCCTTCACAGCATGCCTGACTTCTTTCTAGGACCTGTGTTTTAGTTAGAGAAGAATTTAGGTCAATATCATTTCAGAGATGCAGACAAAAAGTATAAATTTTCTTTAAAGATTCATATAGAAAAGATTCATTTCATTTATACTCACATTTCACTGGAAAAATGTCAGTCATATAACCCTAACTTCAGTGGGTCAGAGTGTCTAATCTTTCCCTGGGAAGAAAACTATTATCAATAAAAGTAAGCATTATTGAAAGACATCTCAAATACTATTTCTATTTCTATATGAGGAAACAATGAGCATTGTTTTAAACACAATCTTGTTTTCTCCTTACCCAGAAGTCATTTAGATAAACAGTATCCACATTTTACCAGTGAAAGAATTAAGAGTTGTGGAATTTAGGAAACTCATTTCACTCAACTAGTGGATGGTAACAATTCAAATCTAAACAGGCCTGATTACATCGTTCAAATCCCAAACAAGGCACTTCTGTGCTCTGATACTTTATGATTTAGTATCTAAATTATGGCTTATAAGCCTGTATCTTCTAGGGGCCAAGAAACTAATAGGAATAAATGTTATTGGTAGAGGAGATTTCAAGATAGCTTAGTATTGGCTAGGTGTGGTTATTGTTAGTCACCCATATTCTGAACTAAACGAAAAGCAGCAATTTGGGGAAGGGGAAATTCAAAATGTCTAGTGTGAAGAGAAAAAGAACACCAGGAAATGTGGTGTTGGAGCTAAGTGCTCAGAGATAAAGAGCCTAAAGAAAAGTTTGATGCTAAATGGAATAAAAGGAGTGGTCACCTCAGGACAAAATGCCACCTAGTGAAGCTTCCAACTTGTGAAAAGGAGTATCAGAAAAACTTATGCAGTGAAAGAAACCGCCAACAATTTAAAATGATTCAAATGTAATTGAAAAGGGGCAGCAAGCAGCAGAAGCTGGCAGATCTGGCTTTAGAGTCAAGGAAACAAAATAGGGTTTGTAGAATATCCTTTTGGGCAAAAGAAAGCCACTGAGGTCACACATGTGTCTGAGTGTCTGTACATAGAGGCCAGGAGAAGCCATTGTGTGAAGCTGTGCTAAAGCCTGGGCTTCACTGGAGACCACAAGATACTGGAAATGCCAAGAGAGAGATGTATGTTGCAGTCAACAAAGCTGAAAGAATTTGGATATCTAAAGAGCACTTTAACATCAGACATGAAAATGCAGAATTTGAAGGACATTCTGCTGATTTTAGGTCTTGCTTGGACTAGTATTTCCTCATTATGCTCCTTTTCATAATATATAATCTGTACCATTGAATGTTGGAAGTATGTAATCTGCTTTTTAGTTTTGATTTTACGTTGTGTTAAAAGATGCTCATGAGTCTCAGAAGAGTCTTTGAACTTTGTACTTTTAAACTGTGGTATACAATGGGGACTTTTAAAATTGGATTGGATGCATTTTTGCATTTTTATATGTCTACAAGCCTATGGGGGCCAGGAAGTAGAATGTGATGATTTGAATAAGAATGGTCTCCATAGGCTCATATATTTAAATGCTTAATAGGGACTAGAACAATTTCAAAGGGTTACAGGTATTAGGAGGTGTGGCCTAGTTGCAGGAGGTATGTCACTGAGGGTAGGCTTTGAGGTTTCAAATGCCCATGCTAGTCTCAGTATTCTCCCTCTCTTTCTCCCTCCCCACCCCCCGTTTCTCTGTCTTGTTCTCTTTCAGCCTGCAGAACAGGATGTAACTGTCAGTATTGATCCAGTGCAATACTCCCTACCATGACGGTAATGAACTAAATCTCGGAAACTGTAATCAAGCCCCTAATTCAAACCGTTCTTTGATAAGAGTTGCTAAAGCTGAGGCACAAAGGATATCATACAATTCAGGCTGATAGTACTGTGGCTTATTAGACAGCCACATGCTCTTTCTATAAGCAGTAGCTGTCATTCATCTTAAATTGATGATTGCCACATAGAAATACATCCCCTGAGTTGTCAGACAGATCTGCATAATTTTAAGAGTACCTCAATAACGTGAATATGTATATATATATACATATATCCTGAATTCAAAATTCTAAGACAAACCTAGGTTTTAAAAAAAATGATGACCCATTCAAATAAACCTACAGTCACGCATGTTCCACAAACCGATAGTTTGCCATCTCTTAAAAGGATCTTCTTGAAAAACCTAGCCAGTGTGTTGAAGAACAACTTGAACTGAGAATAATCCACTCAAATTGGTTGTCATATCATATGTCTCTTCATGGTCTCTGTTAAGCAGTGGAGCCACAGTCGCAGCCAGAATGACTGCAGTGCAATGATTGGCCTCATAAAACAGAGTGTGTAGGAAGCATGGGTGCATGCAAACATTTTTATTGTGAGCTCACTCAAAGGCTCACACAGCCATGGAAAGACTTTTCATATAGAGGCTGCCTATGCAGGCGATGCGTGCTGCATCTTTCTCTGACTTATGAAGAGCTGTTGCCATTCACTGGGGAGCATCCCCAAGGAGACAGTGGCTCAGTGCCGTTCAGTTCAGCTCCACCAAGTGAAGAGCCCTGTTGCTTGACATGCGTTAATTACAGCTGAACAAATGGAAGGGCCATTTCCAGATTCAGTTAGAGATGGGTAGATTGACCTCTGGCATAAATAGTCCAGATGGACCTGGTGGGAAACTGGCTGGACTTGTATTTTTCCTGGGGAGGCAATAGCTCCAGTGTTTTGAAGGAATCAGGAAAGAGTTTCTGACTCTTACCTGGGGAAATACATATACATACACACACACACACATTTAAAAAAAAATATATATATATATGTGTGTGTGTATATATATATGTGTATATATATACATATATATATATATAATATACCTGAAGAAACACTGAGAATACCACTGATACCTCATATATATATATATATATATATATATATATATATATATATATATATGATCTGTTACTTTCATCAAATTCTCAAATAGCTTTGCAAATGTTCCCACAAATTTTTCAATTTGGAAAATCATCATGAGGGATTTTTAAAAATCCTCCTATAGATCATCTTCCTAAAAAGGATTCAAAACAAAAGCCTACAGACCTCACGTGTAATCATATAGTTGCAAAAAGTTAGGCTCAGGGACCTTCTGTGTTTCTATCACTGTTTCTCCAAAGGAAACCAAGAGCATGCAAACACACACACACACACACACACACACACACACACACACACACACACAGAGAGAGAGAGAGAGAGAGAGAGAGAGAGAGAGAGAGAGAGAATCTATTGTCATTATACAAGGCTAAGACCTCACATCAGCTGCTATGTGGATCCAACCAGACAGCAAAAACAGTAAAACATTAAAATTAATGAACAACCAACCATCACCAACAAGCTGAACTTGTGCGTGTACATACATGTGTGTAATACCAATTTTGACAGAATGGTAATCAACATTAGGGTATATAGTTTGGAGAGACCCTGAGAACACTACTTCAGATGTCCCAGCCTAACTGTGAGCCTCCAGCTGCAAAACTAGCTGAAAGATGATGCTCTATTTTCCCATTAATTTATTATTCACTTCACATCCCAACCACAGCCCCCGCTCCTCCCAACACCCCCTCACCCCCATTCTCCTATGTGTTTGAGAAAAGTGGAAATCATCCCTGAGTACCATTTCACCCTGGCACTTCACGTTTCTGCAGGACTAGGTACAAGATGATGTTCTTTACTCAGGTAGAGCATCCTTCCCTTTTCAGTTTTAGGCAGCCTTCACTTACATCCTCAGATCCCCGTCAACCTAACTTAAAAACAGTAGTGCTAGCTTTTTCCCACAGGTGTTGTTTCTCAGTTCAATAATACCAGAGTGCAAGCAACCATCTTTGCCCCATTTCTTCCAGCTGAAGTTGTGAGTATTCACTATGCTGATTCAGTCTCTACTCTGATTTAGTTCATATCCCAGTATGATGTAATGAAAGAATTACAAGCTGGCAAATTAGACAAATTTGATTTTGAATTTCAGTCTCACCACTTGCTTGCCTCATAAACTTGGTATCTTAAATCCTCACTTAACTATAAAGAACAGTAAGTAACAATTATTCTTTTTTCCATTTCTCTTTTTATTTGTTCTTCTTTCATACAATATAACCTGACCACATGTTTCCTTCCTCCATTCCTCCTATTTCTTTCCTCCCTTCTTCTCCAGATTCACCGCTCCTCTGTTTCCCTTCAGAAAAGAGCAGGCCTCCCAGGGGTATCAATTGAACACACCACAACATGATGCAATAAGATTAGGCACAAACCCCATATCAAGACTGGACCAGGCAACTAAGTAGGAGTAAAAGAGTCCCAAGAGCAGGCAAAAGAGTCAGAGACACCTCCATTCCCACTGTTATGAGTCCCACCAAAATACCAAGCTAAAACAATCACAATATATTTGCAGAGGACCTAGCGTAGACCCAAGTAGTCTCTGTGACTGCAACATTATGACTCCCACATTTCTTTCTTTAGTTCATAGTCATGTTTTGTCATAAGCACATTTTTAAGCCTGATGCTTCCATTAATAAGTGGCTTCTGCCTTATGAAATCTCCCGGTCTTTTCAGTCTCACAAGGGAGATTGAGGGTTTTTCAGATTTTCTAATTTATTGTCTTTCATTGGTTCTTTTGCTTAATATCCAGATCACTGGGGGCTAGTGAAATGGTTTAGCAGCTAAGACCATGTACAGCACTTGCAGAGGACCCAAGTTCAGATTTTTTAATTTTTAAAATTTAACTTAATTTTCACACAATATGTTTTGATCTCAGCTTCCCCTTTCCCTTCCAACTTCATTTGATTATCTATCTATCTATCTATCTATCTATCTATCTATCTATCTATCTATCTTTCTCTCTCTCTCTCTCTCTCTCTCTCTCTCTCTTTCTTTCTTTCTTTCTTTCTTTCTATCTTAAAAAGTAATTTCAAAAGTCCACAAAAATCAAAACAAAACCCCACAATGATTGCCAAGCTAAGTTCTTAGCAACATCATGTGGCTCACAACTGCAGTTCCAGAAAGATCTGATGAACATGGCCTCTTCAGGCACGTGCACTCACATACATACCCTCAAACACACACACACACACACACACACACACACACACACACACACTTGAAATAAAAATAAAGCTTAAAATTGTCTAGTGTTTTTTGGCACACTTGGTCAAAAGTCAGATGCTAACTGGGTAGATTTATATCGAGGACCTTGATCATACTCCATTGATCAATGTGTCTTTTTTATGTTGGTATCATGTTGTTATTGATATAGCTCTGTAGTATAGCTCAAAATATGGAATGGCTTTATTATTACCATTATTGTTGCAGTTGTTGCTGTTGCTATTCAGGATTGTTTTGGCTATGCTAGAACCTTTGCATTTCTACATATGCTTTAAGGTTTTTTTTCCCCAATTTTTGTGAGGAATTACACTGGAATATTGATGGGGATCATGTTGTGCTGGTTTGAATGAGAATGGCATTTACACGTTTATATATTGGAATAGCTGATCCCCACTTGGTGGAAATGTTTGGGAAGGATTAAGAGGTATGGCCTTGTTGGAGGAATATCACTAGGGGTGAACTTTGACAAGTCAAAATATTGCACTGTTCCAAGTTAACTTTCTCTGACTTCAACTGGCAGATCAAAATATAAGCTCTCAGCAGCTGCTCAATGCATGACTGCCTGCTACCATGCTACTACCTCCAAGATAGTCATGGACTTTAACACTCTGAAGCTGTATGCTATTTCTAATAAAGTCTTTTTACGTAAGCTACTGTGGTAGCTTGGATAAGAATTCCTTCTCCGCCCGACAGGTTCATACATTTGGGTGCTTAGTCCCTAGTTAGTCAACTGTTTGGGAAAGAGTAGGATGTGTTACCTTATTGGAGGAGCTATGTCACTAAAGATGGGCTTTGAGGTTTCAAAAGCCCTGGCCAAGCCCAGTGTCCCTGTCCGAATGGGAACCAGGATGTAAAGCTCTAAGCTCCTGCTCTAGTACCAGGTGTGCTGCCATGCCCCCTGCCACGCTCCCCACCATGATAACAACGTTCTAACTCTGAAAACGCAAGCTAGCCCCTAGTTAAATGATTTTCTTTATAAGAGTTGCCTTGGCTATGGTGTTTTTTTCCACAGCAACAAAACACTGGCTAAGATCTTGATCATAGTGTCTTACCACAGCACAGAAAAGGAACTAGGAAAATCTGAAAATTGGTTTTTTTTGTAAGATAGTCTGTTCACAATATAAAATTTATCAATCTATTAGCATGGGAAATCTTTGTAGCTTCAGGTGTGTTCTTCAATTTCTTTCTTGAGTTTTGAATTTGGATCATGCAAGTCTTTTATTTTCTTAGATTTTTTTTCTAAGATATACTTTCTTTCTTTCTGTTTTTTATATTTCATTTATTATTATTATTATTACTATTACTATTATTATTGTTTTACTTATTCACTTTACATCCAGGTCACTGCCCCCTCCCAACCACGCCCCACCAATCTTTCACCCATCCCAATTCCCCTTCTCCTCTGAGCAGGTGGGGGCTCACACTGGGTATCCCCTCACCCTGGCACTTCAAGTCTCTGAGAGGCCAGGTGCTTCCTCTCCCACTGAGGCCAGCTGAGAGCAGCCCAGCTAGAACCTAGCCCATGTACAGGCAGCAGCTTTCGGGACCACCCCCATTCCAGTTGTTTGGGATCCACGTGAAGACCAAGCTGCACATCTGCTACTTATGTGTGGGGAGGCCTAGGTCCAGCTTGTCTATGTACTTTGGTTGGTGGTTCAGACTCTGAGAGCTCCAAGGGTCCAGGTTAATTGACTCTGTTGGTCTTCCAGTAGAGTTCCCATTCCCTTTGGGGCCTGCAATCCTTCTTCCTATTCTTCCTTAAGAGTTCCAAGCTCCATCCACTGTTTGATTGTGGGTGTCTCTATCTGTCTGAGTCAGTTGCTGGGTTAGCTCCTCAGAGGACAACATGCTCCTGTCTGCAAGCTTAACAGAGTATCATTACTGGTGTTAGGGATTGGTGCTTGCCCATGGAATGGGTCTCAGGCTGGGCCGGTTTTGGTGGTCCATTCCCTTAGTCTCTGTTCCATCTACCATCCATGCATTTCTTGTAGACAGGATACATTTCGGGTTGAAATTTTTGTGAGTGGGTTGATGTTTCTATTGCTGCACTGAGGTTCCTGCCTGGCTATAGGAGGTGGCCTTTTCAGGTTCCATATCCCCAATGTAGTGAGTCACAGCTAAGTTCACCCCCATTGATTCCTGGGTGCTTCCCTTATCCCAGGTCCTAAGATATATTTTCTTGAGGCTATTATGAGTAGCATTATATTCCTAATTTATTTATTAGTCTGTCTGTCAATGGTATATAGGATGGCTATTTATTCTTGTATGTGAATTTTGTGTCCTATTTTGATGAATGTGTTTATTAGCTATAGGAGATATCTGAAAGAGACTTTAGGATCTTCTATAGAGAGAGCCAGGTCATCTTCAAATAAAATACTTGGACTTTTTTTCTATTTTAATTCCCTTTATCTCCATCAGTGTCTTATTGTATAAACTGTGACTTTAAGCACTATATGGGACAAGAGAGGGGTAGTGTTTTATTCCTATTTCAATGGAAATATTTAGACATTTTTCTCCATTTAGCATGATGTTGGGTGTGGTCTTATCATGTGTTGGATGTATTATGTTGAGATATGTCCTCTATGTCTATAGATTATCAGGTATTTTTATTACAAAGGGATGTTGGATTTTGTCAAGTTTTTTGTTTTTGTTTTTGTTTTTGTTTTTGTTTTTTTGTGGGTGTACCTAATGAAATGATCATATCACTTCTTTTCTTGAGTCTGTTATTTGGTAGATGGTGGGTTACATTTCTGGAATTTTGTATGTTGAGCCATCTTGTTTTTCCTCTAAGATGACGCTAACTTAAACATGATGTTAATATTTTTCTTTCTAAAATTTATTCTTTGAGAATGTCATATTCTTTCCCATCATCCCTTACTTCTCCTAGATCCTCCCGACCTCACTATGCACAAAAGATTATATTTTTTCTCCATCTTAAAATATAAAAGAGCAAGAGAAAAAATTACTGAAAATATTTAGTCCAGTTGCTGTTGAGCAGACTTCTGAGCATGGGGTCTGCTCTGAAGTGTGGTTGATATACACAGTTTCACTCCATTGAAGAAAACTCAGTTTCCCCTGCTTAGCACCTATTGTTTACAAATAGCTCTTGGCTATCTGTGGAAACTTCTGGTCACTTTTTCTCCTTTCTGTTGGGATCTTTTTTCAGGCTTGAGCTTGTGTAAGTTTATGTGTGTTTCCATAGTTTCTGTGAGTTCATATGTATATCTGCCCTGTATGTTTGGAGAAATCTGTTTGCTCAAAATTATCTACTACATCTGTCTTTTTGCACCTCATCTTCACCTAGATCCATGAGATGAGGTTAACAGTGTAATAAATATATCCCATTCAGAACTGAACATTCCTCCCTCTCTCTCTCTCTCTCTCTCTCTCTCTCTCTCTCTCTCTCTCTCTTTCCATATTGTTCAGCTGTGGATTTTGGTATTAATCACTGTCCACTACAAGATGAATCTCCTCTTTTGAGCATTAAGCAATGTACTGATCTATGGATTTAGCAATATATCATTAGGAATTCTTTTATTGCTGTATTTATTTAGCAGAATAACAGTAGTAAGTTTTCCTGGACTCATAACCAATCTAGTCTTAGGTTCTTGGCCACAATAACTCTGTAAGGTATGAGCTCTAAGTCACTGAGTGGGACTTAAATCCAATCAAAACTTGGTTGGTTACTTACCTAATGTTGGTGCCAGTGTTGTAACAGTGGGCATATATTGCAAGGAGGTTGCTGTTGTACCTTACAATGTTTGTAGTTGGATAAGACTGATAATTACTTTTCTCCTCAGATAGTGTATACGGTATCCTCAAGTACTATAAATGCTATCCTGTAGGGTGAAGTTCTTGGTTGAGTACCAGTTATATTTCTTCATCTATGCCATAAGCATATAGTATGTTTAGCAATAGGATCTTACCATCGGGATGTGGAGTGTAAGTAATATAATTGGCAACAGATTGTAGTGTTTGGTAGATTTGGGAACTCTTTTGACCAATGACTCTAAAAGATGTAACCTAATCCTGTTACTGGGGATTTTATTTGGTAGTGTATACTTTCTAGTTGCGGTGTTTTCCCCCCATTATATGGTGACTCCACTTACATTGCTTTTATATGTATGTATTTTAGAAAGCTGGTACAGTAGTAGGTTTTTATATGGTTTTCGGACAGCTTTTAGTGTTAGTCCTTTCCCATATCCCCTTCTCTGGCCTGCCTTTCCATCCAATACCTACTCTCTGTAATCCTCCTATTCTAATGTTCCCATTATTTATTTATAATAATAAATATATTATTCTCTCTTTCTTGGAAGATATCCTCTTCCCTAAACGGTACACATAGTTGCTTAATCTCTTAGTATTCTAAAAGAAATGTATATATCCAATGAATAAAAGACAATGTCTAAAAATAAGAGAAAATGTTCAATGTCTGCCTTTTGGGGTCTGTGTTTCCTCACTCCAGATGATTGTTTTAGCTCCATCCATTAGACACAAATTTCATAATTTCACTATTCTTAACAGTTGAGTATTATTCCATGTGTAAGTGTATCATATTTTCATTATCTAGTCATCAGTTGATGTTCATCTAGGCTGTTTCCAATTTATGGCTATTATGAATAGATTGGTAATAAACATGGATAGTTAAATATCTCTATAATATGATGTAGAGTCCTTTGGGTATACGCCCAAGAGTCATAAATCTGTATCTTGCAGTATACTGATTTCTGTTGTGGCTATGCCTGTTAGCACTATCACCAGCAATGAAAAAATGTTCTCTTTTCCTACATCCTTGACAGTTGTTTTATTGATGTTGACCATTCTCACTGAGGTAAGAGAAAAATTTCAATGTAATTTTAATTTGCATTCCCCTGGTTGATGTTGATTTTTTAAAGTGTTTGTCACCCATTCATATCTCATCTTTTGAGAATTCACTGTTTTTATTGTGTTCTTTATGTTTAGTTTTTTGAAGTCCTTGAATATACTTGAACATACTAAATATTAGCCTTCTAACAGATGTATAATTGGTCAAGGTTTTTTCCCCCACTTTGTAGACTACACCTTTGGATGAATGATGATGTCAGCTGCTGTAATGAAACCTTTAAGTTTCATGAGGTCCCATTTATTAATTTTTTGTCCTAATGCTTAAGCTATGGGAATCCTTCTTAGAAAGTAATTTCCTATACCAATTATTTCACAAATAATTCCTACTATCTCTTCTATAAGATTAAGAATATCAGGGAGTGAGTGGGTGGGGGTGTATCCTCATAGAGGCAGGGGGAGGTGGATGGGATAGGGGGTTTCCAAAGGGAAGACCTGGAAAGGGGAAAACATTTGAAATGTAAATAAAGTATCAAAAAAAGTCAAATAAATCCAACTCAAACCGCTAAAAAAAAAAAAAAAAGAATTTCAGGTCTTATGTTGAGTTGGTAGATAATCTTTTTGATATTTTCTTTAATTCAGTTTGCAGATATTGTATTGATAATTTTTATATCTGTGTTCATGAAAAAAATTGGTCTATAATTTTCTATTTATGCTTGATCTTTGTCTCATTTTGATATTAGGATAATACTGGTCAAAATATATACTGTACAAAATACGGCATCTTTTAACATATGGTGTTAGTCAAACTGGATAGCTACATGTGAAGAGCATAACTAGATTCCAATTTCTTATACTACACAAAAATCCACTATAATTGGATCAACGACCTCATTCATAAGGTCTGGTAACCTAAATCTGAGAAAGGAGAAAGTAGGTCATACACTTTTTCTTTCTCTCTTTCTTGTTTCACCCCACAGAAAAGGACTTTTTGAACCGGACACTGATTGAGCAAGTATCAAGACTAACAAATTCAATATGAGACCTCCTGAAATAAAACCATTTCTGTATAGCAAAGAATGGCATCACTTGAGTGAGGCAGCCTGACAAGCTACAAAACAAAGTCTTTATCAGTCATACATCTGACAAGGAGTTACAATCTAGAATATATAAAGAAGTACAAAAACACACCACCAAGAGAACAAACAACCAAATGTCAAAATGAGGGCATGGAACCAAACTGAGATTTGTCAAAAGATGAAACAGAAATGGTTTAGAAACCTTTTTAAAATGGTCAACATCCTTAGCCATCTAGCAAATGGAAATTACAACCACTGTGAGATTTTATCTTATTTCGGTAAGAATGGCTATGCTCAACAAATATATCAAAAATGATAAAACATGTTGGCTTGGATACCGTGGAAAGAGAAAATGCATCCATTACTAGTGAGAGTGCAAACTTGTAAAGCCACTATAGAAAACAGTATGGCGGTTCTTGAAACACCTAGAAAGAGAGCTACCATGTGATCCAGCTTTGAGTATATCACACAGGCATATACCCAAAGCATTGTATATCATATTACAGAGATACTTGCATGTCCATGTCCACTGCTAGTCCACTCACCATAGCCTGGAAATGAAATTAGACTAGATATCCACCAACAGATAAATGGATAACAAAAATATGGTACTTTTACTCAGTAAAGTATTACTCACTTGTTAAGAAAAAGAAAATTATGAAATTCACAGATAAATGGATAGAAACAGAAACATCATTGTGAGTGAGGTGACCAAGACCCAGAAAGACAACCATTAGATATTTTTCACACATAGATGTTAGCACTGATTCTTTAGATATGTGTGTTGAATTTGGACTATGAATAGAGGTTAGGAAACTGTTAAGGAGTAGTGGGGGAGGGGATTCTTTTAAGGGAGGTGTGATAAAATCCAGCGCTGTTATAAAGTGGTAAGAAATCACAGACAAAAAAGGGCTAAATGGGTTGGGGATGGGAGGGCACATGGAAAGGGCTCATTAACACAGAGAAAACCTTTTGAGAAAGCTGCATAGAAACCTACTAAGAAGGCGTCTCACAATATTTACATACATGTACTAAGAAGTATTTATTTAGCAGAGGGACAATAGCCCATCTTCAGTGCCTGGAATGGGTTACCTCTTTTTGAGTTGTTGGTAAATGAAGTCTCATAGACTGTGAAACATTACAATCTTTTGCCATGGCTTTTAATTGCCCTCCAGAACTTGATAGTAAGACCCTATTGTTGAAGATACCACATACCTGAATCAAAGAATACTGAAAAATTAAGGTGAAACCACCTAGGTGTTTCACCCTTACTGGCTAGTTTTCATAATGCTCAGTGGTGCTATGTGCCCTACTGAAGAAGAAAAGTTATCACCAATGTTACTTAGCAGTGAATCCTATAAATTACAGCAATGACTGTCCTGACATGATACCCCCACTGGGGAAATAGTGGCATGAATGTTATGGTAGTGACCAACCACTTTCTGACTGGCTTTGAGGCACATTCCATGAGATGGAATATATGGCTGATACTGTTACTGGAGCCAGCAACCTGCGGCTAAATAGTGTCATAGGTTCTAGGGGAGAACTTACTACTATTGTTCAGCAGAATGGAGATAGTATTAGTGACTCCTAATAACTTACTGTTATATTAGTGCATCTGTCAATCCTCATCAGAAAAACTTCTTTTATAAGGAGATGAAAATTAACACTGAAACCCACAGCTGGTCGATGTGCAGGGAATAAAAGACTAAGAATTGCTAGTGCAAAATGGTATATTTACATCATATCCCTTCCACCAACACTCAGCTCTCTGAGGAAGAGGGGGAAAGATTATAAGAACAAGAGGTGGTAGATCACGACAAATAAACAATTATATTTGCAACTACCATTTCCAGCTATTACTTTGACTGGGTAAACCATCTGCTATATTTTGAAATACCAGGGTTATACTTCACTGGAAATAGATCGGTGACTCCATGGTCCTAGGGATCAATTTTCTATTTAGTCAGTTCCATTCATGATCACTAGCAAATAGGCTATCACTAACTCTATAAATGCCTAATGGGTTTAAGTCTGAATAGTTGTCAAATGACCTCTGGGTCTTCCAGAGATGTTGGCTGGAGAACCATGTGCAAATTTATCTTCTGTAACTGATAGGAACTGAAAATGTTTTCTTATCAGGAAAAATTCAAACAAAATGTGGAGAAGCTCCGTATGGTTGGGTAAATCACATTGGTAATATGTGGACAAGATGGCATGATATAGTAGTGCTGCCCTGGAGTCACATTTTATGAGTGTTGTGCATAAAGGAGACATAGCACACAGCACTGGACTAGAGCACTCTGTGTATACTCCTTCTCTTCCTTCTCTTTGTGTTGCTGCCGTTTCCATCTAGCATAGTTTCCATAGTTCCATGTGAGGAAACTGGTACTTGTGTTTCAATCCCCACCCTTTCTTAGACTTCAAAGCAGCACGGATTTAAAACAAAGCTGCAGCTGTTGCTAGGTAATACTACAGCATTGACATATATCATAAGTCCTAGGGTTTGTGAAATGGATAATAAATCCCTTAGTGCAAGAGACATTTGACAAACCATTTATGATTATTTTTAAAAAGACAAGCTGTATCTGTGACCTGGCCTATAACTCACTATGCAGGCCAGGTTGGCTTTGAATTCAGAGATGCACCTGGCTTTACCTTCTAAGTGCCAGGATTAAAGGAGCCACACCCAGCTTCTGTCTGTGATCTTCAGGAGCCTCCCATGAACCAGTGTGTATCATGAATTTAAGGTCTTTCTCATTTATTCAGAAGTTGCCCATTTGTAATACTGCAAAAGGCTGTCTCATCTCCTTGTTGAGATGAGCCAATATTTTACAACTTCAGAAACTCAGATCATAGCGATGGTCCCAGAAGGTCTTCTGGGTGGTACTTTTGTCCCTACACCAGAGATTTAATGACATGAGAAAGCACGTGGGAGGGGAGCAGGAGACATCTTTGCTGCTTCTGTGCTTGTCCGTAGCTGGTGGTGTAGTTTGTGTGAGTTGCTTTCTTTTTCTGGGGCTTCTGTTTTTTTTATTTGTAAAACAAAGGGGCTCAAATTAGATCTCCCAAGAGCTCTTCCAGGTTTTTGACTCTGTGAATCTATTGCTCCAGCACCTCCAGCTATACGTCTAATTCTGCCAAGGGAGGACATATCGTGGGGAACCCACTCCATTTCAGGTGTTTTCCTTCATGTCTTATTAAGTTCTTCATTTGTATCTGCCTCATTTCTCCCACAACTTTATTTTAAGTTGTAGCATTCAATGCCAATTTTTTCCCCTATTCTTTGTGACCTAAGTAGTAAAGGAGTTACTATGACAACAGAGTGATTTTCCTGGATGGCCACATTCAATTTTCTTAAGTGGATATTAGGATTTCAACATATTTCATTAACTCTGGGGCCCTTGGGAGGAAATATTCAAGCACAGTGCAGACTGAAGCTACAGGTTAAGCCTAGCAAAACCCGATCTATTGACTATAATAGGATGGTATTTTCTTTACAGGGTGTGAACCGCTGTTTCTTGGTTTTAGTGTCAAAAGTAATTACTAAAGTAAAATTTTTAGAAAGATCTTCTATTTTTGGTAACAAAGAAACAGATGGAATATGAACTTTGAACACAGTGCAAAATAGCATAAATCTCAAAGTAAATAGCCAAGATATTAAAAATACGTTTTGCATATGTTTGTTTATTTTTTTTTATATGAAAGAGGGAAATGAACCTTTATCTAAATTAAAACTTAGATTACCAAAGGCTGTACATTAAATAGATAAAAGTCCTATAAGACTAATTTCTTTTTTTTTTCTTTTTTCTAGTAGTGAAGAAACAGAATGTATTTAGCTACTTGAGTAAAATGCTAATTTTAACTGACAATCATGACTTTAATAAAAATAAAATTAACATTTATGATAGTAGCAGAAACAATGAACATTTTTAGTGCTGTCCACACATCAGACTTTGTATTTATGACATCAACATAGAGAATGTATTATTATTGCAATTTTGCATATAGGACATGGAGATTCAGAGAAGTGAGCGATCCAATGTCAAATTAAGTTGAGTGATCTGAGTAGCAAATTCAGAATTACTTCAGTCTCATCTCCTGTCCTTAATCTTATACTTGTGTACAATGAACATTACATGCTATTGCCCAGACCTCTGAAGTTGACACAGTTAAGAACTAGAGAAGGTTTCTGAGTATATAATCTCAATTTCCTTCAACTGGTAAACTCGTGTTAGGTTTGTATTAGCACACCAATTTGAATATGAAAGTTGGGTGGGTGGTGTCATGTTATCTAACAAACTTGAGATGATTTTCTAAGACACACAGGAATGTGAGTTTGTGTGTGTGTGTGTGTGTGTGTGTGTGTGTGTGTGTATGTGTGTGTGTGTGTAGGCTAGACAGTATAGATTTTTTGTAGTATTTTTTTCATATTTAAAAAGACCTCAGGCAGGCAACTTTTTGTCATCCTTTTAGAGAAAAAAGAGTGCGCAGACATTCAACATGCTCGGATACACACATTTCTTCTTGTTTAGGAAGTGAAACAATCATACGGATTTCCTAAGCATTGTTTATATTTATATTCTACAGGTTCCACATTCACAGTAAACATTTCATGTAAGAAAGCTGATCAGAGTCCAGTGGTCAGATGGGCCTTGATTAAGACTGGAGTCTCTCCTAACTTACAGTCTAGACTGTGGTGATTAACAGACTCTGGTTAACCTAAGGAGTAAAGACTGCTTGGTGATGCATAAGCACATGGGGTTGAGTCAGGTAGAGCTGCGTTGGCACCCTTGCTACACAGCTTCTTAATCATATCATTATCGTTATCAGAAGCAGCAGCAGCAGCAGCAGCTCAGGTAAATGGTTTTACTCATTAGTTTTAGGTTTCCTCAGTAATGAAGTGAGATTCATTTTTTTTTTTTTTTTTTTTTTTTACATTGTTGCAGAGTAATTTGGTGAGTTGGTGAGATAAAATAGTATAAAGTCCAAGTGCGCATCTGGTGACTGTCCTTGGCCAGACTCTGGAGAATATTTGCTGAATTTACTTAGTGGGATGCACATTATGATTGTCTTCCTACTTTTACTCATGTTCCCTGGTTAGTATGCAGATGTAGTGTGCCATTATCAGCAAAAGCTAATTGGCATGCTTTGTCCTCCATGGTGCAATAACCATGTTAGGGACAGGCAAGAGTCATGTCTTAACCATTGAAAATTCAATGGCAAAGAACAGCAATCAGAGCATGGGGTTTATTTACTCCAACTAAAGCTCAGAATGCCTGTCTTATGTGGGGTGAAGTACAGAGGTAAGGTTTGTGTCTTCTGCAGCCACAAGGAAATTCGGTTGAAGACATACTTACTACACATAGGAGGAAATGATAAGATGATTTCAAGGATAGTGGAGACAGAGCCATGCTCAAGGAATTTCTAAATCCCATCCTAGCTCTTATTTCACTTCAGTAAAATATTTCACTTTTTAAAAAAGAACAGTTGGTACACTAGAATGCCAGTGATGCATTCATACCTGTAACCCTAGCATCTGGGAAGCAGAGGCAGGAGTCTCAAATATCTGAGGCTACTTATGCTACATGGAGACTTTGTCTGACATAAATAGGTTTGTTTGGATTTTGAATTTGCTATTAATGACAACAGAACACATGCTAAGAAATGTCACTGACTTAGGATTGTTTAGATTTCCAAAGGAAAAAATGGTGATGTATGAAGGGTGTGCCTGTCCTTTGAACTTGCTCTGCTCAGGCATTTCCACACACTCATTTACTATTACAACTCCACCAAATTTCAGGCCTTTTTGATGCTAAGAGAGTTTTATAATTAGAAGCTATTTTTGTTTGCTGTACTCTATAGCTCATTTCTTTATTAAGACCTTGCAAAGGACAAAAACTCTAAACGGGATAAGCTCTTTCCCTGTCTCCACAGATCACTAAATAGCTTCTGCTGCGGAGGAAAGCAACGTTTGGGAGTGACATATAATTGCCAGTTTCCTTTATCAGGTCATTCATGGCACTTTGCCACTCCTGTAAATTGTTTAAAGAACAATTATACCTGTGTGAAAAGCAAGGGTAGCCAGCACACTTTGAAAAAATAACTATGGAATAAAATATATCTTATTTTGGCACTTTCAAATTTGACTATCTAATAAGATATTTTGAGAATGAAAAGAAAGCGGCTAAGAACAAACCATGTGTGAATAAGGGAAAGCAAATGATTCTAAAAGCCAGAATGGCTCAGGAACCATTAATCAGGCAAACATCAGATCACGGTCCCTAAGTCCTTCTCAGTGGCTCTTTTACTTTACATATGTAATATTCAATTATTTTATTTTTGTACTAGAATCGTGTTATAAATGGCAATGCGCACTTAACTAATACATAAGTCTAAGTATTCACGCCCTACTGGAATATAGTTTGCACCTACATAGCAAATAGAAGCAAGTGATCCTGGTTTGTGTTAATAGTTTTACTCTATGTATTGTTAAGGGACACAGGCTTCTGCAATATTATGTTCTGCTGTCTTCCATGCCTGAGGTTGGACCAGATTCTGCTGGCTACATGGAGCTTTCTGTATTACATTACTTTGCTTGTTGCTATCACAAAACCCATAAAGAAAGCAAGAGAACTAAGGAAGCATGTATTCAGGCTTACAGATTGCAGGTGCAGGGCATGATGGTGAAGTCATTGAAGTTGGTTACATTTGTAAATTTACTGTTCCTTGCTTTGGGGTGCATTTGTCACCAATATCGAGTCAGCATTCGCTATTCTTGAATAAAAGAATTCAGAGAAGTTGTAGTAGTTTCAGTAAGGCTTCCAATCAGATAAGACAAATACTTTTAAAACTTACATGTCATTCGTTTCAAAAATGATGACATGGCTACAATAGTTGCAAGGTGTTCTGGAAACATGCTCTCTAAGAAAACGTACTATAACTAAATGTACTGCCTAACTAAGAAAATTTTCCAGCCACCTTTCAACATCACAAAGTGAGTAACACACATTTTGGTAGTTATTAATCTGTTTCTTCCACAGAATATCTGAACATCAGCTTGAAAGAAATCCTGGTGATAATTTATTAAGCATACCCTACATTTGAGATGTGATGCTGGTTCTTAAAAAGAGAGGAAGCTGGGGAGAGGGCGATCAGAGAAAAGTGAGTACTGCTCTTGCCAAGAACTACAGCGTGCTTCAGAGCTCCCATGTGAGGCATCTCAGGAATGCCTGCAACTCCAACTCCAGGGCATTCTGTGTCCTAGTATCAAGAAGTATCTGTACTCGTCTGTACACACCTACACACAGGCACACAAGTACACATAATTGAAAAACACGTTTTTTTTTTTTTTTTTTTTTAAGGGATGATGAGTAAGATTTCATGGAAGTTGTACATACTTAAATTTATCTAGAATAACTCTGGAAGAGATAATGGTCTGGTAAAGAGCTGGGGAGTCTGAATCCTGATTTAGTTTTAATCCTAGGCACCAACTATCAGGTGTTGCCACATGGGTGGGGAGATTAGAAATTTATTTGTGATTTAGTAGAGATAAGTAGCAAAATAGCTTCAATAAAACATGGCCATTTTTCTGGGAAGGCAATAGCGCTGGTACCTAGTTCCATGTGAGGGAGTGGGTTAAGGTGCTAACAATGACTTCCTAGTCTGACTGATGACCCCTGAATTATGACTGGATAGAGAAGTAGGAGTCAGTAGAGGGAAAAGATTGGGTAAGAGAATTGCACAGGATGATTGAGTACCACAGGAAACTGAAAGAGGCCCAAATTAGCACATTTATTTGGAAGACATTTAAGTTTCTAAATTTGCTTAAACAGCTTCAAGGGACAAAATATAGGCCATATAGCTGAATAACAAATAAGGTATCTACTATTAATCTGGAATTGAGTCCTACAATCCACCTTGAAGACCACAGACTCCTTCTCAGTGACAAGACACATGGAAACATTTTTCTCTTTATACTTACCTTTTATTTGTGAATGTCCCAAAATTGTGACAAAGCCGAGAGTAACAGCTGCTAATTTGTCATGACAAAATAGCATAAATAAAAGTACAGTAAACACTCCCTGTTGCAAGTTTAGTGGAACCAAGATCGAAAACTAAGTACTTACCTGAGACTGTTCAGTGCCAGCATACATAGTCTAACTATTGTTCAATTAAAGGTGGAGATCCACTCCACAGATATTATCCCCCCTTGAGATTATGAAAGATAAGCCATGTTCTAGCATTTGTTTCAAGACTAAACACCTCAACTTTTAACCTTCAAAGACATTTTCTCACACGGTTTTGGATCCTGTTTTACCTACAAAGAATTACTTGGCATTATTTTCTTTGTGCGAGGGGCAGGCATCCACCCTGGGTCTTTGAGTGAGTCACTATTTCACTTCTCTGTTTAGCTATAAAAATAGTTCTGTTCTTGATCCAGCTTTGCTGGGTGATGACAGGCACTCTGGGCTCCAGGAGAGGGGATGCCTTTTCCTGTTGTTCAATGCCTTTCCTCCTGTATTTCACTCCTTCTTGCCAATCTTTCCATCCTCGGCTGCCATTGTCATTTGGTTTCGGCAATAAATAAGGAATAAAAGGTGAAAAAGAAACAGCCCGCCACCGTGGTTGACAATGACAAGTCTGTGAAGAAATTTTTCAGAAACCTCAGAGATGAGACTCCAGTTGTTCCTCAGCCCACAAGTCTCAGCTGCTCAGAGAACAATGGCTTGCCTGCCTACATCCAAGGGACAAGATGAGGCATAGGCCTTGTTTTTTCTTTCTCTTCCAAACTGTAAACTTGAGAAAACAATCTTTACTTAACCCACATGGAAAACTTGCAAACACAAACACATTCCTCTTTTCCTATTAGTGCCGGATGAAAAGCAAACTTCAAATTAGTTAATGCTTATGTAGTTAAGTGGTTCCCTATTGACTGAGAGTGAGTAGGTGGTGGTGGGGGGGGCTGACAAAGAGGGTCTTTTGCTATTGGGCCAACAACAAAATAAAAGCCAAAATCTCTCAGATTTCAGGAGAGAGAAAGAAAAAAGAAAGCATAAAGAAATCATGTAGGTGGTCCAGCACCCCACCTCTGTTGTATGTTCTAGTTTCCAATTCATGTGGCACATATGGGTGGTTCTGTGAAAAACAAAGGCAGACTTCTGGGATGAGCCCATCCTGGTCCTTGTCATGGTCTATGAATATTTATGGAGCAGTCCTTTACAGGGATGCCTGGCGCCACCACAAAGTTTTATTATTTGGCAGATTTTAAGTCAATTCTAAGCTCACTCCCAGGTCCTCAGAAAGGAATGTCTGAGTTTGAGCAATAAGATGGCCACATCATTCTTACAGGGAAACATGACCCTTCTGTTCCATGGACAGGAATATCTATGGACATAATTTGAGAAATGAACCAGTTTGGGAACTGAACAATTCTTAACAACAAGAGCCACTTCAATGGTCACTGAAAACTCTGTTGATTTCTTGAGATTAAGATTTTTCATACTCATATCTATAGTTAAACATCAAGTAAGTACATGAGGAGAGTCAGCCCAACATGACCCTGCTATTTTGAAATGAAAGAACAGCACAGAAATAGCAAATATTTTGAACCAATGATTTTTAACTTGTAGGTCCTGACCCCTTTGGGGACATATTTCAGATTTTCTGCATATCAGATATTTACATTATGATTCAAGACAGCAGCAAGTTTACAGATATGAAGTAGCAATGAAATAATTTTATGCTTAGGGGTCACCACAACAGGAGAAATTGTATTAAAGAGTCATAGCATTAGGAAGGTTGAGAACCACTGTACTTGAACAATTTGAAAATTAGGTTAGAGATAATATATTAAGGTAACGTTGGGTTTACTTCAATATTAACATCTAGACAGTGAGATTTATATCAGAAATTCTCCTCTAAAGAATCATCACCTTCCCTCACTCTGAGCTTCACCATTATGCTATCAGAATGGCAAAGGTTTTAACCAAGGACCCAAGGTACACATGGACAGACAACAGGTAGCTCCATGCACTGGTTGTATCCTGAATGTTGCTAAGTTCTAAATTCTAGACAAACTTCTTTCTGTTAGAAGCATTTGCATTTGTTAGAACATTTGCATTTCCCTCAGAGAGATGATCCACTATTTTCATTAGCTTTTAAAGCAGCCCTGTAAGTCTTAAATATTAAGACCTGTTATTACAATGTTGGGATGAAAACAGAAATATCTGGTCTGGTGCTTCCAAAATACTTAGATCTGGTCCAATGTTTTGCATATGAGAGCTAGCTGATGGGCTTGTGTTTAATGCAGATTCCTCACCTCTACAAAGGCTAAGTTAGTAGATGTTGGAAGTGGAATCCTGGGTGCTGTGTTCTAATAACTCTAGAGATGAAGAGCCATGTGTATGGGCCAGAAATCATACTTTGAATGCTCATCAGATTTAAAACCTCTGAAGTGTGATATTCAAAGGTTGGTAGAAATTGCATTCCCTCCAAATCAGAGTGTCTCTGATCTACCCACCCCCTGCTTTATAAATTGAACATCCATGTAAAATTCTATCTATACAAAAGAAGAAAGAAATGAACATCAAGTCACTAACATCATTCAACACCTTCAGGGTATAGAGAAGAAACAACCCGAATTGTAAAGTGTCTATTAGAACATCAGATGGCCATGAGAATAAATGGAAATCTTTAATTGGTGGGGTTTGGGGGATGGGGAGCATCTTGAATAAGTGCTAGAGACCTGGGATAGGGGAGGCTACTATGAATCAGTGGGATAAGGGTTACCTTATCTGAGACTCAAAGCTTTGGGGATATGGAACCTGAAGAGGTTACTTCCTGAAGCCAGGCAGGAACCCCAGTGGAGCAATAGCTACACCAACCCACTCACAAAACTTTTAGCCCCAAATTTATCCTGTCTACAAGAAATGCAAGAACAGGGGATGGAACAGAGACTGAAGGAAGATCCAAGCAATAACTGACCAAACTAGAGATCCATTCCATGGACAAGCACCAATCCCTGACAATGTTAATGATACTTTGTTGTGCTTGCAGACAGGAGCTTAGCATGGCTGTCCTCTGAGAGGCTCCACCCAGCAGCTGACTCAGAGGGATAGAGACCCACAGCCAAACATCGAAGGGAGCTTGGGAATTCTTATGGAAGAGTTGGAGGAAGAATTGAGGGCCCTGAAGAGGATAGGAAGAGTTTTTCCACAGGAAGACGAACAGAGTCAACTAACACGGACTCTTAGGGGCTCTCAGAGTCTGAACCACCAATGAAAGGGCAGGCACAGACTGGACCTAGGCCTCCCTACACATATGCAACAGATGTGCAGCCCAGTTTTCATGTGGGTCCCAAACAACTGGAGCAGGGGCTATCCCAAAAGCTGTTGCCTGTCTTTGTAATGTGTTCTTTTAGTTGGGCTGCTTTGTCTGGACTCAGTAGGAGAGGATGTACCTAACCCTGCATAGACTTGATGTGCCAGGGTGGGTCTTCCATCCTCTCAGAGGAGAAGGGGAGTGGAGGGGATGAGAAGAGGGATTGTGGGAGCAGGGAACCAACTGGGATGGCAGACAGTGAATGAGATATAAAGTGAATAAATTGAAAACAAATGGGGGTGGGGGGGAATAAAGTCATACTCTTACGAGTACATTAATGAATAGAACAAATCCCAGCCCCTTGTTTAGTTGTAAGTTCACTCATTAGAGTTAAGGCAGTTTTTCACATGTCTAGGAAGAAAAACCAGGCATATTTATGGTTTCTTATTTAGTCATGTAAAGAAGTCCTCTTACTTAGCAACCTGAAACAACTCTGGAAGCCTGTGAGAAGCAACAAAGGCCACAGGGGGGTATAAAACTGAAAAAGCTTTGCTACACACACTCTCTCTGATGCTAACCTTGCCACCCAAGAGATGTTGCCTCCAAGATAGTCCAAAAAATATAACCTAGACCACCCTGCAAGGTCTTTTGTTCATGTATAAATAGAAATTTCTTTCTCGGTTTGGTGATTAATGGCTTCAAGGTGCTTCCTCAGGCTTGACTTTGGGATTTCCACCATGGTGTAGAATTTCAGTGTAGTTAGTGGAGGGAGATAACCGGGCCTCCTTAATGGAAGTGTGGAACTGTATTCCTTTAGAAAGATGAGTGTCAAATCTTCAAAGTACAGTCAAAGTAAATCTGGGTGGTGATATCAATTAACCAGGCAAACAGAAGGCATGAAACTAGTCAGAGGATGTTTTCCACCCTCCCTCCAGGTTTCTGATGTTGCTGGATTAAGAAAGAAGTTCTTTTCTTTGTTTTCATTTTCCCTCTTGGCTCATGGCCAGTTTTGCAAACTAGAAATTTCAAGTGTGGCTTACAGAACTATCAAACTTTTTTTTGGTTTTGCTTTGTTTTAGACTTTAGAGGCTGTTAACATATAAGGAAGTGATATTTAACCAAGATATAATCAAACTTTCCAAGTAAACAGCATTGTCCTTTTCATAGTTTCATACAGGGAATGTCTGCAAGCATTCAGAGTTCTGACCTGAGGTCCTGTAGAAATCTGGACGTGCCTCACCAATCAAAGGAACATTCCAGACATTCGGTGCCTGCGCAGTGAAGAGTACATCTGTCTGCATGTGGTGTTGCGGCACTCTTAGCATGGGTACATCCAGCCACTATTGACATGTTGTGGCTTGTTCCACAGCCTACAAGGACAGGGCTAATGGTGTATTGTTGATATTAGTAAAAGAAGAAGGTGGCTGGGAAAAGCAGAAGCTCAACCAGCAACAACATATGAGACACAAAAGGGTTTCTTCTGAATGGAAGAAAGCCCCAGGGTTTGAGACCTGGGAGGAGCTACCAGAGGTGAGGGCTTGCAGCCATGGCAGTGATTCCCTTACAGCAGAGCCCATGGAAGGTGAGACTAGGTGTTCACTATCTGATGGTTTTGGCTTTTCCAGAATGACTCTTTCAGACCTTCGCTGAATCCCGGAGGGAGTTGATTGAGTTGTCTTGTCTTCTGCCTACTGATTACTTTTAGCTGAGCATCTAGGCACAGACAAGTAGAAAGGAGTCTGATGTTGTCTGGGTATTATTACTCTATCTGCTTCTATGTCCTGGGACAAATGTTTCCTTTATGTAAAGGCCTTAACTGTTGGCCGTCTTTTTCGCCCAGATTTTGCTGTTTCTCCTTACCTCTTCAGGCCTGAAGTGATATGGAGTCACTTGATTTGGGGGTACTGTACTATCCCTTGTGATTTTCTGTGTGCGGTCCATGATTCTGGCAAGAATCATTTTATTAAATGTGCCATAATTTTCTCAATTTGAGAGTGCCATCTGTTTCCTGCTGGGACCCTGGTGATACAGGTGTGTAATAATGAACTTTGAAATGGATGCTATGTCATTCAGAGTTTGGTTAGGGATTAAGAACACATGATGCAGAGGAGCTCTGGGTCCAGACAAAGGAAGCATGTTTCCGGGGAAGAAGTAGGAACTAGAAATGATTTTTCTAGGTCTGGGAAAATTTGAACCTATGACTGAGTACTGGTACACTCTGTTTTTTTTTTTTTTTTTCCATAAATTGTTTTGCTCAAATATGGGCACTCTGGATATAAATACCAGGTCCTATAGACAATACTGTTTCCAGAACTTGTTTAGATCATTTTGAAATTAATTATTTTATGTATCTGAGTGTTTTGTCTGCATGTCTGTCTCTGTACTGTGTGTGTACCTGGTGTCCACAGAGGCCAGAAAGGGAGATGGATGTCCTGGAACTAGAGTTACAGAAGGCTGTGAGCTGTGCGTGATGTGGGTACTGGGAATTGAATGCAGGGCCTCTGCAAGATCAGTCTGTACTTTTAACTGCCAAGACTCTCTGTAGCCCCATTTTAGATGATTTTTAACTTGCTTATTGTTGGTTCTTAATTTTACAGGCTCCCCCTCTTCTGCCAATTACAATGTATTTTTATTTTTTTACCTTATTGTTCTGTTAAGGACAATTTGAACCAATGTTCTTACATTGACCTTGGTTCCTCCCTAAGATGCAATAACAGCTATTAATAGTTAACATTTACTGTACTGTTGCTATGGTTATGAATTTTGATAAATGCTTTATGTTCATTATTTAATATATTTTACACATCAATGTTCTAATGTAGGTTGCTTTAATTCTTTAATCCTTGTTGATAAATGAATTAAACAATTTTAATAAGTTGTTTTTTGGTTGCTGAAATAAAATATTATGACCAAACACAAGTTAAAGAAGGAGGAGTTCATTTTGGCTCATTGTTCCAGAGTCATAGACTCTGTCTGACGGTAAAGGCATGGCATGTGTCAGGAGCAGAAAACTGGCTGGTCATATTTTCATTTATACACATGAGGAAGAGAGAAAGAGTGGATAGAGAAGAAAAGGGGGAAATAAAGCAAGACTATAAAACCCTGATGCTCTCCTCAAAGTGACGTATTTCCTAGTCTCCTCAAACAGCATCACTAATGAGAGACCAGGTATTCAAATGCATGAGCCTATGGGGGATATTCCTTATTCAAATCATCATAGTAGGTATTATTATTATCCACATAAAGACTCCAAGACTCAAATGCTTACATGTCTGAGAAGGGACAGAACTTGTATTTGATCTTGGGCCATCCATGTTGATTAGCTCTGTATTGCTCTTGGTCTTGCCACAGCATTGCTGTAGGATAAAAGCCCACATCTGTGTATCTGAGAGCTGAGTTTTTGACTCATGACTTCAGTGTATTCACAATGTACTGAGTGTCATCAGAATGTGGCAAATGGAAAGAACAATGGGTTGAAAGCATTTATTTCAGGACTTCCTTGCTTGGAGCTAGAGAAAATGGTATGGGATGAAGCTATTTATTTTATCCTATCTACTTATTATTGAACCACTCTTTTACTCAACACATATTTTCTTTTGATTTTTCTATTTAGACTTAGGTATTTGGGACACAGAAAAGGATATAGAAACACAATGGTGTGATTTGATTCTTATAGATGTCCAGACATTCTTTTATCCTAACTATGAATGCAGTCATATGTACATTGAAAATAGTTATTCATATGAAGTGTAAGGAAGATGTAGCTATTCATTTATTTATCTTGAGACAGAATCTTACTATGTAGTAGGTTTCACTATGTAGCCTTGGCTGGCTTGGAATTTGTTTTGTGTTCCAGGCTGGTTTTAAACTCATGGAGATCTGCCTGTCTCTGCATCAAGAGTTCTGTGATTAAAGGCATGTGCTACCATGCTGGGACCCAATATAAGTCATTTAAATCAGTGTTTGAAATTAGCAGTTTGACAGTTTGTATTTTTCAGTAGGATAGATAGAGGGGATATAGATAGGTGGATAGATAAATACATACATATATATGTATAAACACAGGCATCTTTTATTAATATGGAAGTATGAAAGTATCAAATCCTCGGTGATTTGGTAGGCTATAAGTCTAAAGAAGAGCTAATCTGAAGTTTGTTTTAGAGGAGTATCTACAGTAACATTTTTTTGGGGGGGGGTAGAGAGGCTTAATTTTTGAGCTACTCAGGTCTTTCACTAAGTAGATAAGCCTACTCATATTATAAAAAACATGGTATGTTACTCAAAGTCCACCAATTTTGATTAGTCTCATCTAAAACACCACCATTAAACCATCTCAGAATGATGTACCTGTCCATCACAAATTGGGGTAATATAGTACAAATAGGTCAATACTTAAAACCACCGGAAGGTAGAAGGAAGCTGAGAAACTAACAGAACCAAGTGATGGGGGGACAGGAAGGCTAGATGGGTCCTCATTTCCTTTTATAAAGGATGAGTGCAGAACTAGCTGCAGGTAACCATGGGATCATACCATCGGATAGACAATACTAGGATAGTCTGCATTTTAACTTTTGCTTATTTGTGTCCCTGTTTTTACTTTCTTCTTCATAAATAGTTACTATCATTGTTGATAAATGATTATATTTTGTCTGGCAAAGGATAATTTATTATAGAAAAGATTTTCTAGACTGTGTCTATATCAAGAATCATATATTTAATTTATCCATTCATCTATTTGTTTATTCTCTAATTTTAAAATCCTTTCAGAAACTGTGAAACACCTAGAATTTTTCTAGGTTCTGGTAATGTAACATTGAATACAAAGAATATGTTTAGGGCATTTTTAGAGTATATTACTTTGGATGAAAGGTACACAGTAAAAAAAAATAGTTCTTCAAACAACTACTAGATTATAATTTCAATAAATGGCATGAAGAGAACATATGTAGAGCAATGAGAGATTAGAGAAAGTTACCATAGCAACCACAGATAGAAAATTAACACATACTTTGTTACATTTTCTTTGAACTTAAATAGTTTGTATTTTCCAGAAATTGTACATAGCAGTATAATTGAGTTCTGATCAGTAAAATATTAGTAGAAATCATGTCTATTATTTTTGAATCTATGTCACTGAACTCCCATTCTTTCTATTGTTTCTCTATGGGGCTTAATACATATAAACATGGTGATCCTTGAAGCTATGACTTGAAAATGGCAGTCACATATTGGAAAAAGCTTGAATTTTGATGGATCATAAGGAAGGCTAGTCACCATCATTTAACTGTTACATAGGAAAAAACAGATTCAATTTGGATTTAGCCACAGAAATGGTATTGTCTTTTATCATGAAACTACAACTACAAAAACAGTTATGGACACCAATTCTTAAGTTTTGATTCCAAATAAACTTGAAATGTGATGTCATTTATGACAACTATTTAAGGTTGGTGACCTTGATACCAGTAGTTTGTACATAGGCATAAAATTCCTGAGAGTTGAGATAACATTGATTCACCTGTGAGTTGAACCAAGTATTTGATAAAGGCATTTATTGCCTGTGATAACTTAATGGCAAAGATAATCTGTTGAATCCACACTTAATTTGTAATTGGGAATGGCTTTGTACCTCAATTAAAGGCGACATTTCATTTGTTATGATTAGGATTGGGAGTGGTATTACAGACATTTTATGTGTACAATCCTGTTGATAAACATGTTATAAAAAGGTAATATAGGTCACGAAAATGCTGGGAATCCAAGAAACTCTCTCCAATGGATACATTTAGAAAGCCTAAGAATGATCACATAAATCAGCTTTCGCTTCTGTCTTTTACCAAAATGTTACTAGAAAATCAAACAAGAAGTAAACACATGACTGCTAGATAATAAGGTAGTATTGATGATTTTTATCTTAAAATCCCTGCTTCAAGACCTTAGGCCATAAGTGATGAATCTAAACAGGCTTTTAATGACAGTGACTCAGAGTTATGTAAAAAGTATTAGGATAAGACTTGTGTGGCTTTTCCTCCAAGCTCTAGGGTTTGATATGGCCTCAAGAAAGTCTTTACCCCAGGAGCTATGAAACAAAAACCTTTGTCAGTATTGAGAATTTTACTTAGAATAGAGTTTTGGACCTACTAACTACTAATCAAAGAAATGATTAGAAATTGTGTCAGAAAGTTAGCAAGTCAAAAACTAAATTATCTGACAGAAAGCTGTAGTCAACAAAATTTTGTTATTAGAAATAGTCAGTATTATTTAATAAGTAATTTTCAAGAATGTATTCATCTGGAGATAGCATCTAAGCTTAATCCTGAAAAAAATGAAGAATTTAAAAGAGTAGAATACCATTTAGCCTTTGTTACTGGAAACTGAATGGTATCCTGTGTTCTATAAAACTATGTCAAATTAAAGAAAATATGACAAAGCATGAGATAAACAGGTAAGTACAAGATCAACTTGGGCTTGGACATTTCATATTGATATTCAGATTTGTTGGTGTGCAATTGCTTATTGTATTTTTCTCATATTTATTTTCACTTGTATTTTAACATCTTCAACATGGAGTCCCATTGCCTCTTGGCCACCATAGCTCTTGATAAGGAGTCAGCTGTTAGTTTTATTTAGAATCCTTGGTACATGATCAACCACCTTTATCTTGCTGTTTTCTAGACTCTAGACACTTTGGGAAGAGGCAAGTCCTTCTAAAATCTTGATCTTAAATGTCTAGGCTCTAGAGCTGTGATAAAATAAATTTATTTCATTTAAGGTATTTACAATAGATGTTTCTTGTATTTGTAACAAGAATACAAGGAACATCTAAGCCCTGGCACAGATGTGACACATTTTCTGAGTTACAATTTTTCTCCTCTGAAAGTTGTTCTAACTTCTATCATAAAAATTAATTGTAAATTTAAGAGGAATAACAAGAAATAAAACTCTCATTCTTATTTAAGTGATGTTTTTATTTTTAGTACATCTCTACACTTACACCTAGTTTAAGCAGATATAGATTTTCTTTATAAAATGCAATCATAGTCTCATCTTTTAAAAGTCAGCATCTGAGGAGAAGAGATATTTTCATCAGGTTAGATGATCTTTAATTTAGCTTTGCCAACAATCACTCACCCAGAGTGTGACTAATAGCTCATGCAAGAAGTGAAATTCATTTTATTTCCATTACTAGTTTAGCAGAAAAACTTGGTTTGTAATTCTTGTTTTGATATTGTGAGCCATTATTATTTGGTTTGTAGTTTTTATGAGAGGTACTGGAAAACATACCATAGCTATGCATCTTGGAAAAGCTAACTAGATTTTTTGAGATTCTCCAGTATTTTGTAATATTGCATTCTTTTTCATTTTCTTTTCATTTCTCAGATGGTCACAATTCCTAATCTCACAAATAAATAAGCATTGAGAACCCTCTATATTCCAGTACTGTACTAGATGTAGGCTTGATGAACAGTAGAACTAGCCAGTCTTTTACAATATAAATATTAGGAGAAAGAGATATTTATCAAATAAGAAAAAGGTTTGCAAAGTTACAATTTTGCTAATGTCTGGAAGAAGAGAAGCATGATGCTTTGAAAGCATAGTGTGTTGGGATTTGACCTAATCAAGGAGGTTTCTTTCCCAAGGAAGTGATAATTGAACTGAGATCTGACAAAGGAGAAGGTACTAACTAGGTCCCTGGAGAAATTTTTTCATTAATTTAAAAAAATTTAAATTAAAATATAATTACATCATTTCTCTACTTCCATTTCCTCCCTCCAACCTCTCCCATGTATCCCCTTGTTCTCTCTCAAATTCTTGACCTCTTTTCTTTTAATGTGTGTGTCCCTAAATTTTAAAATAACAACTGCATATTTCTATAAAAGGTGGTATAGAGTCTAATAGGTATCATACAGCATCAAACCAGCAGATTGTATAACACCAGGAAATTATGTAATGAATGTTCAAATAATATAAAATATCCTTTCCCCTCAGGGATGACTTAAAGAAGTATTCTCCTATTCCTGTTCTTTTATGAAACATTTCAGCTTCTCCTTCTGAATTAAAACCAAGTCAGCATGACTGGTTAGGCTCTTCTTACTGAGTACAAACTGAACCCAGATGTGAATTGAGTAAGGTAGGCCAATTTTGCTTCTGATTTTTGCAATGTCAACAGGCAGTTTATTTATTTTTTTCAAAGCTCTATATTATCTGAAAAATTGGGACTATCTAGAAATGGTTAAACTTCTGACTACTCATCTGCTATGCTCTAATCATTACTTTGTTACCATCTCCAAGATTTAAAAAAAAAAGTTAAATTATTTCATTTTTATTTATTTTGTTAAGTGTTTGTGCAATATGCATTTGTATTACAGCTATCAAAGAGCTGGATTTCAGGACATTTTTAAAGTGATTGCTTAAGATAAGATTATCTTGAGAGTTAATTGGTGAATAATTGTTAAACAGAAATAGTTTTGGTTTTTTTTTTTTTTTGGCATAGTAATACAACTGGAGTGATGCAGAAGTCTTGCCTCTGAACTACTGTCTAAAATTTCAAGGGTCTAACTGGTTCTTAGTTTGAAATATTTGGAAAAGATAAAAACATACGTGTATGTGTACTTGTATTGAGGAGAATTTTAAGATCAATAAACAGCACTTAGTTGAAACCACTAATGAGCTCCACAATGTGTCTCAAAAGTCTAAAGTTTATTTTGCTTTTTTGAGACGTTGGTCTAACATGTGGCTCAGGCTGTCAACACACTAGACCACAGTCCTTGGTGGCCTCTGGTTTTCCTAACACTTGAAAAGTTTAAGGTTCCAGGAGAAGTGCAGAAGCCCTGTTATTTGAAGCATGTGATTCCTCAGCATTGCGACAGAAAACAATTTGAGAGGTTTTGTCTTAAATTACCAAGATGTAACTCTATGAAAACCAATTTCTTGTTATTCTTTCATAATCTCCACATTACTGCATTAAAAAAATATATAGTCTTTTGCAGAGTTGTCTCTTATGAAAATGTGGAATACAGGATTTCACTACTACCTCTACCCCCTCCCAAATTACCCTTCAGTGAGTTTGTGAATATGCTTGAGATTTTTTTCTCAAAAGTATAGTGGGGAGGGTGAGGAGGGATTGAAAGGGAAGAATTATAATGAAATAAATAAAAATTTTTTAAAATTTTCCTTCTGGCATTCATTGAAGACTTGAGCAGTTCTAGGATTTCTTTCATTCTGTCTCTAGAATTCCCTCAAGAGGCAGGGGGAGGGGAGGAGATAGGGGGTTTCCAAAGTGGAGACCTGGAAAGGGGAAAACATTTGAAATGTAAATAAGGTATCAAAAATAAAAATTAAAAAAAAAAAAAAAGAGTTCCATAATCCTTAGCTCTATACATGGAACAATAGGAGTGCCCTCTGGTGGACAAAATATCATTTTTGTGTTTGGTGCATATTGACTGAAGGTGGTAAGTATGGAAAAAATAAGTCTTACGTTTCAAACGGCTCTCATTGAACCAATGAAATACCTAGAAAATAAGTTCTTCGTGTTCATGCTAAGGTGATGACAAGCAGAAAATAGACCATAAAGTAAGAAGATAAAAGCAAACCCCTGTGGCACTTGGGTGCCATTTGACATGAATATTGCCTTGGGATTGTACATTATTTGGAACCTGAACTAGAAATTCAAACATCTAAGGGGAAAGCCAACAAGTCTACTTATTGGCCATCAGAACACAGGTCAGCAATGCTATCATAAGGAACCATGCAGTAATGAAATTGGGCATAAGGAAAAACTCTGAAAGGAAAGTGAGTGCTGGTATTCTTGACTAAAGTTCTTTTTAAAAGGTGGGGGAGAGAAGACTCGCAAAGAATTTTTTCTCTTCTGCTGGACAAATGGTCTCAGTCAGTGTTGACCTCTGCAAGTATTAGGACTAACATAGCACATCTTCTTATTGTTTACTAAGAAGTCTCTACCTCATTTTGGGGGTGGGGGGGAATGACATATTAGAGTCTGAAGACAGACTCATTTGGTTCATGTTTTGAATTCCCTAGAAATTTTGATTGGTTAGAAGGATTACAACAGTAAGAATTAATGAAGCCCTGTGGTTTTGGACAGTAGAATGACGAAGAATAGTTTAAGAGCTGGTCCCAACTGGTACTGTTTTTGATGTGTTGGCTGTGTCCATGGTGTAAGTAACTTCCTCATGATGAAGTTCAGGCTACCTCCTGACTTCTCGAGGATACACTTAGGAGGAGATGCATACAACCACTCCTAACAAGCCAATCACTACATGAGATTGTTAACCCACATAAAGGAATTACATTTTCTGTGTAATTTTAATAAATGAGACCATAAATATATATTATTTTATAATATATAAAAAAGTAAATGTCATTTGAAAGGCTGACTTCAGTAGAAAAAATTACTCTTTAAGAATAAATTTGCTATATCACATACATAGCATAAAGGTTAATATCCCCTATAGTATTTGTCCTTTCTCTCTGCTTCTAGAATCTTGTAAAACTTCATTGTTAGGATAGTTCTGTACACTAAGGGTGAGAAGAATGACAAAGGAAAAATATCAGTTCCAAGGAGACCCCAGCAACTCACCAACTCTTCTGAATGAAAGCTTCTTGTCTATTGAATCATGATTTCCTTGTCTTCTTTAGATCTTAAATAGAAACTGCTCACATTGAATTGCTAAGTTTTACCTGCATTTGTATTTCTCAGTATGCTTACTCTGCTCTCCATAAAGAGGATTTTCTGAAACTCCCTCTTTAAGGTACTTCAGATTTGACAAAACAATTAATTTATACTTGTATAATCCTAGGCCTCCACTTTCCAACTCAAGGGTGATTGATTATAAGCACTGTCACCCAATCCCAACTCCTGGAATTGCAAAAGGAAGAATAGGGTCTGATTGTATTTTCTACCTAATCTTTTCCACGGTCTTCTTTTGTTCTTTCAGCCACTGGTAATAAAGCCCTCAGCAACTCCCATTTCTGCCAATGATCCTTACATCCTTGTACTTAAGGAACTCAGCTGCCTTGGTTGTGTCTGCAAGACCACTCACTGCAACCCATGCATGAAAAGCAGCAGCTTAGAACAATGCAAGGAGAAATACATGCACATCAAGGACAGTTTCACTGGAGTTCTTCCTGTGTGAATTCAGCGAGTCACTCCATTTCTTTGATACCAGCTTCTCTTCTGAAAATAACAATGCTTGCCTGTTAGAAAAACTGATAACACTAAATTAGATGCTACACAGTAACTGTTTATCAAAAACATGTGGAATATTAAAAACAATTCTTTTAGCAGTAATAATAATTTTGATACTTGCATTATTTTAATTAAAGTTAAAATTTGATCATGAGACTTTAGTTTTATCTGCTATTGCATAGCAAATACCTCATTAAGAATAGTTTCTAGGTGAGAAAGCAATCAAGCTGAAAATAGCAAAAGATACTGAGAATCCTTAGGTGGCAATGTAGCTCAGTTGGCAGAGTGCTTGCCAAATATGACTGAAGCCAAGCTGAACATGGTGGCACAGTTCTTAATTCCACTTCTCAGGAAATGGAGACACAACCATCAAAAATTCACAATCATCCTTAACTACATAATAAGCTATATAATGAGTTTTAAGTCAGGCTGCAGTACATGAGATCCTCTGTGGAAAAGAAACAATGAGCTGCAAACAAACTAACACAAATAGAAGATGATACACATTTCCTTAGACCTGAAAAGAAAATTGATATCAAGTGTAATCTAAGTCCTTTTATATGATACATTTATTAACTTTTGCAACCTGGTTTCCATGGCTATTTTCTCACCTTTAGAAATAATTTTTTCACATGTTAGTTCAAGGAAAGACTGCCTCTGTGGAGGATCTGGAGCTTTTTGAAAAGTGGTATTTAATTCTTTCTTCTCTCTGTGAGAAATATAGAGTTATTATATCATCTCTCTGTTTATTATCTATCTACTCTTCATTCATTTATCTATCTACAACCTATCACCATTTTATCATCTACCTATACGTGTTCTATTTATCTATTATCTACTTACCTATAATCGCTCTCTATATATCTTTCTTATCTTTCCTCCTTTTCAAACTTTCTTATGTTTCCTCTTTTTCATTCTAACCAGATAATCTCTCTACCCACTTACTAGATAAACCCACCTCCACGGTTCCCATATCTCAGGGAATTAACTAGCTGAATAACTGATTAACTTAACCTAACCAGTTTGAAGATTTGTTCTGAAGAGGTTAGTTACTGTTACCTAGGTTGATGATGTAAGCAACAAGTTTTGGTAATGAAGAGTTTTAAAACAAACAGCAATGAAGAAAACATGAGAGTATTTCTATTCTATATCCATATTAGAGAATATGATTTTTATTGACTTTGGAAAATATGACAGAATTAAATTATTTTTATGCCTTCAGAAATCTGCAACATATTTTCTAATCATAAGATAAACTTGTGCCTCTTAAAAAGAGTTTAAAACCTTCAGAAAGCCCCAAAAGCAAGGTAACAAACTCATCCCTAATCCTATAACCCATAGAAGACACTCATCCACCTATTAATATGTGTATTTGTGTGGGGTTTTAGCAGGCACATATGTCTGGGAATATGCATATATATATATTTTAAAAATGCCACTTACTGCTTCACAAATGATTATTTTGGCAACCTAATAGTACACGAGGATCATCTCTTCTTTCCATTTTTAGAGAGAGCCCACTAATACACTGTGGGAAGACAGTACATTTTTTTTTTTTTAACTAATTGAGTTGTGTTGGATATTTAGAATGTTTCCATTTTCTGTTATTTAAAACTGCTGAAATTTATATACTAGTTCGTGATCATTAACTAGTGCTTGTTTTTACATTGATGATTTAGAGGTAGAGATATTTAGGGTTAGTCTGATATCTGGATATCATACTTCAGACAGAAGATTCAGATCTTCCAAATTTTTTCTGTTGCTGATAATTTGCCTTGAATCTTAAAAGGTTGCTTGATACTTCCTTTCCTAAATTAGAGTCAACAGCTCCAGCAATAAAGAAACACGTTGCTTTGAGAGCCTACTTCTTGTAGACAAGAAATATCTGGCAGAATGAAACCTCAGAGAAGAGGTTTATTTCTTGGTGATGATGTTCACAGTGACGATGGTGGAGAATCTATTTCTCCATTTAATTCAGTGATGGTGTTTCACACAAAAACAGAACTATTCACACAGATGAGAAGCATGTAGTTGAAGCAGCCCTAGCAGGTGACACCAACACAAAGTAGGCGTAAGAGCATATGTGCACTGTGTTAGAAAGAGTCATGGCAATGAGTCAGAAGACTTCAGTGAATCCAGATTAGACTTCATGGCACAAAAGCCAACTGTGCAGTGTGGCAACTCAGGATCAGACCTACCTAGAACTCCAAATAACCATTTCTAGATAATCATCTCTTCAGAGACTGGTCATCAAAACTAAATATATACTAATACAATACATTTACAATTAACTTTTTATGCTTAGTATAGCTTAGATACATTTTTTTGTTAATTTAGACGTGTCATTCAAGTTATCAAGATGAATAATAAATGATTTTGAAATAATGACTATAGTATATATGGCCACACTTAAATGTAATTATCTAAAGTGCATTCACTTTTGTGTACATATATGTAAATGCATGTAACTGGATACACACACACACACACATACATACACACACGAAAATTAACTGTGAAAACAAGGAAGAGAAAAGTCACACAGTAATTGTAACAGGAAAAATGTAATATAAAAACTCACTAATGGTGTGGGTAAGATGGCTCAGTGAGTAAGGGCACTTGCCACCACCTGAGTACCTAAGTTCAGTACCCAGAACTCACATGGTAGAAGGAACAAACCTATTTTGCAAGTTGCCTTCTGGCCTACACACACACACACACACACACACACACACACACACACACACACACACACACACACACATGCTTTTCTCTCAAAAACACAAGATAGATAGATAGATAGGTAGATAGATGAGAGAGAGAGAGAGAGAGAGCGCACATGGGGACTAGAACTAGAAGTTGAAATAACAATGTATTGAGAGATAAGCAGAAATCCAAAGGCTATATGAATGTCATAAGAAGGATTTGGCATAAAAAGGATTAGGCAGCCCTGCTACCTACCCACTCATCTAAGGCAGAGATAGAAAACCAAACAGGTAGATATCTTTTTTCCCTACAAGACTTCAGACTCAGACCTTGGGCAACGGTCCTTACTGGATACAGAATAACATTTACTATTGAAAGCCTCATATTTTCTCTACTACTTTCCTTCTCTTTCTTACCCATGTGTTTAAATTATATATTTGATTTAATTTATGAGCGATTATACATGCACATATACATGCACACACACACATCTTTCTGAACCTCATAAAACAGGCTGTCTATTGCAGCTCTCTAATTCATGATGAGGATTCAGAAAATTGTTCAGAATTTTCTGGGAATATCTTGTCATCAAACAAAGCTTCCAGTACTAGGACTGGGTTGCACCCAATTGATTTGTTGGCCAAAGAAGTCACATGGAAATCTCATCAAACTCCGCTGTTGCCAAGACAATAGGTTGCTCTCCAAAATCTGATTTTAAAGCCCTATTGCAAAAGATAGCACTCACACAACTCAATGGACATGAAGAGGTTAAACCTTCACCCCTCTAATTTAGTATCTTTTGTGTGGGAAGGTCCTCTGCATGATACCAAACAGTAATGTAAATACCAACCCAGCCGCAAAACCTTTGAACTACCGTCTGTCCTGCCTGCAAAATATGCTAGGGCAGTAGTGGCACAAAGTTTGTAGGAGTAACCAATCAATGCTGATTTGATTTAAGGCCTACTCAATGAGATGAAACCTACACTGGACACTTCTTGAGTGACCAAGAACCAGAGACTAGATAGCCCAGAGACCTAGGGTAAAACCAAATACTACTAGTCTAAAAAATATAACAATATTGACTCCTAATGATATTCTGCTGAATTCATAGATCAGTACCTTATTCAGCCATCATCAGAGGAGCTTACTTCTGCAGCAGATGGGAACAAATACAGAGAACTACAATCAGATATTATGGAGATGACCTTGGAACACAAAATTCTAAATGTGTTGGCTCCATCAAATCTCACCCCCCAGAGCTCAGGCAACCTCCAGAAGAACATTGGTGTCCATCAGTTGCTGGATGAGGCCTCTCAAAGATCAGTTATGCTAGGCTTATTTATGTAAGAATAGCAGAATATCATTAATAGTGTCAGGATTAGCTCTCTCCCAAGTTCTGCCAGTCATTGGTTGGCCATTCAAATAATGGATAAAGACAAGTGGTGTATTTACACAATGGAATACTAATCAGCTTTCAAAAACAAAGGCATAATTCAATTTGCTGGAAAATGGATGGAACTTGAAAATATCATCCTGAGTGAGGTAATCTAGAGTCAGAAAGACACTCATGGTATGTACTTACTTATAAGTGGATATTAGCCACAAAGTACAGGATAACTATGCCACAGACTCAAGAGTAGTTAAGTAATAAGGAGGGCCCAGGAAAGGATGATTGAATCTCACTCAGAAAGGGAAATAAAATAGACATTGGACACAGAACTTCCAATGCAGAGAGGAGATATCTATTTTATCTTAAGTGTTCTTCATCCATATCTATCTAAGTCTAGCGTATTTATTGCATTCCCTTTGATTGTCCTTCATTGTATTTATTTGGATATATTTTTGTTAGTGAAACCAATAGCTAATCTTGTCAAGGATTTTCTCTCCCTTTCCCCACCTCTCTCTCCCTCTTCGTCTCATGCTCCCTCTTTCTGGTGTGTGTGTGTGTGTGTGTGTGTGTGTGTGTGTGTGTGTGTGTGTGTGTATGACTGTGTGTACATATTGTGTGCATAAGTGTGGATGCCAGGGTTCCCATGGCAGCCATCTTTCTCAGTTTCTCATTTTTGGAGACATGGTCTCCTGGAGCTTGCTGATTTGCTAGCATTCCAGGGATCCTTCTATTTCTACCTACCTGTGCTGATATTACATATGTGATTTGCTGCACCACATTTTAAAATGTGATTGTTGCTGATCAAACTCAGGTCTTTGTGCTATACTGCAAGCACCTTTACCAAGTGAGACATCTCCCCAGCCCTTATTTTATGAAAATTTTAAAACATGAAACTATTACATTATTCAATAATTTCTGAGTATTTTTTCTTATAGTTATGCCTGGCCAGAGATATTAATGTATTTCTTGATATATTTAAATGCATATTGCTAATTATGAGTGTTTAAAATGACAAAAATGTATGCCACATTTTATTTATATGCTTTCTTTCTCAGACTCATAGGCTAAAACATTTTATCATGACAAATAACGCTACAGTGGAAATCTGCAGAGGTAGACTATGACTCTTCATCAGTATTAACTAGCCTTTCATGAGGAGATATGAGTTTGTCTTCTATGTTGAGCTAGAATTCATTACATGCATTGTTTTGCCTGATACTATATTAGTTGAAGTTACGTATAACAGGAGGGAGATGACACAGTGGGCAAAGTGATTGCTGTGTAAGCATAAGGAACTGAGTTTGGGACCCCAGCATTTCAAATCCAAGAATGATGATGCTCAACTGGAACCAGTACTGATGGGTAAGAAAAGTGGACCCCGTGACTCTGAGTACCCAGTCTAGCAGAAACAGCATGTTCCACATTCAGCTAAAAACCCTGTCTCAACACATCAAGTAGAGAAACCATTGTGGACACCCAGCATTGACTTTTCACCTCTACAAGCGCTCTCATGGGTGGGAACACTTGATACATATATACGCATGCAGACACTACACTTACATACCAATCACTTCTATGAGGACATGTGTAGTTTGTGCTTTGCTTTTTGTGGGTTTTATTTTTAAGATTATAATACAATTACAACTTTTATGCCTTCCTTTTCTTCTTTCCAAACCATCCCATATACCTCTCTGTCTTAGTCAGGGTTTCTATTCCTGCACAAACATCATGACCAAGAAGCAAGGTGGGGAGGAAAGGGTTTATTCAGATTAGAGTTCCACATTGCTGTTCATCACCAAAGGAAGTCAGGACTGGAACTCAAGCAAGTCAGGAAGCAGGAGCTGATGCAGAGGCCTTGGAGGGATGTTACTTACTGGCTTGCTTCCCCTGGCTTGCTCAGCTTGCTTTCTATAGAACCCAAGACTACCAGCCCAGGGGTGGCACCACCCACAAGGGGCCCTCCCACCCTTGATCTCTAATTGAGAAAATGCCTTATGGCTGGATCTCATGAAGGCATTTCCTCACCTGAAGCTCCTTTCTCTGTGATAACTCCATCTTGTGTCAAGTTGACATACAAAACCAGCTAGTACAGTACTCTGAGTACCCAGTCTAGCAGAAACAACATGCTCCACATTCAGCTGAAAACTCTTTCTCAACACATGAAGTAGAGAAACCATTGCGGACACCCAGCATTGACTTTTCACCTCCACAAGTACGCTTATGGGTGAATGCACTTGATACATATATACGCGTGCAGACACTACACATACATGCCCATCTCTTCTATGAAGACATGTGTAGTTTGTGCTTTGCTTTTTGTGGGTTTTTTTTTAGATTATAATACAATTACAACTTTTCTGCCTTCCTTATCTTCTTTCCAAACCATTCCATACACCCCTCCCAGGTTTCTTTCAAATTCATAGCTTCTTTCCACTGATTGTTATTGCATGCATAATACACACACACACACACACACACACACACACACACACACACACACACACACACACACACACATTCCTAAATATAACCTGTTTGGTCTATATAAAGCTACTTGTATGTATGTCTTCAAGGATAACCATTTGACAGTGGACAATCAATTGGTGTGCTCTTCCTTGGGGAGACCACCTCTCCTGCTCTAGCCCCAGATTTCCTCAGTTGCCTATAGTTCTTGGTGTAGGGTTAAGGCCTTGTGGGCTTATGTTTTACTTCCATCATTGGACCAGAATTTTCCCTAAGTCTAAATTGTCATAATTAAGTTTTGCAGTCAGATTAGTGTAATTACTATGATCAGTTCCACCTTGCCCCAGTTTCATGCAAACAGCACAAATAAGAATTAGTCGTCGTTAGAATTTGGGTTACGATATCAAAATCTATTCTATTATAATTGGTAAGGAAAGTGTTGTTAGGATTATGGGATGTTTTCTACCTTGAAAGACACTTGAGCTACTGTAGAAAAAAGAACCCAGTATTGGTTCATCTTTGTGATGAAATGTGAAGGTATTTAACACTGTTTTAAGCATCTTGGTCTTTGTGTAAGTTACAGGTAGGTATTACCACAATTGAGTGTATAGTTTGTTTGTATATTTACATGCTAATTTCTGTAGTTAGGAGCTGGACTGCTATATTATACTATATGATCTTCTTTGTAGTGAATACTAGTTTGACTTCTCTTTAGCAGAGTAAAAACTCTTCTGATTTATGACATTCTTATCAAACAAAGCTTTGAAGAAGGAAGGAGTATGTGTTTTATTCAAGAGTCTTCTGATAGCAAGGGTAACGAGTCTTTAACATCTATGGACTATTTGAACTTGTGACTGGTTAATCATAGAATCTCATGTCCTTTCTTTGCTGATTCTTTGGAGTTCCTGATGCATATTTGTATGTTAACTCCCTGTCAAATTTTGATATTGCAAATATCTTTTTCCAGTCTGCTGTCCATCTGTTAACTTTGACAATAAAGCTCATTAAACAGATATATTTAATTATTATGTAAATTTATTAGTATCGCTGCTTATGGCCTGTGACTTTGGAGTCTTTTAAAATAAATCAGTCCCTACCCTCAAAGTTAAAAGGAAAAAGAAAAATCTTCCTATCAAATTTTATCATTTTCCCATTTCATTGAGCTCAGTTCTTTAACCAGTTAGACGTTTACTTTCTAAGTATAATCTAAAGGGAGGATATGTTTTTTTTTCTTGACAAAATATTTTCAGTATCTATGCATTACCCAGTGATCTTTGCTACAACCTCTATCATATGGTTGGTTCATTCATAGAATGGGTGCTCTTTTAGACTCTTGTCTTTCCTTAATCTCTGCCATCTTCATGTATTATTGTTCATGGCATCAATTCTACATTAAGCTGAAATGATAGCACACATCTTGTTCTTTTTAACTTTCTTACATATTTTAAATTTTCAAGTATGAGTTTTCTTCATATTTTGTTAGACTATGATGATTACTCTGTGTGTGTGTGCGCGTGCATGCATGCTCGTACCTACGCATGTAGGTGCATGCTTTTAAATAAGAAGTCATCTTACAGTGCTCATTATTCAAGTGGAGTGAGTCCACATTGATTTTTGAGGCAGAATGTCTTATTAGAATTTCGAAAATACAAAACAGGCTAGTCTGATTGGCTAGTAAACACCCGTGATTGGCCTGTTTCCGCCTCCTCAGAACTGAGACCATAAACCTATGTGTCCTATGTATAACTTTTTATATGAGTCCTGGGGCTTAAACTCTGTTCCTCTTGGATGCTTGTTAAGAACTTTACCAAATGAGCTACCTTCCCAATCCCTCTCCACCATTTTGAAAATCAAGTTAACAGCATCCTATATATTGTTTCCAAGAGGATTTTTAAAAATCAAAATGTACGAATTTCTCCAAATGGTTTTTTTCTGCAATTCTAAGACGAACATATGGGTTGCCATCTTTTGTGCTAATGTACTAAATGATGTTTGATTGCTACTCAGCCACCCAGGAATTTCTGGAATAAGAGTGACTTTTCAGTTTTTATTAGAAGAATGCTGTTATATTTGGTTAGTTAACCAAGAATTCTTGCAGTCATTTTATAAATAGAACTCTCATATTTTCTTTCCTCATTATGATTTTATCTGGCTTTCATTTGGGGTTTGCAGTAGGCTTTTAAATGAAATGGTTAATTTTTATAGATTTTAAATTTAATGAGATAACTTAAATATGTGGTACTGAAATATTCATTTAAATTTGACAAATATACCCAAGCAACTACCTAGGGCTGAAATACCACGTATTTTATGGGTTGACAGCAAAATAATGTGGGTAATTTTATTTATTATTATAATGTTTTTAATAACTCACCATATCTATGGTTCATTTCATCTTGTGTCTATAAATGTTTTGAACCATTTTCAAGAAATTTAACCACTTAAACTAAAATTTTAAGTATGGTGACTAGGATGACTGGTTGTGTATAGCATAAGATTTTTCATAATCTTAATTGTTATCAATATCCTCATTTCTGTTTATGTAGATCCATCATAAACTTTGAAAATCCATTTTTTATTGTACTGGTTCCTGATTGGAAAGATTTTTTTCTACTGGGAGATTATGTGGCCTTCTCTAGTTTTGATTTAAAAAAGTTTTGATTTAAAGTGCTGTGAGCAGCGCTTTACTTTGTCAAGTAACTCTTTCAGGCAAAAAGGTGCCTGTCCAGCTGTGTTCCATATTCTCTTGCTATGGGGATTCTCTTACAATCATTGTGGGCTTCTCTGCTTATTACGACCCCTTCCAGTAGTAAGCATCCCCTATTTTTAACATCATGCTTCTCTCCTTTGTGGTTTCTGATTGAATATTCTGAACTATACTTCTCTGTCTTCCCTGCTTCACTAGCTACCTTCCCAGATTGTGGCACATAGCGCCACGACTACCTTCTTGAATGGTTTTGAAAGTTTCCTCATGATTTATTTTTTTTTATGTACAAGCATATACAATTTAATTTATTTTTTATTTATTCTAAAGTGTAAGTCAATAGTATTTATCAGTATTTATCTTACCAGTTGCCATTATATAGCTCACACATGCCTGGGATTCTATTTCTTCCTTTCTCCGCCTCACTGAGCTTGAATTGGTTGTTTATCTTTTATAGAAAAATAATGTTACTTATTATCATTTTTAGTATGTTTTAGAAATCTACAGGAACAGACTACATGAGGGTGGATACAGCAGGGGATTGACTGTAGTGCAAATACACAGAAACAAAAATCTTTCAGTTGAGGAATATTTGCCCCAGTGTTGGTGTTATTAACAACACACACACACACACACACACACACACACACACACACACACACACACACACACACAGTAATAATTTACCAGAGAAGCATACATAAAACTCACAATCACAGCCTTCTCAGTGTGTTAGTCTTTCTGGTTTGGGATAAAAATTGAGTGTACTCTGTTTAAGCCACTACCTTGGGTCTTCGAGGAGTATTGCTGATGGAATTTGTGGTTGGGACTGTGGCAGAAGCTAACAACAAACTCATGAAATTCAACTTTTTCTTGTTTCCTGAGTTCACTGTTTTTTATTATCTGGCTCTTCTCTACTGAGGTGAAGCCATATGTGATAGCTATTCCTGGTTGTCAGTTTGACTACATCAGGAATGAACCACAATCCAGAAATGAAGGGCACACCTGAGATCCAGATCTTGAGGCTGAAAGACACAGATTTCTGACCTGGACTTTGACATGGAGATCTCGAGGCATAGTGGCCTTGAAAAGGTTAGTATACACCGTTAATCCCAGGAGATTGAAGCAAACAGATCTCTGAGTTCAAGGTCAGCCTAGGACAAAGCAAGTTGAAGATCCAGGCATGGTGGACCACACCTTTAATGTGAGCCACACCTGCTAGAGGCCTACATAAGGACATTGGCAGAACGAAGATTCATTCTTCCCCTGTTTGCACTTATTTGCCAGCACATCTGTTGGAACCCACTTCTTCAGAATTCCACCTTATACAGAAGACCAGGTGCAACAACTAGCCTTGTGGACTGAGCAACTACCAGACTTTTGAACTTCCCATTCTGAGAATCCCATTATTCGGTTAGTTGAACTGCAGACTATAAGCCATTACATAAATTCTGTTAATATACAGAGACCTTTCCATAAGCTATATGATTCTGGAGGACCCTGACTAATACACCATATAATTTTTGTTTGTTTTTATGAATGAAAATTGACAGGTGTCATTGCTAGGCTTTGGCTATTGTATGGTGTAGCCTCTCTAGGTTTTTGGTTCTATTTAGATTCAGAAAAATGAGTCCAAGAAGACGATACACGAACCAGATGGGGAGAGCAACCTGGAGTCTCTGATAAAACTTGAGTCACAGTCCTAGGTGCTCATATCACAATTCAGTGCCACTCAATAGGAATGGATTGGGCATCTCACAGCAGTTTTCATTTATCCTGTGTAATAGACTGGGCCCAGACAAAAGAGAAAGCTACAATACAAACCAGACAGTGAACTACACTGTGTGAGCGATAAAGAGAAGTCTCTGCTCTAGGGGAGAATCAAAGAAGGTTTGAATGAGAGGGGTGACAGCTGAGCCAGACAGAAAATATCCAAACTAAATAGAGCTTTGGAGGTGGCTCAATGGGTCAGAGCAGCTGTTGTGAAAGCAAGAGGACCTGAGTTCAAATCCCCAGCACCTATACAAAGGGTCTGCTTAGTAGAGCCAGCTAAGCTGTTTAGCCACATGTATACACACACACACACACACACACACACACACACACACACAAAGAGCACACACACACAAAGAGAGAGAGAGAGAGAGAGAGAGAGAGAGAGAGAGAGAGAGAGAGAGAGAGAGAGAGGAGAGAGACAGGCAGAGATGAGACAGAGAGAGTTTAAAAACAAGTCACAGACCACCGCAAACAAAAACAAAGATGTTGATATTTGAAAATGGGGAAAGCAGAACAAGTGTTCAGAAGCAGATGAACAGTGAGAGAGCCATTGGGAAGTTTGGCTAGGTCATATATCATATGTTAATTCGGGGGATAATTAAGCTACATGGGACACCACTGATGGTGCATGCCTGAAATTTCTGCAAGGGGAAGTAAATAAAGGAGGATCAGGCATTAGAGATTACCCTCTGCTCCATAGCAAGTTTGAGGTAGGGATAGTATGGAATTGGTGACAGAAAGAGTAAGTTTGGAAAAACAGAACTATGTCTTCAAGTAAAAAGAAAAGTTGGTATTTAATTCTCAGAGATTCTTTTTCTTTTTGAGGAGAAGCCAGAAAAAATAATACGGCGGTGTTTAAGAAAATTAGTTAGAATACAGGCTCAATTATTCTCCATTTTCACGATGCACCCCCTGCCATAGCAATGACTAGTAAGGGAGAAGACACAGGGGAAAGATGGCCATGATAGGAGTACAGTAATGAATGGTGGAAGCCAGGTCATGGTATCTTGCTTCAGAGGTGTGCCTTCTTCTTAGTGTCATGGGATGTCATTGGAAAGGATTGGGTACAGAGGCCATGCAGAACATCAGTCCTGGTTGGCACGTCTCTTAGATCAGGAGAAGTTAAGTGCTTTGGTAGACTCAATCTGAGACACTAAATAGAGGGCTATGACTCAAAAGGGGCAGGCCCTTTCCAAGAATTTAGCATTATAATGTCAGGACACTCATGAGAGAGAAGGATGCATTTGCAGAACAAAGTGAAGCACTTTGAAACAGACAAATAAATATAAGAATAAATTCATAAGCAAAATAGAGAAGCAAAATAGGATCAGCAGTCTTCTCTAGAGGTTAGTGTCTCTGCCACTCGGAGAAATGGAGCTATGTGCTGTGTCTACCTTGCCCTCCCTTTATTCTGTTATATTTTTCCTAATAACACTCATCTCCACCTAAGGTAATATAGCCTATTTTTCATTTATTGCTAGGCACCTAAATCCTACTTCACTGTGAGATCTGTCAGGGCAAAGGAGCTCTTTCAGCATAGCAGTGTCTGTGCTTAGACAGTACTTGGAAGAGATAAAGTAGTGTCTGTTGGCTGGTTAAGTGAATGGCTATGGACACCCACTATGATTCCCTGGGCAAGAACTGTTGTTGTGTTGGAAACTTTGAACTGAAGCCACGGATTATTACTTCTGCATAGGTAAAAGAACTCCTGCTTGGAACAGCAGGGAAGGTATGAGCTCTAGACTCACAAAATATCTTCAGATTCTGGAAGTTTCTGTTTATAATACCTAGCCCTCGGGTACTTTAGCTCATTTCTCTGAACCTTCTTGTTCATATGTAAAATAGTGTAATTTTCTTTACTATGATTTAATGATTTAATCTATATAAATACTTTTTAATCTATAATCCTATATATTTATAAAGGGATTCTTGATTTGGTAAAAGAAATTGTTAGGGTTTTCTAGAATTTTATGGTTGTCTGGAACTCTTTTCTTGAATTCACATTTTAATATCCTGAAAATTGGCAGTGACTAACTTGTAAATTTTATTTTGTTTCCTCCATCTATCCTATTAAGAGAAATAATTTCATTGTTTTTCCCCTTACTTTCCTTGAGTGCTGCTTTCTGCTTACTACACTACACTGAGACAGTGAAAATGTGTTTAACTGCACAGCGTTGCCTAGCGATGTCACGCTTCTCTTGTGGTCTCACTCTGGGATGCAGTAACTGAATTCTTGCTACTGATGCTTCTATCCTCACATCTCTGGATGTACTAGTCTTTTAATAACCATTAGTTGGAACAGTTTGCTTTTATTAGCTGAAGCTCTTATAGAAGGGTTGCCATTGCTATTCCTTCTAACGATATTAGGTTGAGCTTTCTCTCTTTCTCTTTTCACCAAGTCACTCAGGTTCTGTGTTTAAAAGGTCAATCACATTTATCTCAAATGAGTAAGACAAACACTTCCTGTGCATCCTGAAAGTAAAATGACCCAATGAATGGTCTCTTGAGAACATTGAAGAAGATAAAAATAAATAAATTCTCTCTGGCACTGAAATGTGCCTCATAAACCTGTATCGAAACAGATATTGAACAGATGGTGGTATCTGAAACAGAATCCATACCCAGAAAGCTGACACCAAGAGTGGTGTGGGTGAGATGACCTGGTCCTGTTATTGTATCCTTTACCATTAAATGACCATCTTGGCCATGCTGTCAGTTCACAGCTACTAACCTCAGTAAAGCAACAGCTCATTCACAGTCCTGCATCATGGCACACTGGAGGTGACCTAGACATAGTAAATACAGTGTGAAAGCGAGGGCATTTAAAACACTAATCTGTAATGGCAAAGCAACATCCAACCTATGATCTGCTGAGTTTTCACAACTTCTTTCTCAGGTCCTCACCCCCTGCTGGCATCTCCCTACTTCCTTTGTCCTAGTACTCTTTTGAAGGTAGGAGGGACTTCAACTTTAATGTCCTCCTGATGTAGAAGTGCCTAAATACTCAGCAATCCTCAAAGCGAGAACTCCAGGAGAGGATGTAGCACAAGAATGCAGTCTCCTGCTGTATGATAATGAGACTTTAAGGGAGATCTCAGTAGCTATTTTGTATGGAATCTAGAATGAGACACAAACCAGATACATCCTTTGATCTTGTGCTATAGGTCTTCTGTACTATATGATCCCCCATGGTTAGAAACTCATATGGTTAGTGGGGCCAAATTGTCTTCTAATTCAAAACCTCAGCTACTCCTTCTTTCTAGGTATATGTAGAGTATTGGGGTTCAGAGCTATGGAAATCAGTTTATCAGGCTTACTGTTTTAAATCCACAATCAATTTTAGACTGATACACAAGAGTATAATTTTAAAGCACTAAAGTTAAGTGGGACACTACAGCCAAATATAGCTTTGAGAGAGGCACAGCCCAGGAGCCAGCATTCTGGGACTTCTTTGTAGAGTCTGTTAGTAGTAATATGGGGTAAATGCAGTCAAATTGTTCACTGGGCCCTTCTCAGAAAGCACAGCTATGATCTGACTACAAGGCCGAGGATCAAAGTCCTTCTAACAAAATGGGGTTTCAAATGTGTATGATACCTGGAACAGAGACACTTCTACCTCGGGAGGAAGTTGAAGTTGAAGACCTTCCCATTGTCTAAGGAGTACCAGGGAAAAAAGTAGAATGAGTGACAGGAGAACCTGATGGGTAGGTGGCTCAGTGTGACTCTGGCTCTGCCTGGGAAGATGCTCTGTTGTCCCTCACTAGGCTATGGCCTTGATTGAGTCTGGAAATCTGGAAGTCCTGTGAGTAATTCAGGGCATGGGGATGGGAGTTGAGAATATAGTCGAGGCAGAGAGAGAGAGAGAGAGAGAGAGAGAGAGAGAGAGAGAGAGAGAGAGAGAGGTAGAGGAGTAGAGGAGCTTGTGGATAGCGGGAGAGGGTGGGGGGAAGGGATGAGAGGACAGAGTAGGAAGACAAGAGCAAGAGTAACTTAGATCTTTTGTAAGCTCCTTACCACTAAGAAGAAGAAGAAAAAAAGAAAATCTAAGATTGGCAATACTCACTCTGCTTTCTCTCTGCCCCTATAGGAATCTAGTTCTTAACTGGCATATGTATTTCGCCTTCTTCCCTGAGAGAACATAAGAGTTTTGCTATAAGGAAGACCTATGAGTGAGATCTTGTATTAGTTAAAAGAGAAACATCAATACCTGAATACATTGTTACAATAATTTCTTCCTAACAAGAGGAGTCAACCCTTGGCCTCCTAACCAGGGACTTAAAAGCACCAAAATATGAGCCTTATCACCAGCTCATTGGAGCATCCCATTCTTCCAACTCTTTGCACCCACTTGGGCTTTGATTTCATTAATGACTTAGAGAAAGGGATATTATTTGATACTATTCAACTGCCCCCAGTACCTTAAAAAATGTCATTGAAGAAGGGAACCAGAATGTCAATTAGAGAGACTTCGAGATATATTGTTGCTGGCTTTGAAGAAGGAATAGACTCTTAGCTAAAGACTGAAGGTAGCCACAGACATGAGAAACCATCAGGAAACTGGCTGTCTACTGGAGTTGTCTACTGGAAGGACACTATCAGCTCCATTTAGAACTATACAGAAATTTATCTGTGTTATTTTAAACACCCAAGTATGTGGCAATTTTTCAGTAAAAAAGAAAACATGCTTTCCCTTAAAAATAAGTAACACTACACTGCACATAGAACCTACAATTTGTAACAACTTAAAATCAAACACAGTGGAATCTCTTGTGAGGCTGACCTAGTACTTACCCCACAGGCTCTATTGAAGGGGCATTATACAGCTTTCTTTGGGTGAACCTGAGATTTATAGTTTCCATCACTCATTACTGTTATTGTATCATCTCTCTCCAGCTTTAGGATCAATACCTCCTTTTAACTGTGTGGGATTCAGCTCCTTGCCTCAGCTGGTGTCAATCCTGTTCTCTGGCAAGCTCTGCCTCCTGAATTCAGAGTTCAGCTATCTGCAGGTTAGGCAATCCCAGTTCCGATGCTAAGGAAGAACAGTTTGGAACGATGCACTAAGATCTATTTGGCTGCAGAATCACAGAGGCTAGGGTTGTTACTTTTGCTTCTTTGAAAAGAACTGGGGTGGTCAGATACCTCTGAATCCTACCTTGTGTTCAGGTTGATTTTCTCCATAACTCACAGTGTTATAGAACCACTCTGCTCTATGGAAAATTCCTGCTATGCCTAGTGTCCATACAGTTATGCCCATAACTGTCCTCTGAGAGGCAGTTGAATCTATGATGCCAAGACAATGCCTGTACCAGGTATATGGAGACCACATATTGATAGGTGCAGGTGAAATGAACAGCAGCTAGCAGCAGCTCAGAAACACACTTGTATGACAGGGGACATGTCACATTACCAGAGAACCTCATTTACTACAGATGAGTAGCCTGGTATAAAGCTAACACCCCAAATAGCTTTGTTTTCCCTGCTATTCAGTGGAGCAATTCACTGGAAGCATTTGTGTGTCACTGTCTAACATAATGGTGTCACGGTGAGTTTCCCAGGATTTTATTGACACTGATGTGAAAGAGCTGACTGTTTTGTTTCTTCCCCTCTGAAACATTATAATTTTCCATGCTCTGATCCTGCAATCAAGGCACCATTTGGGTTAACTCAATTTCTTTGTCGCTTTGGTAAAGACAGCCCACACATAATGACAATTTAAAAAAAATCATACAATTTTAATAATTGAGTGACTAAGACCCAAAGTGTCTGATACAGGAAGCTCATAATATTTTGTAATATGATTTTGAAAAGATAATAGAGGAGAGAGAAATGAGTATGACATGGAAATGACAACACTTCCTTAAAGTGCTGCTATTAAGGAGCATGACAAGCCCAGATGGTTACCTGAAACACTTGCAGCAAAGCAGGACTCTTTGCACAGGCTCCCAGGGGCAGCTTGTAAGCAGGGAGGGAGATACAGTGGGCAGCTGGATTTCTTTCTGGAGTCTCAGGGAATTATTTCTTCCTGAGACTTCTTTTATACTCTGATCCTGCTCTGCTGCTCCAGTCCAGGTACAGCTCCAGGGCAGCTATAGATCCCGATGCCTTTTTACGATCCTGGTAGGAGCAGTGGTTTTAAAAATCATTTTATTTTTCCTCAAAGCACCAGAACCCTTTCTTCAAGAGACATGGATATGTACAGTATAACACACACAAAAGGAGAGCACGGTGATGATGGTAGAAGAGATGAAGAACTCTTCTTCAAGGAAATGGTCTGTGGGCAGACAAACACAGATGCTCTCTATGAGGTTAGAATCAGAGGCATACAGGTCCTCCCTGCCTCAGCTTTGCCTTTTCTCTCTAACTAGGTACAGAGGGGAAAGCAATTCATTGGCTCAGCATGTGCTGAGGAACCCTGAAACTCTGTTCCCAGGAAGTGCTACAAGCCAAGGTTGTGGCACTGGATTTCTTCAGATTGTGTGCGTTGAGTGCTGCCCTGTGGGTACAGCTCAGTGGGCTTTATGTGGATTAAGAAGACATTTCAATGGGCAGATAGTTTGCTTGTTTTGTAAACTACAGAGAAGTTTTATAATTGGAAAACTTCCCTCCAATGATCTTTAAAAATCCTAATTTATTTATTATAATATCCTGTACATTTAAGTAGTGTGTGTAAAAAGTATGGGCACTTACTTTTCTCTATTGTTGGTTTCTTGTCCTTGGAGGTTTATATGAAATGCTTTCTATTTTGGTTTAATCATACAAAGATTTAAAATGACTTTTTTTTTAGCTGTCTTTCCTCAAGGCATGCACTTTGGAGTCTTCTATTTCAAGTAACCAAGAAAGAAAAAAGATGACAGCAAGGTCACATAGCCTCAGGTCACCATGTGTGATCTTCAGATGAGGCAACAGAAACTGCAAAAGGCCAATTAATTTTCTAAAGGTCTATAATATCATTTTCTTAATGTTGCAAACTTAAAATATACCAAACCATCCAAGGGAACTTTGAAAGAATTAGTTTCAGTTTTGATATAGGAGTCCTAATAAGTTGAAATTTATCTCAGACTGTCACTCACCAGGTAGACAACATGATTTATCTAATATCAAAACCACGTCCAGTTTTCACTGTATTTCTGTTGTAGTAACAGGACAGTTGGGCATTGTATGAAAGGCTTTCCTAAAGTCTCCTTGGATATAACAGCTCACTATAAAAATCAGAGAAAATTGCTGTGATTTAGTCTTGATCTTAAGATTAAACTCAGGTAGTAACCTTAAGGCAATCTCAACTCTTCAGGAGTTCCGTTGCTCTAAGGGGAATATCACTTCAGATGTATAGCTTGCTTTAGTGGAAGAAGGTTGTTAATACAAGAATTGCCTTTCTTACTTCAATGCTATAGACAGTGAGTGGCCAGGTTACTCAGACCTCAGGGCTCTGAGCTTAGACAGGTAACTTTCAATGCCTAGCTCAGCTCAAAGTCCTGAGATCAGACACTAGATGGTGGTGGCTGTTGTCACTGTCTCAATTGTAGAGGTATTATTGCTAGGTATGTAGGCACACAGTAGGGGAGGAGGAAATCAGTCTCTCTTTTTTCTGTCCCTTTTATTCAACTCCCTCTCACTTAAACAAACTGTGTCAGATCAGCCTCCACCTGTTGCTAAACTACTATCCTTGTCTGAATCCCTTAATATTCTGTGTTGACATGACATTGTACTGTCCAAGTGTCCATCTGTTACATTCAATGGTGACTGAAATCAATCCATTTGCTGTATTTAGAGCATATTCCATTCCATGTAGTTAGTCCTCAGTGTAATAAAATTCTTAGGGAATTCTGACTTTCTCCATAAAATAATTCCACCTCCATCCATAGTCCATTGAAAGAACACTTGGTTTTATTATAAAATGTTAATAGAAATGGGCTTTTGTTGTTGTTGTTATTATTGTTATTTTGAATTAGGGTCTCATATAGCTTGGGCTGAGTCTCACATTAACTATGGAATTGAGCCCAGCCTATTATGACATTGCTGCTTCTCCTGCCTCTGTCCCTGAAGTGCTAGAATTACAGGCGAACCAACATTTTTGAAGCTACTTGTGAGCAACCTTAAGAGGCACTGACTAATTCTATCACTGTTCTTTATCCTCTGTGACGAGATAGATATGGTTCACAATGAGCATAGTCTATTGACTTAGTTGTAGGGTAAAAATGATAGATAGCTGAACCAGTGGTGAACAAGGAGGGAGATAAAATTACTAGTATTGTTTGTTACTACAAAACAGCCTAGAACATGTAGGCTAACATACTTATTCATATTTCAAGACCGGGTTTAACATTATCTCTTCCACAAACCTTATTTCTGTAATACAGCATTCCTGGATTTGAATTCTAAACATTACCACAGTAAATATGATATTGTAAATTTATTCCATTTTGTTGTTACTATGAAAATAAGAAGATAATTAACTCTCAAGGGTTATGACAAATTTAACATAGCTTATATAAAGTTCTTAGCACTCAATAATTAACACTACTTTATAAGTTTTACATTTCTCATTCTTTTTAAGTGGCTTACTTGCTTCCACTTAGGAACTTTTCACTACTGCTAAATAACTAAATAACTGCTTATTAATATTTATCCTCTTTTGCTTTCTTCTTAAGGTTTTGAAAAGGAAACTGTCATTAATCTCCTAGAATGCCTACTCAGCAAACTGCCTAAAACCAGACTGCTCTAGAAGAGTAAAGCATAGTCTTAATTTTGGGGCCACTGTGACTTCTTGAGGAGCCAGAGAAATATAAAAGGATTTCCTCATCTCCTTTCAGGAAGTGAATATTTAACATTCTCTTCTCCATTCGATGAGGCATAAACACATGTATTTTTGTTCATGACTTCTGTTACTCTTTGATAGGAAATCCTACGTGAATGAATGAGATAAGTAATGGCTATAGATCACATTCTTGTTATGATCAAAGAGGAAGGAGGATTGTAAAAATATTAAAATGTAAGCACAGATTTTTATTGCTCCTTAAATCCTTTTGTAGGATGTTGTGATTTCATATAAGGAATACTCATGCTGCTTTTTTACACTTACCCTTTTGGGTAATTTCCTTTTTCTATTCAGAATTAATCCTGCTTTCTTACGGCTCCCCAAAGCCTTTTTTAAATAGTTGCTCACCCATCTGTGCATTTGTATGCCATCTTGTAATTCTTGTTTCTAAGGAGAGGAAAATTTTTATCTCCAATAATACCAGCTGTAGGACAGACAATATAAGTCAAGTTCTTAGTGACTATCTTCTGAGCAGTAGTGTTGTGAATGACACAGCTCAGGGGATAAAAAGGAAATATGAAAGAAATTTGTAATTAAGAACTCAGTTACCTAAGTCAAGATCGGTGCTGTTTCCTCTACTACGTTGTTGAAGACTTCCTTTGTATGCCTCAGAGAACTGAGTTAAAAGGAAGAAAATCATTCTGGCAATTATTTGTTGATTTGCTGAGAACAATTTTGCCCAAGTGACAAGGTTGAATCCTGTAGCAATACTATCAAGAAGTAAGTGCAAAGGCAAGAGCTAAGATCCATGGCCCCGACTAGGAGTTCAGTGGAAAACGATAGACTTAAACAGTGGATTAATACAGTAACTACTGACATGACTGATGCTTGGAGATCTATTTCATTTTATTTTATCTACATATTTAGTTTTGAGACAAGTACTCATGTAGCACAGGTTGTTTCTGAGCACATGATGAAGCTGAAAATGGTCTGAATTGTCTTCCATCTACTTTGCAAGTGCTAAGATTATAGCCATGAGCTATTATACTACTTCAGGATCATTTTTATGTTTCAAGATATGAGAATCCTCATCAAAATTATAGATGGCTCCACATAGAAGGCCCGTTTAAGCTGAGAAGGGAAGTATGAGCTGTTGAGGGCCAGAAGAACAACGCAGAAGGTTAAACACCTTACAGATGGCATAAGATACAAAACAATAAAGTATGGATTTGGAAATCCACATCACTTAGGATGTAAAGTGTCAGAGAACTAAGCTGAGAGAGGAAAGGAAAAAGTTCTTGTGGCCTGATACATTTTGTCATTTTGGACATTTGGTTGACTGAAACATGTTGTTGGAGGAAGAGATCTGAATATTCCTCAAAGAAGATCAGGAGGAACAGACTGGGCTAAGGGCTCTGACACAGGGATGTGAAAACTCAGCTTGGGGGGGGGGGAGTGGTTCCCTGGAGACCAAACAAAAACCCATTTGTCCTAATTTAACCTCAGCAACTAATGCATAACTGTGGAAAAGCTCCTTGAGGACAGGCCTAATAATTTACACAAACCGAGTTAATCTCAGGCATTCGGCATGCCTAGGCTCACTCTTAATGATGATAAAGCAAAAGAAGAGAATCATTTGCATTTGTCCAGATATATTCATTTGTTGTTACCTATAAGACATTTTGCCAAATTTCCCCCCTCATGATTTGATTCATATAGATATTAACCAACATTTATATTGTGCCAGTTACAGCTTCGTCCATGTTGTTCTGTACATAGCATTTCATAACAACCCTATAAAGGAGCTGGTAGATGCTGTACAAGAGTTCCCTCTTAATAGCCCCTGAGAGAGGTAGCAAAGATGCAAATGTGTAAGGAACATCATATAACTTTCTCCTCTGGAGGAATTGGGGTGAAATCCAGATAATCTTGGTTATAATTCGCAGTATCAGACCCCTGTGATGTGCCTCTTTCTAAAGACAGCAATTTGCTGATGAGACCAGTGTTGAGGGTCTCAGTGTGAAGCTTCATAATAACACATGTGTCACTTTAGAAGGGACATGACTGAGTGGAAAGAGAACCTGCTATGGCATCACCCATGCTACTTGTCTAACCTTTGCTTAGATAGTAAGTTCTTAGCTACTTTTCCATTATTCTTGTAAATGGAAATGGAAATTTACACATTGCAGTGTGGGGCTGAAGAGGATGAGTAATCCAGGTAGCACTTCCTGGCATATAGTGAGTTCTTGTTAGACATTAGCCATTAGAATTAGTTGTCCTTGCAAATGTGATGGCCACCTGGTTCGCTTACATCCTCAGCTTGGGTACTGTGGGGAACAGATTAAGTGCTAAATAAAGGATGGCTGATTGGGTGACTGATATTTTTTGCCTAGCTTGGGGGAAGACATCCCAGAACAATATGTTACTATTAGTCATTTTCTCCCTAATTTGTACACAGTCTCTTTAATAACAATTTGCACTTTCATAGTGCTTTCTATTAAAACAGCATCATCGGTGCCACTATTAACAAGGCTTGCAAATACCTGTATCATGGGAAGACTGTTGTTGTACAGGTTTAAAAATGCTAGTCATTTAACACACACACACCACACACACACACACACACACACACACACACACACACACACACACACACACACACACAGAGAATGTCTGTTACACTACAGTAGCTGGCTACCTTCATGCAGAGTTCTCCATTTTGGAACTGCCAGCCCTCTTCTCTTCTCATGACAGCTTCCAGCTGAAGTTTATAGCTAAAAGCAAAGCCATTGATTTTTGAGCAAATTATTTGTGTGTTCATTAAACTGCCATTTTCTCAGACTAAGTTGCTGCTCTGTATTAGCTTGCTATTTGCCTACTTAAAATAGTCCAGATCTAGCAGGCAACGTGGGGCAAGACATTAAGCCCCCAAAAGTATAACTTTAAATAAACTGATGCCAAAAGCAACTCGCACTATTGACATGAAACCAAGGGCCTCTCCTATTATGATAGGAAAGAAACTACCAATATTTGTTAACATAATAGCTAGCTCTCTAGCGTGTCAGTATTTCATTTTATAACCTAAACACACATCATTTTGGTTCCAAAGAGCAAGGGGATCTATTTATATAATGTGAGCATTTTTTTTAAAACTCAAGCAGCAGATAATAAGACAGCCACTAATCCCATGTGGCAAATCCTACTCAAAGTGTACTTTTTCTCCACTTGCAGCCAATCTGTTATTTGTTATTGTAGTTGTTATTTTGTATTCTTTTTTAAAACACGGGTAAAGACCTCTTAGCCTTTTGGTCTCAGAGGCAGAAAAATACTGTGCTTCACATTGTTCCTTGTGATCTCCATATGTACAACAGATTCTGCAAAGCTGCCTGGCTTGCTCTCCTCATTATTTCTCTCTTACTATCTCACAGCATAGGTGGTCCCCTGGAGGCTTTCCCACCAGCTATACATGTGTATTTCCTTTCGCAAGCTACTTTCCATCTTTGAATTTCATTTTTTAAACATCCATGATATGAGAGAGAAGCTAGCATCTTTAAAAGTTTTTTTTTTTACCTAGCAGAAAGAATGTACATTGTTGCAATGCATTAGGTTATTAACAAATTTATTTTCTCAGTGAGTATTTCTTGACATAAAGTCTTAAAGATATTTTGAATTTCTATGGGGGAAGCCATGGTCATATTGACTAATGGTCATATTAGTTTCCTGTTAATACTGTAGCAAGTTTACTAAAACTTACAAACTTAAATAATTCAGATTTATTATTTTAGAACTCCATGGGTTGCTATAGCTTGTCTTACAGCTTTATAACTTATATTGGAGTACAATAAAACTCTTAGCTCCTTCTGGGGGCTCTAGGCAAGAAATTTTTCTTGGCTTTCTAGCTTTGATAAGCTACCTTTACCCTTGGCTCACATTCTTCTGTCCTCAAAAACCAGCAATATTGATTCTTTCTGTGACTCTTCTCATGTTTTCCTCTAATTTATTCACTTCCCTCCTACTTTTCAGCCTCCCTCTTCTTTTTCAAAAAGCTTATGATCAAACAAACCAGATAATTAAGAATAACAGATAATAAACCTTAGTTTTATCAACAACATTTATTCCAAGATATCAGGTAATACAATGTAGTTACAGGTCTCATGGATTAGAACATAAACATCTTGAAAAAATTATGTATTTTTCTTCTGGCAATTAGATAAATTATTTAAAAGTTTGTTCTTGACATTCAGGATATTTCAGACATGCAACTAGGTCCTGGATATATATTAGCAAAAAACAAATATAGCCTGTGACATCTTGGAATTTTCAGAAAGGTGATATAATATCAATTAGATAACTATAGAAGTCATATTATGAGAATATATAAAAGTTGTTTTGTATTATTGTTATGGATTGCCCTGATGCTGTTTGTATGCTGATGTTAATTCTGCTTCCTCAAGAGGAGTTGCCCCTAATGAAAAGTCAATCATGTATTCAGGTGATCTTATGTGATCTGTCTCCCATCTCCCCTTTCTAACTAGTCAATAAAGGCCAAAGCCTGTGAGTGGGCAGGAGAGGAGAAAGATGAGAAGAGAGGTTTGGGAGAGTAAGGGAGAAGAAGGGAAGAGAAGAGTAAGGACAGTAGAAGAGGAGAGTAAGCCATGACGGAGCAGAATCATGAGGCTAGGAGAAACTGCAAGTAGCAAAGTGTCCCATAGCTGGGGAATAAGTTAGTATACTGCTAGATCTGTCCAGTCTAGGCACATAGCTTATAATTATAACAACTGGATCATGTGTTTTTATATGGGCTTACTGGGGTTGGTAATTCCAGCAACAGGTTATGATTTAGTTAGTAAAATGTTCAGAACCCAATTAAAACCACTGAGCACGATGGCATTGCCTCATTATACCAGCATGGGGGTGGTGGAAACTGGGAAATCCTTAATGTTCCCAGCCTAGCCTAGTTGGTAAGAACTAAGCTAAGGAGACCCTGTATCCCAAGACAGAGACAGCACTCCTGAGAATGATACCCAAAGTCGTCCTCCCACTTCAACATATGTGGATGCTGCTGCATGTATTCCTGCATGTGCATGTACTCCAAACATAAATGTGCACATAAAAGGTTATTTGTACTACTAAAAGATGCTAAGAAAACTTATCTCAGGAAATTATGACTTGAGTAACTCTAAGTTACTAGAACCAAAATGGAGGAAGGATTATAATGTGCAAAGTCCTTAGAGGCCATTTGAGAGGTACAGATGAGGCCTTTCTAGCTTGACATCTAGCAGGAAGTAGCCGTGATGTTTAGTGAGAGGGAGCCAATTAGATGGGAGAGAATGGATTATGCTGAACTTTGGGTTTAGTCATCATTTGCACTAACAACATTTGAAAGGATGTGGCAATTTGTAGGGACCTGCTCAGCTACTCAGAAGTTGATTTTGAGGATAGAAAAGCTGTGATACCGTGTTCATAAGCTTTTGGTCTAAGCAACAGAAGTCATAAATATATGCATAAAAGATTATGTAACATGACAGCTAAGCAATCTGACAAGACAGAGAACACTTGTGAGCTAGATGAGATGGTACAGGTAAGAGCTCTGAATTTGGAAGATATTGATCAGATAGAATAATTTTTTTCCGTAATCAGATATGATAACTATAGATATATTTTAAAATTTATGCAATAAAGTATAAAAGTATCTTATGTAATTGTTATCTCCCAGGCTTCCTGCCTCCCTATGCTAACTTAGGCCTAGTCTGGAAGCTTCTAGCCTCTGTACAATGTAATCTAGGCCTAGAATATTTTCTGCATCTACGACTTACTGCTGAATGAGTTCACCCATTCTTGTTCTTTCAGAACTCTGGCTGGCTGGTTGAACTCAGCTATTCTGACTCAATCTCCTCTCCAAGCTGACTGATTCAATCTGGCTTCCCTCTTAGACTTTGACTTTTTGCTTTGCTTGGCCTCAAACTAACTTTGGCAATCTGTTTTAATCTTTTAGCTCCTCATTCTCTGGCTCATTCTGTCTTTACCTGTGTCTAGCTTGTTCTCTACGACCTGTCTCTGGAAAACTGTCCCAGTAAAACTGCCTCTTTTCTTCTCTCTCTCTCTCTCTCTCTCTCTCTCTCTCTCTCTCTCTCTCTCTCTCTCTCTCTCTCTTCTCTCTGCATTGCTCCCTCAAGTAGCTTTCCTTTCCTCTCTGTTCTTGTGAGAGTTGGGCATAAACTATCTGTCAATTTTTCTGATTTGTCACTTTGTCACTCCATTAGACATCACTCTCAAACATGGGTGCTTCCTTCTACAAACTAACTTTGCCTTTATGATTTGGGATTTTAGGTGTGTACTAAGGGCATGTCTGTATTCCAACCAGAGGGATTAAAGGTATGTGCCAAGGCTGGGCCGCACTACAACTAGAAACAGATTTTTCAGGTAAACAACACAATCTTTGGGTTCACCATGTGATCAAATATCCTGCAACAATAAAGTAACTATATTAATTATTCATTTTAACATCTATACAATAAAGTAACTCTATTAATTGTTACTATAATATTAATATTATAAAATATTATGCGATTAGCGTCTTAAATATTTGGATATTTTTTCATCAGGAGTACCAGGTTTGGGTTCTCAGCTTAGAGCCTCCAAGTGTATAATCTAAGTGAGAGCTTATATAAAAGAATCTACTGTAGAGTTCATTGAGATTGTTAAGAACTCAGTCTCTTATGGTTATAGGTCTGCTTCTTTTTTCTTTTGACACATATCCTTATGCATATGTAAGACACTGAGAAGATACTCTTTTCATACTCAGAGTTTCTCTGAAGTATTTTTCTGCCTTTCTCTTTTGTTTTTCTGTCCTCATGGGATTGCACTAGGTTCACTCTTATAATGTCAAACAATATCCCTCAGTTCAGATCAAACAATAAACCTTCATTACATTTAAAATTTTTCTTTGGTCTGTTAAAGAAACATCATTTGCAACAAATAGGAAACAGTGCAGGGGGTATCCTTGGAGACCATAGTTCTCTTTGTCATAGACATAGAACAAAGCATAATGGAGACTTTCACATCTGGTCTTGAACATCTTTTATGTGGCTAAAGAGGTAAGTTTCAAAAAATAATAACCATTATAGTTTTGTCTGTGTGGGCATATGTGGCTGGTATCATTTCATAGATGTCCTCTAAGATACAGGAGTTCAGATCTGTGCTGAACAAAACATAGAGGCTTTGATAAACTGCAAAGAACATGGTGGCTAAGAGATATTAATAATTCTGTATGTTTTTTAAACAAACAAAATATATTCAAGGATAAAATCTGTCCCACAAGGTGCCAGATATAAACATTAGAATACATTTTCTATAAACTGAATAAACTATGCAGAAAGAGAAATCTTTGTGTCTGGCCATGGTTAGCATTTTCTAAAATTAATCACTCCTTCTTCCTTTACACATGTTTTTCAGGGAACCACTCTGTTTTCCATCTCTATCCACTTCACTCACCTTTGTGCTTACCCCTCCTTAACTCTGGATGCTAGGCTGCCCCAGGACCTGGTCCTCTGACATTTTTCACTCACATTCATTCTAGATTATCTTATTTGACCATTGCTACAAATACCATGTCTAGGGTAATGGCTTTCAAAGCTTCATTTTCAGTGTTGACTTCTACGTGGAATGCCTGTCAGTTCTACCTCACTGCTCGTTAGACATCCTCATGTCTACTTATAATATCCAACTCTTAAATATGTATAAAATAGTTTTTCTCTGTCTAAGCCCACTGCTCTCTGAATATCCTCCATCTCAGTAAGTGACTACCTCATTATTTCAGGGTCTCAGGTCCCAAGTTTTGGAATAATCCATAATTTTCCTATTATTTCATGACTCACATATATCAATACATCATATTGAATAGGTCTTTTAAATATATCCAAGATCTGTTGATTTTGCACTAATATCACCTACATGCAAACCCACACCGTCTGTCTTCTTATCTACATCCCTACTCTGATACTGCCTTTTATCCATATTGTAGCCCAAGTGATTTAAGTGTAAAACCTATATCAGATAGCACCTGCCTTCTTGAATTATGTCTGTGATTTCCCATGTAATCCTAAATAGCTCCCAGTATCCTTCCTTTTGCTCATTATTTAGCCGACCTTGTCTCTAAATTTCTTATACTCTTTCACTCCCCTTTTCCTTGTTTTTACATTTATGTATGTGTGAATGATGTTTATGTTTATGTGTCCATGTTTGCATGAGTGTGGCTACACATGTGTACATGTGCATATGGAGGCCCAAGGTTATTGTCAGGAATCTTCCTCTATTGTAATTGCTTTTTCATTTCACTGTTTTTGAGGAAAGGAATTTCAATCAATCCCAGAGCTCACTGATGAGGTTAGTCTTCCTAGCGAGATTTCTGAAGGGATCTACTGATATTGCCTGAGTTTGCAGTTACAGGGTTGCCATGCTCTCCTTGCATGTAGGTTTTCAGTTATCTTAACTCTGGTCCTCATGTTTGTGGACCAAGTGCTTTAACCTCTGGAGCATCTTCCCAGTCCTAAGACCTTTTCCATGCACTTCAGTGACTTTACCTAAATTACTGTTCCATGAATGAAGCACGCTCCATTATCTAGCTCTCCATCTCTTTTATCCATCACCCCTCCCGCTGGTTGTCCACTCAAACACTGTGTATAAAGACACTTACCTGGAATGCATTAGACAAAATGGAGTTCTTATTTACACAATGATCCCCTTGTTTAACTTTTAACTCACATCTACTCTGACATATAATCCTTTTAATGCATTTATCCGTCTAGTGACTGTCTTTGCTCACTATGATGTAAAATTGGTGAAAGCAATCACTTATCACATTTGTTGATTGGCATGCTAAATCTCAAACAGGAAAAATATATGTGTTAAAAGATATAATAAATGACAGTCTTCTGGAAGGGCTGTTTTCTATGTGTGCTAAACCGGGCTTTGAAAGAAGAGAGGAGCTTCAATTGAGTGAGGAGACAAGAAAGGCTTTCTTGGGAGGTGCTATAAGGACAACAGGGACACAAACTGGAAGTAAGACAAATACTAAGAGTAATCTTAGCTAGTGCTTCCTGAGAACTCAATAATCATGTTCTGATTTACTATTGTAATTACAGCAATGCAACTTACTAGGTAGTTTGTATCTGATATTTGCCCTCAATACTGGTTTTCCCTACTGCTTGTTTAAAGTAAAAACACTCCTTCACCTGCTCCTCCCTAACATGCAATAATGTTAGAGGGGAATTGTCTTTCAGGCACAGATCAGAGTATTTAGAAAGAGTGACTGATATAATACCGATATAAAATTCTGTGTAGCAATTATGGGTTATATATGAAGCCAGTCAATGTTATATTAGCTACATGAGGGAAAAGGCTGTGCTAAACCATTCTTCTTTCACATAAAAGGAGAACCAGGCATGGGAAACCCTCTCTACTCCCATTTCTCACACGCACACATATACTTTTTCTTCTAAAGGAAATTTTTGTCTGCTCAAGAATTGAGACAAATAATTGGTTGAGTTCCCAGAGTGCTGAACCTTAAACTATGGCTCATTATTTTCATCTGTAATGGGGAAAAAAAGAAATGAGAAAAATCTTTCAAGTGCACAAGCCTTGGAGCCATATAGATACAGGCGTTAAACTTGGTTCAGCCATTTATACAAAACGAGACTCAGGGTACTTCTCTCTTGGAGTCTTCAGCTTCCTCACCTCCAAATTGCCCCTGACAATTGTATTTTGTCTGAGGGGACACACAAGATTATTTGTGTCTCCCTAAGAAATTGGATGCTTTCCATAGCTTTGTATGTCTTAGGGAAGGTCTGGTCCTATAATATATATGCTGAAAGCTACAGCCTGTGTTTCACACCTTTCCCTCCTTCCTCCTCCCACAATCATGCTAGTCCTCCCTCCCCACACAGCCCCTGAGCTCTGGCTTCTCCTTTATGTCTCAGGCACCCTCCTTGTGTGACCCTCACTTCCCTCCTGGCTTCTGTACTGGTCTAGGGAGGAGAATTCCTTCTACTTTTCTTCTTTCAGTTTTCTTCTACACTGAAGTAAAAGCAAGGGGCTCTGACAATGGACATCCAATCCACCACTTCTACACTCCCAACATCAAACCTTTTATAGCTTTCTCTTTGACTGTAGACACATCATCCACACATCTCTATCTACGGCCCTATTTTCTCACAGTGTATTCTTCCCCAATCATTCTCCTTCAGCTTCCTAGTTCTTTCTTCAGTTTCCATAGCCTCAGAGTTTCTATGTTTCCTGTGATCAGCATGACTTGCCCTCCACCCACTCTATTTCTTTCATTTGATGGCCTTCATGACTCAGCCTCCTTTTTAAAAACCTCACCATCTATGTCAGATAACTTTTCTAAAGATATACTTTTTGAATATCTAGTTATCATCCCTTCAGAGCTCTAATATAAATTTGTAATTATACACATGATCATTTGATTAATTCCCTCAGTGGCCTCCATGCTCCTAGGCAGAACAATGTCTGCTTCTGCAGATGACTCTGCCGCTTGTTCTTAGCATTGTGCCTTTTACAGAGAACCTCTCTGAATGATACTGGTGGAATTACTAATTAAACGAGATTTCACAGTATCTGCCACTGTAGCTTGTCAAAAGTATTTGCTATTATTATTATCTTTCAGTCTCGTCATATATCAAATTATCTTAGTTTATTTTCTAAAATTTGATTTTGACTTTTCTTTTGTCCTAATTAACTTCACCATGTTGTAAGATATTGTCAGTGTCATCCAGAGAAATGATGTCTGTGTGCATGAGAAGTTAGAAATAGAGATTGATTAGTTACATGTGTGTGTGTGTGTGTGTGTGTGTGTGTGTGTGTGTGTGTGTGTATGAAAAAGTAAATAGATTGTGAGAGGATTCTTGTATTACTTTATCCTAATAATTTTGTAAGCCAGAAACTTAATTAAAGCTCAGGTGATTTAGTCATCTTTTTTTTTTTTTTTTTTTGGAATGTGACTTTTACCTGCAGCTCACCTGCCATGTTAGAGAAAGAGCTTGGCGCTACAAGCTGTTGAGCAAATCCATACTGATAACAATAAAGTTAAAGCACTAGCTAGGAGTAGATACAGGAATCCCATTCATGGACTTAGTACCTTTTCATATAAATAACGAGTCCCAACACTTAAAATGGGATTTGTATTAAAGTTGGCAAATGTCAGGTATTTCAGTACTCTGTGGATAGAACAGACTTACCTACCATGGATACTATTCTTTCCTACGTATAAGTATGCTCTAAGGATATATCCCAATCCAATATTCTAGACTACCTACCTATTAATTTGAGTTGGGAATTGAAGTATAATTTACTACTATAATTAATATCTAGATAATCTTAAATAGTGGAGATTTTTTCTAATCCTCTGTTTTGTCTTAACTTCAGGTGGCTGTAAACATATTTCCAACTGGGAAGAACTTCCAGAACCCAGGAAAAGGTCTATGCAGGTTAATATATAGTTATATAGGTAAAGAAAACAATTTATATGGCCATGACATAGTTGTCTTTCTATGTTGTATTTTCTAAAAGCCAGGATGTGGACAACAATATTCTTTAAACTCTATTCATGATTGATTACGGTGGCTCAATAACCTTCAGAGCAATTAACTATTTATTTCTGGTTAATATGATAAATTGTCTAAAAAGTGTTTGAATTTTGAAAGATATAGGTGTGACTTCATATGAGTTCTATTGGAATATCTTATATTCTTAGGAAACCAGCCACTAATTCTTATTCTTGGAAAATTGGACTCCTAAAACTTACCAGGGCATAATTAACAATGTATGGTTTCATTTTTGTTTGCCAAAATAGTAAAGTGTTAGTGGATATGGTACACAGATACTTTGAAATAGTCTTCAGTATAAACTAAAGACCTTATAACAAAGAATCATATCCAAGTATCAATAGTATATTTTTCAGTAACCAATTTAGAGGGAGTTCTGTATGAATATTAGCTCCCTAGGGCTATAAATCTAATGTTCTTTGTGCAATGCATTGAACATATTGGTTGAGTGTTTTTTACTTGACAGGAGGAAATAATGAACAATTTTGGACATTTAGAAAATAGTGATGTCACTCAAGAAAATGGAGAGATTCTTACTTTAGTTTCAATTGTTATTTCTGTAGCTTCTCATTGTGACAAATAGCAATGTAACAGTTTAAGACAATGCTGGTATCTTTATCAATATTTTTAAGAAGTAAAAAGGTACTTTGCCTTGCATACAAATACCAAACTATATTATAGAATTAAACAATGAAGACTTGATCATTGAAAGATTCAAAACACAATTTCTATTATTAGACATGTAAGATATCTCCTTAGATTATGTTGGACTCTCATAGATTTCAAACCATGCAAACAAGTTAGTTTAAAGTCATATCTTCCTCTCATATTGCCCAGTGAACTTTACCAAAATTTAAAACCACAATAATGTAACAGAAGGTTTACTTTTCTCAGACTATGTAGTAAAGGGTTGAGTTTTTGACAAAGCCATTTTCCAATAATTTATTATAAAAAGATAAAAAGCTCACTAAAAACCCTTAGCATATGATGGTCATGATACTGCCATAGTTTTCTAGAAATGAGGATACACAACATGATAACCATATCTTCATGGCTCTGCCCTTTTGGGAGTAAGTCTTGGCTTAGAACTCTCTATGTCAGGGCTAAATATGGCCAATCAGGGCTTTTCTGAGAACTTTTTTTTTTTTTATTATAGACTTAGAATCTCTAGAAACTGCTTGGTTTTAACACACACACACACACACACACACACACACACACACACACACACACACCAAGAAGAGATATATAAGTTTCAAGAAACACCACAATTCTAAGCTTTAAAAATACAGCTTTCTTGAATTAGGCTTTATTTCTCCATGAATAAGTTTAAAGATTTTATTAGATTTATGGACAATGCTCAGAGAGGCTAATAACATGTACCAAGACCATTCAGCTATAAGGCTTAGCATTTACCTTGAATCCAGGTTTCTCATATCCTAAATATTCGGTCTGAAGATGCCAGGGGATAGGCTTAACAGTGGGGATATGGAACCTGAAGAATCCATCTCCTGGAGCCAGGAAGGATAAGGACACCTACCCACCCACAAAACTTTTGAGCCAAAATTTGTCCTGTCTAAAAGAAATACAGAGACAAAGATGGAGCACAGACTGAAGGAGTAGCCAACCAAGAACAGGCCCAACTCATAAGCAAGTCGCAATATCTGACATTTTTAATGTTATTCTGTTATGGTGGCAGACAGGAGCCTAGCAAGGCTATCTTCTGAGAGGCACACTTAGCAGCTGATGGAACAGATACAGATACCCACAGCCAAACATTGGATGGACGTCAGGGATTTGTATGGAAGAGCTGAGGAAAGGATTGAAGGCCCTGAAGGGGATAGGAACTCCATTGGAAAAACAACAGAGTCAACTAATCTGGACCTCTGAGATCTCTCAGAGACTGAGTTATCAAAGAGCATACACAGGATGGATCAATACCCCCATTTCCCACACACATATGTAGCAGATGCTCAGTCTTCATGTGGGTTCCCCAACAACTGGAGCGGGGACTGTCCCTAAAGCTGTTGTCTGACTCTGAAATTGGTTCCCTAAGAAGGTTGCCTTGTCTGGTCTCAATGGGAGAGGATAGGCCTAATCCTGAAGAGACTTGAAGTGCTAGGGTGGGGGTATTTTCATGGGGGCCCTGCCCTATCAGAGGAAAAGGGGAGTTGGTGGGAGAGGATCTCGGTGAGGGGGTGACAAGCAGACAGCATTTGGGATATAAGTATATAAATAAATAAATTTTTAAAAATCAAATTCTTTTTGACATCCTTAATCTAAATATTTGTTTAGGTAGATTCTGCCTAGCTATAGATGTATTCCCTTAGCCTGACACTTTCTCTTTTCTATTTAACAGAATAGACACAAAATATGGAGGAAATATGGTAAATGGTAAAAATAGAAGAAAAGTCATATTTTTAAAGCACTGAAGCAGTAAGAAGAAAATTCTTCTCCTGGGATAATGTACTTAAAGTCCATGTTAAAAATGCTCTAGGCAACCACTGCAATAAATCTGAGTTCTCTTCAAGAAAAACATTTGCAAAGGTTTGGGTTGTGGGCCAAAGTCTTTCCTGAATGTTTTCTGAGCAGGCTTACATTATCCATTTACAACACATATATTCATATCCTCCCACACACTCTTCAAAGTAGGTTAGAAATCCTCACTGTACATTTGTGACTTGTGAACTACATATAAATTCCAGACTCACAAAGAGCATGAGAATTAAAAAAAAAAAAAAAATGATTCATAGGTTATTGTGAGGAGTAACGAAGAGGAGACAGAGAAGAATGTAGAACCTGCCATGTCAGTGCCCAGTGGGGATTTCCCTACCACATCTTTGAAAAGAAGAAGCACTCCAGAGTTTTAATAGCATGCTTGATGTTTCATGTCAAGATAACGTTGTTGATACTCCATTTCTTCCACCATCCTGCTGAATTTTAAGGCACTTCTTAACACAGATCACTGTCTACCAATAATTTGTGCCAAATTGCTTTTGCACTTCCCCTCTACCACTTATGCCTCATTCTTAAGTTGACTCTACAACAGAATTGGTTTACTAAATAGGATCCATCATTTGCTGGGCCGAGGGAACGCAACTTAAATAACTATTGTTTACTTTCTGGGGCTGCCACAGACAACTCTAGAATAATTGAGATACATACTTTCTATGTATACATGTTTGCATTTTTTAAATGAATGTAAGAACCAATCTGTGAGTGACATATAATCTAAAAATGTTTTTGGTCCTTCAATATATTAGACCCCTCAGCAACTTAAATGAACTGATTCCTTTTCCATGATCACAAGCAGAGCTGATCATACCATACATCTTTGCAAAACTTCTCTATAAAAGAAAAAAAACATATTTGTTCAAAAGAATAGCCTTTGTTTTTTCCAATGGCATATAATCAAAGGCAATGCTCTTTGGGCCACATCTAAGGAAAACACATCTACACTGTATGTGACTTTTATCTTAGCAGGAAAGTCAGAAGCTGTTGCATACTCAGTTCCATGCTTTCTCTTTAACTGAATTATGCACTGAACGTTAAGAACTGTACCCTTAACCTGGGAAACGAAACACCAGAAATATGAAAAACATAGTTTTTTCTTCTCCTACCATTTTTGTGGCTACTTTTTATTTCAATGTGCTATTCTCTCCAGAAACAAGTACTGTGCTGCAAGTGTTTTGATGTTAACATTGAAAACAAACCTGAGCTATTATATACCTCTAGCCTATTTCTCTTATACAATGAATGTCATTATTTTCTGACAACCAGAAAAATTATCTTCTATAATGAACCTGTGATTAACCTTGAGGGAGTTGAGCCTGTTCTAATTATTTAACTTGAGAGAAGGTAAGGAGTTAAATGACCATCCAGCAGATCATGGATTACTCAGAAATAAAGAATTCTGTGGCTATTACTTATTCCCCCCAAGTCATCCATCTCATTCTGAGTCTTTTTTTTTTTGAGTTCAGTTTGCACTTCAAATTATTTCCAAAGAGCTAAATATAGTGCTCTTTAGACTTACCAAGATGTGACTTCTTGAAAGTTGATTTGGAAATGTCTGTCACAGGAGCTGTCAGAATGACCAGAGCAGACGTGTGACTTTATTTTGTACAGAACTACCTGGTGGGAAAACCAAGTGATGCTTTATTTCAAAGGATTTCATCAGGGCAGTGTAAGCTGTGATGTCTCAGAATATTACATTGCTTTTTTTCCCCTTGTCTCTCAGGTGCTCTCATTATTGCAAGAACAAACTAATGAAATCACAATCAATTCAACTAAGCAGTTACACAAAGAACCCAAAAGAAGGGAAGTATGTGTTTAGGAGTTCTGGAACAAGAGTAAAGTTCTTATTTTCAAAAGTCCAGTGAGAGGAACGGATGAGAGGAAGGCAGAAAGCTGTGCCCTCCCTCTCTCTTTCTTGTGGCTGTGATAAAAGCTCTGGGGCCTCCTGTCTTTGTGACCTTAGTTCTTTGGAGAGGGCTAGGGGCGTGCAGGTCTGGCTCAAGCTTGCCTTTAGTCAGTGATCTGTGAATAGCTCTTGGTCCCTGAATGACGTGAGCTCAGGCTCCAAAGGGAACCGGTGACTCAGAGCGCAGGAGGCACTGAGATTGCCTGAGCAGCCATTAGCACGTCATTGGTAATCCCAGCGACACCTTTCACATCCGTGGTATTTGTCTCCATGCTCTCTGTGGAAGGCTGTGAGAATGTTTTATTTAAAGGCTCTGGGCTGCCTTCTGCCTGACGGATTGCTTGTCTGCAGGGCTTACTAACACTTGCACATCTTTCAAGAGGAGGGGTGAGGAGGGGGGATGTGGAATTCCTAGCATAGTTATAGGCCATTTCAGTGAACACAGACAGGATGCTTCTGGCACATTGAAACTTCATGGTGAATTAAAACTGTATTCCTGGTCCTTTCATCGCATGACAAACAGAAGAAAGGACTCAGTCATTATTGTACAGACTAAAATCTGCTTAATTCCATAAACATCTGTTAAACATCTAGCAAGGCGTTGCAGTAAAATAGAGATTAAGAGCACATTTTGTGGTGTCTGATGGAGCTTGATGTAAACACCAGTTCAGCTGACTGCTGCTTGTAAGACTTTTTGAGCATTATTTACAGTTGCTGAGCTGCTGTTACTTTATCAACCAAAAGAAAATCATAATCTTCTCAAAGGCTTGTGGCAGAGATTAAAGGATCAAGGCAATACATTAGCACCTGACAAATAATAAGCGCAAAATACCAAGTTCATTTCTACTTATTGGGGACCAGTTTAGCTGTTGGGCTACCAGACCACATAAGATACCATTCTCCCGTGGAGAAACCCACACTGCAGGGTGTGATACAGGTGAGGGAACTCCTAGCGATGATATCTGCTCTCTGTTAGCAAGGTGGGTCGAGAATTTTAACTTGTATCACTTGGGCATCTTCTAAATATAGATTTTGATTCAGTTAATTTAGGGCAGGGTATAAGACTGAATTTCTGACAAATATTTATGTTTTGATTCAGGTCTGAGGATTACGCTCTGAGACAAGAAGCAAGAACCTAGGGTAATGTGTAGGTACAGGTTGAGCAAATAACAAGCAGTGGAACGTGATTGTTCAATACCAATTTTCTCTGTGTGTATGTATGTGTGAGTGGGGGGGGGGGCGGTGTACTCTATGCCTTTGCATCCAGTTCTTACTGCCAACTAACTAAGACTCCACTGGAATTCAACACCAAATGCAAATGTAGAAAGAAAAACTGTCAATATAGCATATTTCATCAGTGCAACCTTTAGAAAAGGTAAGCTTGGGTTACCCTTTCCATACTGTGATGGACATGAGTGGTCACCTAGAAAGGGCATCAGGAAAGCCCAAACATGTGTGCTGCTTTTGCAGAGTGCATGAGATTGTTGGTTAATATATTTCTAAGGCTAGGGAATGTGCAACAGGAGTTAAATATAGTTATTGAACATTTGCCATGCTTATGAACTTCAGAAATGTTAAGAGAACATTTTTATTTTTTCCTTCTTACACAGGAGGCTTTGGAAATGTGTACAATTAGCATGAATTATCAACCCCAGTGGGTGGGGAGTTCCACGTGTGCCTCCCACGGTTTCTTACGGGTGTAACTCCTGCAAGCATCCAGCAAGTACAGCTCTGGCTGCTTTCCTTTTGACAACCAAAGGTTCACTCCAAGCGATGCTGGAGGTCTTAGTCATTTCAGAATCAAAGTGCTTCATTTCTCACTCAACCAATCTTCAAATTTGTGTTTGGGGAGCTGACACTTTTCAGGGTGGCCCTTCTGGGTCATCTAAATTTCTTCTATTTACCCATATTCCAGGGCTCAGCTCACATGGATTTTTCCTTTCCTCATTTTTAACCAACTGAATTTTAAAACCGTTTATTGTTCTTGTCTCTGCAATCTTCATCCCACACTATGTTCTTTTCTTCTCAATCATATTGTCCAGTTACCGCTGTATGGCTACATGGTTTTAGAGGCCAGAGACTCGTGTGTTCTCTTCATATTACATGGTCTCTACCCATCATCACCGTAGGAAGTACATGCTCATCAACTCACAGTTTAGTAGACCTTGCTTCGGAGCTGAACATTATTGGATTTAAATACTACCTCTATTACTTAGCAGCTGTTGAACTGGGAGCAAATGTCAGCAACAACACAGGCATTCTAACAACAAACAAATACTTAGTTCCCAATAGATAGCAGAACGTCCTGCATATTTGACATATACTTTATATTCAACCATTAATATAATCCTTTGAAATTGGTGCAATATCTATTGTTCAAAGCCTTAACTTCTTCATCAAAAAATTGAAGAGAGCAAACATTTCAGTAATAGCCTTTTCTTCTGTAAGTACACACACAACACACACATTTGGATAGCTCAAGCATCTCAAAGGATCTTAAACAACGGATTGTGTCCCCCCCCCCCCCCATTTTAGTCATTCACTTCACTACCAACCCACTCACTGAAGCCATACCTAAAAAGATTCTAGTGCAAAGTTTTCCCTTAGTATCCATGCCACTCTGTGTTACGTGATTTGCCAGAACAATCATGTGTGCCTGATTGTTACTATACCCTAATGATTTATTTATTTTTTTTTGTCTTGATAAAATTTTAAATACTTATCCAATCCTGAAGGGTATTTAAAATTTTTCTGATGTGTAAACTGAGTTACATGATGACTAAATATCTGATGTAGAATCCCAGCTTGGCTATAACACTATTCGAGGCTGTTTCTAACCTAGCACTCTACCTTATAGTCTCTACTGTCTCAATGGTTTCCTAATTCATTTCCTTTATTTCAGTTCTCATTTCTGTCTTTTGGAATTATTGCCACAATCAGTTAGTGGGTATATTTCTGCTCAACTACCCATCTATTTTTAAATCATCTCCTAAATGGCCACCTACAACAAGGTGCCACACACTTCTCTTTGCATCCTTAGTTTATATTCTTCTGATGGTCTTGATTTGTCACATATTAATGTCCAAGTTTCCAGGCTCCTTGTCAAGTGGCCTCTTGTTTTCTACTTTCTTCATTTGTACTTTGTAAATGAATTGGGCAGTTTGGATTTACCAGCATTTGCATGATTTGCACTTTAGAAAGCTGAATAAAGGAGGATAATAAAAATGGAAAGAGAGGTATAAGTAAAGGAAAGCTAAGATATGATAATAATAATTGTTGGCCAGAGAAATGGCTCGGAGAGTAAAGGCACTTTCTGCCACAGGATCCATGCAGTGGGAGAGCCAACTTACACAAGTTGCCCTCTGATCTACACACACACACACACACACACACACACACACACAATCTAATAAAGATAATAACAGCAGTAATAATGATGGGGTTATATAGTATATTAGGGACTAGTTCTGTACTTCAGATACAAATTCTTCAATACTTCAATCATTCCATAATACTATAATCACCATCTATATATAAGGCACAAAGAGACTTACAACCTGTGGTACAAAGAGATGAAGAAATTTGCCCAGATTCACTGTGCTTTGATTTAAATCCAAGTAGTCTTGGCATCAGCATCTTTGCTCTATGCCAACATGCTTGCAAAAGCAAGTAGGATTGGCTGATACAGTGAGAATGTATTTAGAGTAACACCATTTCTCAGCCCAGTTCGTTGCTGTAAAAGGACATAGTATGGTCTACATACTTTCAGGTACAGAAATCTGATCATAAGGCTATCCCTGCCTGCACTCACAATGAACTGATACATGAAACCAGAATGCTAATTTTAAAGTTACTAAGCAATCCATAAATCTCCATTGGTGTGTGCTTATTATATATGTGCACACACACACACACACACACACACACACACACACACACACACACACACTGAAAAGGGTGATGAGTTTGTATTATATATATAATATATACATATATATATTATACACCCTTTTCAGTGTAGTATCACTGGTAAGGATTATGTTATATATGCTCATGTTCATTATGTGTCAATATCAGATAATTTACTGCACCCCATATGTACTATTGGACCATACCTTTTAGGTGAACAAAGTACTTGTATCAGCTTGTGAGCATTCTCATGGCTCTGTCTTTGGACACAGGCTTGGATTGGTATTATTCTATTAACACTTTGCCTTATGTATGCCATGTGAACATTCGAAGATTATTTCTTTACATATATTAATGCAGCTAATCTGCAGATACGAAACCACTCATTCTCTTAACATTCATTTTGTATATCTTGACTCTAATTCATAATGTATATAGGCTTTATTGTTTAATACCTTAGTGCAATCTTATTCCTTTAGCTGGAGTTAGTTTGGTTTTTGGTTTAGAACACTATAAACTTAATGTTAGTTGATTGCATGATTGAACCTGTGAGCAATGAGTATATAAAGGAATGCTGAATTAAAGTGATGTTTTTAAATCAATTGACTGAGCAAAATCTCTCTTAGGAAAGTACTGGATTATTTCCTTCTATATTCTTATGATGCTTACTATGATATCAAATTCATATTGAATCATAAAGCTAACGCTAAGATAGACAAAGAGGTCATAGGAGTCCATACCTAATGAAGTTTTATACATATTCTTATGCTACTTGTTGTTTAGGAATATGATAATTAGGACAGAATCCCAGTCTTTCTCCTCCTTCACCAAAACTTGGCTGCTATATCTATGGATGATGACATTTTTGGTTTGGACACATCTTTTATTGTTTCCAAAGTAAACATGATGTGTTTGAGGCATCTACAAATCACTTGCTAAATGTACATTTCTGGATTCTCTGACTTTTTTTTTTTTTTGATGCTTGTGTCAGTGCAAGTCTTTAAAACTTATTTATAAAGAAAATAAATGAGTTCTTCTTTTATATAGTAATTAGCAGTTTATATAACACTTTCATGTTCATTTTCTCCTCTAAGCTTTATAGCATCATCATGGGATATTATATTATACCTGCTTTTTAAGATTAATAGTTTGAAATTTTACTAGTGATTGTTTAAACTAACATTGTTTATGTAACCAAATATGTATGGAAGTTCCTCAAATAGAGCTACCATATGAACCAACTATAGTGAACCAGGCAGACAAATCAAGATCAGCATTCCACAGAGATCTTTATAGATCTGTATTTATTGCAGTGTTGTTAACAATACTCAAGATATGAGAACATCATAAGTGTTCATTAATAAAAGAATTTATAAAGAAATACAATTCACAGAGCACATGAAGCTCAAGAAGAAGGAAGGCCAAAGTGTGGATGTTTCAGTCCTTCTTAGAAAGGTGGAACAAAATACTCATGGGAGGAAATACAAAGTGTGGAGTAGACACTGAATGAAAGGCCATCCAGCGACTGTCCCACCTGGGGATCCATCCCACATACAGTCACCAAACCCAGACACTATTGTGGATGACAACAAGTGCTTGCCGACAGGAGCCTGATATAGCTGTCTCCTGAGAGACTGTGCCAGAGCCTGACAAATACAGAAGCAGATGCTCACAGCCAATCATTGGACTGAGTACAGAGACCCGAATGGAGGAGTTAGAGAAAGGACTGAAGGAACTGAAGGGGTTTGCAACCCCATAAAAAGAACAACAATATCCACCAACCAGACCCCTCAGAACTCCCAGGGACTAAACCACTAATCAAAGAATACACATGGAGAGATCCATGGCTCCAGTGGCATATGTAGCAGAAGATGACCTTGTTGGGCATCAGTGGAAAGAGAGACCCTTGGTCCTGTGAAGGCTCAATGCACTAGTATACAGGAATGCCAGGGCCGGGAGGCAGGAGTGGTTGGTTGGGCAGGAAAACACCCTCATGGAAACAGGGGGATAGGGCATGGGATAGGGGGTTTCTGGGAGAAAAACCAGGAAAAGGGATAACATTTGAAATGTAAATAAAGAAAATATGCAATAAAAAGAAATTATAATAAGAAAAGAAAGTGTGACACACATAATAGCTTGTATATGCATGTGTGAATATGAATGAACACACATATACCTACTCTCACACACATACCACACAAACACAGTGGAACTATATCATGAGCAAAAATGGATGGGAGTAGATATCATCATTCTATGTAAGTAAACCAGACTCAAGAAAACAAATACCAACATGTCTCTTGTTTTCAGAATCAAAGTGTGTGTGTGTGTGTGTGTGTGTGTGTGTGTGTGACACATAAATGTAGAAGGGGGCTACTTGCATTTGTGGGAAAGAAAAGAATAAGTAAAAATGAGAGGGTAAGGGACAAATGAGAATGGGTAATGGCAGGGTGCGTACAAACAAGCTATATGATAGTGATGTAATAATTAATCCATTCTTTTTAATGTTAATTAAAACTCATCAATTTGGATTTAACCAATCTGGAATTAGAACTAAAGTAATTCTCTCCCAATTCTCTATTTGCCTGAATAGGGAAATCTTTGTGGCTGTGTGCATATTTGTATCCTTTATTTTTAGATTCCAAATACCTTCCCAATGTTTTTGTTTTAGTTTGAGAATCTGCCTCTACATCTGGTCCCCTTAGCCTTGTTAAGAGTGATTGATGCATCAGATAGTAGCAGTCACTCGAGAAAGTGGTCAGGTTCTGTGAACAAATTTTGGGGACAGATCTGAGTCTCTCAGCTGAAGAGCAGAGACAATATTCATGTTGGGAAACAAGCCTGGCGCGGTGGGATGAAGCCCATGTGTCTGTCCCGGGCTCTGCGGCTCTGGGTGGCACAGCAGACACTCGGGAAGTGGCCTCGAGTCTGACCACACAGTCTGATGGGCAGGTGGGGGCTGTGGGAAGCCTTTGCCGGTCCTGCCCGTGGGTGGGGGAGGGGGCCATTCTCAGGGAATGCAGCCGTCTCTGTGGGTTCTCTAGCCCAGGACACCGCAGTCGCTGCACCTAGCCAGGGCGCAGCTGGGATTCCTGCCGAGACCGGTTTCAGCAGCTTGGGGGCCTGGCTAGCTGCTTAGGCTTGGGTGAATGGGTACCATCTGGGAGCGTTGGTAAGCCCTCGGTGAGAGATTAGATGCAGCTCCTTAATCAAGGACTGGATCCCTCCCTCGCTTCCCACAGCGGGTCCAGATGAAGAGACAGTCCATAATTCTAAGACATTTATTGTCATCTTGTTTATTGTCATCTTGTGGAATGTCATGGATGGAATGGTACCCCAGCCTTTCTAGGAGAGGTGAGGCAGATATAGTAACTGGGAAGGGGCGTGACTAAGCCTCTAGGGTGTCTCATTAACATGGGGATGGCTTGGGGCTGTGTGGCCACGCCTCAACCTGAGGAGGGGCCTTGACTGGAGCCAAAGCTCTCGGAAGCGTTGGCATAAAGTTTTTCGGTCCCTCGTGTATTATTCCATGGAGTTGCCCAGATTTTATGCCTGTACTCAACTGGGTGCCAGATTGCCTGTCACAGATCACTGCCCCACATATTCATAGGTGATTTCTATATATTGGTGGAACATGAGATAAAGGTGGTCTTCTAGAAACTACTTTAGGACTTTGATTCGAAGTAAAACTCTTGTTTTGTTGGCTTGGGGTTTGTGTGCACACAAAGCTGGTGGAAGAGAAAAAAGAGGAGAAAAGAAAAAGGAAGAGGAGAGGTACAGTCATACAATTTAGGAACAAAATAATTAATTGTGTGATACCACAAAAGGTGCATAATAAATGAAATGCTGGAAATTCATGCAGATTTTAAATCAGCAGCAGCATCTCTGTGCCCTTATTCTATTTTGGCAGGCATATGGTCTCTCATGTATCCTTCTCTTGGGAGATTTTTGTTTTAGCCCTCTGGTTCAGATTGATCTTTTTCTATGCATGCCTTTATTGCGTTGCTATTTGGCAGTCTTTGTATGACCTTTCTGCTTGGATTTCTACAGAGTGTCACAACCTTTTAGCATCCAGATTCTGAATGCACAGAAGACATGCTTACTTTAGGCAGGCGTTTGCCACTGATCTAATCAACCTTAACTGGTGAGGAAAACTGAGAGCAGAAAGTAAGTTCTGTAGTTCCCAAGGAAGGAGGCTTAAATGTGGAGAAAATTAATATAAGTCCTAGTTCATCTAAAATTCACATGCAACTAAAGCTAAGAGGAAGAAAACCAGAACAGAGCTGTGAGGCACTGGATGGAGGACTAAGGCTTGATCATTAGCAGGATGCCTTAAAATTGAACTTCTAAGCTTCTTATTCATAGAGTCCCTAAGAAGGTTCTAAGCAAGGGCGGAATTGCTCCCATGGTCTGTAGCACAATGAAACTAATTAAGGAAGGAGTAAATGGATTTAGTTCAGAAATGCACAGTGCAGCAGGACAGGGGGTCAATTAGATCATCAGGCTTTGAAGCTGATAGACTCGATGCATTATGTGGGTTAAGACTCCACTCAGATACTAAGATTAGAACACTCTCTTTCTGGGTAGGTTGAACAGGTGGAATTGTAATTTGTGTTGAATTCCAGGCAGCCTCTGGAGCTGTATTTGTTATGGAGGAAAGCAGAAAAACCAGCATTTGATGAACTACTCCCAGGGCAGGTTTTTTTTTTTTTTTTCTTATATTATTTAGTTCTATTAAGGAAATAATTTGAAGTTGTCATTTATATCATATATTTTCCACACGAGGAAATGGGTTGGATGATAAACAGTTTCTGTTTCTCAAGCTATAAAGCCCCACCTCCCCTGCTCTTCCTGGCCTTCCCTTTCCCTTCTGCCCCCTCACACCTACTTTTTCAACATTATTTCTTTCTTGATTTTGAAGAGTCAGGATCTAATAGTGTTTTTCATTGTCCCTTTGAATTCTGTGTTTGTGGTGTTCACACATTAAGTTGGATCTGTGAAGACTTTATTCCCTTACTTGGTTTAACCCCCTGATCAAACTGGTAATGGTGCATCTTCAGACTCCCCTCCTCTTGCTCATCTTTTCATAATTTTCCTTCCTGAGATACTTGGAAACTGTTTAGGTTCAGGGACCATTATTCTCAGTGTTGTTCGTTGTGAAGAGCATGGGGATTATCATTTATCATTGTTGTTCTGCCCCACCCAACTTTTGGAGTTGCTAAAAGTTAGCATTTTCTGTACTGGAAATGCCCAAAGCAGTCTTCAAAATTAGCAAAAGGCCTTCACTACTCACCCTTTCACTTAAGTCAGATTTGTCTCTAAACACGATTACAGGGCAAACAGTTGTGATGATAAATCTGTCAGGCTCTTCTGTAACTCAATCAGTGGGATACTAACACTGGGGATTGTAAGGGCTTCAGGGAAGAGCCATGACAGCAATTAAGGTGCTGGCCTTTAAAGGAGATATTGGAAATACTTAAGCCTTTACTTTTAGGCCCATGGCAGAGCAAATGTTATGACCACACAAACATGCTAGAGAGTAATTTCCTGTGTGTCACTAGAAATTTTGTGACATGGGAAGAGGAGGCCATTTTGTCCCTCTGTATAAGATACTTTCTGTATCTTTTTCTTTGTTCCATTTTTATTCCATTATAAAACATAAAGCTACTACTTCTTTTAAGAAAGGGGGGGGGGTAGAAAGGCAACAACCCCAAAAGAGTTATCCTACAGCTCTGGGATATTCTGAGTCCCATGCCCTCGATGATATAATGAATTATAACAGTCTCAACCTTTATTAAATGTAGACCTTCAACAGTATCAGATATGGCTTTATTTTTTACTGTACTGTCTTGATATTTTTCCTCTCCAACTTCTTTGGCAATTATTTTCTAGAGTGCTTTGAAAAACTCTCATTCTTGGTCTTCATGTAGCCAACACATCACTATTCACATATGCAAGCCGTTCTTCTGAGTATATCTTCATGATGGCCTAGAAGCAGTTGTCCCAGCTTTACAGATTAGAACATGGGACTAGAGTGAAGTTCTGTCATTTCCAGAAGTGGGAATTTGACCCTAGGATGGGAGGTTTCCATCTGATCCTGACTGCTCTGATCAGCTTATGCTAGCAGGCAACTCTCACTTTCCCCCTTGGGTCTGTAACTTCCCTTACTGTGAGGTTTTGTAAGGCATTTGTGGCAATGGTTATTGCTTTGTACCACACAAAAGTGATGTAATTATGTTAACATTCCTGACATCTCCTAGCACCTTTCAACACTTATACTCAGTGGTTTCTAGGCATTTTCCCTTGATTATCTAGCAGAGAATGCTAATGAAATACGTCCATTTTCTTAAGAGTCCTTGAGTATCTCTTTTATGAAACTTGTAAGAGATGGAATTAAATAATTAACTTTGTAATGATTTGCTCCCACTAACATTCTCTATTAGAATACAAAACATACTAAGCACAGGAATCTAACTGCTATGTTCATTATGGAGTTAAGAACCCCAAGCAGTTTCTGGCACACTCTAGGTACTCATAAATATTTTTAAAGAATATTAATACTGACTGAATAATAATTTTTAAATGATAAAAGCTATATAAAGTTCTACTGGATTTTCCATTTCAATACAAAGCTAATATCAATTAAACTCTTACATACATCTTAAATAAATTGTATTGTTAAGTGATTTAAAATTTGCTGTTTTATGCTTTGAATCTTATATGAAATCTTTAAATAGTTTCAATATTTCATCAGGTTAATGATCCCTGTATTAAGTAACAACAGTCTATATTGTTTCTTAAATGTTTCTTCCTAACATTTAGCTTTCATAGACATGCTTGAATAGACAATTTTTATAAACTGAACATAGCTGTATTGTTCTTGCATAATATTTCTTTCAAATATTTTGTTTATCCAAATTTAAATGACAGGGAAAGCTATGGTAAGTGATTTATATTGTATATTATTATATTTATATTGTATATTATCATGAAAATTGTATTGATAGCAGTAGTAATTAAACATTTTGTCACCATTGGAACAACCAGTATCTCACTTTCTGCATGTAATCAGAGAAAACTGCAGGATTATAGATGAATAAAAAAAATCTCATTCCTGGTTCAATTATTTTGTCTTCCCATTTATAATTTAAAAGAAAGATTACTGTTATAAGCATATAACAAAATATAAATATGTGTACATATATTACTATACAAATAAACTAGTAATATCTGTATGATGACAAATGTATACTTTTTCAAGTGGAAAATGCACATGAGTTTACCATTTTAGAGTGTAATATCTGTAGCACTAAACATGCTATGCAACCAATACCACAATCAAGCTCTGGAGCTTATTTATCATCCCAAACAAAAATTTGTATCCATTACATAGTCACGCCCTTCACCTTATTGGAGTGGGGGAAGGTAGAACAGGAGAATGTATTCAACTTTCCTCTTCCTTTATGGTGACTCAAATTGTCTCTTCTGTCTTGCTTTGTTATCTCATCATTGCATTTTTGACATCATCTGTGCATAATTTCAATTTTAGTAAAATCAAAAGCTGCCTGGAGCTTTTAATAATTTGCTAGTATTGTTGATTTCAATGTTAATGGACAATATTTGTAGTGAGTGGTATTTTCCCAGTTCCTTTTCATTAGTTTAGATGATGCAGGAAAGGTATTAAAATATGCAGTCCTTATATTCTCCCACTACAGAGCAGTGCCTCTAGTGCACAGCACAGTTACCTTCTTCACTGATGATTAGCAGTGTTCTTCAGAATGGCTTTCAAGTTGGCTGCCATGCTTTGATTACTCATGACAAATGAGACAACTGTGTTCTCTATGTGTGGGAGAGGGAAGACTAAATCGGGGCTGGGAGTCAGCATTTGTGGGTTTGAGGATGAATTCTTTAGCACATTGGATAACTTCACTTAACCTCAATTTCTTCTGCAAGACAATATTATAAATGCCTTCTTTAAGAGTTCTTGGAAGGATACATACGTGGCAGGGCACAGCTCCAGGCACACAGAAGGTGCGCAGTAGATAAGAGCAGTCAAATCAAGACCCATGGGACTGGCCTGGTCTTTCTGCCTCTTCCTTCCATGTACCTTTTCTGTCCCAAAGAGAAATGACAGTGGTTCCTTAGGTTGATGGTGTTACTGCCACTCTTTCTTTCATTGAAAGGAGAAAACTAGGATCTATTTCTTTCTCTTTCAGCCTCTATCATTAATTCTGCTGGTGTTCGAGTCCTAACTCTGAACTAACCTCATACTACTAAAACACAAGGAGATGCTCATTACTGCATGCTTACATTATTGTGTTAACTTGCTGTCTTTTAAAGCTATATGCCAGTGAGTTTCAATGTGCACTGTCTTTAAGCTGCATGATGCTTTGCTAGGAGGGACTGCCCTCTGTGTGTAGAAATGCTTAGTAACTTTTCAGACCTCCTCTTACCGTTCCCAAGAGCACTTTCCAATTGTGATGACCCAAGCTACCTAGGGATATTGCATCTTACCTAGCTGAGAGGTTAACTATGAATAATATTCACACTTTGATAACGCCTCAATTCAGAAACTATCAATGAATTTCCATTTAGCAGACATGTTTCTACTTTTGACTATCTGTCAATTCCATCAGTAATTGGCTCAAGTTACCCTTTTTTTTGGAGCAGGAATTTTTGAAGTTTAATGTGCTGATGAATCACCAGAATATCTATTTCAGGTGGAAATTTTTATTTAATGGATCTATGTGAGACTCAAGACTTTGGTTCTCTAACCAGGTCTAGGCAAAGTTTATGCTACTGGCCTACATAGCATTTTTGAATTATAAAGCTTTAATATACTTCAGTTTAGTGCTTCAGTATCTGCTAAGGGTGTGTGAAGAGCCAGATCTTCCTAAAGTAGGGCTCACGGACTGGTAGGAGAAAATAATAGTGGCATAGCTACAGTAAAGGTACGCTTGGTACTTTGGGAACAGGAATAGAGATCTAGGGAGATGCAAGTGGGAGAGACAATGATTTTGTCTGGGCCTGGTGTCTGACAAGTGAACGATTGATGATAGGAGAGAGCTTTAATGACAAAGTAGTCCTGGATTTGGACATGGAGAATAGGTAAGCAATCTACCAAGGGGAGACTCAAGGAAAGCATTTTTCCAAAGAAGGTAAGTACATGCAAAAGCAGAGAAATAAAAGCTTCTTATGCATTAGAAGAACAGTTTTCAACATGGTTGGACGCTTGGCAAGGCCTAAGCCTAAAGAGGGTCTCAGAAGTCACCTTCAGTTTTCAAATACCTTCTCTATCAAACTAAGTTTTTGGGGTTGTCTAGGTTAGTCTGAGAGGATCACAGATGGGATTTAAAATAAGAAATCAACATGACCTGAAGGATCATGCTGTTCTCAGTGTAGCTGACAGAACCTGGCAAAGGAAGGAATTAAGAAAGATGAAGCCAGTGAGGCTGAGTTGAACTGGGTGGGGCTTACTCATAGCAGCCTGTGAACTGGTGTGGGTACTTCTTTCCAAAACATGTCAGTATAGTTATGCAGAATACACACCCTGAGCATTGTGTATATGACCCAAACATGATCCAGATATTAAACACTGGGACTTGGTAGGATGCATGTGGCTCTGCCACCTGCAGGTGACTTACCAGATGTATTGGAATGAAGAATGAGAAGAGATCACAAAAATAACATTCTTTTATTATTTGTAGTATGATTAAGCAAAAAAAAAAAAAAATTTTTTTAACCAATGTTGTAGCGGTTACCAGAGGCCTACTGGATGTCTGTCACTTCTAAATACCTGCGCATGTTGAACCTGCCTTCCAGTAATGTGGTCCTTTAGCCTGGGCAAAAAGGTTGTGAGTAATGGAACATGTTTATTTTAGTGTGGGATGTGAATGTGATCCAGACTGAGTGTCTTGGTTATAAATGTGCAGCCATAGCTTATGCTACACCTTCTAAAACATTTCATATACAATTCTAATTAAATATTTATAGTTGCTTTATAAGACAGATGGGAAAGTTAGCTATTTCCAAGATGGGAAAACTAAGCTAAGGTCAGATGTCTGAAAATATTTGTTCAAGTTCTCTGAACAAGTTGGTATCAGAGTCAAGATTTGAACCATGGGTGTCTAATAGACTCTAGCCACAGTGCCTGCACTTTCTGCTCAGTCACTGTTGTATAGCAGGAAATGAGGCAATGAGGCAGGAATAGAAACCTCTCCTTGCATACTAATGCCATTTCGCCCTCACAGTGCTTTCCCAACTGTGATCTCAGTTACTGTTCATAGCCCTAGGTGCTACTCCAGGGTGCTCATTTAGGCTCGTTGCTAGGTGCAGATGAGCTGAGGAGTCACAGGCTCTCTGCTCCTGGCTGCACTACAAGCTGTGGTTGCTCTGAATGTTCTGTCTCCTGTTGCTATCTGAGACAAGACACTCCCATTCTTGTTTCTCTGCCCCATGCTTGCTTGTGATTGCTGTCTGTCTTATACAATTCTGTATTTAAAGGACATAACAATACTTCAAGGAGTTACTAAATACTATTAATGATGAGAAAAAATAAAAACCGTATAAGATTGTTGAATGCTACATATAGTATCATATAGAATATCCTTAAAATAGAAAGTGTTTCAAGTTAGTACAAAACATTATTATATTATTTTTAAATATCTGTTATAATATTCCATTACAGTGTCAAAAAGAGGGCAATATAAGGATTGATGCGATAGATTTAAAATAGGAAGGTGCAATTGCTTTAACCTTAAAGATGGTCAAAATCAAAAATTCCCATGTCTGATTATATTAGATGCCTCTATCTAGGTAATGTTATGGGCATCCATACAGAAAAGGAACGTCTTCCCAAGTAACATATCACATTAACTATCCAGAATGCAGCTACTTTCATATAATGAGCTTTCAGTCCCTTTCTTTTGTAAAAGCATTTTTTGCATGCACATGAGTATATGTTTGAATATATATTTATATATGAAACTATATATATAGATATGAGTGTGTCTAAAGCAGCTTACAGTAGTGTTGCTTGGCTGAGTAGGAGGTGATACAGGACTGTGCTATTAGTGAGCTGGAGGTAGGAGGTGGCTATGGCTGATGGGCAGGAGTGTGAGGTAATTGCAGGGTAATACTGTCTGCAGGTATTTTTAGATGACACCAGAATGAAAGATGTTGGTTAGTGGTGATGGTCTTCTTTCTTCTAGAACGCTGTTATGAAACATGCAAAATGGAACATAAGGGCTGTGAATTTCAAACAGACCTTTTGCCCATCTCTACTAGAGCAACGGATGTCAGAGGCCTGACTAGCTGTATTAGCATAAAGTAGGATTTTAATATTTTTTGGCATTTACTGTACAAGTTTGGGGCTATGCCCACAGAATCCTGTACTACTTTGATAATTCACTATAAATGAACTCATCTTTTTATTTTGCTTTTCCTCCATTTTTTAAAATAAATACTGACTCGAATTATAGTATTTCTTGTTCAACAAAGTTAGCTATCAATTGTCTTTTAATTTATTCTCAACCTACTTGTTTTCCCTGGGGCTTTAAAAAGGTACTTACATTGTAGTGTTCCAGAATTTGATACACTTTTTGGGATTTTAGTTTAATACCAAGTTTTCTTTTTGAGAAATATACCAACTCTAATCAAATAGGATTAGGAAGATGAAAATGTTCTAGAAGCTATGAAATTTTTATAAAGTTACTGTCAGTTTTTGTAATTCTGACTGTCACATTATTTAAAATCAAAACCTAATTTTCTCCATTTCATATCCAAATATTTTCCAGGCCTTAGTCATTGTGTCAAACACCTACCATTCATACGAAACACTCTTAAAATAGAAATCTGCGTACAAGGGAGGAGGAATTTTTTAGGACATATATCCCTGAGGTCAGAAAGATAATTTATTTATTGGGATAATCCAATCCTAACTATGCCAGACCATATTTATCATTCTGTTCAGAGATGAACAAGAGCAAGTCTTTTGAATTTCTTTGGAAAGTTGATATGAAATATAGAATTTGTAAGTCCCTTCCTATTTTCATTTAATATGAGAATACTTAAGTGAGTCCTAAGAAAATGTAAAAATTATAATACAATCATGCTCTATAAAGTAAATTACTCCATTTGGTGTGATAGTGCACTCTTGTATTCCCAAAGTTTGGAAGGAAGAGACAGGAAGATGGAGGATTGTTGCAAATCAGTCTAGAATGGTTTTAGCAGTTAATTTCAGGGCATGGGCCACTGTAAGATGAGAAACTCACAAACAAAACAATTCACCAACACTCCTCTCCAAACTTAGACTTTTGAAATGATGATGTTCTTCAAGAAGAAAGGAATTTTACCTCTCCCTCTGGCAGTTTTAGTAGATATTTTGATATGTACTTTACAGTGTCAAGAGTATGACTTCGCAATCATTTGCATCAATTCTTGAGAAGATGTTTACTCTCTTGTATTAGTCAACTGGGCTGTTAGGATCAAACTCTGAAAAATTGTTCTTGGGTCATTTTTTCTCTTCCCATCTTTTCTCATCCTGTTGACTTAAGTTGTTGATATATAATTTCCATATGGCCCCAAACCAAATCTTTCTTATTTAATAAGAGAATCATATTCATGGTTGGTATTTAATTAGAGATGGTAAAGGAACACGTGGCAGAAACAATATAAGACTCCCACCAGGTAAACGGCATATGAGTGCTGACTACTTATTACATAGTCCATCTTTGTCTGTTACTTCAAAAATTTCAGCCTTCTTTCTTTGTTCCTAAAAGAAATTGGATGCTGGAAACTGCCTCACAGAGTTATGATAAAAATGGATCTGCCATATGAAGCTGCTATTTCACCACTCGAGTATACATCTAAAGAAATGAAACTAGCAGAGTGAACAAGATGCATGATCATATATAACTGCAGCATCAACATAGCTGTTAAGATATGGACCCAACCTAGGTGGCCAAAAATGAACTGATACATTTTGTGTCTATATGTAACAGAATATTATCCAGTTATATAGAGAATAATGAAATGCTGTCTCAAAATATATTAAAAACCAGATGAAGAACATTATGTTAAACGAAATAAACCAGACACAGAAAACCGAAGACTTTATGCTTTCATTCAGACCTGAAAGCAACAAGCATCCAATCTGACTGTTAAGGAGTAGTTATGGAGAAAGTTGTGTGGGGTGATAAAAGGAGGTTGAGTTCAACCAGAGTATACTTTATATATGCTTTGAAATATCAGTGACTGCTACTAGTATGTTCAATTAAAACATTTTAACTAAAGCTAAGATAAAATAAGGCTGAGGTAGCTCAATCAGTAAAGTCTCTGAGCATGGTTCTAAGAACACAAGTTCAAACCAAACCAAACCAAACCAAACCAAACCAAACCAAACCAAACCAAACCAAACCAAACCAAACCAAACCAAACCAAACCAAACCAAACCAAACCAAACCAAACCAAACCAAACCAAACCAAACCAAAACAGTGATGTATGCTCACAATCCCAGCAATGAGGAGGCAGCAAGAGCCCGGGACTCATTAACCAGCCACTCTAGCTTTCTTGGTGAGTTTCAAGTGAATTGAGATACCCTATCTTAAAAACAAAACAAGAAAACAAATAAAAACCCTTAAAACAACAACAACAAGATAAACAGTGGATGGTGCTTGAGTAATGACATCTGAGATTGTCCTCTGGCTTCTATACACACATGCACAAATGCACATAAACATTTACACAAACGTGTGCCTGCACACACATGAACATGTATACAGAACCCCCACATACAACTGCAAAAAACAAAAAATGCACTATTAAAATTTTTAATGTGATAATGCAAAAAAATGCTTGATAAACTGAAAACTTGGTCTGCACATTGGTTAACTTCGTCATTATTTGGTGATGTAGACTGTTTACACTATTGAGAATTACTAGGGCATCTGATCCTAAATTTATGCTCTTCTAATACAGCTGACATTTAGAAAACAATGAAACTTAATCACTCTGGTAAGGCATGCAAAGTATTAGAATGATATTTATTTAGATTATTCCACAGAAGTCCCTGTGTGGCTTTTAGTTTTTAATATTTTATGCTTTTGTAGAAATTTAGTGTATTTTTAAAAACAGAACCCTCCTCTTCCTTCCTACCTCCTCTCCCTCCTTCCCTTCCTCCCCTTTCTCTCTTTCTTCTCTTCTCTTCTCTTCTCTTCTCTTCTCTTCTCTTCTCTTCTCTTCTCTTCTCTTCTCTTCTCTTCTCTTCTCTTCTCTTCTTTTTTCAGAAAAAAGGTTTAAAGACAGCTTCTGTACTGTTTGTTGTTAAATGTTTTGCTAGTTTTATAACTATTTCTCGCTTGATTATATGTTCAAGGAATATTTTGGCTCTACCTCTATTTAAATCCTTTTTGTTTCAGACAGGAATCTGAATTTATCAGATTGTCAGATGGTGTAGACATGCATGTATGGGTGTACTTACATGTTTATAGACCAGAGGTCTATATCTCTCTGTTACTCTCCAACATATTTATTTGAGACAAGCTTGCTGAATAACTGGGAATTTCCTCTTTTACTAGACAGGCTCACCAAAGAGCACACCCTTATCATCTTCATGTCTATGTCTGCTTCCCAAGTCTACCTGCCTTGCTGGAGTTACAGATGCTTCTGCAATATCCAGTTTTCATACAAACACTGGCAAGTGAAGTCAGGTGAAGCTATGAAGCTATTGCTTTACCCACTGAACCATCTCCTCAGTCCTACCAGATTTTTTAAAGTCAATTTTATGAAAGTTGTCAGAATTTTTGAACAATCTAGTTGTTTTTGTGCATAGCAGTATTTTGCTTTGAAACTGCCCTTAATTAAAAGGACCTCTGATTTGCGTTATGGTACATTCTATATTAGCCAGTAAGCTCTGTTTTGGATTCAATACAGGTACAAATGAGGAATATATAAATAACTTTACTCAGGCTAAGGATATTGTATGTTCCAAGTTTCCTATGTCTTAGTGAGTGAGTACATAGTATGAATTCAGTTCTATATCCGTTAAGTAATCAACCTGATGCAGAGAAAATTGAACACACTGTATTGTATTTTTACAATAAAGTTTTACTACCTAAAACAGTTTTCTGCATTCTGTAGAAATTTCATGGTGGATTCCCTTCATTTCTTTTTCATCTGTTGCCCCCTACCCTTGCAATTTTTAATTATTGCAGACATTTACTTTTGCTTTTTACTCCCACAGAAAATTCACATTGTACAACTCCTGCCACTTTTCCTTTAAGGACAAACTTTTGGTTCCACTCTGGCTCTTCTAGCAGTTTCTTGAGTTTGAGCAACTCTGTGGGAGAGCCCACCTAGGAGGGAGTCAAATCAGGGCTGCATTTATCTACTGTCCTCTGCACAGTCAACTTCATGAGCTGGACTTTTATGTCTAACTAACAATCTCCCCAGACCACATTCTTTTAAATAGTTGTGTTTTAAGTGTGATGAAAGACAAGCCGATCCACGTGAATATGCATTAGGTTGGTATCTTACTGAGGCCAAATGCTGTTAACTTTTAAATTTACTTCTCTTGTGTCAAGTGATTCAAGGTCCAATTAGGCCTCCTGAAGCTATAACCCACCTGAAGGTTAAAAACAATAAAAAATTTTATAGCTGGGTGTTTTTGAAACATAAGAAAATGTTTATTTCATTTAGTTCTTTAAATATTTCAGGGTAATATATTAGGTTCCTGATATCTGAAACTATATTATTGATGATCTTTATCCTTGTAAAACTTATGATTATTGTATAATTATTATCTAGCTGTCTTGCTATATTATCCACCCTCAGCTTACTTTCTTTCATAATTTATAACCTTATAATATTAGATAATTAGATGTGTATACATATTGGACAAACATGGTTATAGTACTCTACATAAATGGAAAAAGAAACTACATTTCTATGTTTACTGTCTTCAGGTATATTACTAAGGATTTCAGTGATTCATGGCAATTTGCAGTTTTAGAGTATTAATGCCAATTGATAAATAACTGCACCATTCCATCAGTACTATTCTTTTAGATTTCCATAGCAGAATGGCATAAGTCTCTTTTCCAGCATGTCAGATATTCTGTAAAATGAGTATTTCTGAACAGTTCTATCTCAAATAGTTATTAATGGAAAATAGATTGTGACACTTCAGAGTACTCCTTGAGAGCATGTGTCTCTTGGCCACTTAATTATAAGGTGAATTGTATGAATTATGGTCAGGGAGGGCATACAAAAAAGAGTATTGCTAAAAATGTGTAAGGTATGATTGTTCACACCTACTTCATGTATGGGGATTTATGTGGATATACAATGAACTAGAATCTCTGACAAATTGATTTAAAGATAGCTCAAGAAGTAGATATTGGAACTAATACAAGCATTTTTAGATTCTATCCAAAACTTCAGCAAAAGATGGTAGTGAAAATAATCAGTTAAAAAAAAGATGTATTAGATAAGTGGTATAAATTTGTTTAACTAAGTGACTCTAAAGTGATGAGTATTTTATTTTATCCATAGTAGCATTTTTGATACTTTATTTACATTTCAAATGTTTCCCCCTTTCCAGATCTCCCCTTTGGAACCTCCCTAACTCCTCTTGACTCCCCCTTGCCTCTATGAGGGTATTCCCCCACCCACTCTAGTCTTCCTTCTTTGGAATTCCCCTATACTGGGGCATCTAACATCCTCAGGCCCAAGGGCCTCTCCTCCCCCTGATGGCTAACAAGACCCTCCTCTGCCACATAGGTGGCTAGCACCATGGGTCCTTCCATGTGTATTCTTTGGTTGGTAATCCAGTCTCCGGAAGCATCAGGAGGTCAGGCCAATTGGCACTGTTGTTCCCTCCATGGGGCTGCAAACTCCCTCAGCTTCTTCTGTACCTTCTCCAACTCCTCCATCTGGGACCTCACGTTCAGCACAATGGTTGCTGTGAAGTGAATATTGGGTATTCTGAGCTTTTGGGCTAATTACCACTTATCAGCGAGTACATACCGTGTCCATTCTTTTGAGACTGAATTATCTCTCTCAGGATGATATTTTCAAATTCCATCTATTTGCCTGCGAATTTCACGAAGTCATCGTTTTTAATAGCTGAGTAGTATTCCATTGTGTAGATGTACCACATTTTCTGTATCCATTCCTCTGTTGAGGGACATATGGGTTGTTTCCAGCTTCTGGCTATTATAAATATTGCTGCTATAAACATAGTGGAGCATGTGTCTTTACTACATGTTGGGGCACCTTCTGGGTTTATGCCCAAGAGTGGAATAGCTGAGTTCTCAGGTAGTATTATGTTCATTTTTCTGAGAGTCCGCAAAACTGATTTCCAGAGAGGTTGTATCAGCTTGCAATCCCACCAGCAATGGAGGAGTGTTCCTCTTTCTCCACATCCTCGCCGGCATCTGCTGTAACCTGAGTTTTTGATCTTAGCCATTCTGACTGGTGTGAGGTGGAATCTCAGGGTTGTTTTGATTTGCATTTCCCTGATGACTAAGGATGTTGAACACTTCTTTAGGTGCTTCTCAGCCCTTCAAGTATCCTCAGTTGAGAATTCTCTGTTTAGCTCTGTTCCCAATTTTTTGATAGGGTTATTTGGATCTCAGGAGCCTAACTTCTTGAGTTCTTTGTATACATTGGATATTAGTCCTCTATCGGATGTAGGATTGGTAACGATCTTTTCCTAATCTGCTGGTTGCTGTTTTGTCCTATTTACGCTGTCCTTTTGCCTTATAGAAAGAAGCTTTGTAATTTTATGAGGTCCCATTTGTCGATTCTTCATCTTAGAACATAAGCCATTGGTGTTCTGTTCAGGAACTTTTCCCCAGTGCCCATGTGTTCGAGAATTTTCCCCGCTTTCTTTTCTTTTAGATTCAGTGTGTCTGGTTTTATGTGGAGGTCCTTGATCCACTTGGACTTGAGCTTTGTACAAGGAGATAGGAATGGATCAATTCACATTTTCTACATGTAGACCTCCAGTTGAACCAGCACCATTTGTTGAAAATGCTATCTTTTTTCCACTGGATGGCTTTAGCTCCTTTTTCAAAGATGAAGTGACCATAAGTGTGTGGGTTCATTTCTGGGTCTTCAATTCTATTCCATTGATCTACCTGCCTCTCACTGTACCAATACCATGCAGATTTTATCACTATTGCTCTGTAGTACAGCTTGAGGTCAGGGATGCTGATTTCCCCAGAAACCCTTTTATTGTTGAGAATAGTTTTTGCTATCCTGGGTTTTTTGTTATTCCATTTGAATTTGATAATTGCTCTTTCTAAGTATATGAAGAATTGAGTTGGAATTTTGATGGGAATTGCATTGAATTTGTAGATTGCTTTTGGCAGGATGGCCATTTTACTATATTAGTCCTGCCAATCCATGAGCATGGGCGATCTTTCCATCTTCTGAGGTCTTCTTAGATTTCTTTCTTCAGAGACTTGAAGTTCTTGTCATGCAGATCTTTCACATGTTTGGTTAGAGTCACAAAGATACTTTATATTGTTTGTGACAATTGTGAAGGGTGTCATTTCCTTAATTTCTTTCTCAGCCTGTTTATCCTTTGAGTATTGGAAGGCTACTGATTTGCTTGAGTTAATTTCGTATCCGGCATCTTTGCTGAAGTTGTTTATCAGCTGTCGCAGTTCTCTGGTGGAGTTTTTCAGGTCACTTAATTATACCATCATATAATCTGCAAATAGTTATATTTTGATTTCTTCCCTTCCAATTTGTATCCCTTTGACCTCCTTTTGTTGTCTAATTGCTCTAGATAGAACATCTAGTACTATATTGAATAGATAGGGAGAGAGAGGTCAGCCTTGTCTAGTCCCTGATTTTAGTGGGATTGCTTCAAGTTTCTCTCCATTTAGTTTGATGTTGGCCACTGGTTTGCTGTATATTGCTTTTACTATGTTTAGGAATGGTCCTTGAATTCCAAATCTTTCCAAGACTTTTATCATGAAGGGATGTTGAATTTTGTCAAATGCTTTTTCAGCATCTAATGAAATGACCATGTGATTTTTTTTCTTTGAGTTTGTTTATGTAGTGGATTACATTGATGGATTTCCAGGTATTGAGCCATCCCTGCATCCCTGGGATGAAGCCTACTTGATCATGGTGAATGATCGTTTTGATGTGTACTTGGATTCAGTTCACAAGAATTTTATTGACTATTTTGCATTAATATTCATAAGGGAAATTGTTCTCAAGTTTTCTTTTATGTTTGGGTCTTAGTGAGGTTTTGGTATCACTGTAACTGTGACCTCATAGAATGAACTGGGTAGTGTTCCTTCTGTTTCTATTTTGTGGAAAAATTAAAGAGTATTGGTATTATGTCTTTTTTGAAGGTCTGATAGAATTCTGCAGTGAACCCATCTGGTCCTGGGCTTTTTTTATTTGGCAGACTTTTAATGACTGCTTCTATTTCTTTAGGGGTTATGGGATTATTTAGATGGTTTATCTGATCCTGACTTAACTTTGGTATTTGGTATCTATCTAGAAACTTGTCCATTTCATCCATATTTTCCAATTTTGTTGAATATAGGCTTTTGTAGTAGGATATGATGATTTTTTGAACTTCCTCAGAATCTGTTGTTATATCTCCTTTTTCATTTCTAAGTTTGTTAATTTGGATAATGTCTCTGTGACTTCTGGTTAGTCTAGCTAAGGGTTTATCTATCTTGTTGATTTTCTCAAGGAACCAGCTCCTGGTTTTGTTCATTCTTTGTATAGTTCTTTTAGTTTCTACTTGGTTGATTTCAACCCTGAGTTTGATTATTTCCTGCTTTCTACTCCTGTTTTATGTATTTGATTCTTTTTCTTCTAGAGCTTTCAGGTGTGCTGTTAAGCTGCTAGTATATGCTCTCTCCAGTTTCTTTTTGAGGCACTCAGAGCTATGAGTTTTCCTCTTAACACTGCTTTCATTGTGTCCCATAGGTTTGGGTATGTTGTTCTTTCATTTTCATTAAATTCTAGGAAGTCTTTAATGTCTTTATTTCTTCCTTGACCAAGTTCTCATTAAGTAGAGCATTGTTCAGCTTCTATGTGTATGTGAACTTTCTGTTGTTGTTGTTGCCATTGAAGATCAGCCTTAATCCGTAGTGATCTGATAGGAGGCATGGGATTATTTCAGTCTTCTTATATCTATTGAGCTTTGTTTTGTGACCAATTATATGGTCAATTTTGGAGAAGGTACCATGAGGTGCTGAGAAGAACGTATATCCTTTTGATTTAGGATGAAATATTCTATAGATAGCTGTTAACTCCATTTGGTTCATAACATCTGTTAGTTTCACTGTATCTCTGTTTAGTTCGTGTTTCCAAGATCTGTCCATTGATGAGAGTGGGGTGTTGAAGTCTCCTACTATTATTGTGTGAGGTGCAATGTGTGCTTTGAGCTTTAGTAAAGTTTCTTTTATGAATGTGGGTGCTCTTGCATTTGGGGCTTAGATGTTCAGAATTTAGAGTGCTTCACGGTAGATTTTTCCTTTGATGAGTATGAAATGTCCTTCCTTATCTTTTTTGATGACTTTTGGTTGAAAGTTGATTTTATCCGATATTAGAATGGCTACTTCAGCCTGTTTCTTGGGACCATTTGCCTGAAAAATTCTTTTCCAGCCCTTTACTCTGAGACAGTGTTTCTTTTTAACATGGAGGTGAGTTTCCTGGATGCAGCAAAATGCTGGGTCTTATTTATGGATCCAGTCTGTCAGTCTATGTCTTTTTATTGGGGAATTGAGTCCATTGATGTTAAGAGATATTAAGGAATAGTGATTGTTGCTTCCTGTTATTTTTGATGTTATTTTCATGTTTGTGTGGATATCTTCTTTTGAGTTTGTCAAAAGATTACTTTCAGCCTGGAAGTGGTGGCTCATGACTTTAATCCCAGCACTTGGGAGGCAGAGACAGGCAGATTTCTGAGTTCAAGGCCAGTCTGGTATACAGAGTGAGTTCCAGGACAGCCAGGGCTATACAGAGAAACCCTGTTTTGAAAAACCAAAAAAAAAAAAAAAAAAAAAAAAAAAAAAAAAAAAAAAAAAAAAAAAAAAAAAAAAAAAAAAAAAAAAAAAAAAAAAAAGAAAGAAAGAAAGAAAGATTACTTTCTTGCTTTTTCTAGGGTGTAGTTTCCCCCCTTGAGTTGGCGTTTTCCATCTATTTTTCTTTGTAGGGCTGGGTTTGTGGAAACAAACTGTGCAAATTTGGTTTTGTCATAGAATATTTTGGTTTCACCATCTATGATAATAGAGAGTTTTGCTGGGTATAGCAGCCTGGGCTGGCATTTGTGTTCTCTTCAGGTCTGTATGAGATCTGCCCAGGATCTTCTAGCTTTCACAGTCTCTGGTGAGAAGTCTGGTGTAATTCTGATAGGTCTGCCTTTATATGTTACTTGACCTTTTCCCCTTACTGCTTTTAATATTCTTTCCTTATTTTGTGTATTTGGTGTTTTGACTATAATGTGACAGAAGGAATTTCTTTTCTGGTGCAATCTATTTGGAATTCTGTAGGCTTCTTGTATATTTTTGTTCATTTCTTTCTTTAGGTTAGGGAAGTTTTCTTCTATAATTTTGTTGAAGATATTTGCTGGTCCTTTAAGTTGGGAATCTTCACTCTCTTCTATACCTATTATCCTCAGGTTCTGTCTTCTCATTGTATCCTTGATATCCTGGATGTTTTGGGTCAGGAGCTTTTTGCATTTTGCGTTTTCTTTGTAGTGTCAATATTTCTATGGAATCTTCAGCATCTGAGATTCTCTCTTCTATCTCTTGTATTCTGTTGGTGATGCTTGCATCTATGACTCCAGATGTCTTTCCTAGGTTTTCTAACTCCAGGGTTGTCTCCTTTTGTGATTTCTTTATTGTTTCTATTTCTATTTTTAGTTCCTGGAGGTTTTGTTCATTTACTTCATATGTTTGATTGTGTTTTCCTGTAATTCTTTAAGGGACTTTTGTGTTTCCTCTTTAAGGGCTTCTAGCTGTTTACCTGTGTTCTCTTGCATTTCTTTAAGTGATTTATTTATTTCCTTCTTAAAATCTTCTATCATCATCATGAGATGTGGTTTTAAATCTGAGTCTTGCTTTTCCGGTGTGTTGGGGTATCCAGGGCTTGCTGTGGTAAGAGAGCTGGGTTCTGATGTTGCCAAGTAGCCTTGGTTTCTGTTTCTTATGTTTTTGCCCTTGCCTATTCTCCATCTGGTTATCCCTGGTGTTAGTTGGTCTTACTCTCTCTGACTGTGGCTTGTCCTTCCTGCAAGCTTCGGTGTCAATACTCCTTGAAGACCAGTTCTCTCTGAGAGGAATTTGGGCTTGGAGAGCTTTGGTACAAAGTCAGCTCTGGGGTGCAGACAGAAACCAGAAGGATCTAGTCTCTAGCTTTCCCTTGGTTATTGTGTCCTGATGGCTCTGCAAAGGTCCCTCTAGATACAGTGAATTTGAACAGAAGTGGTGGTCTTATCTGTGCTTGAACATGTATTGGCACTCGATACCAGCTTTCTCCTGTATCACAGGATTCCCTCCCCAGCCACCAAAAGAATCCAGAAGACCACTCCTCAGTCCCTGTATCCTGGGGATTCCAGGTGGTTCCCTCTGAGCAGACAGACTTGCCCACACCTCTGGGAGTCTAGGTTTCTCCAGGCACTATTTGGCTATGGAGCCCTGGTGGCCTAGGCAGAAGTCTCCAGCCACAGATGGAAACTGGAAGGCTCCTTCCCCCAGCTGTTCCTCAGTCCCTGTGTCCCAAGGATTCCGGGTGAGTCCCACTGAGCAGAGGTGTGCTCCCTTACCCCCTCTCATGGGCTTTTCCACACTCCTGGGAGGCTAACTTTCTCCCAGTGCTATTTGGCTATGGAGACTTAGAGGCCCAGGTAGAGGTCTTCTGCCACAGATGGAAACCGGAGGGCTCCTTCCCCCTATAGTAGCATTTTTTTTTTTTTTTACATCAGCTTTGTTAAGAAAACTTTCTCTATTTGATAGCTTCTGTATTGCTTTCACTCTATCTGGGTACTATCATCTTTACTATGAGTTAATCAGTATTTTATCCATTTCATATGTCAACATGATAATTCCTTGAATGGTAGTAAATCCAAGATTTATAGGGACAACATAATAGACTACAAAAATAAATAGTTATGTAATACAATCAATTAAAATTTATGTGTACCAATTATGAAAACCATATACAACTTTTCTTCTGTGTGCTGAAGATACTTTTATAACTTTCCCCACTAGATCCCTAACCTTTACTTGTAGAAATAGTTTATTATTTTCATTTGCAATTACTCAATGTTGACTTTTTCTCAGTTAAATCTCATTTTGCTGTGCTGAACATTGTTCGTCTTGGCCATTTTCTAGTCATGTGTGTATGGATTATGCAAAACTTCACTCTTTGTGCAAACCTGGAATCCTTTCTATGCTTAAATCACTTGAGTGTTTTGAGCATGAATGAATGAGTTCTTACTCAGGTATAAAAAACACATTATAGATTTAACAAGTGTAAATTGTTATCAATAGAATAGTTATGCTATGCTCCAAGTGTCCTTTTTCAAAATTCCTGTCACTTGTTATCATTGGCCATAAAAATTATTTGAGTAATGTAGTGGCTTCCTCTTTTGTGATTTTTGTCACACCATGGATGTTACTCTATGAGCTATTACATGGACTCCTACTCTAGTTGGGTCATCTTAAACTACTTAAACCTCTCCACATTTTTCTTAAACCTGGAGGTTCTTTTGAGTTAATATGTTCTATGTCGTATGACAAGTTAGTCTTTTCTAGGAAAGCTAGATTTGGGTGTTTTAATTATGTAGGAAAATTATAATTGAACTCTATAATCCAAAAGGATTGCTCTCCATAGGCATATAGACCTTTAAGTTGCTATCTTATTCATTTGTAGGCTTTGACACTTTTGATTACAGTACATACTTAATATTGGTACTGAGTCTTCTTCAATTCTGTGTCTAGTTGTTTTCCAATTTTGCATTTGAGGCATCATTTCTAGTTAACTAGGACATCATTAACTAGTCAAATGAACTAGGTCAACAAAATGCCTGTGTACTACTCTTGTGCTTCATTCTTGAAAATGTATTCTAACTCGAATTACCTTGGGTTAGTTCATCCTCTAGCAAAAGGTAGCTTTGATTCTTCCAAATGCTTTTGGTGCAATTGTAGTAGGTACAGAGAGTAATGGAAGGGATGGGTAACATTAAAATGTCTAAGAACTGTAAACCTCTGTATTCCTTTCTGGAATTTGGGGAACACTCATATACTTTTGTATTTTTGTGGAAGTAAAGTATTCTGAAAGTCATGAATTCACTTTTCCCCACCCCAATGTTAACTGAATTTTTTTCTTGGCCTTATTTGATAAGTGCAGCTACTCAAGGAAAAATGGTGAGTATTTGGGTTAAGGCCTATCTGTGAGTGACTTGAAACTATCCAAACAAACTAAAACTTCAAATCTGAGAAGCAAATTCGTTTGTAAAGGATAGCAAATTCTCTTGGGCCAGATACCCACTGGAGTCACCAGGAGCATACAAAGTTCAGAGGTTTTGAAGTTGAAGTCTCTACAAAGATGGGAATAATTCCAGTTATAGTTTATAAAAGCACTTTACAGTTACAAGCAGCACAACATAGCCCATTGTTTGTGTGCTCTCGCTGATAGATAGACAGAATTCTCATTCACAAATTTTATTAAGACAAGTTTTTTCCCCTGTGATATCTATTATGATTCCTACAGGCTGATACCCTTAAGGTATTTAGATATTCTCATACTTTATTGAATGGTCCTTGGCAGCAATGGGTTGAATCTTTCTGAGCTCATACCTTTGGCTTCATCATTAAATTAAGTTTTCTTACATTTGATCTCTGTATATAATTTTTTCTTATTACACATTTTCTGGATGGTTTGAGAATTTTCAAATTTATCAATTCCTGGTTCATTTTTACTTAATTAATTGTTTTGTGCACATGTGTGCATAGGTTCGGGTGCAGACATATTATAATGTGTACAGTATTCAAAAGACAACATTCAGATTCATTTCTCACTTTTCACCTTGTTGTGGAGGAGCTTTGGGTAGGCTAGTTGTCCTAAAGAGCATCTGACCCATTCTCCTATCTCTGCCTTCCATCTTGGAGTAGGAGTACTGGGATCACAGGTGGCTGTTTACAATGGTTTTAGGGATCCAACTCAGGTCACCAGGCTTCAGAGCTAGTCCTTAACATTTCTGTGGCCCTCCTGGCTCCTAAAATATAGCTTTTTCTCTGTTGTTAAATCTTCCTATGAACACCAAAGATGACACAGCATCTTGCAGTCCATTTGTTAGACCACCAAATGAGGAGGCACTTTTTAAAAAACTTTTTATGATATTAAATCATAATGAGCATGGCATCAGAGAATAGAACTAACAAAAACCCAGTGAACACTGTGCAGAAAGGAAAGGATGAATGATGGATATGTTGGCAACTAGTCTTGGGGCTGGGTCATTAACAATGGAGGAGTTGGGACCAATGTCTAGAGACATGAAGCCATTAGTGTCTCCCTGAGCCCAGAAGAGAGAATGAGAGTTGACAGCAAACGGTCATGAAGAATCTTTTAGATGTCACCAAAATTTCATAGAACAAAACTTTGATGACAGATACACAGTTTTGTAAATGTGCAGAGAATTAAAAAATATATTTTGAGATCAATTTTTATTATGTATACAGATAGATTTGCTGGCATACATGTGTATGTATCACATGTATGCCAGATGATATCAGATTTACTGGAAATAGAATTATAGATGGTTGTTAGCTACCATGTGGATGCTGGGCAATCAGTGCCCTCAAACATTGGTCTTTCCCCAAAAAGAGCTAGAATTCTATGCCAATATTTCTAATCTGGAATATGACTGCAGGATATTGGAAGAAGACACTGGCTCTCTTCTCCACTTGCTGTCATAACATTAAGAGTTCCTAGTAATTTCCATTTCCCACATTTACACCTTACATAATTTCACCCTTTTGAATGTGAGGACATGTGAGTCACTTCAAAATAATTCAAGATGGCGTGGCTCTTGAATGTTACCCTCATGGTTACCCTCTGTTCAGTAAGTCTCTATTATCCTAACAGAATCAGTTTCTCTTCCTGACTTGGAAGAAAAGATCTCTAAGAATCCTATAGTCATGAGGGAGTAATTTTGTTAACAATAAAAGGAAGATCCCAATTAATTCTCCATATAAGAGAGCAACCCATGGAACTTGAACAGAGGTTACCACTCTGTAAGCTTTGCTTGAGTTTCTGACTAATTGAAGGGGAAGAAATCAACATGTTTTAATAAATCAAGCTACATTTGTTGTAATGTTTTATATTACAGTAAGTAAAATGAGAAGCCTTTCTTAGATTATAGTATTATCAAATTTTACGTTTTTATTTATGTTTGGTGCTTGTGACATTATAATTTACTACAAAATTGTGAGATTGAATGGTGTGCAGTTCTGTAACTATATTTCCTTTCATTTTTTCATGTTCCTGGATAATTGTAGTGGGTTTTTGTTGTGGGAAATATTAAAAATCGAACTGACACGTTCCCATGCTAGTGCCATCAACTCTTTGCCCTGTCAGCCTGGCCAGCCATGCACTGGTAGGCAATGACCGACTTGTTTTACCTTGTGGAGACTCTGACTCAGCCTCTGTGGTGCATATCCTGCAAGTTCAAGCCTTGCTGCAGTACCTTTCTCTCTGGAATCCAGCTGAGTTATTGCGAGAAGAAAAACACACGCAAACTTAGTTCAGAAACAATGGTAATGCAATCTCTGGGTGCAACAACTACAACCTAATCTTGTTAGCTTTATTAAAATCAGATTCCTTCAGTGGTGAATCCTTGAATCGTTTCAGATCCACTATGATACTGGGAAACTCTAGTAGCTACATCTTGTCCTAACACTATCCCCATTCCAAAGATCCTCCAACTCTCTCCTGCTTCTCTCTTCCTCTGTCTAACCTGGAAGTCCTGCCTACTCACCCAGTGATTGGTCTGTTGATTCATTGGGGAGGTTCACAAGAAGCCACCTGAGTAAATGACCCATTCCTCATTCCAGACAACCCCTCCCGGGAGAGTAGAAATAACATAAAAATAAAAGCAGCACAGAGCTGTTCACAACAGGTTTTCACTGACTTGGTTTTTAAGTACTAACTACTACTTCATCTTCTGACTGTGTAAGTATATATCTATTATCAATGTGGTCAAGCACATCAGACAAACTATTAACTAAATTGTTGCTTTTGAGGAGTTGGATTTCCTCCCAATTATCTCCCATTTCATATCTCCCACATGAACTTTTCAAGTACAATTTTCTAAATTCTGACTTTTAAGGATGACCATTTATCATGTTTATAACTCTTCTTTATTCATTATTTCAGACACATAATTGCAATATATGCTATATAATTTATATAATATATAATTTCAATGTATTGAATACATATATTTATATATAAATGGAAATTAATTGGAGAAACTATATAATGGGGAAGACAATACCTCAAATAGACATTATATGTTACCGAATAAAACCTCCTGGAGTGGGTTATATTTTTGTTAATCTTTGGCCAAAGAGGTCCATAGACCACCACAAATACTATAGGCTATTGCCAATGCTATTGATATTCTGTATAACTTGACAGTAAGACATTATTGCTAAAGATACCACATACTTACCGTGTAGAAATTAATGAAATCTAGTTGATAGTCAACTAGATGCTTCACCCCTACTTTGTATAGGACACTATACACACTACTGGGGGAGAAAAGGAATTATCATTCTCACTATCCTTTGAACCCTGTAAGCTGCAATAGCAACATGCTTGCACAATATGCCTTTTGTTTCAAAGGTGGCACAAATGCTAGAGGAGTAACTAACCACATTTTGATTGGATTTAAGACCCACTCTATGAGATGAAATCTGTACATTGTATTATTAATTAAGTCAAGAATCGAAAACTAGGTAAATCATGGCCCCAGGAGAAACATACTACTATAATTCTACTAAGTGAATGTAGCATTAAAATGACTCCTAATGACATACTGCTATACTTACAGATAAGAACATTGCTAAGCCTTCATCAGAGATAATGCTTCTTGCAACAGGTTCAAAACTAGGCAGTATGCAGAGAGTGAGAGAATATGGAGTTCTCAGCCCTAAACTGGGAAATACTTATTATACCCTTCCCCTCAAGGCTCTGGGATTTATTTGGAAGAGGAGGCAGAGAGACTATAAAAGCTAGTGGTGATAAATGATTTTTAGCAAACAGCATTTTTCAGACACAGCAGGGGAGATAGACATATTAACTCACAGAAACTTTGGCCTGAATGAGTTCATGCCAGACAAAATCCTAGCATGAAGGAGAAAATATGGGTACAACGTACCACTCTTAGCCAAGGAACTATTTTCAAAGGAAAGCTCCTAACAGAGGGAAATCAGTTTCCTTCAATGGAGTGAGTCTTAGTTGAGGTTTCTATTGCTGTGATTAAACACCATAACAACAACAATGACAACAACAGCAGCCAACAACAAACAAATCGGGAAGAAAAGATTTTATTTTATATTATGGCTTGAGTCAGCCATCATCTAGGGAAGTTGGGACAGGAGTTCAAGGCAGGAATCTATAGGCAGGAACTCAGGCAGAGACTATGAAGGAGCACAGATTTCGATCTTGCTCCCCATGACACACTCCGATTATCTATATCCACCAGGTTCACCAGCCCATGGGTACCACAATCCACCAGAACTGGGCCCTTCGCCATCAATCTTTAACCAAGAAAATGCACCATGAGCTTGCTTTCCAACAGACTAGTCTGGTGAGGTTATTTTCTCAATTGTGGCTTCCTCTTCCAAAATGATTCTACTACACTACCTGTCAAACTGTGGGTTGTGACCACCTATAGGAGTCCCAATCTATAGATCAGATCTTTACATGATGATTAATAACAGTAACAAAATTACAGTTATGCTACAGCATTGGAATAATTTCATGGTTGGAGGGGTCACCACAAAATGAGGAACTTCATTAAAGAGGAAATTTGAGAACCACTGCTCTAGTGTTTTACATGTTTACAGAAATATAGCCAGTACTTAGTGACACTGAATATATCAACCACATTCCAGGTCAGGTCTCATACTCAGGAGTACATGGCCAACAGAAGTTGGACTCCACATTTTTTACAAGACTTATAATTATTTTCTTTTATTTATTTTTGGTTTAATTTTTTAAGGGAGACAGTGGACATGACTAGGAGTGGGGAGGATTTGAGAATAGTTATGGGATGGGAAATATGATAAAATATAGTGTATGAGACTCTCAATGGCCAGAAAAGACATTTTCAGTAAGGAAGCATTCAATGCTGGCACATTTATATCCCCCTCTCATCCTCTTCTCCTCTGTTCTTCTCTCTCTTCCATCCTCTCTTTTCCCCTCCCCTCTCCTCCCTTCCTTTCTCTCCTTCCTTGTTTTCATTTTCATCTTCTTCCTGCCTATCTTCTTGTTCACTAGAAGACTCCCAAGTTATACTTTTGTCTTTAATAGTTTTCTTGCCTTTACATTGACTTTATTTTTATTATAATATTTCAAATGTGAAGAGTGCAAAGTAAAACGATTTCTATTTTACTTTTTAGAATTAAGTATTATAGGATCTGTTGACTCAGTTACCATATGTCTATCTTACAGCTTCCAAGGTATTGCTTTTTCCCCCTCTTTCCTTCTTTCTTTTGTTAGGTTAAACTCTTTGAAAACAACATTTTACTGTCATTTACATATATTTCCAGGCAAAGAGGGACATAAACTCTGCTCATTCAATTACCTTTAGCCAGAATCTGACCTCGCTACATTGCATAGTCTTTTCTTTTCTAATAATAGTGCTGTGGGGTAAGTAGGGCAGATGCCATCCTTTCTCTTACTGACAAAATAACCTAAGTGAATGTTTTAGGATTATGAATCAAGCCAGTGAATGTAAGTTGAAGCCACCATGATTTTTTTTTATCCACCTTATTTAGTTCACTTTTTTTTGTCAATAGGCTTAAAAGTGAGGAACCGTGGACGTGCTGCTCTCCTGAAGTGTTTCCTAAAACAGCAGCCACAGAACTCTAGCCTCAGAAGCTCTGCACAAACAGGATTTAATAATCAACCATGTTTGAGAAATACTCCATAATAATGGATTTTAAAAAAAACATTCTGCGACACCATTTTAGATTGAAGATTATCATTAAAATTTAATGACAAGATTTTATGGCATTATGGATAGAGTAAGAGTGTTAAGAACTACATAATTAAGATATATAGAATCTGAGAAAGGTAAAATTTTTACAAGCATACTAAGTGTTGAACAAATGCAAATAGCTCTCCTTTCCATGTTTTTTTATGTATTAAAGATTCTGAATGATGTTAAAGTTTATTAAGAATAATTATTTCTCATAGGATAATTAATGCTATTTAATGATATTCCAAATAGTTTGTTTATTTACATAATAGCCATTCACTGAACATCTGCTTTTTGTAGAGTACAGTGCCATGTGTTAGAGACGGACATTATGAGAAATGATTCTAGCCTTTGGTGGAATCTAAGGTAGATAAGTGTTTAAAAGAAGTCTGATCCTAACCTGATAAATTAGTCAAGTTTACTCTAAGGAGCTGACATTCAAATTAAAACCAGATGGAGAAATATGAGTTACTTAGCTCTCTAGTTGTGGGGTTGGAGCAGAGAGAAAGCACAGAACATTCTACAAATTGGTATTTCCGACTCCACAATAATATATGCCAACCTAGTCTAACTTCCTTGATGAGGAAGAGAGATTTTAGAGCAGTCAGAAATAAAGAATCCCAATTTTAAATGTAGCCTTAGTCATCAAGTCTAATTCTATACTCAGAATAAAAACTGACCACATCCTAAAGAGATGGCCTCTAAATTGTAAATATTGTAAGTGGTAAGGAACTATTTCTTACAGATTAAGCGTTACCTACACAATCTCTTCTTTAGAGGCATATAAAAATTTTAAAACTGAAAATGACAAGCACAGGTTATTTTAGGCTTGTAATCTTTATGTAATTTTTCCTTTTCTGTGTGTGTAAATGTGAGCATGTGTGGATGTAGTATATATGTTTGTGAACATATACATTTGCGCACAAGCATTTGGAGGCATAGATGAATGCCAGGTGTCTTTCTTTATTACTTTCACTTTTATTTTTGAGACAGAGACTCTAAGTGAACTTGGAACTCAGTAGTGTGACTAGTATATCTAACAATAAGCTCCAGGGATCTGTCTTGGCGACTCTCTCTAGACACACTGGGGTTATAGATACATAGCACCACCTTCAGCTTATATTAAATACATTTAATACATATATAATACATCATGTATATTATATAGTGATTATGCCATCCTTTAGAGATGTCAGAATTTGACTTCTATAAATGTGAGTCCAAGACCAAACTACTTTTTGAGCTCCATTCCCCTTGTCTGCATATTTTGTGCTTTTGAGAAACTCACAATTTAACTTTCCATAATTTGCTTTGTAGCGTAATGTTTAGGCTGCCTCCTGGAAACATGAAACAGGTCCTTTCCAATCCTTTAAATATTTTACATACTTGTTATGGGTCATCAGAAGCTGCTGAATTTTCAATAGCTTGGGGTTTCTCAGATACTATAGTTTCATGGCCCATTTCCCTAATTTATCTTAAAGTATTGCTTGAAAACTTAAAAATCAAAACAAAACTGTACATATATGCTGAAGGAAGCATGATTATCAATGAAAGGGCATGCTAATTCACTTAAATGCCAAGTCCTCACTGATGCATTTCATACAGAATAATATATTAATGTATAATATAAAATATTAATATATTATCATAAATATAATAGGTAAATAATATAATTGAAGATGTCATCAAGTGAAATCCTTCTATGGAAGATGCTCCAAGAAAGTCTAGGTCAGGATCTTTGCTTCTGAGGACCCCAGAAAGTATCAGGGGCCCAGACTCCATTCATATCGGCAGAGAATTTCCCCACTAAGGCTCTATGCTGTCATCACCTTACACAAAAACATTTCTGCCCAGGATAGAATGGATTATTTCAACAAAACTAAAATTAGTTTTGCATGTTACTCAAAACATGTGTCCATGAGTCTGTATTTCAGCTGGTGTGAAACACCCATAAACTATTCTTCAAGCCTCTGAAAGTTGTCTTATTTGTTTGTTTTCTGGAGCTAAGTGCTTTGACTTGAGTCTTATTCTTTGACTCATTTTCTTAGTGATATTACAAAAGGAATTTTCTTCTTTGTTTTGACTTCTTGGAACACTGCTTTGCTAGACTGTCCTTCATAAGAACATTATGTGGGTGAGGTCTACTTTGATAACCAATGAAAATAAAATGAACAGTGTAAGTACTGAGAATGTTAAGTTTGATTTATTTTAGAATTTTCACCATGATTACATTCCTGAGATATATTTATCCTAAGATGTGTGATTGTTAAATGATATAATTAAAGATTCCATCAAGTGAAACCATTTTATGAAAGCTTCTACAAGAAAGTCTAGGTCAGGGTCTTTACTTCTGAGTACTCTAGAAAGTATCATACGCCTAGATTCAGTGAGTGGGCATTTGGTGACAAACTTGATAAACTATGGCATTATTCTTGTTTCCTTTGCCATACATCTTCCACTAAAGTGGCCAGAGCATCTACCTTGCTTAGTTGTATCTTTTTTTTCAGCAATGGGCCATTAGCAGATGTGATGAAAGGAAAAATTTCACACTTCCTTTCCTGAATTGCTTGGACTGTGTACTTTGGTTATCTATTGAAAAAAGAACACTTTTTCCAGAGAATCCTTTGTTCTACAATAACTGATAATGAAGCCACACAGCTTTTAGTGCTTTATAGATCTATTAGAGAGAACAAAACTTTTGTTAAATGTATATTATATCCACAGTCTAGGATGTAGTAGCTATTAGCCAGCTTCATTGCAGCAACAGCTCAATTGATAAGAGTATATTATCCTGTTTTAGTACTGGCTGCTCTCATCATATCATCCTTATGACTCTGCCTAGACAGCTGTCTGTTATGTTTTAAATTGTGTTTCCCCAAAACTAGTAAACTGCAGTTGTAACCTCTGGTTCTTTGAATGAAATTTTATTTGAAAATACAATATAGATGTAAAAAATATTAGAAGATTATACCATACAATTAGAAGGATCCTACTTTGATATGGTTAATGTCTTTGTAAGAAAACAGGGATATAGAAGCATGGAGAGATTATAACACATGTTGACAAAGGCAGAAGACAGTGCGATGCAGCTACAAGCCAAGGAAGGCTGTCAGCACTGCTGATCACAGATGGAAGCTGGGAAGAGAAAAAGAGTGATCCTATCCAGGACCTTAGAAGGACGATAACCAGGAGGAGTAGAGAGTGCATTTCTATTGTTTTATTATACCTGATTTGTGATTTTTGTCCTAGTAGCCTTGGGAAATGAACGTAGTTTCTTTGACGACTTTGGATGAGAAATTCATTCTCTCATCACTAAATACTTCATTGTACCATGCTTCATCCCACCTTGACTGTTATTATAGTCATTTGTTTCTTCTACTAGTCTGCACAGTCACACGTCACAGGACATTGGAGTTGCCTGGGTGAATAGGTTCTTATGTGATTCTACTTGACAGAACAGCACATATCAGTTGAGAGTCTATGGAATGAAGATTTTATATTTATTGTTATATGATCCCATATAATTTATCCAGCCTTTAAGAAATTCAGCATTATTATCTAGAAAGATAAGCTCAAACCTATCTGATATATTAAGATTAAATTAAGTTAGAGGGTCTTAATAAATTTCATGATCAAATGGCAATAAAACATTGGGTTGTTTTATAATTGTCAATATGAATTTCTTCATACTTTGACATCCCATTAGAAAGTGAGCACTGAATTCAGGTATGATATACCAGGTGTAGTGCTCATTGGTCAGGAAACTTCTAAATGTGACTACAGGTTATCTTAGAGGGTTACCAATGCTGTGCTGTGGAGAATGACTATATGCAGTAGATGTTCCTTCAAATGTAATGACAGCATATTAAGTCAACAGATGAAAGCATGTCATTACCCAAAGAGCCCAGAGAATCCCAGGAATATTTTTTTCAGGTCAAGGGAAAAAAGTCCATAGATTACGATAAGCGAATTGGGCTCAGGTCACCACATCTAGTGACACTTGAAAGCCAGGATGGTGACAGATCTCTCAGGGTTTTCAGTGCATGGTCAAGAATTTGAACTTTTATTTCATCACTGGGAAACAGTTGAAGGATTTTATTTAAAGGGAAACTTGAAATTTTAATACCAATTAGCTTTTATTATAGAGTAATGAATAGTGGAGTCAAAGGGATAACAGGAAGGGGAGGAGACTACGGCAATGATATGGGTGAAAACAGGTGACAAGTAAAGACCACGGTAACAATGGTAACAGTTTTTGTAGCTTGAGCCAGTGCAAATGTCCCCAAAATAGAACATACAACTTTTTCTGCTTATGAGAATGGTGGCTCAGGTTATGTGTTTTATAAATGTGGATATGGTGGCTCTATTTTAGCATTTTTATATTTTAAGTTAAAATATAATTACATCAATTCCCCCTCGCCCCTCCAACCCACCCTATGTAGCCCAGTTGCTCTATCTAAAATGCATGGCCTCCCTTAGAACAGCTCTCCTCTGAGACTGCTGTCCTCATTCATCTTTCCCTTTGCCAGGTAAAGTAGTCACTGCTCCCAAACTCTTAACAGCAGTTAGGTTATTGAGTAGCTAGCCTTGGCATTCTCCTCTGCCTTTCCCACCATGGTAGAAAATGTAAATCAGAGTAAAGCCATCCTTCCTAAAATCATCTTGTGTCAGATATTTTGTCACAGAAAATAAACTCGTATAATTGTTGCTTCTTTTCTTGAGGGTAGACACTCTGATTTTCATAAGGTGGAATTATATTTAAAGCAGCTTTAATGCTTTAATGTTTATTTGGCTTTGAAAGTAATTCATGGACATACATTATGCCCATTTGTTTACTTTGCTGTTACCATTCAGAGTCCAAAAGTCATAGCATACATATATGGTGATATACCCCACAAATAAGAAACATGTATTCCATAGCTTCAGAGACTAGCTTGTCAGACCTAATCTACCAAGAATGGCACTTCAGAAGAAGCTAACTCCCATCCTTGACATTTTTTTTTCCCAAAATGAAGGGACAAGCATTTCCATGGTCTTCTTCCATTCTGAAACGTATACAAGTAGACTATTACAGCTACACTCATATTCTTCCTGTTGTGTAACCTCAGCTGGAGAATTATCTCTCCACTTCTTATGCTTGTAAGCATTGTACAACAAACCATCAAAGCTAAAGTATTCTTTGAGAACTTGTGAAAGAGGTTAGCTTCATAGACATTGGTACTCTTTATAACAGAAAACAAAACTGAGTTCTTTATGATAGAAATTTTTCGCATTTTTCTTTTTTAAAACAAATCCCCTTAAATGACCTTGGCTAACTTCGAGTCAAAGTGTCTGTGATGGTGCTGAGGTATTTCTTCTTGTATTTTCTGTCTCCTCTAACCTTGTTGCTCCTCATCTCATGCCCTCAGTTTCTCCTGACTGAGTGGCTGAGCTGTTTCTTGTCACTGAGATTTTTTTGTCAGTTCTATGAGAGATTTCATCTTCTGTTCTCTAACAAATTCCCAGATTTTCAACTTCAATGAAAACTACTTTCTTCTTAAGAAAAACATCACTTTACAATTAATTTTTATCTTATTGCTGAAATGGATAGTGACTCTTCTGCACAGATTTCTACATAACCCATCTTGATACAGTATTTCTTGTTACATTATTTCTCTAAAGCAAGACGTTCTTGATTCTCTAGTACTACACACACAAAGTATGCTTGCTATAATATACAATGCAATGCCTCATTTCACCCTGAACTCTATTGTCTAATACCTCACATCTCGTATTTTCCCAAAGTCACGCTATTAAATGGGATCCAACTCTAATTCTCTGCTGTTAATTTTACAAGCTATTTTACTGCATCACAGTTTTTTTTTAATTAATATTTTTGAATCTGGCTCATATTTCACAGAACACAAAATACAAACAGAGAGGATATATCATTTTCTAGGGAGCAAGAAAATAACAGTGTATTAGTTGATATTTTTAGTCACTTTCAACTGTTGGGCCAGATTGTGGAGAATGGGAAAATGACAGATATCATATTTCTGTTCCAAAAAGGACAATAAAGCCTGTAAGTAGTTCTCCTTCAGCTAGTGTACAAAGCAGGTGTGGGGGGAAAATGAGAAACAACCTTGTGGGCTCCAGTGAGGAAACACTTCAAAAAATATCGTTTGATTAAGAGACAGCCCGCATGATTCAATGAGGAGGCGGAGGTATTGCCTTGGAGAGCGTCAACTCAAGAAATACTAAATGCCTGGAGAAGTGTCGTGGGTATGGGGGCTAAAAACAGCTTGTGGAATGGCAAACTTTCTGAAAAACATGGCAACAGCAAGTGTCCAGAAATGGCAACTTCACTCTCTAGATGAGTGGGAAACAGCAACGGAGAATTTTTAGATGGCTTGTGTTTTATGTCAGTGGAGTGAAGTGATGCCTTTGGAGATATTAAGGAGGATGAAAAGGTGTTAGTGACGAAGGAACACTCATGAAAATAGACCGGTGCCAGGACACAGTAACCTGACGAAGACCATTCGATGACTAAGTGAAGAGTTCTGCTAATACCTGGAAAACACTACTGTTAGGCAATTAGCTAGAACAGACCCTCTTTCCTGTGTGGTGCACTGGCAAGAAATGGTGTTCTTATCAGCAGGCCTTGTGACGCATCATTCATTATCTGCAGGTGACAGAACTAGGTATCTGAAAATGAGAGGATCTGAGGCAATTATATTTTCTGATTATTTTTAAGTTGCTTATATTATTCCATGATTATGCAAAGATCCTTTGCTGCCTTGAGGATATTACTCTATGGCAGGCTTCTTTGGGTTAATAAAGATTCCTTTATTAATTAAGTAAATTTCCATTGATGTGTCGATGGCATAGATGATCAAAATAGGGATGCCCACAAGTCCTTGTAACATTCAACAAATAATAAAAGTGGCCATAGGAGCTGAAAGTGATTGAGCAGTCTGCAGGGTGAAGCAAAAAGTAAAAATGCCCTGGAAGTTCATCCAAGAACCTAAAGCCAGTATCTTTTCTGATCATAAGACTGTCTCTTAAAGTATAGAAAGCAAAATTCACCAGAGTTAAAGCTCCAACTAGTTAGATTAAAGAATCCAGAAGGGCTAGTGACATGGCTGGGCAGGTAACGGTGTTGGTTATTCTACAATGCAAATCTGATGACCCAAGTGTGATCCCTGGAAAGTATGTACAGTGGAAGAACAAAACCATTGCCACAAAGTTGACTTTTGAATAATAATAATAATAATAATAATAATAATAATAATAAAAGCAAAAAATTAAAGTTATAGTAAAAAGATTATTAAATTCAGGTCGAATGGGTTCATTTCTTGAATTAGTATTTTTCTAGAATAGCTTGGTTCCAGTGGTAATAATTTATTATTGAAATGGAATAAATATGTCTGATATTTTTCAAAATGAAAAAACACATACCCAAGCAATCCTGTAGCCACAAATAGGTCATGGAAACCTTAAGTACAATATATATTTGTAGGAAAAATGTATCCAGGTTTGCAATCAATATCTAGTCAAACATTTGTAAAATTTGTACTTTTTATCACTATAATATAAAATAAGTCATAGTTGATAATATGAACTGGTATTTGTAATGCACCGAATTATTTCCTTATATAAGACAATCTGATTAGTATTGTTGAGTATGTTTCTAGCAAAGGAATCACATTGGATAAGAACTGGGTAGTAGCTTCAAAGTACTCCATCTTCCCTCATTTTACATTCTTTATTGAAGCAAGATTACAAGTACAGGTTTTTGTTTCTATATTATGTACAGGTAGGTATGTCCATATTGATATACCTTCACATGAGTTCAGTTACCTTACAGTGTCCTAAGAGGATACTGGATTCCTTGGAGCTGGAGTGAGGTTGTGAGGGGCAGAAGTGGGTTCTGGGAACTAAACTCAGGTCTTCATCAAGTGTAGTATGTACTTTTAACCACTGAACCAATGCTCAGCTCCAAGATAACACATTTAGAAAAACAAATATGGATTTTATGTTTTCTTCCCTTTTGTCGCTTCATGCACCGGATTTCCTAGGAGAGTCCTGACTTCATTCGTGTGTGTGTGTGTGTGTGTGTGTGTGTGTGTGTGTGTGTGTGTGTGTGATAGTAGAATAATGCACATATGTTTACTCTACACAAGATAGTAAAAGATATTCACACTTATGCAGCTCACTTAACCACAATGTATAGGACCCTTTGTAAAATATTGCCACCAGCATGCTCATTGGATACCAACTGCTATATGAAACAGTCTATAAAGCATTGGGTGAGATTTGGATCCCAAAATGAATAAACCATTAATTCCACAATGCAAAGCAAGATTGATTCTATACCATTTTACATAAGGCTAGAATACAAAATACAGTGCTGAATAAGGCAGATGCTCTAAGGAAAAAAATCTCAAAATTAAATTGCAATTCAAAAGCAAAAGATCTTACATCTGATAAAAGTCACCTGAGTCACGCTTTTACAGAATAGGTCATGTTCAAGTTGAGTTTCATGGTTGGATATTTGACTATGTGAAAAATGGACAATATGTAAAGATGAAAATAAAATTTTAGGTTCAAATGTGGTATCAACAAGTGCTTCAGGATATATCTGGAAATAGCTGATGTTCAGTTGGGCCAACATGGTGGATTTTCAAATATTGTTAGTAAAATCCTCTTTTATATTCTTCAAATGATAGATTATGCTGAGCTCAAAAGTATAATGTAAAAGCCAAGTTTCTCTACTTAAAATATATATATTACCATATTGAAGACTCCACACACTCCAGACACAGGATATAGAGAAATCAAGCTGGAACTCATTTGGAAGCCTCTTCCTTCAAGACTGGCTCTCATTGTATCTGAAGGTGGTGTATGAGCTGCCAAGATACAGGAGCAATTGGTATTTCTGCACAGCTGTAAAGCTTGTGAAATGCAGTAATGACTAGACTGGCTATGTATCTCCAATACTACAGTAGTAGCACTTTTCATTTTGGAATAACAAAATGCTATCTAACTGGGTAGAAGGTAACTCAGTGGGAAAAAATCACTCTTGGAACTGTAAAATGAAGCAACTACTCATAGCTGGGAAGGTCATAGACCCTAGAGGACAAACTACCACAGCCACTTTCCTAAACTAGTATAATTTTAAGTGTATTCTAAATAGTTATAACAACATATAGTGTAGCTTATATCACCTGTTGTCAGACAAACTTCCTTTAGAAACAGATGGAGATTGTACCGAGATCCATAACTCATCAAAATGCAGAGAATACGTGTCCCTGTGTATTCTCAATCCAATTTAATACATGTGCTATATCACCCTATACCTATGGCTTAGAGAACATCATGGAAAAGGGGACAGAGAATACTGTATGAGTCAGAGGACTTGGATACTTCCCATTAGGTAGTGTCACCTAGACATATCAGGGGAAATGCCCATAAACTCCTAGCAGTATGGTTGCCTGAACAAGATGCATATAAGAACAGCACCAGTTAACATGCTGATGTGGATAGGAAGGAGTCCATAAAGTCCTAC